>CM057830.1:115906460-117106460 GCA_030068075.1 Paguma larvata | reverse complement strand
GTCTGTCAGAATCTGGCTGTGAGGCCTGGCTGGGAACTTCTAGAACTTTTCTGAACTACCTATGAATCTGGGTTTCTTTTTGCCTTCGCTTTGTAGGCGAGGAAAGGGAATACTAACACCTGGGTTCTGGGCTGGTCTCCAGCTTAGTGAAGGCTAGTGAACTATCTGCAGAAAGCACCTTTCGGTCATGGAATCAGAATGACTGGGGATTCTGGAAAACACAGAAACAGACATTTCTCTCTGGTCTCAGAAAGGCTGCTATAGAGACAGATGACAAAAGTGCCTGCTGGAATCTGTTTTGCCACATGAAGAAAGTATTTCGGTGAATCACAATGGTGCAAAACAAAACAAAACAAAACAAAACAAAACAAAAAAAAAAACAAGAACAAAAAAACTGGGATGCTTGGTGTAAGCTATGCTACAACCTAAAGATAATTATGAGATGTCAGGTTTTCTAATGACATTAAAAGAGTCAGTATTACTTTTCATTTGTTTGAAGAAATCGGATTGAGTACAGCAGAGATGGGATTTCATTTCATCTATCTTCATTAATGGAGTGTTGCTCTTTAAAGAGAAATGTTAACCGAAGGGAAACCAAAAACTACTTTTATTGCTCAGATGGAAATAAAGACCTGGGTAGATTGGCTATGCATTACCTTGTAATCAACAGTGAATCACAAAGATTCATGCTAAAAGACTTGCAATTGTAATCTAATTAGTTTTCTTACTGTTTGGAGAGATTAATTTAGAGCTAGTGCAAGAAACGCAGAATGGTACATGTCTAGGAGACTTGTCACCCTCTGTCTCCAGGCTGGGAGAGCGTGAAGATTAAATCTCAGAGTGCGAATGCCAATGGCGACCCAAGGACAAAAATATGCAAGCTGTGTGGCTCTGGTCATCAACAGAGTCATCAAGTGGCAGAGGAGCCTGGTGTCCTGTCAAGAACCCAGGTGGGGAACCCAAGCATCTCTGGATTGGGTTCTCAACTACTACTAAATAACCTTTCTAAGCCTCAGTTTTGTCATCTGCACAAAGAGAACAAGGCCTTGCACAACTGCTGAACTGACTAGAGACGATGCATGTAGAACATGTAGTGCCCAGCAGGGTGCGCAGTAAAGACAGCAATTATTGCTGCAACTTGCTTTCAGAAGGCTGGTTGCTCTGCAGAGACCGTCACAATGGAGAAGGCATCTCATAGTAGGAAATGCCACTTGAGGCCTGCCTGCGTGCGCCATCTTGGAATCCTGGAGTCTGAATGGGCTCTCAAGTGCAGGCCCATTTTTTTGTCTACCATGTTTCACAACGATTCACCTAGAATTTGCAAAACTCTTTTTGCAAGATGTAACCAAAACATCCTGGGATGTCTCCCAAATTTGTTGCTGACAAATGATCTTGGGTGGCACCTTTCCATTCTGTGGCTAAATGAACCCGAGAAGCACTAATTGCCTTGAAGTTAATAAAGACTTTATTGGCTTCAAATAATTGGTGTTTGTTTGGCTGCTATGATTATAGTTATCACACGCTCTCTACATAATGTAAGCTGGCAGAAGTTTCTACCTTTTACAAGTTTTAAATCCCAATGGAATTGACAGAAAAAGCTATAACCACAAATTGGTTTGCAATTTTCCTCTTTCTTCCTGGCAAGTCCTGTATGGTTATATTATGAACCTTGCTTCACACAAACTGCTTGTGACTTTTATGGCCCTTTTGTGATCTAAATGGCTATCTCATAAGATATTCCATTGCAGCATCTTTTTCAATTGCTTTTACTGTGAAATGCCCTTGTGGAGAGTTCTGGGGGCCATTTCACACTCTTATGGTATTGATTTGCTAAACCTGATGATAGGTTTATATTTAAGATACAGTCTTGTATATAAACAGAGTGGGAAGCTTATGAAAAACAGAGCCAAGGCTTCCATTGACGAGGTTTTGGACACCATTTCAATGTTCTGGAAGTGCAAGTTAACAGTGAATACATAAAAACATCATAATACCATTTGTTCAGTCTACTAAAGTAGGGAGTTTGGTGGTGCTTTCGTTAGAAACATGTTTCATGATGCTCCACGAGAGAAGCCAACATCTGGCTGGAATGCAGAATGCATGGTATCTCTTGTCTGTGACTGAATGGCTGTTTAGTGCTCAAAGTCATAACCAAATGCAAGAGACTAGTTAGAAGCCCCTCGCCTCTGGTCCAGCCTTCGCTTAGCTTTGTTCACGTTCTGTGGACTGCAGGGTTAATGAGGATGAGGCTGAGCATGAGTCCTGGCAAGAAGTGTCGAGATGAAAGAAAAAGGAAAGGAAAGAGAAAATGTAATAAAAGAGACAAAGGTGAGAGAAAAAAATTAGAAAGGGAAGATGATTTGTGGTAATAGAGTTATTTATTGAAAGAGGAAAATTATGAAGCTTATCGGTCTGGCTGCTGTAAGGTCTCTGCCAAGACATATTTCCTGCCTTGAACTCAGCCCTGGCCATACTCCCTCTCATGAAAGAATTCCAGACATAGCATTAGTAGTTATTAATGTATGTCTACGTTCAAGGTCCCAATTTCTCTTCCTTCCAGAATCTATCAGTTCTCTGGATAAATTGAAAAGTGTAAGTTTCAGGCATACTGTAAAAAAAAAAAATCTTAACATTACTCAAAGTGGCATGGAAAGGTAAACCAATGATTAGAATTCATAAAAAAAAAACCCACCTCAAACACAATCACTGGAGGAAATGAGGCCTTAGCTCTCAGGGTTGGAGAATCTTAAATTATCGGGAAGAAACGGAGCTGGGAAGAAGGCATTGGCTGAACGCTTTGTATACTTTTCAATTAGAGCATCAGGGAAGAATTCATAAGCTGCGCTCTCCATGTGACATCGAGGCTTTTATTCTAAGAGGTCACCCAAATAGATCCACCAATAAGCTTTCATTTGAGCGATAAAAATCAATGAATATGGATTGAAGTGGTGGGCAAGGTTCAACTGCCGGGAAAATGGCGAGGAGGTCACTGCAATTTGGCGACGCTTTGATGCGGGAAGAGTGGATGGCTGTGAACACCAGAGATGGACTCTACCACATATCCTCTCTAATTATGAGCTATAAATTCCACTCTGTGTTCTCCATATGCTCCGTCTTCATTTAGAAGCGATGGCATTCATGGCTCCTTCCACCTCGGCTCTGCAATGAAATTGATTTCCCCACAGATACGCCACAAAAGTGACTCATCTGAACTTTAAAGACTTCCCTTTCTGCTTTGCATAGGAAAGGTGATGTGACTTGGGGGGGGGGGGCGGTGTCTCCCTCAGGACCCTACAGCACCATTCAGATGGCATCGGTAGTGGGGAGCTCATGTAACCTGTGTGATGCAGTCTAGGAGAAAGTCTATCCAGGCTTCTCATTTCAGAAGAGACTGAATAAATAGAACTGTCAGCCTTTGATGTGGCTAGGCTGCTTTTGGCAAAGGACGCCAACACATACTTTGCTATTTTCTTTTGAGACATAGCAAGCTTAGAAACTCAACTGGAGCTTCTAATACAGCCTCGATGCTTCCCCACCTCCGGACTTACTCTTTACATAATGCACAGAACATAGGAAGCAATAGAGCTGCAAGATGAGGCAGGGAAAATACTAGAAATATCTGATCGGCTGAATGGTGGCTTGCTTTTGTGGCAATTGCTCTAAGAACCTGCATCCAGCAGACACAGCAGATGTTTATCGAGCACTTGCCATATGCCAGGGATTTTTATACACATTATAGGAGGCATTACCCCATTTTAGAAATAAGGAAACTAAGGCTGAGGAAAGTTCAGGAAATTGCCCAAGGCCACAAAGCCAGCCAGGTTTCAAATCCCAGTCCTCTCACATCAGGCCCAGAGCTCTTGCCAGTGAACCCGGCTGGTGAGCTTTCCAATACGGGGACCAACATTACCGCAGACACTTGTACAGCTCTGATTTTCCGAGTGCCTTATGCATTATGAGTGTATTTAATCTCCATCATACCCTACGGAGCAGATTCTATCATTGTCCCTCCCCATTTTCCAGATGAGGAGAAGGAAGTAAAGAGAAGTAAGGCAAATTCACCTAGAGCTACCAGGTGGGGAGGGGGAAGGGCTGGGATCTGAACTGACACTACAGTCTATGCCCCTCACTTCTCCACACTGTGCCTCCTGTCACCCGGGCTCTCTGGAAGCTCCACAGAGAGACTTAGACTCCTGAGGCCAGGGCTAACAGCCAGAATTTTGCTATGGAACTGACCTCCTCGCATTCTTCAGGACAAGTGTGTGTGTGTGTGTGTGTGATGCGCTGTGGAGACGCTGTCCCAAAGGCTGAAGTTGCCTTCGGTATTTCTTCCATCCCTTCATCTAAACACATATTAAATGCCTACTGTGTGCTATGCACTGACTCTGTATAAATTGGTTAAAAAGCTCAAGTTATTTTTCTATTCTTTTCTAATTTTCTCTGAACAGAGATGATAGCAAACTGCCTTTATGAAGATATCTTTAAAATTTGGGATATGGGGCACCTGGGTGGCTCAGTCGGTTAAGTGTCTGACTTTGGCTCAGCCCACATCGGGCTCTGTGCTGACAGCTCAGAGCCTGGAGCCGGTTTCAGATTCGGTGTCTCCCCCTTCTCTCTGCCCTACCCCCCCTCACGCTCTCTCTCACAAAAATAATAAAATAAACATTATTTTTTTTTAATTTGGGATGAAACAACTAGATATTCTCAGAGTTCTCCCTATGGCTGCACAATGACAGGAAGTTACACATTAATAGAAAGGATTTGTATCTTAGGCAGGATCAGATCTGCCTAGTGCCTCAGAGCTCATGCAGTTTCCTCCTTCGTTTGAGCCAGGGGGAAACAGAGGCCAACTTGACAACTGCTTTCAAAAGCAAATTGTTAAAATGATTCAATCTAATATCATGCAGATCTGCTTTTTATTTCTCTACACAATGGTTAGATTTGAGGGGGGGTGTCACTTCTGGAGTAGCTCTGGCTGCATCGTTTGGTGATATTCAGCCTCTGAAGACCCTCTTGGTACAATCTGACATAGATGAAGAACACAGATGTTAGACCTCAGTGGAAAGTACATAAGCCCACATTACCTAAAGGTTGTTGGAGCCAGCAGGATGTGTCTGTGTGTGGGGGTGTGTGTGGGGGGGTGGGACTTGGCTTGATTCTAACATTTAAAAAAATTATTCCGTATCACACGTAGGTTGGCATCTATCTGAAAGTGGAAGCATCTGTGTATCTGAACTCACCCCCACACCCCGCAACTGAAGTCTAATGCCCTGTGGGCGGGTGTTGGCATCCCCATTTTGGCACACCCTCCAGTGTCTTGCAGAGGAGAGGCTCAACACATTTCCATTCAAGTGCATCGAGTCATACCGAATGCATCCCCTGGAAGATGTAGTAGCTGTCCAAATTATCTCCATTTTCAAAACCCCATAAAAATCAAGCATTGTTCATCTAGATGAAAGGCATGAGATACAGGTAAGAACCCTCAAGCTAAACAGGTTTGCCTCCAGTGACAGAAAATTAATGTTTGCTAAAAGTACACACACATGGGGCACCTGAGTGGTTCAGTTGGTTAAGGGCGAACTCTGCATTTCAGCTCAGGTCATGATTTTGTGGTTTGTGGGATTGAACCCCACAGTGGGCTCCAGGTTGACAGTGCAGAGCCTGCTCCTGACTCTCTCTCTCTCTCTCTCTCCTCTCTCTCTCTCTCTCCCTCTCTCCCTGCCCCTCCCCTACTCATACTCACTCTTTCTCAAAATTAATAAGTAAAAACTTTAAAAAAAAAGTATATACACACAACACACACATGCACAGACATGATGTTTTTGTTTTGTTTTGTTTGTTTGTTTTGTTTTTACAACTCTCACTGTTCTCTTTTCATTAGCTGATGGATTTAATCACATTTGTTGCTCATTAATTATGTCCCTGAAGCAAATCAAAATGTATGCAGAAGGGTTTCAATTTTGAGTGCCCACAGTTGCCCTTCCACTTAAACAGGACTTGAGGTTCAGCCATTTGTAGAAAGGTAAGATTCAATTCACTTTCTATAGAAAACTCTAAAGTATGGCGGTCGTTTCTAACGTTACTATATCTATGTCAATAGAGCTGAAGTCTTAAATAAATATAACTTGGCCCATTTAGCTTCTGGCAATCGCCAAAGTCTAAGTTGGGGCTCCATTTTGACATACTCCGCTTTTCCCAAAAAAGACAAACAGCCCAGAGAATCACCCCTAACCTCCCTTTCGGTAACAAATACACGCAGACAGTCCTCCTTCTAAGGTCTAGATACTCACCAGCCCCATAAAACGTGCAGTCAGATAAGCTTTGGGTTGGATTTCGAAAGTGATTTGGGAGCCTGTGAGGGGGAGTATTCGGTACACTGTGGATTTCCTGGCAGAGAATAAAACTCTTCCAGGCAAAGGCTATATACATCCTACAAAGCAAATATTCATGTGTTTTCCTAGGAGTTGAAGTATTTTTCAATTCCCTATGCTGTATCTGTGGGACCCTGTTCAACTCCGCTAATGCACACTGCAATTTTTAACACATGCCCATATTTGATCTGTCACACATGCTTTGTTTTTACTTACTGGAAAGTTAGACATGGTTTGCTGTGTTTCGGTTCCCAAATTTCAGCAAACAGTAGTAGAGTTTAATATTCATGCACTTAGATCTGACGTCGTAAAACTGATCTTGAGAGTAATCTATTTACTGGAGAAACCACCTTTTGACAAGGTACTTTTGGTAATTCAGGGACAAAACCCCTTGTGCCAGGCATACAGGTATACAAGGTACAAAAGTAAACCACTTAATCCCCAAATCTATGAGGTCTGATCAAAACAATCTATCATTGCATCAAACTATAATTTGGTCTATTACATATGGGCTGTTATGGTAGAGATTTTTTCGGGGGAGGGGCATAAACTCCTCATAGTTGTTGGTATGTGAATGGTGTTATTTATTTCATTATCTTAGAAATGTCTATGTGCTTTATAAGGTGCACCTGTGTAACAATGAGCATGTTGAGGGCCAAAGGACATTAATGCATGAAAAGTGCCAGCCAATTCCTTGCTCTGGCTTCAAAATCTGTCAGTGAAATCTGGCAGAGTCATGTGCTTTCCATAATAAACTTGTTCCTCTGCCCGTGGCTGTTGGATCCTCGCAAGCCAGTGAGCTGTTCTGAGTTTGAAGCAAGAGAATACACCTTGGCCAAGAGGAAGCATTGTAATGAATAATGAATGCCCTCTCCCCTTTGCTGGTGGGGAGGGAAAAAGATGGGAGGGTTCTTCTTAGATGACTGACTTTGAGTGGCAGGCAGAAGGTTGGAGAACAAAGATGGAAATTGGGTAATGATTTAGAATCGAGTGTTGGTGTTTTACTGAGAACATCCTTATAACTGGGGAGAGAGCAGGGATGTCTGAATGCCCATTAATAAATAGCACCAAGGTATCTAAACCCCATCAGCAGTCCTTCCAGTATCTGATGGAACAAAAGGAAGGAAAAGAAGGTTCTTAGACATGAACTCCTTTCTACTTCTTTCTTCTTTATCCAGAGAATGTAAGAGAGTAAGATGAAACAGTTTCACTAAATCCCCCAAGGCCAAAACTATACTCCATGAGGACCAAATGGTGCAGCATTTGAATTATTGTTTAGCCACAAATTAGCACCTCTTAAGAGCTTCATGTTTTTGAGCCATTGGTTTTTGATAAATCCTGATTGGCAAATGTGAGAACAGACGTAGGTGTGCCAGATGGTTTTGCCAGACTTCCTCAGGTCTAACTGCCAGACTTCGGGCCAACTAAAGCTGAGAAAATTAAAGAAATAATTTATTCTCTTTCTCCTGACTCTGGGGACTGTTCTCTCTGTGCCCACTAGTTCCTGAACTGTGTGCGCTGCCATCCAGTCAGGGGAAGAATCACTTATTCAATTTCTTGAAATAGACCCAAAGAGGGAAAGTAGAACACAGTTTCAAAAAAATTAAAATATGCTGAAAAATAGTAAAAATACCCATTATCATTTAACCAAGATTTTATGAGAAAACGCTTGATTACTTTGAGCCAAACAGTGTTTACAGTTGCAGCAATGAAAATTCTAATTTTGTGCTCTAATGAACACAAAACGATCCATACTCAACCTTGGCAAAACTTATAATGACTGTGTAATTGAAGTGACTTTGTCACATTAAAATATTTCATAAAATTACAGAAAACTGCCAAGAAGAAGAACATGGACTGGGAAGCCTTGGATATTTGATACAATACCCATACCGCCTCCCTGTTTTGTAAGTAGAATGAATCAGTTTACAGAATTGAAGAACGCCATTCACACTTAACAGCAGCTTACCAATCCATAGTATGTTAGATGCCTTTGAGAAGGACCCACACGATGTAGTCATTTTATTCTAAGCATTAAATATCAAGCTGTAATTTACTTTTGTTGCAATATCTCCAATATACTTAAAATGCTATTAAATTCTTCCTCACTATATGTATTTTGAATGTAAAAATGGGAAGGTTTCACTATTTTCCTGGCGACATCCCCTAGTTAGAGTCAACTAGTGGGTCTCACCCACAACGGAGGTTCTGGGGAATCACAGTCTCCAGCACGGGTGTAAGAAAAATTGAAATCACAGTGATTCACGAGTGTAAACACACAGATTTGGAGAGAACCTTGATTCCATCCTGGTTCAGAGACTATTGAATAGAGTAATTCCCAATCCCATTCTCTTAGGGCTTTTGAATTCGAAGTTGGAAATATCCACTTCCATATTGAGCTAAGGGTTTTTGTCTTTGCATCCTATATGCCAAGTCCAAATACCAGCTCAACGGCTGCCTTCTAAACTAAGAGGCGGTGCCTATACAATTAAGGTGAAGCTTAAATATGTGTAATTGGGACCCAGAATAGCCGAAGCAATCTTGAAAAAGAACAAAGTTGGAGGAATCACACTTGCTAATTTCAAAACCTACTATAAAGCTATAGTAATCAAGACAGTGTGGTATTAAAATAAGGACAGATACCTCAGACCATACATAAAACTCAACTCAAAATGGATCAAAAACCTAAAAATAAGACCTAAGAACTAAAACCCTTAGAAGGTGCAGATCTTTATGATATGACAACTAAAGCACAAGGACCAAAGAAAAAAACAGGGACATTGGATTTCATCAAAATTAAAGACTGTTGTGCCTCAAAATACATCATCAAGAAAGTTAAATGGCAATCCACCATTTTTTTTGCAAATCAAGTATCTGATAAGGGACTTGTAGCTAAAATATATAAAGAATTACTACAGATAAATAATAAAAAGACACAGGATCT
Source organism: Paguma larvata (assembly GCA_030068075.1). Taxonomy (NCBI): domain Eukaryota; kingdom Metazoa; phylum Chordata; class Mammalia; order Carnivora; family Viverridae; genus Paguma; species Paguma larvata. Next base: position 117,097,145 of record CM057830.1, on the reverse strand, counting down.
GAATAGATATTTCTCCAAAGATATAAAATTGGCCAATAAGCACATGAAAAGACGCTTAACATCATTAGTCATCAGGTAAATGCAAATGAAAACTACAATGAGTTCTCCCTTCATACCTACTAGGATGGCAATAATCAAAACACAGACAATAACCTGTGTGGGTGATGTTATCCAAAAACCGGAAGCATCATATACTGCTCATGAGAATGTAAATGGAGCAGTGGTTCTAGAAAACAGTCTGGCAGGTTCTCAAAAGGCCAAACGCAGTTATCAGAGGGCCCAGCAATTCCACTCCTAGACATAGACCTCAAAGAGCTGAAAGCATATTCACACAAAAACCTGTGCACTTGTGTCCACGGCAACACTATTTGCAAGAGCCAAAAGGTGAAAACAGCCCAAATGCCCATCAACGGGTGAATGCACAAACATGACGTGGTCTATCCAGAAGATGGGCTAGAATTATTCAGCCATAAAGAGGAGTGAAGTGCTGATTCATGCCACGATGTGGATGAACCTTGAAACCATCATGCTAATTAAGGGGAGCCAGGAACAAAAGACCACATGTTATATGATTCCACTCAGATGAAATCTCCAGAATGGACAAATCCATAGATACAGAGTGGTAAGGGCTGTGCGGAGTGACACAGTGGAGAGTGACAGCTTAATAGGCGCAGGGTTTCCCTTGGGGGTGCTGAAAACATTCTAAAATTGATTGTGGTGATTGCTGTACAAATCTGTGAATATACTAAAACCCACTGAATTACACACTTTAAATCAGCAAACTCTATGTTTCGTGAATCATATCTCAAAATAGCTATTTTATGAAATTGTGCTAACACAGAAAAACTCCACTTTATATGTCTACAGTGAAGAAAGTTTTAAGAGAGCGATAGACTATCACATGGGATGCTGATCTAAACAATATGGGTATTCATGTTTATCTAGTTCATTCGACCAGAATTCCACTTTTCCAGTTCACTTTACCTGCTTACAGTGTGGCTGTGGCTGGAAGACTGTGCTCAGGACCACTGTCTGTTAGTTCAGAGTAGTGGCCCCTTTAGTGGCCCTCTTGGCAGGCTGGTGAACCTTCCAGGTTATGTTCCAGCGGCTCTGTACACCAACAGTAGGTTTGCTAAAGAAACTTCTGTTTCTGGCTTAATCCGCTCATGATTTGAAATCATTAATACAACCCAGCTTTACTTACTGCAGCATATCTCAAAGTAGACTCTGATATTCCATAGACAAAAGCCTTTTTAAAAAATTTTTAATGTTTTATTTTATTTTTGAGAGACATAGAGACAGATCGTGAGCAGGGGAAGGGCAGAGAGAGGGAGATACAGAATCCGAAGCAGGCTCTGGGCTCTGAGCCATCAGCACAGAGCCCGACGCGGGGCTCGAACTCACAGACCGTGAGATCATGACCTGAGCTGAAGTCAGCCGCCCAACCAACTGAGCCACCCAGGCACCCCGACAAAAGCCTTTTAAGATTAAACAAACTTGGGAAACACTGCAATAAACTATATTTTCCCCCTCTTAGAGATGCACGATGTACATTAGAATATTAGAGGCTCAAAATGCAACCTAGAGGAAAACTTTTTTAATCGAGCATTTCTCACATTTATTTGACCATTCTTCACCAAACACATCCACCCACATACACTGTCTGCTTTGTCTTCTGAATAACACCTACTAACATTTTTCGAAACACTCTCCATGGGCCACACTTTGGGAAAAGCTAACTTAGCCCATCAAATTAACAGAAGGAAGAGAGAATCATGACCATGAAGCTAAACCTTAAAAAAATGAACACGGATGCATACTGCTCAAATCCCTAGAACAGCATTTCCTAACCTTTTCCATATCTTGGTCCACATAGGAAAGGACTGGAATAGCATGGTGTGTAGTCAAGAGACTCCAGGGCCCCTGGGCCCTGCTGTTCCGAGGTTTACAAGGATCAGTATATCTGCACTTCTGTTACCTGTGCCACTAAAAAGTTGTGGGGCAGCTCTGCTCAGGACAATCACAAAACCACCCTAAGTCTTTTCATGTTTGAGAATGAGTAGACAAACCGTGTAGCTGACACCCGACTTATCCAGACATCAGAGAATTTGTACAGATACCCCCACAATGCTTTTCACATCATTGTGACACTGACTATAGTTTTCCTGAGGTGGTAGGAAGCAGGTAGAGCAAAGGGGTGATTTAACATCCAATTGCTAAATCTGGGAACAGAACTGGATACTCTGAGGAAGCAGAATGGGCATGATTACATCTAGGCACCTGGAACTTTTTCCCCCATCTTTATTGAGATATAATTGACATACAACGTGGTGTAATTTTAAGGCATATGACATGATAATTTGATAGACTATATTGCAAACATGATTACTAAAGTAACTTCAGTGAATACATCTGTCGCCTCACATAGTTACTCTGTGTGTGTGTGTGTGTGTGTGTGTGTGTGTGTGTGTGTGTGGCGAGAACTTTTAAGATCTACTCTCTCAGCACCCATCAGTTATACAATACGGCATTGTTAAATATAGTCACCATGCTGTGCGTTAGGTCCTCAGAACTTACTCATCTTACAACTGGAAGCTTGTACCCTTGACCACCCTCATCCATCTCCCCCATGCCCTCTCCCCTGGCAGCTACCAATCTACTCTGTTTCTATGAGTTTAAGCTTTATTAGATTCCAAATATATAAGTGAGATCACGCAGTATTTGACTTTGTCCATCTTATTTCACTTACTATAATCACTTCAAGGCTCATCCATGTTGCTGCAAACGGCAGAATTTCTTTCTGGTTTTGTTTGGGTTTGTGTGTGTGTGTGTGTGTGTGTGTGTGTGTGTGTGTGTGCGTGTGTGACTGAATAATATTCTATTATATACATAGCTCAGTTTCTTTACTCATTCATCCCATGTCTTGGCTGTCGTGAATCATGCTGCAATGAACACGGGAGTGCAACTATCTCTTTGAGATGGTGATTCCATTTCCTTCAAATGCATTTCCAGAAGTGGGATTGCTGGAATGCATGGTAGCTCTATCTTTTTAGTGCTTATTTATTTGTTTTGAGAGAGAGAGAGAGAGAGATAGTGAGAGAGAGAGAGAGAGTATGAGTGTGCGCACATATGCAAGCAGGGGAGGGGCAGAGAGGGAGGGAGAGAAAATCCCAAACAGGCTCCACGCTGCAGCATAGAGCCTGGAGTGGGGCTCTATCTCCCAAACCGTGAGATCATGACCTAAGCCGAAATCAAGAGTCGGACACTTAACCAACTGAGCCACCCAGCTGCCCCACTGTAAGTTCTATTTTTGATTTTTTGAGGAACCTCCATACTGTTTTTTCATAGTGGCCACACTAATTTACATTCTCAAGAACGGTGCACAAGGGTTCCCTTTTCCCCACACCTTTGCCAGCTCTTGTTATCGCTGGTCTTTTTTTCATATGAGAGGACACTATGAATGGTTCTCATTGTGCTGTTTGCACAGGAGCCTTGGTTATTCAAAAGTTCTACATGCTTACCGTTGGCAAGTGCATGCTCTGGTTAATCAACTGTTGGTGGCTGAACCATCAAAGAAGGATTAGATTATACCTGGCATTGTTTCTTGCCAAGGGTATTCATGCTCTTCTAATTCCTTGAAAGTCATTCTTTCTACATTTGATAGTTCTGTTAACCAAATCATTTTGATTAACCAGAGCACTTCTTTCCCCAGGCCTGTCAAACATCAAAAGCAGAAATATAACTTTTTTTCAAAGAGAGATTTTGTTTTTATCATTCATTTGCCACATTATTGTTGTTTGGGGGAATATGAGGTATATTTATGATTTTTGTGGCAGTAAAAATTATTTTGAAATCCGATTTCAGAAGGTTTCACAATATACTTTCACCTCAAAGACAAATCCAATTTGACATGAAGTTTCATTACGAAGAAACTGTTACATGTGATGACACTGGTTATTGAAAATTGAAATGAAGTGAAGGGAAGCTAACACCAACGTGTATGAGATTCTGTGTTCTTTGAATGACACAAAGAACTCAATATATCTAATCATCTCTGTTATGCCCACTGGGGAACTGAGCTCTGGTGATATTGCATAAGGTTGCTTCTTGATTGCTGGGAACCCAAGTATTAAGCCATATGCCGCTTACATCAGTACTTAAAACGCTTTGTGTGACTGTTGGATCATGGGAATTGTTTTACTTTCCTTCTCTTGGTTAACGTAAATAATAGTAATAATCTGGGCACAAAACTCATAAAAGAAGGGTGCCAACCAGTCAGTCCAGGCCAGCATTTTGGCTTTTACGCTCTAACCCAGCAGTAGGCATTAGGCATATCATCCCTATCAAATTTTCTTATGCTCTGATGAGCGGCCTAAGCATTGAGACCTTTAACAGGAACACAACAGGGGGAATGTCTCTCTCCTGCCTGTTGTGAGTTTCGCCTAAGAAATTGGAGAGCTAAGATGTAGCATGTACTTTGATGAGCTTCCCCTCTGCTCTGTTTCCCTCTCTTACACATAAAATCATTCTTTTTGGCTCCCCCCACTCAACTCTTCTGTCTTCGTGAATCAAATCAGCTTTTAAGAACCTTTCCTCTAGCCTTCAGAGTCAACGTCAACCCAAGGTTACCAGAGTCCCCTGATGTGTGGCTTCTCTATCAGTTTCCTCTTTTCCTTCTTGCATCCTAGAGGCTCAGTATATTCTACTTATAATATTCTCAGTTTCCACTTGGGGGAGGGATTTGAGAGCTGGGGTACATTTCTGAATTGGGGCCTTCTGGTTAGTTGTGTTCACTGTGCTGTCAAGATAACTCTGGATTCTTTTTATAGTTAACAAAGTCAACAAGCAGGAAACGATTGATAGGTGAGCCATGCCTACAAAGGTAGTATGACAGCCTCAATACCCAGTATCACCATCCTCTCTCTCCTTATCCTACCCTCCATAATTCTGTCCTGTCATCCACCCAGGATCTCTGAGGACTTAAATCATTATGCAAAATGGCTTTTTTTATATGTTTATTTATTTTGAGAAAGAAAGAGAGCAGGGGAGGGGTGGAGAGAGAGGGAGACAGAGGATCTGAAGCAGGCTCTGTGGTGTCAGTGCAAAGTCCAGTGCAGGGCTCGAACTCACAAACCAAGAGAACAAAACCTGAGCCAAAATCGGATGCTTAACTGACTGAGCCACCAAGGGACCCCACACAAAATGGTTTTATGGTAAACATTTGAAGTAAAAACTACAGTGAGTCCTGCCACTACTAGTAAAATATTTAATGCGCATGTTAAAAGCTACAATTTGATTACTGACCTGTTAGCCAGTAAGTCCCCAAAACAATTCAAAGCAAATTTCCCTAATATGTCCAGTTATTCTACCCTGCCTGAAGGGTTGCTAATGAATGTGTTGCCTGAATGAGCAGAAAGATTGGAAACTTGCACAGCACGGGCCTGGATAACGTGCCGCTGGCACCAGAAAACAGTTTGTCCTACACAAAGTTTCCTCTGGAGTGTGTTCCTCATCCAGAGGTCATTTTCCAATAAAATCAGCCTCGATCATTGCCAGCATAAGAGCATTCCCCGAGGGAGGAGATCAGGCAATTCAATTCTAGGAAATGCCATATGAGGCAAAATTAACCTTGTAGCGGTGTTATTTCCTGAAACATGGTCTTGTTGTTTTGGTTTCTTTCATACACATTGATATAAAGCAAGGGATTTTTTTTTCAAGCCCATCACTGAGATGTGACCAAAGGACTTAATTACAGTACTTCCAACAGTCATGAAAATAACATGAAATGAAAGAAAGCTTGTTTAGCTTTACCACTCCTCAGAGCTATTGCCTAAACTCCTGTGGCTGGATATACCTGTGACTCTGTGTTGGCCTTTGCTGAAGGACCGGTAGAGCCATCCAACAACTCCTGGGACTCTTGGCCCATGGAGAAAGTGACCAAAAGCTTCTTCATGCTGTGACAGTGAAGTATAGTGCGCAGGAGGAAGGGGAGGTCAGGTGCTTCTCAGACTCCCCGGATCCGAGGAAGAGAACAAGTGTGTGTGTTTTGGCACTGGCTGCTGTGTGTCCCACCCTGCTAATTTCTGAGCATCAGGATGGCCTTTCAAAAAGAGGAGATAGCACATGCTATCAGCTGTTAGTTTCATAACATTTGTGTTTCCTTGTCCCACAGTGACAAAAGTGTGTCTTCTGTCATTCTTAAAAATGCTTAATGACTTCACCTGCAACTGAAACCTTCGACCCTGTATCTTCCCTTCACAATCAAGAATGGGGATATGTCCTGAGTAGGAATCTGGGTATAGACCAGAGGAATGAATCATCTATGAGGTGAAACTCTAGTACTATATAGACAGTAAAACTAACTTTAAAATGCCTTGGAGTTAAAACCAATATGGAGTACCGAGTTAGTAACTCATATGAGGGCCAATAAGGAGTTCAGTAATTGTCCAAAGAGCAAGGCAAAACTCATACTCCTACTGAATTCTGATGGCGGAACTTCAAAGTTCAATCCCAGATGCCTACATTCACTTGATAGGTATTGAGCTCCTACTCTATGTCAGGTGCTGTTTGAGGTGTTAGGGTGACAGGAGTGCATACAAAGTTCTCACTTATATGGACTTCACATTTTCTGAGAAGCATCCCTCGAAAACACAGAAAAATGACTGCAAGACAGATGGATCTAATAGACAGACACATATAGTATGATGGTAATGGACAAAGTGGATAACAAAGCAGGCTAAAGCGGATGGTGAAGGTACGTGTGGGAGGAGTTGCTCTTTTGAACGGGGTGGTGTACATGCTGTCACTCTTGCACAAAGCCTTTAACATTCCTTTTGGAGCATTCACTATCCACAAGAGGAAATCACTATTATTTTGACTCAACATCCACATTCATCTCCTTCATTGGCCACTTTTTCAACATCCATGGCTCTGAGTCACCGTCTTGGACTAGTTTTCAAAACTCAAACCCACTTTCAAATATTTAGTACCTGTCGCTAAGCACCAGCAGAAGAACCTCACATGTGTGTGATGGCATTCTTCAAGGGGATCTCCCAATGGGCTTTGCTCCACAATGGCATCCCTGCAGAAGGGCCCAGCCATGCTTAGTTCTGTCATTGTACCATAGCCTTCATTTGGGTGGATTTAAAAACACAGAGCATTTTTCTAGTTGCTACGTATATGTAAACAGATGTCTCTACAGTGCTAGGAAACAGCAGGGTCTCCCATTTCCTTTAAGCATCCTCCCCTACAATCTTGTTTCAATCACATCAAATCCATTTTTGGAAATAGGTGGGGTTAAAGTTATATACGGGTGAGTGTACATACATAATGTGTAAAGAGCGTATACACACAACCACACCTATCTTTTTTTGTCAAAATTTTGTTAATCTTTTATTTATTTTTGTGAGAAAGACAGAGTGTGAGTGTCAGAGGGGCAGAGAGAGAGAGAGAGAGAGAGAGAGAGAGAGAGAGAGGGAGACGCAGAATCTGAAGCAGGCTCCAGACTCTGAGCTGTCAGCATAGAGCCTGATGTGGGGCTCGAACCCATGAACAATGAGATCATGACCTGAGCCAAATTTGGACGCCCAACCACTGAGCCACCCAGGTGCCCCCACACCTATCTTTCAAGCAGATTTGCTAGCATGTCTGATTTACTTAGTAAAGTGTTGCATCATGGTTTGGGGCAAGTGAAACTTTCACTTAGCCAGTGTAGGTAGTAATCCTCATCTCTAGTGAGTGGGAGAGAGATGAATAAGGGGTTTTTCTAGTGTAGGTGCTATTATTAGCAAATTCCTGACAACTCACACTCCAGGGTTTGATGATGCCCAGTGAGCATGAAGGAGCCCCAGACTGTCCTGGGCTTGCCCTGTCAGTAACCCTCAGGGCTTCTGCGGAAGTGTGCAGTCATACACTCCCGGAAGCTGCTAAAAAAATAGCAAAAGGCCACAAGACTTTTCTGGCATATTTTCCCCAATGATGTGGCACACCCATGTGGGGATACCGTCTTGGGAAAAGGAAATAGGTCAAATATTAGGGGCTGATGAGGACAAAGAAAGAGACACCAAGGAATAGATTTCAGAACTTCCATAGTTAGTTGCTCTGCCCAACCATCACCACCGACTCCATCTTGAATGTAAATCACCATGGAGCCGGAGCATATACTGATGCACAGAGTACAGAAATGCATGTGTATACAGAAACTGGGTTCTAACGACATGTAATCTACTCCCATGCTGTAAATTCTACAAATGGAAACACTTCCCTGTGGAAGAATGGTTTATCTTCTTTTTTTTTTTTTTTTTAACGTTGGCTCTCTAGATAACTGCTTTTGGTTTAGGCAAAAGCTTTAATAAAGCAGAAACTCTTTGCTTCCTATTTCAGTCAACTAAATAATAACTCATGACCCTAGGCTCCTGACTTTGAACATATTTTGTGGTCGATGGAGGGCTGATTTACTGTTCGGAGTCCTGCGTGTAGTTACCATGGGGGCATGCCTCATTTCCCTAGAAATCAAAATAGCCCTACTGTGCTTACGTCTGTGGCTGATAAAAATACATTCAGAAAGAATTTTTATGTCGGTGCAATGAATTCAGAAAATGAAGCTAGAATAATAGTGCTATGTGTCATGCCTAAAATACTGGACGTTTGAATAATGTGAAAGGAACCATATGAAAGCACAATTTTTAAAAATGTAAGAAACAATCAAGGGTCGATAAAGCCACATGGGAGCAGCCGGATGCTTAGAGGAACCCTACGTGCATGGAGATTTACATAAAAGTCTGCCGAGAAGGATTAGCCAGATCTAGTCAGGAGGGATTTGATATATCTATTTCTCGGCAAACAGTTTAAAAAAGGTTTATAATACTTCCCTAATTCTAACCTTTAACATTCTAGAACAAAAGAATCCTTTTTGCCATTTTCGTAGCTTTGTCTGCACTGCACTGCTCTCCTCTTCATGTCAAAAACAGGGCCCAAATCTCCGACAGTGTCCTGGCATGAAGACCTACTCCTTCCCTTCTTTGTTCTCCTGCGAGTCACAAACGTGGTATCTCCTTCCACCGAGAAAAGTGTCCCCTCTTCTTCGCTGCCTCGACTTGCCAGACATTGCTCCCAACCCGATCTCTGCTTTCTTCTCGCCATGCCGTCTGCGAGTGCTGTCCGGCTCTCTTGAATGGCTTCCCCTACATGGTTCACCCGGGGACTCCCGCAGAGCGGGGGCTCGCTTCTTCGCCTGTCTCGGGGGATGCTGCATATACTTTCCTCACACAGCCTGTCGATTCTGCAGCGCAATGAGGTGGCTGTTTCCTTATGAGAGCGTGAGGACCTTCGGGCACACACTTTCCCTTACTCCTCTCCCTGCCGACCAAGCCTGGAACAATTCACGTTTGTCAAAAGGACGCGTGTGCACGGCTTGCCTGAATTTCTAGCAGAGCAGCTATGTGATTCTGAGTTTTCAGCAGCTTTTGGAAAGACTGCTGAACGGTAATGTTAAAATAAAATTGTAGCTATAACTCGTATGTACCCCAAAGTGGGTTGGGCTGTGCGAGCGGATCAGGGTGTCTGTTCTCCTCTAAGCGGCACACGCTAAGAAGCACAGGGTTAGGAAGTAGCCCAGTGCTTTATAAAGTACTGAATTAAGAAGTATTTTATGAGTGCTGTTGCTTACAAAGTGGCTCAACTTCCTTTAAAATGGTTTGATCCCACATTTGCTGGCTTGTTTGAGGTCCCTCTGCTTCAGCAATAAATGGGTGCTTTCTACTTCCTCTTCATCATCGTGGTTATTAGAATGTTAACGCACCACCTCAAGAAAAAAGGTTCTCGTAATGCTTTCGAAAAGATCAGTGATGCTAAGGAGACAAACCAACAAGCTTGCAGTTTTGAAGAAACTCTTCCTTATCGATATAAAGTTACCATCATTGAAGCTGGGATAATCGTTCGAATGCCTGCAAACTTGCTGGTTCATTAAGTTTAGAAATATTTGGTGCCATATTCTAAGAAAGCAAACTGTTATAAAAAGTTCCCTAGTAGGACTTCAAATTTTTTCTATGTAAAAAAATTTTTTTTAATATTTTATTTTTGAGAGAAACAGCATGAGTCGGGGAGGGGCAGACAGAGAGGGAGACACGGAATTCAAAGCAGGCTCCAGGCTCCGAGCTGTCAGCACAGAGCTCAACGAGGGGCTCAAAATCACGAGCTGTGAGATCATGACCTGAGCCCAAGTCGGATGCTCGACTGAGCCACCCAGACACCCCGCTTGCTAGTAGGACTTTAAAAACCAACAACAAATTTGAAAGTGAACGTGTGAAGATGCCTGCTGCAACCTTCTGCATCCGATTACAGCTATCTGGACAACGTAAGCAGCACCATTTATGCAGCCATTTAGACAGAGGTTTGATTGCTCTCTTTCCTTTAACTACCCTTAAAATGACCAGAGTCAATTAGAGGTTGCCTAGACTTTCGCTGGCATCACAGAGAGAGCACTGGGCCGGATGCCTGACTATAAGGAACTGAGTGGGTCTTTATGAGGCTCACTGGGAACTGCTGGCTTCACAGGTCTCACTCAGAGGGACCTAACCCAAAGCTTCCGTTCCCCTCGCTGAGGACCGCCCCTCAAGATAGTCCCAATTCGTAAAAATCATTTAGGAAGTGAAACTGTGAAAGAGACAGAGGAGCTATTTTATCACTTTAGACTTGGAGGATTTCTTTCCTTTCCACGGTTGCCTTTTAAATCAGCCTGCTCATTGCAAATATTCTTATTAGGGACTGGACTTAAGTTATTAGGGCCTGGGTTTCTCAAACTACCCACGGAAGCCACACTGCCATGCGGTCGTTTAATTTCCCATGGCCCCATGCATCCGATTCTGTGTTCCACAAAACACCGTGTCAGGTCAGGCTGTCCTCTGGCCAAACACATTTGGGAAAACTTGGGTGAGACAAAGTCAAACAAGCCTCTTTCTACAGGACTTCTTCGAGCCTGCATTACTCAAACGTGTACAGGGCACTTCAGGAAAGGGATGTGACAGTGTGTGCCAAACCACTAGAGCCTTTTATTCCCAAAGGAGATGACCCCGCAAGACTGGTGTTTAGCGGAACACAGTACAGAATCCATTGCCTCGTCATTCTGAGAAGACGTGATTCCAGCGACGTTCTGCCCAGCTGTGATGCGCATGTGTCCTAGAGCACAGGACTCCAATTGCAAAATTACCTCCGGTTGTAAGGGGTCATTTAAACGACTCAACCCAATGTTCTTGGGGCCATGCTAATCTTCCATCTAACATATAAGACACTAATGATGTGGCTTCTTGTCCCTCATTTCATGGGTACACAAGGCAAAAATGATGGGAAATGGCATTCTGTGTGTGTGCGTGTGTGTGTGTGTGTGTGTAAACAGTAGTATTATATATGCAGTCTTTACAGTGTATGTGCTTGTATGCATCTATATCAAACTGGTAACATCAAATATTTCCTAAAATAATTCTAAAACAGGATTTCAAGCTTTGGCTTTTTTCCAAGAGGTGGAAGAACCAAACAAAAAATGTAGCTGAGGTCTGTGGCAATACATGTCCAATCTCATACCATAAACTAGTGTTTGACTGAGGACTGGATCCGATGTCTATGGACTCATTATTCATGTTTCATAATAGGGGAATATATGATGATTCACAGTAACAAGTCGAGGCTCCTCAATGCTGTTTGAGCTCATCTCTTTCATCTGGATAAGCTCCGAGGTCCCTAAGTCACCTTTTCTTCCGAGCCTTGGTTTCCAACCTGACCTCGCATTGCCTGCCACCTCGGCACCAGTGGCTCAAGCCAAGTCTTTAAAGTCCTGGTACAAACGTCCCTCCCCCATCCCCTTCTCCACCAGCGCTAACTGGAAGCACGTTCTGTCCTTAGAGCCTCCCTTGTAACTCCGTTTCCTACTTAACAAACATCTCTCTCTATCTTGTATTTAGTTCTTTACAAACTGATTTTATCTCTCCTACTGGACTCTAAACTCCTCGAGGGTAAGACCTGTGTCAGATTTATTTTTAATTCCCTCAGCATCTATCACAGTTCCCGGAACGCTGTAGATTCTCAATAAATATTCATTGGGTGAATAAATGAATAATGCACAAACACCGTGGGCAGGACAATCTTTGTGGCTATTTGTCAATTTCAATAATGAAACCACCGTATCTGTAAGATGGATTGGCTCGTAAATAAAGCTGTAATTTCCTAAGCAGAGTGGATTCTGATCCTGATTTGTGAAAGACAACAACTACGTTGTTTAACGTTGTTAAAGTGTAAAAGCAAGGAAGAATGTGATGCCTGACAACTGTGCCCGCACTCGCTCGATCTCCCTCTCTCTCCCTCTCCACCCCCCCCTCCTCCTTTTGGTAACAGATGTCAACCTCGGTTAGATTCAACTCAACTTATTAGTGCGTGGCTTTTAGCCAAAAGCAATTCACATTTGCAGAAGTGTACTATCACATATGTCTTAATAACAGAAATGTGTTTTTAAAAAAATGTATGTGATAAGTCACATATGGTAGAAGAAATCTGTACATCTCTCAGGCCTTGTTGTCACAATGAAAGCTTGAAGATAATTGCTGCAGAGCATTAACATACAAGTGAAAGTCTCTCTGACACATTAAAGAGCCACAGTTTGAACATACTAATCAAGCTTTGGTATCGGCACGGCTCCAGCAGACTGAGAAATATACCAGCATCTCTTGTCTTGATCACTGATCTTAAGAACATTCCATTTGGATTCTTACCCTCAGAGGTAATATTTAATGTTTCAAGGTAGAATCATTAGTGTATCTAGGTACATTCACTAAGCATATATTTAATTTCTCCTTTCTATGGAGTGTAATTAATGTGTACCACGGTCTCCCTGTGGTGTCGAAAGAAGCTTACAACCATGAAGGCACTAAAAGTAAATTGAACAAGTGGTTGAGAAACAGGGAAGAGGAGGCAAAGCTTTGGAGAGGAAAACAGACGAACTAAATGGATATTGTGACTCATTTACCATCACTCTGATTGAAAGTATGCTTGGCTTAGTTAGATCTTGGGACATAATGGAATTTTAGAACGTGCACATGCCTTTTGCAACATATCCATTTACACACAACTTGGAAGACTAGCAGTATGCTCCAGCTCCGGGTGCACTGGTTTCTGACATATCACTCTGTCAATAGATCTCATATACGTAACGACTTCAAAGGTAGTAAATTAGGAGTGGTCTCTTTGCTTTGAATGAGAATTAGGTGGTACGTCAGCCCCAGATATCCAAAACATGTCAAAAGGGCTCAGCAAACACCTACTCAATGTTTTAAAGGGAAAAAAAGGGGGGTGCTGATAGTTTAACCTGTGGAGTCATGGAAAAGCTTACATCTGTGCCTTTTTCTTTTCTTTATTTTATTTTTTAAAAATTAAAAATATGTTTATTTTAAAGAGACAGAGTGAGAAAGAGTCCAAGTGGGGGAGGAGCAGAGAGAGAGGGGAGACACAAATGAGAAGCAGGCTCCAGGCTCTGAGCTGTCAGCACAGGGCCCAACACGGGGCTCAAACCCATGAACTGTGAGATCATGACCTGAGCCGAAGTTGGATGCTTAACCCACTGAACCACCCAGGCGCCCCTGCTTTTATTGTATATTTTAAAGTTTATTTATTTATTTTGAGAGAGAGAGAACAGGGGAGGGGCAGAGAGAGAGAGGGAGACACAGAATGCAAACCAGGCTCCAGGCTGTGAGCTGTCAGCACAGAGCCCAAACCAGGCTTGAACCCACGAACTGCAAGATCATGACCTGAGCCAAAGTTGGATGCTCAACTGACTGAGCCACCCAGGTGCCCCTGTGTCTTTTTCTACCTGACCAGTGAGGGCAAGGGTCAGCAAACTTTTTCTGTAACGGGCCAGATAGCAAATAGTTTTGGTTGTGTGGTTTGTACAGTCTCTGTGACAACTAATCTCTGCCACTGTAGCACAAAAAGAGGCACAGATAATATGGAAACAAATGAGTGTTGCTGTGTGCCAATATAGCTTTTTTTATAGACACTGAAATTTGAATTTCATGTAATTTTCACATGTCACGGAATATTCTTTTGGTTTCATTTCATTTGCCAAACCCTGCACCAGAGGATGACATCCAATCACACATATGATCATGTGTACCAATCTGTGTTCATGCTTTAGTTGTAAATGCCTCCAGACCCTTACTTTTCCAGCAAGACTGTATACACTTTCCATCGTATGCTCCATCAAATGTCAATTCTGGCACACGGGATCAAGCCAGTACCTGGTCAGAGGCAAAGCAGCTAGGATGAACCAGAGCAATCAATGCAGGAGCACATTACATGTGGCATGAGTCAAGAATAAGAGGATAATGGATGACTTGATCTGTTGTAACAGACGGCCCCTTCCGGTCTGACACTCTAGTGTATGGCCAACTGTCTCCTTAAGCCTTCAGGCTAGGTGCCCAGAAAGACTGTTTTGGGGGATGTGTCCAATGTGCTTACCTGTTCATTCATTCAGAAAAACATATATTGAAGCCTTACTCTATTTGGGGTCTCAGTGCACTGTGTGGAACCGAAATTCTCAGTCAGATATTAGAAACAGGAAGAGGGCCGCTATGCATAAAACTTTAAAAAACTCCACCTTGGCTATGCTGTCAGGACCACGCTCTGGAATTTCTGCCCCTGAGCTGGGGTCTTGAAGAGATCTCTCTTCTTCAAGTGCCCAGTGGTTGTGGCTGAGCGGGTGAGTTAGGCACCATGGTGAGCCCACATGAAGCAGGGTACCCAAATACACACCGAGAACAGTATCTTACTTAATTAGAAGACAATTCTAAATGTCTACCAGTTGATTGGGAGTGAGGCTTAGTACTCAGCACATTTTCAAATATATTTACAAGTAAAAAGCTCCATATTCTATCACTAACCTTCTGGCTCTTCTGGTTTTTCCATTTTCTCTTTATAATATGCCTTACGGTGCTAGACATTAGATGGAGTCTGCACTGTGAATTAGCCAGAGCTCATAATATATACAATTTTCTGTAAAATCGAATCCTCACACGGAGCAGAGAGAAAACTGGCCCCACTTCCAGGAGTCTGATTTCACGTGCCCCCCACACAACCTGTCTTGTGCATGCCAAAATGGAGTATGGGGCTTACTTCCTGCCTGTGCGGGGGAGGTTAAACTTGGAGCTGTCTGTCCCACTGAGGGCCTGGGTTTACCCTCCTCCAGCCCTTGCCCCATCCCTCGTGACCTGGGGCACGCATCTGCACACGGGTAGACTGGAGAGAAGGGTGCAATCGGACCAGGGGAAACAAGATCGCTAATAGCCCACCCAGGGACTGGCGGTCCTGGCCTTGGCCTCATTAGCACCATCCTCTAATCCCGCCACAGGCTGGCAGTAGAGAAGCCTTCAGGGCATAGACAGAAAAGAAATCAGGCTGCAGAGAAGATTTCCACCCCAATCAAACAACCAGCCAGAAACTCAGCTACTGGAAATACTCCCAGAGGATGACTACAACATAATATATCTCCAGACCACGGAAGCTCCTCGAGAGGCCACAAAAGCCGATCAGGAATATTCTGTGGCCTAAGAAAAATGAAATTGAAAAAGCACATGAAACCTTTTGGAAAAATGAATTAGAGGTTGGATTTAATGGTGTGCTAAGGACTACCCTGGTGACTTGGAGAGGCGGCCTTCTTGTCATTGCTATTCGTTGACCCGTTCTCCCAGAAACGAGGAAAAATCAACACGCTCCCCTATTTTCTGCATTCAGTGCTCACTACAGGAGTGCGCTACCCTGATATAACACAGACTTCCTTGAGGAGTGATACTTCAAGGCCTGTAACGACCCAGAGAGGAAAGAAGGACTTCCCGAGGCCATATGGCTGCTGGACCTGGTGTGCGTAACAGTGCAATCAGATGTCACAAACCCCAATGACAAGGCAAACATCCTTCTTAATTTGAAAGTCTCCCTTCTGGAAGAGGCAGGATGTCCAAGACATACCATATTTAAAAGAACACAGTACTGCTTGTTTATAATTTAAGGGTGTCCCATAAAAATGCCTTGGATATAGCTCTCTGTTAGCTAGAAAAATCTTCAGTTAAATATATTTTTATGAGCTTTTCATTAACAGAGTAGCAAGGCCTTGATGCCAAGGTGCCAAAGCTCCCCACGTGGCTGAAAATCACTTGGCACGTTTTTAGCCATTTAAGTCTCTGTCATAGGTCCAAGGCTTGCAATTAAATATATAATCTTTTTAGCATGCGCGAAACCCAAAGGCCTGAAGTACCGTGCATTGAATAGGATTATAATAGTATTTGGCAGCTCTTCATGGATGGCACATATTAATTTATGTAAACTGGGCACAACTTGGGGCACTTACTCATCAGGACCATAGGCAAAATAAAATAAAAGTAAAAGCTAGTCCCCGCTAGCTCTTTTTGGGTTTTGGTGGTTTTCCTCCCCTTGTTTTGTTTTTGTTTGTCGGCGGTCATCAATAGAGATGAAGTTGAAATCCGAGGTCTCTTTTATGACCTTATTTTTCTTCACCTGCATGTAGTCCATTCAAATTAAAAATGCCAACTAATAAAAAGTAACTTACTTCACAGGATTGTTCTTAGGTTTTGCCTTTTCAACAGCCTGTAAACAGAAGAAAAACATGCAATTAGACAACATTAGCAGGCATAATCTGTGCAACTAGTTACCTAAACAATAAGCAATATAAAATGCTCTTCCGAAACATAAGGACCTAACCGAAGCAGGCTGCTCTGCGATAAGCAGACGGGAGACTTAGAGAGCAATTTTCCTCTCCCGGGGAACACGGCTAACTGTGCAAGTGCAGCTTTCAGACACAGACGCTCGCTCCTGTCTCCCTGCCCTGCACTCAAATCTTACCCACTGGGTGGGCCTGCTTGGATTGGTATGACCGGATGGAGAGGCTGGTGCGAGGTGTGGGGGACGGTCATGGGCACATCCCGGAGTTTTAGATTTGTGGTAGGGACCCGTTTACCTTGCGTGACTACTGACACCTGGCTGCACCTGCGTGGTGAGAGCAAGGCCAAAGTAGCCATTTCTAAAATCATTTTTATTAGCAGACACCACAAAAGGCCAAGGGATGACCGACTGCTCGGATCAATGTCCGCCCGTGGAACCTTTAAGAAAACACACACCGAATCATCGAAATGAGGAAATCTCTGGGCCTCTCAGCCTGTGTCGCCTTAGACATGGAGCCTGGTTCCAGTTTATTGCTGAACCCATTGATCTGTGTACAGTCCATTTATCATTCATGAAAAGAGCTAGTGATCTTCACAGTATATTAGAAGAAACAACTCAGATCATCTGTCAACAGCCCTCTTATTTCTGTTTCCCTCTCCACAGGGATTGCATCTCCTTCGATTCTTCTGGAATTAAAATGTTGCTAAGCAACACAGCTGGGGGCGCTGATGGCAGAATGGCTACAGTCTATCAAACTGTTTAAGCACCTGGAGGGTTTCAGTGATGATTTTTTTTCATACTTCTGTAGCATAATTATGTAATCAGAACCAAACTTGTACTCTCCTAGACTTTTTCAGACTATAGAGATAACACTGAAGTGGCAGTTTGACAATCCCCGAGATCTTCAGACCCTTTCCAGAAGTATCCATCTGGAGACCCTCGTATCTGTGAATCCTGGAGGCGGGTGAGGGATATAGGATAAAGAGGTGACAGTGCTGGCAGTGAGGACGTACAGCCAGCTACTTGTAACACTGGACTGGGCGTTTTGGGTGGCCCCTGTGTGAGGAAGTCCCGCAAAGCCTCCTATGGCTAACTACAGCTCGACGCACTTTGAAGCAATTTTTTTGAAATAAATGAAACGCTTCTCAAGTTTAGAGATTAGTTCTGGGAATTCAGGTTCTTCTCATGCATGAAGTCTCGGGTTCTGCTGCTAGGTAAATAAATACCCATTAATATTTGGGCACTTTCTTTGTCTCTCGGTGGCAAATATCATGTTCTCACCATCTGTGCCTGAGGTTGAATTCTGGCAGGCAGCAGAACAGCACAAAAGCGAGAGCAGGAGGTAAGAGGTGAAGATGATCAAATAAGCAAGAGGTGCGCGGCTGGCCCAAGTCACGTCCCACATGTAGTTCCGAGACGCAGGTCCGTCCCTGAACGGGCCCCGGAAAGGATGCAGAAAGGAACAGCCCCATGCTCTCGGGGAGCAGGGGCTGGACCCAGTCTACCCACCTGTGCACGCCCACGCCTTCCTTTTCTACCACCTTTCGTCCCCCAGTCGTGGCTGGGTTTGAATAGGGGAGGGTAACGGGCTGAAGACATGTCATTGTGGAAATCATATGAACCCACTTTGCCTCATCCCTTGAAATCCAAACGAGTCTGTGCATGAAGAAGACTAAGGCTATATCATAAAGTAACGAGCATGCCGTTCAAGTGGCTTCCTTCTAAAGCACGCTGGAAGTGATAGTATGAGCAGGCCTCTGGCAGAAGACAGGCAGGGAGAAATCAAAGTGACATTGCTTAACCTCGCTTTCATTCAGCGACATGGTTTTTGAAAATGTCTTCTCTTCTCTGTGCTTCAGGACTGTCAATTAGACCCAGTTATTTTTCTCTGATCTGGAGGAACATAATCGTGTTCAAGGCCGGTTTCTTTGAAACCTATGTCTGTGTGTACAGTCATCATAGGAAAATAACTTCATTGAAATTAATGTTTTTTTGGGCTGCTTGGCTATTGATTGAAAATGTCTACGCCGAGAGGTTCTCTTTCCTTTGGGAATTAACCCGGGATCATTCCAGAGCGCCAACCACTCTGGTCAGATGTGCTCACACCATCCTCCTGTGTGCTCAGCACCTTTGATCTCCAAGCTAAGCGGTCGCAGGGAGTGCCAGACCTGAGACAGAGCTCACAGTGTGTGTTCTTTATGCTGACTGCGATGCGACTTTGTTTCAAGCGTGATACAAAGAATTATTCAGCTCACAGACTTTGAAGAAAAGTTAAGTGAATTATTTGTGGGAAAAATACCTATGTCTTTAGGGTCTAAGAAGTAGTCTACACAATATACAGGGAGAACATCCCTTTCTCTGAAACAACGGGACATGAAAAGACCAATCCAAGTACAAAATGGGACATACCCTTCAAAAGGAGGGGAATCAAAACGAAACGATCTCGTGTAATTCACCACACATTAAGAGGGTTGCATATTGGGATTACAGCTCATTTTGAGTTTAAAAACATACATTAAAAGTAATTTAAACTGATTGGAAGATGGAGACTAGATAGTTAACACTCACGCTGCTTTAATTTGCAATGTCTATATGCTTTCTAAAACCTATATTCTACTTATTTTGTGCCGCATTTCTGTAACATGATACTTATCTTGCCATTAAAACACGTCTACTCTAAGAAAGGATGATACAATAAATGAAAATGTTAGAAAATATATTCCATGATGGTGTGATGAGAAGCTGTGGCCTACGGCAGAAAGACTGATGGGCTAGAAATCCAGGAACCTTGGTTCCTCCCCCAGCTGTGCTACTTACTATCATCATGACATTAGCAAGGTGACGGACACTTCTGAGCCTCAGTTTCCTCATTTTAAAAATGAAGATAATCAGTTCTGCCCTGTCTAGATCAAGGGTGGTCACGAGCAGCCAATATCCGTGACGGTGCTCGAGAAACCACAGCCTGCTCTGCTCTCCGGCTTCGGTGCACGCATCTGCACCGCCAGAGAGCTTACGGAGAGGTTCACAGGAGCCAGGCTTGCTCTCTCCATGTCAGGAGCAGGTCTGGGGTGAATAGAATGCTCCTGTCTGGAAAGTCCTACCTGAGGGAGATTTTTGATGTGTTTAGTCCTGACATGCCTGGGTCAGCAGGAGAGATAGCCCTGTACCCTCACACAGGCCTCTGCCCTCAACCTTCTCAGGGGCTGCTGCTGGTGGCAGAGAGATTAGGGCCCCTGAGGTGCCGTCGGGGCACGAGTCCTCGTGCAAATACTCAAATGTCTCAGTCTCCCTCCCTCCTTCTGCCCGCCCCTCCTCCACAAGGAAGCCTTGGAAGCCTCCCTCCTTTCCAAGTGACTCCTCCATCAGCAGCACCCCGCCCTCCCAACCCCCGCCCAGGTCAGCCTCACTCCATGAGGAGGGCGCTTTGCTTTTTCACCAACATTTGACCCTGAGGTTGGGAAGCTCCGAGGATGCTCCTGGAGGTGAGCCTCCTCTGTCATGTGGCATCTTGAAGAATTATGTGCCCGGAGAGTAGGCTCATCTCTCATTCTGAGGAGTGTTTACGAATGGATTCTTCTCTTGTTACTAGCATCGTACTACCCATGGTATCCTGCTCAGCAGCAAATTTCTTTCCTCAGGAGAGATGCTATGGCAAAGGACACGCTCATTAAATCTATCTTCCTAAATTTAAGAAAGAACCTTGTTTTTCTGTTATGCGGAGACACCTCTGGCCTCACTGAAACTGAGGTGAGTCAGGGACCGTACCAAATTACAGGAACCATAAAAAATGCGCAGCTATCATGAGAGAATACAAAGAAGGAAGGAAAGAAAGTGGCTGTCTATTGAGTCCTGTCCTCCGTGGCGTCCATAACGCCTTGTTTCTTTTGGGAGAAAATGCTCCCTAAACTTGCTCCTCATCTTGCCTAGATGGATCTGCTCACCTTTTAAGAAATCCTCCGGTAAGGTAATTCTAGTCCAGCAAACATGTATGCTACATTTGTTTTTTTTTTTTTTTTTAAACTGAGAGAATCTTTGTGGGGTTTTAAGAAGCAGGCCCTGAACCATGATATCCAGACGTAATGATAATACCGCCTCCCTGGCCCCAATGCAGTATGTTTCCTGTTTGTTGAGACCGTCAAGGTGAGCACGAGGATGGCCTAGACATGTTAGAGCGGTGGACTCATTTTCCGAGGCTGTGTGTTCAGGCACTGCTTTTTTCCGTAATCAATAATAACGCTGTCAGTCAAGCATAAAATGTGATTCTATTAGCACTTCTCTCTATAGCTTTTGCCTCTCCCGCTTATGTGTTTTTCCCCTGGCATTCTGCTGGCAGATATCTATACAATACACTTCTCGATTAAAAAAAAATAAGTGAAAAGTCAATCCTGCAGATAATTTTAAGTAACTGGATGTTGAGGCATTATGGAAACAAGGCAGAAGAACCACTGATTGCATTGCTTTTGTGTTTCTGTATTTTCCCTTTTTAACTATTCACTGGGCTATTCTGTGAGACACGGCCTTACCTTAACCTAGTGGCATGTAGTGGAAAATTATACCGATTACCTAAGTTCAGAAGAGAAAAGCCCTCTATTAACACACGAACTCATCATCAGGGTATTCGGATGGTCTAAAATCAGTATCTCCAGAACTGGTTAAATCAATTAAAGAGTCATATACTGAAAACACTTGCCCAAATATAAAAATGAATCGCTTAATTACAGCATTGAAATAGATTCCACTGGAATAAGTAAAACAGCCAGAGGCTTATACTATATCCCACAGGCTGGGGTTTCAGTGGGCAGCTCATGTGCACAGGCAGGACGGCAGATCGAGAGGAGAAAATGTCACTCAGCATTTTGCAACACCTGGAGGCCTGCCTCAGTTTCTGACTGTATATCCAGGGACTGAAATGTTCAGGGAAATACCACCTATTGCATTTAACCCTCTAGATGGGCGCCCAGAAGGAAACGTGGAAAATGTCATGTGTTTGACCCTGGAACCTATCCTTAGAGTCCTGGGCTCCTTCCATTTTGATTTACCTCACTATCTTCTACGCATATATGAAGTAGGCCTTGTGCTAGACAGAAAAGGGGCAACCATAGAATTCTGACCAGCAGAACCTGCAGGAAATTTGTTCCAGGAGGAGGGAACTGCATCTTGCAGCTAATAGTCACTTAATAAACACTGACCAGATAAATGAGGTGGGGATGACTGTGGAGTCAGACAGGCCTGGGCACCACTCTGGGCATGGAAGGGCACCAGAGGAAAAGCCAAGCTCTAGGATGTATGTATCTGGATCCAGGCTGCAAATACACCGGGGGCTGCGATTCACACCCCTGAGCGGAGTCTGGGGCAGCACTGACAGAGTGGATTTCCCAGCCTGCTTTCTGGCAGAAAGCTTTGCCCCTCCTCACTCTTCCCACTCACCTGGACAACGGCCCCTGCCCCTTCACTGGTCTGCTGGTCTGTCTATTTTACCCTTAGTTTAATTTTTAAAAATGTTTTTATTTTTATTTTTGAGAGAGAGAGGGATAGAACGCCAGCAGGGGAGGGGCAGAGAGAGAGAGGGAGACACAGAATCCGAAGCAGGCTCCAGGATCCGAGCTGACAGCACAGAACCTGACACAAACTCATGAACCACGAGATCATGATCTGAGCCAAAGTCACTTAACTGACTGAGCCACCCAGGGGCCCCACCCCAATTTTATGCTCCACTTTGACCATGACTTTCTCAGAGCCCTTCATGGCTTCCCACTGGTCACTGAACGATCAATCGAGACCCTGCCAGTGCCAGTTGAACAGCAGCCTGGTAGCAGGTTCTATTTGTTCTTGCATGTGTATTTTGCTAAAACAGCAGCCAGTAGGAGTTTTTCAAGTGTCTTTAGCAAGATCCATTTGTCACCTGGTGATTTTGTTTATACCTAAATTTTGCTATCTTGTAACTTAATGAAAAATGCACTGTCTTTGGTGAAGAAACATGTTTCACTCAGAAGAGTCTTCTGTTGACATTAATCATTCTCCAAGTGGAGTAAATATGGAGATATCAGGCAGAGCATTTCAACATTGGCTTGAGCTATTTATTCTCTCCATTAGAAGGGCCGGTGGAAGAGTCACTCAGTTACTCTGTTCCCCTCGCTTTGGTGGATTTGCAAATTCAATTTTCTCCCCTCCCCTGCCAACCTGAGCCCTCTTGCCCCTCATGATAGAGGGACATCTCTTGCAAAATGACATGTGTCCTTTGGTGGGAGACAATCATTACCTAATAGAGGCTCTTTCCTTACCACGTGTGAGCAGGAAAAGGGAAGGATATTCTCAGTGCATAGTAGGTACCTCATGATATGAAAATATTCTACAACCTACATGGGAGTGGACACTGGTGATGCATCCTCAGCATCAGCACACTAGTGTGGTCAGGCTTTGTCTCCCTTAAGAGCACATTACACTCTGGGTGAGAACACTACATCCATCATTATCCATATACCAGTATTAGCAAACCATTTAGTCTTCCACCTATGAGTCTCCTTTACTCTTGCATCGCTACCACACTCATCATACTTCTGACACCACATGTGGGAGGGATTGTCCCCACACCAAGCAGTTACGTGTGACACCAGCTGGGTGTCCTACAATTTAACTCACTTCTGACACTCTATCTGGAGGCAGTGTCAGACCCGTCAGGTTAAGGGCTGAGTCCCACAAGACCGCCTCCCGCTTCAGATGCTCATTGCGGGCCTAGGTTATCACCTGTCATTCTAACCGACTGGCTATAAACCAGAAGTTCCTCCTCCTCAGGTTCAACAAATTGGGTAGGGCGGCTCACAGAATTCAGGCAGTTTACTTCTATCTACCGGTTTGTTAAAGGACATGATAAAAGAGACAGATGGACAGTCAGATGAAGAGATACACAGTGAGGTCTCGGGAGTCCCATGTATAAGAGCCTCTGTCCCTGTGGACGCGGGGTTCATCAATCACGCTCCTGGGATGTGGATGTGTTCACCCACCTGGAAACACTCAAGCCCCATACTATTGGTATTTAATGGAGGCTTCTTCACATAGGTATGATTGTTAATTCAGCTTCTGGGGTCTCTCCCTTCTCTAGAGAAGCATGTGTGTGTGTGTGTGTGTGTGTGTGTGTGTGTGTGTGTGTGTGTGCGTCTGCATGCACATGTGTGGCAGAGGCAAGTGGCAGAATAGGACTGAAAGTTCCAAGCTTCTAATAATGACTTGGTCTTTCTGGTGAGAATCACCCATCCAGGAACCCATACAGAGTTGCCTCATTAGAACACTCCTATCACCCAGGAAATTCCAAGGGATTTGGTGCCCCAGCCACTGGGGTCAAAGACCAAGTGTCAGAACAAAAGATGCCCCTGGTACTCTTATCACTTAGGAAATTACAAGGATTTTAGGAGTCCCATGCCAGGAACCAGGGCCAGAGACTAATGCATCCCTGTAAATATTTTCTATTGTCTCACAACACCAAATACCAACTGACTTCTCTCTGCCCCAGTGTCTACATTGGAAATATGAGGCAGCTGGAATAAAGGCTCTCTGCAATCATTTTCTTTAATTTTTTTAATGTTTACTTATTCTTGACAGAGAGAGAGAGAGAGAGAGAGAGAGAGAGAGAGAGAGGAGTGCAATTGGAGGAGGGGCAGAGAGAGAGAGAGAGAGAGAGAGAGGAGAGAGACGCACAGTTTCCAAAGCAGGCTTCAGGGTCCAGGCTGTCAGCACAGAGTCTGACATGGGGCTTGAACCCACAAACCATGAGATCATGACCTGAGCCAAAGTCAGATGCTCAACTGACTAAACCACCCAGGTGCTCCTCTCCACAGTTATTTTCAAGTCTAGCATTCTAAATTCTAACACACAAGTATTGCAGTGTATACAGCATACAAGTATGCAGTCATACCCACATGAGTCACGGCTAACTATGGAACCAGAGTCTACCTCCATTAGCAATAAACAAGATTTATTATCAAGTTTCCAAATGTTTATATCTAATGTTCCAAAGAGTCCTATGCGATACTCTGTGAAGGATGGGTTATGCGATCCTATACATTCTGGAAGCATCTGCTGCTTTTATCTGCCCACCTACTTGAATTTTGAGTGGTTAATCTTAGATTGGTACCTAACCTCAAATTTGGATACCTCTTCTGTGTATTTACAATGCTTATGCTCTTTCCTCTTACTAAATAAATAGAAAAATATGGAGCTGCTTAAGAATAAGATTCTGTTTCCATTCAGGACAACATCCTGGGTCCTTGCAGCCTGCCTTGTAGCTTTTCCAGCAGATGGCAGATATTTGGGGAACAGAGTAAAGCATTCTTGGGACCTAAACCAAAGCCCCCAGTATATTTTTCAAAGCTGGCATAAAAATTTCAAAATCTCACATTTTCAGTCTGGCAGGGTTTTATTACTAGAACCCTGATTAAATTCAAGACTTGGAAACTTCCAGTAAACTTCCGGTATCCGTGGTACACTGCCTGGGGTTTGTTGGCTAATGACTCCAAGAGACACTCCAAACAGGGATTTGGGTCTCAACTTGGGGCAGTGAAGGGGCCTAAGAAAAGAACATGCTTGGACCAAACAAAGCATGGGGTGAGAGCAGAGACAGGACCGTCCTGGGGGCAGCGACAAGGGCAAGTTCAATTCAAGTCAACTTAGGGAGCCCCAGCTTCCCAGAGGTGGCTGCTTACCCTCTCCCCACTGGCCCTGCCACGCGCTTTAAAGATATGTGCCTTGGGTAGTATTGACCTTTTAACAATATTTATTCTTCCAATCGATTTCCTTCCTCAATTTCCTTCATAAGAGACTCTTAAATACTAAGAACAAACTGAGAGTTGATGGGGGGTATGGGAGGGGGGACAGTGGGTGACGGGCACTGAGGAGGGCACTGGTTGGGATGAGCACTGGGTGTTGTACGGAAATCAATTTGACAATAAATTGTTAAAAAAAAAAAAGATATGTGCCGTGTAACAAAGGCCATGCTCATTCCTGTCCTACGTGTGAGAGTTACCTTTTCTGAAATTACAGATCAAACCCACTGTTGTTTCCGTTTGGCTCTTAGGGTGTGCAGCACCCCCTCCCCAATGTCTGATTTAAACTCCCGGTGGCTCTGTAGTCGGAGCGCTCAGGGATGGATAACTCATCAGCTGCAGTGGACACTAGCCAATACCTGGTCACCAGCTGCGCTTCTCCGCATCTCTGCGTGCTTGAACCATTTTATTGAGATTACAATGAAAACGCAATCTATGGAGATTACGAGTCAAAATATTTGCTACTAAAAGTAGAAGAGCTAATTACAATGAAAAAAATCAGCACGCAGGTTTTCTAAACAGTCACAGACTTGCCTGGAGCATATTAAAAAATCACATCATACAAGCCCTAAGCAGTTTCTTATTAATCTGGTCTCGATGCTAATACGGCCAAATGGGAAACACGGTCTTGGGAATATGAGGGCCAATGTTATTCTATTAACCTTATATGTTATCCTATTTACTTTCCTGTCTTTAATGAATAAATTAAAATGTCCTCTCATTCTCTAATTGCTGGATAGTTAGAGTATGACAAGGTACACAATTTATTCAGCTACATGCTGCAGCCTCAACTGCCCAAACTCTATCATTTTGTGGGGGGATTTCAATGAAAGGCAATGGCAGATAAACTGTTTACATTAAAAGACTCTATCAAAGTTATTTTGCACCTGGTTTCATCCTAATCCATCTGCTGTTTCTCTAGCCCTGACAGGCTGACCCGTCTCGCTGCGTGTGCCATATTGATGTCATTACTGAAGGGGGCCTTCCCCAGCCTTTCTGCTGATAACAAAGTAAATGGAAATGCAGAGAAACCCCGGGGAGGTAACAACTTGTTCAGCATGATGAGGGAGAACTGCGGCTAAAACAGAGGACCGATTACAGCAGGGAAGTGTATCTGCTGTCACAACGAATGCATTCACAACAGCACATCGGCTTCCAAAGAACCAGCTACTAGCAGGCGCAAAAGCTACTACATCGTTTTTCTTTAGCACGCTTGAAACATAAAAGCGGGCTTTCATTGAACTGGGCTGCCATGTTTTGGAAGTTTAATATGCATCCCAGGTATAAGGAACACATCCCAAAGCTGCCAGAGCGTTCACGTCTTCTGCTACCGTGGAACTCAGCTCGTTTGCAATGGTCCGGTAACGGACGACCTAGCCAGGGAGCTGGCCCAACAGTAACAAAAACAAACAAGCCAATATGAAAGTCAAATCAAGAGCCTGGATAAAAAGCAAGCAATCAGTGATCTTCAGTCAAAAAATAAAATTATGGAGTGCGGGGAAAGAGCTGCGAAGACACTACGTTTCTGTAAATGTTAACATGCTTGAGGTGCACCCCCTATATTGGCGACTAGTAACGCGCTTTGAATGAACTACACATCTCTAGGGGTACTAGGGCAATCCTTACACAGAAAAAAAAAGATTGGATTAAATAAAGCTGGGTACATATGAGCTACTTGCAATAACGTATCCAGATACAACTCATTGGAAAGCCTCTGTGCTCAAAGCAAACCTGAATTGTTTGGCTCTGTTTTTAAAGCACCAACACCATGCAGGGCTTTATCTCAGCTAAAGACTTGAGGCTGCTCACTAACCAATCATTTCCAGTTGCAGAAACTCATTGGCTAAACTTCTCACGGAACTAAATAAAGTCTTCTAACATTTCGGTCTAATTCACCTTAATAACAAGATGGTATTAATATTCAAATGCCCTGAAGATGCTTTCTAACGATACCCGTTTCTTTACAGCCTTTACACTGTCTAAAGTCTGCTGCTTCTAATGCCAGTCTGGGCTGGCTGGGGCGTGAGAGTGCCACGCCCTGACCCAGCCCGGGTTCAGAGCCTGGGCCCCGCAGATCATCCTGCCAGGAGAGTGTGAGGTTGCGCTTGAGGGCTGCGTCAGTCAGGCATCATGATTATCATGCACTGAAATGGTAAGCAGATGTTTACCTGGTTCTGTCAATATATGGAGGCGGGAGCTCTGGAGTTGAGCTACCAGACATTCTGGAAGTCTTTGGACTAGGTCAAATTGTGGGTAGCTTAAAACTTTAAAGACAGCAATTTTAATAAACCTGTCAATACAATTTCTTTGTTAAAAAAACATTTGAGACTGATTAGCCTGCTTCTATTGAAAGAGATGCGCAAGGTCTATATCTTTAGATCTTTTATTGAGCTGCAAGGCCAGCATGAATAACTGCCTCTCAGCTGTAAATGAAAATTGATTCCAGCTTTAACTCCTCACTTTCAGGGGTTCTTGAAGTCCCAAGAACCATACAGAGAAAAATCTGACCAAGAGAAAAACCGAAGGTGAGGACGTGTGGAGGAACCACGCACATGCACACTCTCGAGAAGCCTGGCCCACTGGACCACACCTGCCGCTCCAGCCAAACCCCAGCGAGCACACCCCGGCCTCACTGCCTGCCCCAGATGCCCGGCTGGCAAATGGCATTTCAGTGAGTGTCCTATGGCGAAGGCCAGGGCGGGGTGCTGTATCTATGAGGCCAAGGGCAGAGGCTGAGACCTAAAACTATAATCAGCTGGGTAAGGGACACCATGTAGCTCCCAACTGCGTTAGTGACAGCCAGTTTTTCAAAACACAACATACCACAACACGGATGTTTATGTAGACACTAACTATAAAACGCTGTATCCAATTCAAACACTGTTCTGAAACATTCCAACGTCCAATGTCCATTTCAAGCGGTGATTTAGTTCCCATTCCGGGGAAGCTCCTGAGATTTGAAAGCCAACACGAGTACAGCATCACAGCATATCCTCTGTCTTTCTCCAGGGCGAGGTGAGGGGAAGCAAGAAGTATAATCAAAAGGCATGACTCAGCTGTCCACCCACATCAGTCCTTTGAAGAAAAACTCGTGTTTAGAGACGTGTAATTTTCCTGGAGGACTTGGTGCAGTGTCATTGGCAACCTGGCCTTTCTCCCTGTGATGTCCGGTTTAAAACTTTCCAGAGGTCAAAAGGGAGGAAAGGGTGTTCATAGCCAATGAATGCCTATGGGGCATTTAAGGCAGTGAGGACATTCACTCCGGTTCCTAGCAGATCCCTATGGATATAAGGCCAAAATGAAGGGCAATATCTATGAAACAATGGATTCAAAAGAAGGAACTTCCAATTAAGGTTTAAAAGGGCCACAAGGAAGAATAACCACTGATTTGTGTAGCGCTTGTGGTTTTCAGAACTTTTTCATTCTCCATTCCAAAAGCCACGCTCTTCGCAACTACACTTATAATTCTCATGGCCAGGCACACCCAGCTAATACATGTTAGGACAACACAGAACCTTTCACTCAGGTTTGCCACACTCGGGCTGTTTTCCAGGCAGTTAACTCAGTGGCTCTCTTTAACATCCTATTCCTTACAAACAAGCACAAAGTAACGCAGCTAGCATCCCAAGAATACGGGACATTTTAGACCGTTACCAGTGGTAGTAACAATGACGCAGAAAATCACGTGAAGTAGTGAGCACTTAACTATGTGCTAAGCATAGCATCAAATGATTTTTCCTATACCCATTCACTTAGTCGCTAAATCCTCTGTGACCCAATAAAATAGGTCCTATTGTGATTCCCATTTCAGACACGCTAAGGTCTTGAGCCCAAGGTCATCCAGTAAGAGGCAGAGCCAGATTCAAATTGCATCATCTGACTACCTATGACACTCTCACTCTGCATTGCTACACTGTCAGCGGGGCCACACCACCTTAGCAGGTACCACGGATGTATCTGCTTCTTAAACAGTCCCAACCAGGAAAGCAAAATGCAGCAGGGACTGTGGAAGAAAGACACAAACATTTAACCAATATTTCAGGGCACAATCACAATCACTTTTTCACTGAAATGATGTGTGTAAGTGATTGTGTATCCTTGATTTCAAAGCGTCACTAGGAGGTGAAACCTTTTGTTAAAAAGGTTTTTTGTTTTGTTTTGTTTTGTTTTTAACAGCCCTCAGTCTCCATGGCTCACCATTTGGCATCTCTAATTTCTATATTATAATTCTCCCATTCCAGCCTCATACTCCATTTTCCCGTTTGCAGGAAGAATGCTTGGCCTTTAAACACATCCTAACTGTCCTGTTAGGAGCCACCCAGCCTAGTAATTACTGCAGTGGAAGGCACCAGTGGCAGGTAGACAGGGGCGGGGGTTGTCGCGATGATGAGAGACTTGGGACTGAAATGTCATATTAGAAACCAACACATCTTGATCCTGCATTTCATTTTCATACACGCATTGGAAATGCATTCTCTTGAGATTCTTTATGTTGCAGACTTCAGTGTAAGGTCTTAGGGGCTTTTGAAAAAGACTGGTATCTACTCTCACTAAGCCTGGACAAATCGGGTCTCCTTAGGTGAGTCCAGGTACAATGATTGTGGATGAGATGATTTGAGAATGTCTCCAGAAAGCTAATGGCTTTTTCCTTAGGCTATGCTTGCATGAATGTAGCCACTGGGTTCTGAGAAAGTTTCTAAGCATAATGTCAGCTCAATCCAACTGAGCTCAAATGCCAGCTCACTTAAGGCCCCGATGCATTTGTTTATATGCCCCCCCATCCTATCACAAATAGAATTATTTCTGCAATTCTGTAGCTCAGACAGGGAGTGCAAACCTACCTCTAAGGTTTACTGGTGAGGTTCAAATAAGACAGAGCACCTAACTTAATATCAGGCACAGAGCAAGAATGGCTCCGTGAATGGGAGCTCTGAGCTCGCCTCCTGATGTCGTTGGCTGTATGATGGTCTCAGTTATAAGACTGAAAGAATAGCACCGTATTATCCAAAAGGTGGAAACATCAGAATGTCCGTCAATTGATGAACAGATAAACAAAAGGCAGTATAGTCATACAATAGAATATCATTTAGCCGTAAAACAGGAATGGAGTACTGATCTCTGCTACAACATGGATGGACCTAGAAAACGTCATGGCAAGTGAAAGAAGCCGGTCGCAAAAGGTCACATACCTTCCGACTCATTTATATGGAATAGGCAAATCGGCAGAGACAGCAAGTAGCCTATTGGCTTCAGGGGCTGGGGGAGGGGAAATGGGGAATAACTGCTCCACGTACGTGGGATTTCCCTCTGGGGTGATAAAAATATTCTGGAACTGGTGACAGAGGCACAATTGTGTGAATGCACTAAATGGTGAATTTTATGTTCTGTAAATTTTACCACAATGTAAAAAAAAAAAAAAAAAAAAGAAAAGAAAAAATAATTCTGATGCACATATTTAAAAAAAATATATGAGGCACCATGAAGCCAGAAGTCAGCAAACACTGCTTCATGCTGTCATGTCCACCCCTGCACATTCTCTCTTGGTCTTTAGCCTTCCTGCCTTTTCATGAGTCCTCAAACTCTATACCGAGAGCTCATTTATAAATGTTTATAACCTTGCATCTAGTTTTCGCCTCCTGGGCCCAGCGAGGGGGAAGAAGTTGTCACTCTGCCCTACCTTAGATCTCCCGGTTCAATCTCCCCTTCAAATGAGAAGCTTTGTTGGTGGAGGTATGACTGGTCTAAGGGCAGCATGCCACAGAAAGCTTCCAACGCACCAACCAGGATTATCCGGAGGTCTTAGCACTGACACAGTCACTGAACACACATCCTAAAATCCCGGATGATTCAGGCCAACAGACCCGATTCCAGTCCTTCAAGTAAATACAGAATATAACAACCTGAGAAGCTAAAAAGCAGACTGCCTTTACGTAATCCCATAGAGAGGAAGTCAGTGCGCAAAATCTCCTCTCACTTATTGTTGATTGTCTACTCTCACCACTTTAAACATTTCCATTAAAAAGTAATGTTGCATCTGTCAAAGTCAATGATCTATGATTTATTGTTTGATTTACCAACACAATGCCTGTCACTGGTATATTAAATGCAGAAAGCGGGAATAACAGATACTGGAATTCCTGTGTGCACTCTGCGTGGGCTCTGAAGCTCACGGTTCACATAGGAGAGGGACGGCTTGGATCCGGGACAGAGACAGCAAGACCCTGGGAGACGACGGTGCCTGTCCTTGACGAGGTACCCAAGGGCAAAAATGCAATTTTTATATATTACCAAAAACGCAAGCCGAATCAGGAGGAGAAAGTAACGGAGAGTAAAGTGTTGGCCACATGACACGGCAGACGACTTCAATCTTGAAATTCTACGAAATGGTAGGAGATTCAGCATGGCCAACGACTCTACATAAGAGTGGAGGAGGCGAGCTTTGGGAGTTTTTCCCAAGCTTCTCTTTGCCGACCCCTCTGAAAACATTCAGTGAACCTGGAATTCTGCACTTGACAATTACCTTGACATAGCAGAGCATTAGCATCCCTTGAAACAGTCTGCTTTCACCTTCCTAACTTAGCCAACTTTGCTGTCGAAAAGAACTTGGTCAGGTATTGGCTTTAAAACAAGGCAACCCTTCCACGTTC
This sequence comes from Paguma larvata, assembly GCA_030068075.1. Lineage (NCBI taxonomy): Eukaryota > Metazoa > Chordata > Mammalia > Carnivora > Viverridae > Paguma > Paguma larvata. The sequence goes on along the minus strand of CM057830.1, from coordinate 117,064,969 downwards.
CTTACCTAAGTCTATAAACACACCCAGGCGAAGCCCACCTGGGAGACAGCCCTGTCACAGAGAAAACGCACAGGCATCACTGCCTCGGCACACTACACTGCCGTTCTCCCGCTTCGAGAACGACACTTGGCCTTTTCAAATCAACAAGTCCAGTCTCACTGGGAAGGCTGCAAACGCGTGTCTGCCGTCTCATGTGGTGGTAAGGACTTGTAAATACTCAGAATGCAGAGCGGACGGAGATAGGGGAGCAGCAAGCTTTTGCCACATGCCTTCGGCCTGAGTGTTGGTGCGCACTGCGGGATGCTGGGCACCAGTTCTCAGCACGTGCTCCGAGCCATGCACCTAGGAGAGGGGGTGGTGCGGCACTCGCAGTGATGTCCTAATTAATTAATGAGCGCGGGCTGTGAGCCTCACAGTGGAGTCACTAAAGGAAAGTTACACCTCACCCGATATGATGCTGACTTAGTCCAAGAGAGGGAAAGACAGTCTCTGGCTTCCTGAGGACCGGTTTGTGCGTTTGACAAGGGAGAGGACGGAGGGGGTGAAGCAGTGTTCAAGAGCTCGGCATCTCTCACTGCGGCTTGAATGAAACTGTGAGCTGATTCAACCTGTCTCAGAACACCAAGCCTATCTCTGCTTCTTCTCCTCCCTCCAAAGCCCAGAGATAAAGGAGAGGGTAGGCTCGTAGACAGCAAAAGCATTCCTGTTCTTTCTGCTCCCTCCCGTTAGGTCCCAACCCAAGCCCAAAGCTCTTCCTACCTGGTAGAGCTCAGTGGCAGTGCACTGAGTGGCCAAGGTCTTCACCGGCTCAAGGTCATCTTCATCACTGCTCAGCTTCAGGTCGTCCTCAAGCATCCTACAAAAACAGCAGGGTGATGTTCGTGTTAGAAAGCGTCTTTTCTAAATCATCCTCAGATACACCTTGCAATGAGGATAAAATATTGGAGCTACAATCTGACAGCTGCAATTCTGTCAAAGGTGCAGAGGGAACCAAGATTCTTTCAGCTAATTAGATATTTGAGCTCTTATATTTATGTCATACTCTGCACACATCTTCCCGCTCTACCTTCCCCTAAATCAAGGGGAAAAAAAGGACTATTTCAGCATCTCCAGAGATGACTGGAGTCTATATACTTTTACTACTGAAAGTGTAATAAATGTACTGATCAATCACTGTGGAGTGGAACGTGCCATTGGATCTCTACAGGAAAAGATGCTCCGAGTCACCCATGAAAGAACGGGGGCATGGTAACAGCCCCTGGCTCTAGAGGCTGCTGGCATAGCCTGCTGGGGCTCTCTGGATGACAGAGGCAAAAGGCCCAGTGAACTTCCACTGCCTTGCAGTGCCCTCTGCACTGTGGCAGCTCTGTGGCCACAAAATAGCTGGGCGAGAAATGGCTAGTCATTAACCTTTTGATATATGACCGATCTCTTCCTGTAAAATTTGATCCAAGAGATGTAAGCCCATGATGTGGATGAGAAATCTTCCCCTCCTGAGGCAAGGTGCCTGAAAGATACGCACTTTGATGATGAACTAGCACTTTCAAAATTGTTTATCGAGCACACAGAGCCTCTCGTTCCTACAGTGCCATCTGCTCTTTCCCCAAACTTTGAGCTACAGCAGTAAGAGTGGCTTATTATCTTAAAATTCCAGTTACCCAGCTTTCCAAGACCAATTGGTGTTAATATTTTTAGGTATTAAATGCAACTTTAGACCTCGTCCCCAGCCTTCAAATGGGGGCAGTCCTGGCCTCCCTGGACTGATTACTATTTTCTGAGCATGCTTTGCTCTTTCTTGCTTCCAGACTCGGAAACAGGCTCAGCTCCCAGCCTACAATTTCCTTCTTCAACTCTGTAAATCCTATTTTTTCTCTATAGCTCAGCCAGATCCCACCTCCTCTGCAAAAGCTTTCGAGAAAGAACCCCCATCTCAGAAAGGACACCTTTTCCTTCTGCCCCGCCCCCGGCTCCAGCTGGATCACTGCACTGCTTTCCGCTGAGTGTCTGTCCCCTTCTTCCCATGTGGGCTGCTGCTGCCACTTACTCACGTCAGTCCTCCCAGAAATGACAGTCCACCACCCTCATTTTGCAGACAAGGAAAGAAAGGTTCAGAGAAGTCCAGTGCTTTGTTCAAGGTCACACAGCTAGCTGTGTGAGAGCCAGTCCTAAAACTCCCATCTCCTGATTTCTACCTGTGTGTTTTTTCCAGAAGGGACATTGGAAGGCAAAAGGCAACTTCTAATTTGATAAATGAGGGAATACATTATTTGAGAAGTTATGTTCAAATGTCAGAAAGAGATTCAGGTCAGAGTAGGTGGCCAATAACTCTTCAAAGAAAACATGGCCCCCCTACTCTCATGCTCAGCCACATGTTCACTGAGGTCTGAAAACCAAGACTGATATAAAGAATGATTGGTGGGAAGGATAGCTGTTAGGAGTGGTTTCAGATAAACGAAACTTGCAGGATTTATGACTGTCCTTCATGAGACTAATGGATGTTTTGAAGATCTTAGAGAAGAAGACAAAACGTATCTTCACATTCCTTGCAATTGCAGGCTTAGGACACCGAACAAATAATTCTTTATAACACATTGTGGTAAACAAAGCCTGTGTCATTCTCATAAGCTATAGAAGTCAAATATTTTAATACTTATGGTGGTTAGAAAGGGCTTCATTTTCTGTGTGTGTGTGTATGTGTGTGTGTGTGTGTGTCTGTCTTAATACACGTGAGCAATGTCTACATGTTAATTTACACAGAAGTGTTGAGCAAAATAAATGATCAACAATTACTTCCACTCAGAAGACCCATTTATGTGTCCAGGAAAGTGCCAAGTATTTGACCAGAAGCTTGTAATTTGGAACCTATGAAGGAGGGGCTATTATTACCCCCATTTTCTATTGAAACGGTGAGGCTTAAAGAGGTACAGAACTTTTTCATGATCATGCAAGCTAGGAAATCATGAAGGCAAACATGGCACTCAGACCGTCTCCAGTCAGAACTTGAGAATATCTAATGTTTTCCTAGAAGGCGTAATTTACAGAGGATGGCATATTAAATAAAATCAACAGCAACAACAACAACAAAAAGCCTCACAAAACATACTGACACGGAGTCAAGATATTTGGATTCAAGTGCTGGCTAATCATAAGCTCTGATATCTTGGGAAAAGTATTTTCTGTCTCTGAATCTCATCCGTGCCCCTCATCTGTTAAATGGGATAATAATTAAACTCTTTCACAGGGTGGGGGAGGTGGTGAACATAACATGAATGAAAGCATGTGAAATGCTTTAGGAAGGCACAAAATTAATGCAGGGTATCATTACTTTGGAAACATAGCATCATAGTTAGAAATAATGTACACCATTACCACTAACAAATAATCACAAGCAGAGTCTTCGTGAGAGTCTGTTCTCATCTTCATTTGCTGAACAACCTGAAGATAAGCTTCATGGTGTTCCATGGTGACTCGGGAAACATTTTACATCGTCTCAAAGCTAATCAAGAAAGAGGCTTGTTAGTCTTCTTCAAGGAGAACCAGCACATCCAGAGCCAGAATTCAGTCTTGAACTCAGGAAGTTATTTTATTCTCCAACCAACTCTATGTGATTCTAACATGGAAATGAAAGCCCTTCCAATGTATAATTCTGGAAATAGGCAACCAGTCTCCATAGCGGTTGACATTAAACACCCCACCTGCCATGCAACAAGCTTGGTGTGGATTTGGTTGTTAATAAAGGACAATTGGATGCATATATTCAAGTCCTGGTAAACACAAGTCAAGGAAGCAACTAGGAAGGTTCCTTCACTGACCTATTAAGCTTTATTCTTGAATATACATGTACCTGCTTGCATTTCCATCCATAGCTAATACGGAACATTACTCTAGGGAAAGAGGAGGATTATGAAAGATTTTGGATTTAATTATTATAGCAGCACCATTCACACCCACTGCAGTTAAGGTAGTCTCAGCCGAAAAATGGTAAATTCTTTTCACGAGGTCACAACTGCATAGACAAATTCATCACACACTGGGTATCCTACAGTGTGAAAAAATTGCTCATGTGGGTAATCTTAAAAAAACAATTGTTCTTCCGCTTTTCAGTTAGATGAAAACAGAACAAAGGAGGCCTCCTCAGTGATGCCAGATGTTTGTTCAGGATCCAGTAGTTCACAGCGCCTGTCTTTGTGTGAAAACACTCTGGTTTTTATTTTTACCATGACATATCGATTCTGTATGATTAAGAATAAAATAGTCCTGGGGCACCTGGGTGGCTTAGTCAGTTAAGCATCTGACTTGGGCTCAGGTAATGATCTCATGGTTCATGGGTTTGAACCCCACATCAGCTCTGTGCTGACACAGAGCCTGGAGCTTGCTTCAGATTCTGTGTCTCCTCCTCTCTCTGCCCTCTCTTGCTTGCACTGTGTCTTATACTATCTCTCTCAAAAATAAATAAACATTAAAAAAATTTAAAAAAAGAAAGAAAATAGTCCCCCAAACTGTCAACAAAACCACGTCCTTGCCCTGAAGAGATGATCTCATAGAAGGTCATATAGCAAAATTTGGGGTCGATGAGATAGAATGGGCAAAGAGAAGACTGTGGGGGCACTAGGGAAGGAAGGGAGAGTTGTGTCCAAAGTACTAACTCTCTGGGTCTCAAGATGAACCTAGTGACGTCAGAGGGCTCTTTGCACTAGGATATCCCAGGATACTATGATGGGATGGGCCCTATGCAAGTTATAACCATAAAATCATGAGGTCGCTCTCTATACACTCTGCTACCTCACATAGCGGAATGCTTAGGTGATTTTGAAGAGAAAAACCTAGAAGGCTTGGAACATTATTACAGAAGGCTCTATGTAAATGAGCCTTTCATTGAGGCAGCACTGGCTTAAGAACAAGAGCTTGAAAGACAGACTTGAGTTCAGATACAGAATTTTCTAATGGGTTTGTTCTCTTGAACTAGTTAATAAAACTCTTTGAATCTCAATTTTCTCACATGTTTAAATGAGCAACAATAATACTTACTTTGAAGAGTTTGGAAGGATTAGAAAAAGAAACGTTCTACAAATCCCCTAGGAGTCAATATAAGTAGCTGTTGCTTGCCTCTTGGTTATTACTACTGTTGTTACTATTATTATTACCTGAGAAGTAGCACTTTACAGATTGGAACAATAAAACAAAGAGCTCTGGTGGGGAGCCAAAAACTGGCAGAGGTGTCAAATAGCAAGCATCACTGGATGCCAGATGAGGCACGGTTCAGAGATCTTTAAGGAGTTTGGAAAGTTTCAGTGCTTAGATTTACTCTTTAAGAATGTTCTAAACCCATCATGGTTGTCTGGGGTTTCCTGAGATCCTCCCAGAGTGTTTAAGATTCCCGGGAGATTTGAAAGCCTATTGTGAGAAGAAACACACAGTTCCAATGGAGAGTTAAGAAAAGAAATAAGATTGGCCTTGATATTTTGTTCCTTTTATCTGCGGAGTAACCTGTGGATCCAGAGAAATGGGCCAAAAATGGCCCCTCACTGGAAGTTGTACTCACCTTGAGCACCTCATCTTTGGGCATGCCACTCTCACGAGAAATTTCCAATACACGTTTGGCTCTAACCTTTGTACAAAAGTCTGGACTTCAGGGGCACCTGGATGGCTCAGTCGGTTAAGCATTGGACTCTGGATTTTGGCTCAGGTCATGATCTCACAGTTGGTGGGATCGAGCCTTGCATTGGGCTCCATGCTGATAATGCAGCATGGAGCCTGCTTGGCATTCTTTCTTTCCCTCTCCCTCTCTCTGCCCCCCTCTCTCTCACTTTCTCTCTCTCCCTCCCCCCTCTCTGTCTCATAATAAATAAACTTAAAAAAAAAAGCTGGAGCTACAGAGGCTGTTTAGTTGATCCAGATTCCTTGCTCACAAGCAACCTTCAGAATCCTGAACATTTAGGTTGCAAGCCTACACTGTCCCTTTTTCTGAATTACAAAATGGTACCCCTCTGGGCAGATAGCTTGTCAAGTGTACCACTTGATACTAGCTGGATTCCAGCTTCCAAGTATCCGTGGAAACAGCTGCAATGCTGGTGACTGACACTTAGATAGACCCTGGCTCTTACAGTTGGAAGTGCCTGTAAAGGTTATCTATTTCACCGTGCCATCTAATGGATATTTCTACAACATCCCTACCACATGGCCATAAAGCCACTGTCTGATGGGCAGCAGGCAATGCCCTTCTATTATTCAGGAGCTTTAATTGCTAGAAAAGTTCTACCAGTTAGGAATATCCCTCTGCTTTCTTGTAGCTTCCATCTGAGTCTCTCCCTCTGTAGTCCACACTGGGAGCCTGCACTTGGAATGGTGTTAGAGATAGAGCCACTGTGCAGTGGTAGAAGTGGGGACGGAGGTGGGGAGTAGGGGTACCGCTCCGCTCAGGTTTTAAGCTCTAAAGAAAAGTTAGGAGCCATCTTATTGTAGGCCCTCTTCTAGAATAGTAACTTAGCCCTATCGACTCCTTAAAGGGCACTTTCTCTTCATAAAGGAGGCTGGGAGGAATGGAACATGACTGGTTTAGAATTACTTGGGGAATTATATATTTTCCTACCTAGTGCTCTGTAGTCTCTGCAGCACTGAATCATTTGTTGGTAAGCAAGGCAGGCGATGAGGAAGAGGCAGTGATATTTTTCAAAGCACTCATTCTGTTTCCCTGAGGTAAGGGTGTTCAGGCTTCTTTCTTGGGAGAAGCTGCATTTAATTTTCTCAAGGTTTTAACTTAAAAGTCTGATTCCATGAACACCCTGCTGGGAATCCTAGAAAAGCCCAGTCTGAGGGCCAATGCAGGGCCAAACAGTTTGAAGACCTAGACTGTATGCTATAGGGATACATCTCCTATCTAGACTGTACACTATAGGGATACATCTCCTATCTAGACTGTACACTATAGGGATACATCTCCTAAGACCTATTGGGTGGGGCCCATTAGCCCAATGCCCACAGCCTGGGTCTAAACTAGACCATGCACCCTGCCATTCAGATCAGGGAAGGGGGTTCATAAAATGAGCACCTGGTAAAGTTATTTTGGTTCCATAGCAAGAGAACCAGGGATTCCTTTAGGAAGGATACAGTCCAGGGGTTGGCAAAGTGAGGCCCTCAGTCCAAACCAGCCCTCCCTCTGTTCTTAAACTGCCCATGAGTTAAGAATGGTGTTCACATTTTTAAATAGTTGCGAAAAACAAAATCAAAAGAGGAATGGTATTTCATGACATATGAAAATTACATGGAATTCAAATTTCATTATCCATAAATAAAGTCATACTGGAACTCAGCCATGCCCGTTCATCTGCATATTGGCTATGCTTTTGTGCTCCCATGGCTGGGTTTGGTAGGTGTAATGGCAAACATATGGCTCCCAAAACCCGGAATATTTACTATCTGAGCATTTACATACAAAAGTTTGTTGACCCCATGCTCTAAGCCAATGTTTTTCAAACTCTCTTAAATTCAAGAATCCTTCCCCCTGCCCAGTGAAATCTTACAAGGAACTCCAAACAAAAAAAGAGATTAAAGTAGTGGCACTTTGGTCTCAGCTGGGTTTTGGAGGGAGAAGGGGGAGCAATCTGGAGCACCCAGGGATTAGAGGAACATAGTATGAAAACAACTCATCTACTCAAATCTTATTTTGGGGGGTAATTCTGGATCCAAGGATATTGCATAGAATTTAATTAGATGAATGTAAGTTACTTAACCTCTCTGAATCTCAGTTTACTCCTCTGTGTAACGGGAATAAAATAATATGCAGTTCGAAGATCAGGAAATGCCAAACAGTCTGTGTGGGCAGAGCACCGAGTACATAAGAGGCAGTGGGAGGAAAAAAGAAAAGAACAAATATCCTTTTTCCAGATGTACAGGTGGTATGTATGGATTTATATCTATATTGCATACATAAGCCAAAGTTAATAGTGTGCGCCTTGATGTATTTGACTATTGACTTGTATCAAACTGCCACCTCTTCAACCTTGGGCTTCCTTAGAATTGATCACATAAATTCAGCACAATACCAATTTTCTGCTCCATGGTCATTATTTTGAATTTGATTTTCATTTTCTTGGTATATTTCTCTGGGTTATATAATTTTCTCCCAATGCGGGAAACTCAATGTTATCATGCAAATGACAAACTGCCTAATACAATTCCAGTGGATTTCGATAATGTTGCACACACAATAATGCTATGGTATCATTTTTCAGGGGTGTGGGTGTAAAAACATCAAAGAATGGATTTCCCCAGAGAAGATAAGAACCCAGTGGACCCACCTGGACCTGAAAACAAATGCCGAGATAATTCCAAAGGAGAAACAAGAATCTTTTGTCTCAAAAATATATCCCAAGTGGGGATCTTGACATTTGACATTGTGCTCTTCAGTAGGACTGTACAAGTCATTGTGAATGAACTTTCTTTGAGTCATACTGGGCAACAGAGAGTCATCCAAGTGGATAAATAGGAGTTCACCCAAGACCATTTACTGGGCGTGATATTTGTGGGGCTAACAGGTTGTATAGTTGGGCTCTGCTAATTTTAAATCCAACTCTAAAAGTTACCAAGTGTGGACTTGGGAGAGTTATTATAGCTTCAGTGTTCTCGTCTGTAAAATGGGGCTAATAATAGTACCTATTTCAGAGTGTTGGTATGAGGATTAAATGAGATCATGTATGTAAAACGGCTGGTAAGCAGTCTATCAATACAGTTACTATCATTATTACTTGCTGTGACTGTGCTTGAAACAGAGTCATAGGGAAGCAACCAGGAGTATGATGTGGTCCCTTCCCCCAATAAGCTGGCCCTTTGCAAGGACAAAGACTTCATCAGCAAACAATGAAAATGTTGTAATTCAATGCTAGAGGCCTGTAAGGAGGGAGGAATGTCTACATCTCCACAGAGAGGCTGGTGAAGGCTATGCAGAAGCAGTGGCCTTCCAGCAATGCCCTGAAGGCAAAATGAACTGCCAGGAAGTCAGAAAGGAGAGAGAAGCCTAAGGAGAACAGACAGAAGGTCCAAAAGGCTTGAGGTTTCTAGGAGAGTGGGACACTTGGTTTGGCTTGAATATAGTATATGTAGACACGAGTTACTGAAAAGGGAGGAGTCAAAGGAGGTAGGTTGGGGTGAGACTGGGACACGCCTTTTTCTAAAAATGGGGAGAGGGCAAACAAAGTTTTTAAGTGGGGGTGGGGGGGCATGGAGGGAGCACGGAAGGTCAGAAGTAGAGATCTCTGAGAGCAAAGATTATAAACTGACTAGAAGAAGGAGGTGCCAGGGAAACCTGTTAGATCACCACTGAAGTGGCCCAGGTGGCAGAGGGTGGCAGCCCGGGCCAGGGTAGACACAGTGAAGATGGAGGAGAGAAGGGACTGAATTCTAGAGATGTATCAGAATTAGAATCAACTGAATTGGGACCCTGATGATCGTGACATCCAAAGTCTTAGTCACTCTGAGAGGCCACTGAATTTATATCACGAATTCTATTAAAGCCCAAAGCATGCACACACACACACACACCCTCCACTAGGCTGCCTCTCTATATTGATAGCTGTCCCTCCATTCTCTCCAGGCTCTGATACTGCACTTGGGCCTTGGCTACTGGGCAGGGGTGTCGCTAGTCCTCAAGTTTTCTTTCTGGAGACACGCCTGGTGAGCTCTGCTCCTAACTGAAGAGGAAATGCCAACTTCTCACCACGCAGCCTTCAATGTGAGGTTGTCCCTTTCAGCCTTCCTTCAGCTTCTGAGAGCAACCACAGCTGATTAGAGAGAAAAAAACCCCTGCGGTTACCTCCAAAGTACCCCCCAATCACAGAGGATACTTCATTACTTATCTCTCTACATCAGCTCCTAATTGTTAAGGATTAAGTAAAGAACTCCTTTATCGAGCTGGTCCATTAATCTCTATCTATGGAAATTCTTCAAAACAACTGAAATATTAAGTCGCTGTTAAGTGCACTACAAATCGTGCCTGCTGACAGCTACTGTGCCTCACATTAAACTCCGTGGGGGCAAGGACCAATTCTTACATCTGAAACACCGCGAATTCTCAGCTGCTGGGAACACAGCACTTTGGCTTGGAGTGCTTTAAACTCTTCCTCCAACCCATTTTGTGAGAAAGGCTGCCCAAAAAGGTTGCTTACCTGAATTGACACAGCAGATATGATTTCCTTTACGCTGATGCATAAAGAATTCACATGTTCCTTCTGATCGTTTAAGCAAAATGGTCAAATCTGACAATTTCAGCCCAACTAAAATGTCGACAGGTGATGTTAGTCAATTTTTTATGAAAATTCCACCTGATTTCTAGGCTCGACTCTATCCATTGCATCAGAAAGAACCCCTGCCCCACTTTTGCTTCGGGTAGAAGGAGGAATGGTCTCATAGCCCACATGAGATGGTGTTTCAGCCTTATAAAGTGCTAGAGCTGGAAAGGCTTTCTTGGGCGCATGGAGCTCAGGGCCCTGTGATCATGCCATCAGGCGAGCTCGGGTACCACCTGCTATACACACAGACACACACACACACACACACACACACACACACACACGCTCGCGCACCAGGGCAAGGCTTAAGGCTTGAGTGATTCAACTGGTGAAGATACAGCGACTCACTTTTAGATTCAGACAGTTTAGTACTTACATAATGAAAGAAAGGAAGACGTGCTAAAGGTGCCAGCTCCCCCTGCTCCTTGTCCCATGCACCAGAAAAGACGACAGCAAAACAAAAGGTGACCTGTGACTGCCAGTTGTGGGATATTCTGTTACTGAGGAGCCCATTCCTGGTTTCAGTGAAGGGGTTTTATAGGCTGCAGGTCTATTCTGCGGGGCGTGGGACAGAATGTTCCATATCTCATCAGGACCTGGGAGGTGATGGGAAATGGTCTCATGACAGACTCCCAGAGGAGACAGGGGGGGAGTGGCAGATAGCCTTGAAGTACGTCGTAAGATCTTCCCGTCCTCTCCTGTTCTGGGAGGATCACTAGGTGTTCTGCCAAGACTCAGATTAGCTGTGGTTCAAGCCTCAGCCTACATGGCCTGTTTGGACACCCGCAGAGTGTCCATGGTGCCAAGCAGGGTTATTCCCCCAGACCACCAGACATCCCAGTCTGTGGATAGCTCCTTTCTCAGATTCCGGTGCCATGCCAAACATACTCATTTACCGATGTTCCGCGTCAAACGTGCTGCCGACATTTAAGTTCTAATGAAGGCTGGGGGTATCACTACCACAAGCATAACAACATCTAATGGACTTGTTCCTCTGCTACGAGTGATGAATGTGAGCTAAGCTAGCCATAGCTCGAGTCCAGGGAAACACATCTACAAGAACTGGCCAATATTCAGAGTCCTGAGAAGCCAGTAACTTTCCTCTCAGCAAAGCCAGCTGACTTGCATGTGACTCTGGAGCACAATGAACGGCTCAGAGTAAGGGTTGTCTTCTCTGCAGACAGGGAGGCCCAGGTTCAAACATTCACTCCTCTAGCTGTGTCACCTTGGACCAAATTCCTTGAAGTTCCCAGTGCCTGGGTGAAAGTGGGATCATAATAATACCACCTGATAGGATTCTGTAATTATTAAGTGAAATAACCCAACTTCAAGACCCTAGCACACAGAGATCACCCAATCATTAGCATCCTTTGTGATTAATGGCTCAAGACAGTTCAGCCTAGACGATCCTAAATATATCTGATGTCATTTTATTTGAAAACAAGAAAAGCTACAGAAATGTGCCCTCGAGTTATAGCAAAAAGGAAAAGAACTGTACCTTTGCCACCTACACCTTTTGCATGCCAGACATGGAACAAGGTTTTCAGTACAAAGCTTTTATCGTTATATCAATATTTTCAAATCTGGATAATTCAAATCTATATAAAATGCAACTGGATTTTACATCGATCATAAAATATGAATCTACCAGATTCCAGGAGTGCATGAACAGCTTGATATTGAGAAATCCATTAGTATGCTACATCATGTTATCAGCAAATAAAATGATACAAAACATATGATCATCTTAATAGATGCCAAAAATACACTTGATAAATTGTCATTTCTGGATTCCTGATCCAGACCCTTTAAAGACTAGGTAGAGAAGGGGTACATCCTTTCTGGATAAGGAATACATAACAGAAAACTGTTGATCTAAAGGTATGTTTTAGGTAGGTAGGAAGGTTAGATTCCTTTTTAAACATATTTTAAAATAAAAATGGAATCACAGATGACTACGCTTCAAGTGTTTCTAAAACTCTGTATCAATGTCGATTCACTGGGTAGACAGAAGGAACACAAACAGACTAATATCATCCAATGACACCATTTGTTCTGATAATTACTCCAATTTAAACAGTTTTGAGGCATCACATATGGTTACCACAAGAGATTCTTTCCATGTAGGTAAAGACAAAATTAGCAAGTGACACGCTAAACCTCAGTTTCCACTTCCGCATTTCAGAAAGTATTAATCTTTTAAAACTACATCACCAATTTATTGACCTTCATGTCTGCCTGCAAGCCTTAAAAATGCAGAGATGCTGGGTAACATGATTGAAAATTTGATCCTATTGTTTGAACAAAATGAGAATTGTTTTAGAAGGGGCTCCACAATGTCTGGACATATATTTTCCCTAAGTAACATGCATTTCCCCCAGGAATTCAACATTTATGTTGATGCACTTGGCTGCAGAGCCAATCCTGCACTGGCTCTAATACAGAGGAATTTTCTGAACATTTTGAGTAATGGGACTGAAATAATTTCACGGCTCCTTCTGTGCATGTTAAATGAGTTGCGTGATATATTTAGCTTTTGCAGAAAACTTGTTTACACTATAAATTACAGCACATGGCACAATCACATCGATGCGGAAAGCCAGCCGTGTTGAGTCATGTGGCCATCTCTATCCAAACTTTAACTCGGCGCGAATGAATTCATGGTGGCTCACCAACACATTCCAGGCATTTCCTAACCCATGACCCTGCTGACTACATGTAAGGCCATCATCTTAGCACTGCCCTTGACTCCAAAAGAAGAGCTAGATTTCTGAGAGAGGAGGATTCTCAAAATAGAGAGGGCCCGCTGCTGACGAGTGATGGCACACAGATCTTGGTTGTTATGTGCTATCATTCCTCGATGGATCAGAAGAGACCGGCTTTCTAATTGTGAAACACAGAAACAACCCAGGTGCCTAATGATTCAGGGCTCTGGAAAATCCAGTCTCCTAAGAGGTGACAGGATATAAAGGTAAGAGTGAAGATTTGGAAGTTGGATGGGCCGGAGGTCCAGTTTGGGTTCTTGCATTCAGTAGCTGTGCAAATCTAGGCCAACTGGTGGACCTCTCTGGGTCTCCATTTTCTATCTCTAGAAGGAGACTGCTGATACCTACTTTGTTTGGTTTTGGGGAAGAGTAACTTAAATACCATGCAAAAAGAGTGTGAGGGCGAGTGCTTAATAAATGCAACTACTTCTATTATTACTGATATTAGGATGAATTGGAGACCAGTTCTTAGAACAACACATTTAGAAGCAGCATTACAAGAATCACCGCAGAGGAATTCACCCGTCTCTGGTCAAAGAAAGTAGTTTAAGAACATCAGAGAGACATCAGAGCAGGTTTTGCATACAGTGGATCAACATTGTAGAAAATTGGAAAGAATTCTTTCACGATTTGGCTTTAGGTAAGAAAGTGCCAATCCTGAATACCTTCCCCAAGACTAGGTTATTTCTATCCAGTTGTTCATAGACCCACATAGGTGATAGGTGGGTAACTAGCTGTCTAGATGGAGAGAGAAACAGAGCCATAAACATTAGATATATGGAGAGTGGTGGATCCCAATACTGGCCAGTAGTTATCATCTCATTTCTAGAACTATAAAATATATTCAGAACACAAATGTAATCAGTCCCCCTGAAACTGGTCTAGTCATCATAGGAATAACATGTTAGCCCAATCAAAGCACTATGAACCTTTCATGTAGTACCTGTTAGATGTACAATTATGACTTGAGGGCTCACACCCTGCCCCTGTCTCACAATGAATCAAAGTCAGCCAGTACTTATTCAGGTAAGCCTAATATATGCCAGACACTCACTTGGCCATGTGCGCCAATGGATCACTTCATTGACTCTTTCCAAGAAATCTAGGAGGTTGTACTTGTCGTATTTTTTCTGTTTCTAGGCAAGGAAACTCAGGCTCAGAAAAATTAAGAAGAGTGTCCGTAGGGTGGGGAGATATACTTGCAAGTCATATATCTGATGAGAGTCTAGAATCCACAACATATGAAGAAGCCTGGAAGCCTAACAGGAAAATGATAGGATGTGGTCAATCCATACTGGAATATTATTCGGCCATGAGAAGGGGTGAAGTACTGGTCTGTGCTTGGTCAGGCACTGAAATCACGATGCCACATATTAAATGATTCCATTTATATGAAATGTCTCAAAAAGGCAAATCCATAGAGACACAAAGGAGATTACCAGTCACCAGGGGCTGGGGTGAGGAGGAATGGGGAATGACTGCTAATGGCACGAGGATTCTTAGGGATGATGAAAATGTTCTGGAACTCGAGAGAGAAGTGATGGTTGCACCACTCTGTGACTACTAAAAACCACAGAATTGTGCATTTTAAAAGGGTGAATTTTATGGTATCTGAATCTCAATAAAGCTGTTATTTACAAAAAGGCACACAGCTGGCCAAGCGGGAGAGAGTGAGCTGGGATGATGACACACACCTGCCTGATGCCAAAGCCCGTATCCCCAAGCACTCCACGTACTGCCCTGTGTGACAGAGATTGGCAGAAGGTCTCACGTGCATTCGTCCTCACATCTATGGAGAAAGTTGCTGACAGAAAAAGAGCTATTCCCCCCCGCCCCACACACAATCCTCCTCACCCTCCATTTTTCCTACATTAAAACTGCAATTGATATAGCCAGCAGAAGCTGTGCCAAGGGAAAAGGGCTTTGTCTTTTCCAGGAGCGACAAAGCATTGCATTAAAGGGACAGCCGTCTGGATGGGGCAGGTGGGAGACCAAGCCAAGAACCCTTCAGCAGAGATGCTCTACTCCTCTTTGACTTCAGAATTTCCAAACCTGAGGCTAGGAAAGAGAGGCATCCATCCCTGCAGAGGCTCCTGTCTCCTCCCCACTCCCCAAGCCCTGGAAAACCCACAGGCAGGCGCATGTTTAATATGGACTGACAGCTGGGCTGAGTTGATGTCAGCGGACGTCAGGACCGATGGGAGGAGGCTCACAATTTAGGGGTTAAAGGACAGAGAAGCTGGGATGAGGATGTGGAGTTGGCCCTGAGCCGATCCTTTTAGAAAGTGATTCATTAAACACAGGGAACATGGGACCAAGTCTCCTCCCTGTCTCCAGGTCGGGAAAAGGAGCTCCTTCTTGCTGGTCCGATGGCAACAGCAGGCCACTCAGATGTGCGCCAGATCCCCCTCTGTTGAGCCAGAGCCAGGCCTGGTGCTCGGTAGCGGATTGATTTTCCAGCACCGGCCACGTGGGACCAGGTAGCGGGCTCCTATTAGGGCCCAAGGCTGGGGGACCGCTCCTATGGTAACGCAAATGTTAGATCACAAATCCAATTTAAACTGGGGTTCCCTTGAGCACAGAGAGAAGTTCCCTTTAGCCATCCTCTGGTTGTCCACGTCTACCCTTCGCAGTTTGAGATGTGACACCATGAAGAACGTCCACGCTCAGGCTCCAATCACACCTGGCCTGCCCACCTTCTGGCCCCCATGCCCCTGAACCCAACCCAGGAAAACCCCCAGGGCTGCTGCCGAGAAGATGCCCCATCCCCCGAGCCCGCCACACTAATTGTGGGCCAGGTTTAAGTGTGGAATATTTGGCGGCCCTCTTGGATTCCAGCCCACAGAGTAATAGGGGTTCTCCCCTCTCCTTCTTCTTGCCTTTTGTTATTTTTAATCGCCCACCTATCAGGGCCAAATTGCCTTGTAACTGTCTGAGGCGCTCGCTCTGACAGAGATAGCTTCTATTGTTAATGGGCGCCTTCACTTCAGCCCATTGAACTTGCCTCAGTTTGACAGCTTTACAATAGCCACCTTCCCTCAGAAAGAACAAAACAAAACAAAACAAAACAAAAAAACAACTGTGATTTAGTGAAGACGGAATGTGGAACAACAGCTTGGTCTGTCTCTTGGTCTCCAGAGGGTTCTCTTGGCATAAAGTCCCACCGCAAAGCCCAAGAACGAACTACCACAGGAAAACAGGCCAGTCAGAAGCTGGGCTTGGTTAAGGACATTGGGAAAACCCACAAACTTACAGGTCTGTGTAAGTAGACCTGCTTACACAGAATGTGGGGGCTGCTTCCTACAAACAGTCTGTCTCCACAGGAAAAAGAAAATCTGTTTTTTTTTTTTCCCCTATTACTTTATCAATTGCCCAAGTAGTGGTTGAGCAGGCTTTTCTTAACTTGGTAATTGCAGTAACAATGTTATCTGGAAATTACTGCTTGCAGACGTCTCCTGAGTCAGCTCCCTACGTCCATGTCATTCTGAGAGGGCAGAGAAGGGAGCTTGGGCGGGAGGCGGGGCAGGGCAAATTTCATGTCCCCGAGTTCCACTGTCTGGGATGGGACAGATGAACTGAGCAATGGGTCGCTACAGCCATCTGAGGGAACAGGCTGAACAAAGGTCTTTAGAATGGCTGCCATTCAGAAAAGGCAATTTCAGGAACCAGGCTTGTTATGGGTTGAACTCCAATTCATATGAGTCCTAAACCCCCAGGACGTGAGAATGTGCCCTTATTTGGAGAGAGGGTCTCTACGGAAGTAACCAAATTAGAGTGAGATAAATAGGATGGGCCCTAATCCAACACGACTGGTGTCTTTATAAAAAGGGGGAATGTAGACACGGAGACACACACACAATGTGAAGACACAGGAAGACTACCATCTACGAGCCATGGAGAGAGGTCTTCCCTCACAGTCCTCAGAAGGAATCAATCCCATCAACACCTTGACCTTGGACTTCAGGTCTCCGGAACTGAGAGACAATACATTTCTGTTGTCCTAAGCCTTCCCAGGTTGTGGGGTCTTGTTATGGCAGCCCTAAGAAGCTAACACAGGGCTTCACCCCACTTTCCCAGAGCCCCCAAGTATGTGGATTGGGGGAAATGCATTCGTACTCCCAATCACTGTCTTTTTACAGACTTGCCTCACCACCTAAAGACCCAGGGAAAGAAACATTTAGGGATAGGACGGAAACATGTTCGCTAATAGAAAATATCATCTAAGGTGATGACAGAAAGTGTCCCGGGGTCCAATTTTTTTAAGTAGAAATAACAAAGCCTCTTTTAAAATGTTTAGTTTAGAGAGAGAGCATGCCAGTGGGGGTGGGAGGGAAAGAGAGAGAGACAGGGGGGGAGAGAGAGAGAGAGAGAGAGTCAGAGAGAGAGAATGTTAGGCAGGCTCCACGCTGAGCATGAAGCTTGACACTTGGCTCACTCTCACAACCCTGGGATCATGACCTGAGCTGAAATCAGGAGTCAGGTGCTCAACCGACTGAGCCACCCAGGTGCCCCTAAATAACTGAGCCTCTTGAGTTAAAATATTTCCAAAGCCAAACTCCACCAAACCCCATGTCTGTCTTTGCCCTATTTAAGATATTGGTTATTTTTAAGAGAGATTATTGTTATTTTGTTTTGGTAAACGTCATTGATGTCACTTCTATTCCTGCTAGTGGTACAGCTGAATTCTGCTTCCAATTATTTCTGACAATGCCATCTGAAGGTAGATTCAAACTCTTTAAATATGTGATATTTTAGAACAAAAACATTGTTGTATCATGATTTTTGTCTACTTAGAGAGCTTAAAATGTTACCCTTTTGGTACATACTGGACAGAAGACCTCAAAGCAAAATGAGTCACACAGCACGAGGGGTCAAATGTCAGAGAGTATGACATAAAGGAAAAGGCCAGAATGCAAGATAAATGCTGATGCTAGAAGCATGGCCAGTAATGGGGCTTATGTCTCCCAACATAAGGAGTTGAGAAATGGGGTACAGACATGATTTTCCTCTCCTGTCCACCTGCCTGCAAATGGGCTCCCTTCCCCTTGATCTGTTTGCTTTTCCGCTCTTTCTGGGTGACATCACCCACTCCCCTGATCCCCACATTTACATCTTCAGTCTACAATGTTCTCATGAGCTCTACTCATAAATCCAGCTCTCCACTGGATGGTCCACCACCATATCCCCCAAATGCCGCAGGTCTAAGAAAACAAAACTGGACTAATCATCTCTAGCTTGCATCTTCATCTGGTTTCATTCATTTAAGTATCCATCCATCCATTCATTTTATGGTCTGTCTATCTATCTATCTCTCATCTATGATTGTAGTAAGACATGCATAAGATTTACCATTTTAAAGTGGGTCTAGTCCATGCTTTTTCATACACTCACAATGTTGTGCAGAAATCACCCATTCCTAGTTCCAGGACATTTTCATTGCTCCACAAACAAACCTTATACTATTTAGCCATCACTCCCTAGTCCCTGACTCTTCTCCAGTCCCAGGCAACCTCTAATCTGCTTTCCATCTCTATGGATTTGCCTACTCTGGGCATTGCATATAAAAGGGATCATACAACATGTGGCCTTTGGTGTCTGGCTTCTTTCACCTCGCACAACATTCTGCAGGTCCATCCATGCCGTAGCATGAACTGGCACTCCATCTTTCTGCTTTCGTTTTGCATCTCTCTACCCAAACTTCCAAGCAAGACAGCTTTGGATTATTTTAAGATTTCTACCCTATCCTTCCTATCACCTTGTCAGTCATCCACTTCTCTTGATGTCCTTGCCAGTCTGCCCTCTCACCTTATTTTGAGCCTTCAGCATCTCTCATCTGGCCCATAGGAGTCTTTCCAAAGCACAACTCCGGCCACACAGTTCTCCTTCAAGGGCAGCAGAGGCCACAGTCTCAGAAAATCATGGCTGGGCTGCCTGAGATCTGCCGAGCAGTATGGCAGCGAGGGGACGAGGGCCTGGGGCATCTGGAGGAGGCTGTTTTGGGGGGTGGCCGGCACTGTGGGGTATCAGGGCAGCGTGTGGAACCTGAGAGCACAACACCTTACCAGGTGCTCTTGGTGAGAAAGTGGGAAAAGGGTGCTGAGGGCACGTGTGCGTGCACCCAGGGACAAGAAACACACCTCGAGGGGTGCAGCACTAGTGAAAGCTGAGAGGAATGCAGCTGTGGCTGGGAAATCAGAGAAGCTTTGCCCTCGGAATGGGGGTATTTATATAGCATGTGCAGTAACTTCTCACTGGGATGCTCCGGTGTTCTGGAAGGCCTCATCCATGTTTGTGGGCAATCCTGAGAGAGGACTCAATGGCACTGTTGCAGGAAGCATGCCATGTGAAGCCCATGGAACAATGGAGAGGCAGGAAAGAGAAGAGCTTGTTTGCAGAACTAACAATTCCTAGGTTTCTAGAGCATTTAAACAACTAAGAACCCAAATCACATGGGTGTTGCCTTTTTGTACTTCAAGTGAGACTGTTCACACTGAAGAAAATGCCATTTGGCTCTTTTCTATGCATGCTGGCACCACCCATTAAAGGCTATTTAGGGATGGACTTCGTTCTGCTCAATAAAATCTTGCTCTTCAGAAAGCTGTTCAGTAACCAAAAGACCCTGCCTTGGGAGCGAGTTACCCGGCTCTCCCAGCCCGAGGCCCTGGCTTGGGGGGGCCTTCCCACATCCCTATCCCCCAGAGGGCTGCCGTTGGCAGCAAGAGAGCCACCTTGCTCTTGGATAGGAAGCCCCTATCCAATGACTGACTGATAAGAGACAAAAGGACTCCCCGTGGGATCAGGCTAAAGCCAGACTCCAGTCGAGACCACCAGCTTGCGTGGCTGTCTCTCCTTGCCCTGTCCTGTTCTCTTCAATTCCTTGGAAGGTTCCTCTTCTTTAAAGTGCATTCTCAGGAAATGCCCGGATCAGGCTCTGCTTCTAAGCAACCTGACATCTGACTGCCCCGACTCCTTGTATGCTTTCTCACACCTGTGAGTCTTATTGACAGGAATTCTTGGTTCTGTTTTGTTTGGAAGATCTAATCCCTTAGTCTTCCGGGTAGAAAATAAGGGTTTAATCTAGATTTACCACCCTCTCTAGCTCTTCAGAAATGTACACCATCATGCTACAGCATGAGAGAATCTGTCGTGTTCCTAAAAATGGCTTTAATCCATTCTTTGAGTTCCTTATTAGCACTAAATTGAATAAATGCAAAAATAACTACTTTTGCATAATTCCCAAGCTTGCAATTATAGAGTGAGGAGCATTTGCAGAAACTTAAAGCAGATTTCCACATAGCTTTGCTTAAGATTTATTAGAATGCAGCCACAGGCTCCTTCATCACACGCTCACTTTCCCCCCCCCCCGCCTCGTTCCACCAATACTTGAGCCCTCTCACAAAGCTGGTGGCTCTTCCCATTTTACGGATGGCAGGGATTAGAGGCAGAGCAGTGAAACCATGCACTGCACTGCACGTTGGAGGGATCCGTGCTGGTACAAAACACCCATCGCCTATGCTCTATGAGAGTTTGAACGTCTAGAATGTGCTGTGATTGTCTTTCTCATCTTTTAATACAGCTTCTTGTTCTTTTTTTTTTTTTCCTTTTGCTTCTGCTTCTTTAAGCAGGGACAAACAAGCCAACAAAAAAAGTGCCTGTCACTCTACAGTATTGATTGTTTCCTACTAATTACACTTTATTTAATTAAAAATAAAAGCCAATGTATATCCTTGGCAAAGAATCTCACTAAGTTGACAGCTTAGAAACGCGAAGCCTCTCTTTGTTTGGGGACACAAATAATCCTTGAAGGCTGAGAGCAGGAGTTTACCTACACTGCCCTCCCCTTGTCCTGGAAAGAAGAGCTCCGGGAGTCGGCGGTGGGGTGGGGGGGGAAGGTGCCATAGAAATAACCTTGTCAATCCCTCGCTGCCAACAAGGGTGCTAATTAGTGCCAATTAAGAGCCTCGTTTTTTTGTCTGTGGAACATCTGTCCATAGGCATTGAACTCAAACCCCCAACTCATTTTTTCAAGGCCAGAAATATCAGACGGCAATTCATGTTCGGTCCCTGCTAAGGCAGCTTGATTTTAAACTCATAAGTTCTGAATCCTGTTCTTAGTAGGATCAGCCATTCCATTCCAGCATACCCTAATCATCATTCACATTACCTTATTTTGATAAAGATATGTCTTCTTGAAGTCTAAGATGCAGACTGGTCATAAAGAGAAGCGGCAAAGAGAAACCATGGGAGAGAGCCACGCTCTGTCTCATTAGTTTCAAAGTAACGTATTGTTACCTAGATAAATGGTCTTTGTGTGTCTTCTCTCTCTCTCTCTCTCTCTCTCTCTCTCTCTCTCTCTCTCTCTTTTAATCCTGGTGGGGTAAAGGCCAGTGTAAAATAGCTTCTTTTTAATTGAACCTATTCTGTGTACACAGTGTGTCCATAAAAGCGCCTCCATCATTAGCGTTTGGTGATGCAAATGAAGGTGGCCCCGCTGTTTCTTTCTCCTTTTATAAAGTGCCCTTTCCATCAATGTTTGGGACAGGACAAGACCTTTGCGACTTGCAGCTTGTTTTATTCTGTGTGGCCACGAGAGGACTTCCATGCATTCCAGGGTAGCTCAATAATGAATGACATGTCATCACAGACAGTACCTCGGCTATTTCTTCCTACTGCAAAGTGCATGCTACACTCTCTGAATTCACTGCAGACTGGGAAAGCTGCACATTTCGTCTGGCAAAGATTCCTTTCATTCGGGTGTTTCTCTGGATTCCATTAGGAAGCCTTTGTCCTTTCACTTCAAAGTAAACAAACACACTCATTGATCTTTAGAGAACTATCAAATTTTACTGTAAGACGCATTATTGCTATATCATTTTCTTCAGTTCCCTAATAATGTTATTTCACATTATTCCATTTGCGACCCGCCTGGTGCACTGAAATGTCAGGAGTCTTCCCACAGTGAGGTAGAGTCTCACGAGAAGTAGAAAAATAAATTTATTTAAAACAAGATGGAGTTCTGGCTGCTAACACAATATAAATTGTTCCATTTTAAACGTCTGAACTGGGCACACTTAAAATACGAGGGCATATTTCATTAGCATTTATGCAATTTTTTCAGGCGACTTTTCCCAATGTTTCACTCATCATCAGATGAGAGAGAGCTTGTCAGGAAAAATTACAGTTAATGGTAGTTAATGGTGGCCAAATTCAATGGACTTGTTTCTATTTTGTTTCACTCTTGCTGGAAATAATGAAAGTATTACATGAACGACCCTTACATTGCTTGCAAAAAAAAAGGTATCCAGTCCAATGGTAGGTAATACAAAGCTTTATCTGACTTATAAAACAATCTATGTAAACCTATTTTTATGTTTTATTTGATTCTAGCCATTAGCCTGAGCTAGGAAGTAATTCTAAAATATGTCTCACACAGCAGCGATTTGCCGTAGTATGGCCAATGAAGCTCAATAATGACTGCATGAGTCTCTACCTGTTTCTAGGACACTGGAATGCATGTTTGTGAAAAGGAAATACATTCGGACTATTGTTTTTGTGGAATCCGGGAGAAAGTCAAACCACTAGGCTTCATCTCAAATAGCAACGCTCTCTTCCCCAGACACAATGCCTGTTGTCTATATTAACCACACCATCGACCAGACTCCCGGTTCTCGATTGCTAACTCAGCAGCTACAGATGCAGAGAAGCCTTCCCACCCTTTCTGGCTGATTTGAAGTCACTGAGTTGGATCCCCAAGCAGTTGGAGTTGGATATCCTTTTGAAAAACTGCGTAAGTCACCCATCTGAAGCCAATCCACTCTGGGCTTTCAAGGTAGGCCAACTGGCAGAGTCAACTTCAATCAGTAGTCTGCCTGCTTCTCTTTGAGTTAAATATTTCTCATTGGACATGCACCAAATGATGAAGACGTGCTCAGAGGGCACTGGACCTTAACAGAGGACACCCAGTGCAGCATCAGCGAATCTCTAACCCCTTGTTTCATACTTTTCAATTTGTCTCTCTCTTGGCTTTCATCAGAACTCAGCTGCAGTGAGAGAAAAGCAAAATGAGAATCCTTCCACCCTAAGGCCAGGTCCACCTGGGGCTGATTTGCTGGCAGAACTTCATCTGACGGCAAACATTAGAGCCTTCTGACTTCCAAGAGCCAAATTTCTTCTTCTCTTTGTAGATGAAAATAGACATTCCTTCTCACATGGTCACCTGGGGTTCCAGCATCATTCCCACCCCACCCCTTTTCTCCCTGTGGACAAAAAACAAAAACAAAAAACAACTCCAAGGACAGTAAGATAAGGCTCAATTCACAGTAAGAAGCATCCCTTCAATAGGATGACTCTACAACTTATAAGGTAAGCTGGGTTTCTGGATCCACTCTAGGTACTTCCTCAAAGAATAACCATGCATGTCGATTGGAAGTGTACTGGCGTGCCTTTAAAAAATGCCCTTCAAAAAAGTGACTTGCTACAGCCTGGATGATGTTTCAGTCTGAGATCCCAAACCTCAGCAAATAAGGCAATTGATCGACCAGAGTTTGCAAACACGAAATGTAGCTGGATGGCCACTTCCAAGTCCAGGTGACTGAGATAATGCAAAGAAGAGCTTGATGCCTAGAGATGAAGGTGTATGACCACCAGCCATGTTGCCCCCGCAATTTCCAACCTCACGGAGGGTACGGTCTTACGAACCATAGGTTGGTATCGGCCTCTCAGCATTTTGTATTTTCATCTTGTTATTATTATTTTTTTTTGGTGGATCATTCTTCAACTGCATTTCCCTCATTTAACCCCACCGATTTGCTGAGAAACATGATATTTGCAAATATGTGTCCCAGACACGCATGTGTGAAATAAGTAGTGCTAATAATGCAAAGGCAAATACAAAGGCAAAAAGTTAATCCCAGAAATAAACATTCCGATATTTGGGTTCCTCCGTCTTATACAATAACTGTTGTGTGGGAGGGGGGGAGAGTGGGTGACGGGCACAGAGGAGGGCACTTGTTGGAATGAGCACTGGGTGTTATATGGAAACCAATTTGACAATAAATTTAAAAAGAAAAAAGATAGCTGTTATAATATATTCCAAATACTATCACTGAACGATCCCACTTTCTACAAATTTTAGGAGATGCATGTTACTAATATTGAGTAGATGCCAGGAATGAATACAACTTACAATATGGAATTGGTGAAGGCAGCTAGTCAGAGCTCCTCTCTGCTCCTCATCAAAATTTCGGTGCTTTCACACCCAATCAACTAATCATCTACTATCGATGCCTCAGATAATGTGAATGAGATAAGACATAATGAAAATTATAAATGGCTAGTATGTCATATCCATTGTTGTAAAATATGTTCAAAACTAATGTTTCAGTCAATAGTCATTCAAAATGATAATTAAATGGCGTACGATGTGCCCGGAAACCTTTGTTTTAAGCGCATAGATCAGAAGATCAGAAATTCCAGTGTATGAGTTTATACCAGCTTAACTGCATAGTAAATGTTCCTCGTAATAGGAGATACGTTATCAAGAGAGTGCTTAAATAAAGGACACATCCTTGGCTTTTTTGAAAATATGATTTGGCTGTTTGGGAGGGATTACATCAGCTCTGGATTACTGGCGCTGATAGAGCCAAGTAATACACAGAAAACCAGTGCAAAACGGAAAATTCTTCCCTTTAGTCTCTGATTGATGTGTGACGCAACTTCCCTCCCAAAATTAAAGAGAAAAATTGTCTTTTTAATTGTGGTTTTTTCCCCCTCAACCTAATGTTATGCAAGTTCGCATTCCAAAAACACATTCCCGCAAAAGGGTGTGTGTGCAGGGAGAGAGCCCAGCGCTGTCAGCTGGGCAAGACACAGTTTGAAGTGGACAATCCACATGCTTAGATTTGAGAGTTGACTTCATTACTGCATTTTCAATAATACCAGCATTCAGAATGGTCTCAAAAGTCACCAGGATAATAGGACTATTATCTCTCTCGGCAATATCTAATAAAAAGCTCTTAAGCACATCCAGTCCCTGGTTTTATAAAACATGGCAGCAAATTATCTGCCAAGAATGTTCAGTGAGTATGCAGCGATTCTTTCTCTATTCAGCCAGCTTTTCTCCCCACAGTGAGGGAAGATGATCGGAGGATTGGAGTCAACCACTCGGGAGACAACTTAAAATTGCAGGTGGTCTGGGGAAAACATAAAAAATAAAAACAGACAAAAGGCTCCTCACAGAGGAAATCTTCCGAGCGAGAGTTGGTGAGATTTCAGAACACCTTCGATGTTACCAATGCAAAAATAAAGCCTCTGTGATTTTTGAATGCAAATTGTAATTTCACTAAGCTGCCTAAAAGGGACATTACATTGGCAATGCACGTTCTGATCTGGCGGGGCCACCAGAGGAAAAGCGGAGAGAGAATGGCAAGAGAAACAAACATGGCGCATCTCCACGCCAGGTGGCTAATGAAGAGTCTCCCTCTTGGGAAACAGTTCTGCCATGACGTCGTTATCTACATGTGCATGGCCAAAGTTGGTCCACACGACGCTGGTAGGTATCCTGGGGAAAAAATTCTATGGCCAAGTCAGTTTGGGAAACACTTCATATTCTATACCCCTCCTGTGGAAACACAGTGAACATTAGCATATTAAAGGCTCAAAGGATTTCTATAATGAAAAGACTTGTTAGGTTTTTTTTTTTAACCCACTGGTTCCCAAATATATTGGATCATAAAAGACTTTTTTTTCTGAATAGCAATTACCATTCCACAGTGATATTTTATGGTAAAGAAGTGAGGGAAGATGAATGTAGATCCTTCCTACCTAAAATAATTTTGCCCTACACATCCACACAATTGACACAAAAGTGAGGTTACTTTCTTTCCCTCTAAATTGGTTTGCCTTAAATACCCACATCATTTGCATGGGCATAAGTTTAAGGCCGTACAGCCAAAGCTTCCAAAGAAAGTTGTTTGACACTAATAAGGAATTATTGTAAACAGCCCAGTAAAAGTTTGATTTTCAGTTAGAAGATGAGGCTCAATATACTAAAATCCTTGAAATAACCACTGGGCGCCACATTCATGATGCTCTGGCCAACCTGCCCGAGTGCAGAAATGGACCTTTTTATTTTACAGTTGAGAAGCTCAATTTGTTCTCGTAAATTATCTGAGACAATTACATTTGAAAAAAAAAAAAAAAGTCTGAAACCAGTGCTCTGCCAATAAAAGACCCAGGATTAACCCTGTAGAGTTCAAAACTGTGTTTAGCCAAGTTATTGGATGAGGGTTTTAAATATTTGCATTTGTTTCAGAGGCTGTTTATTTTCTTTTATAAAATATTTTTTAATGTTTATTTATTTTTGAGAGAGAGACAGAGACAGAGACAGAGACATAGACAGAGCCAGAGCAGGGGAGGGGCAGAGAGAGAGGGAGACACAGAATCCGAAGCAGGTTCCAGGCTCTGAGCTGTTAGCACAGAGCCGGACGTGGGGCTCAAACTCATGAACCCTGAGATCCTGACCTGAGCCCAAGTCTGAGCCAAGACCAGACCTGAGCTGCTTAACGGACTGAGCCATCAAGGCGCCCCAGGGGCTATTTATTTTCATGCAGAGCTAGAGAGTTTCCCAAAGGAAGCATCTTAGGAGAATAGAGAAGCCATCTAATGGCTATCTCTGTATTGCTGTAAATGATCCTGCGTGGTCTGACCCTCCCTCCAACAAAGACAGAATACATTTAAAAAAGTCACACCATCCAGCACCTTATTGAAAAAAAAAAATCCTGGAGACTGTGGGGAGGCGTGTCTTCTGTATCCGAGCTGTGCTTCCAGCTCCCAGGTACACAGATCGCCTATGATGCTGCCAAGCTCAGCCCTGCCTCCCTTGTCAATGGCATCTGACTCTGTCTGAAACGATGCTACCAGGGAAGCCTTCGACACAGGCTGCTAAGGTCCTTTAGAGAATTCGTGTCCCGAGGGACACTCCGCCACATCTCCAGGTACTGATCTGCCCACTTCGCGGTGGCCGTGAGCTTTCTGCACGCCGAGGATCATGTTCCGTCTCAAACGTTCGTCGGTAAAACTGGCCTAATTTTCTCACCACTTTATCGTTAGGTGTTCAGCTCATGGAATGTGCCCGTGAAGCAGGCAAACTGAAGGGGAAAGAAGGGACTCGAGGATTAGGTTCCCGTGAGAACAAGAACAAGGCCATGCTTGATTGACTGCTGCTGAAATACGGCATTTCGCTAACTATGAATGAGCATTATGGAACTACCTCTGAGGCAGCCCGTGGCATCTCCATCTCTACTTGGGTTAGCAAAAGCTGCTGGACTAGAAATAATTAATATTAATGATGAGCAAACTCTATAAACCACGAACCCGGAGTTTTTAAGAAATATTTTTACCTTTTGACGCCACACAAGTAAGCATCATTTTGCACAATAGATTTGTGTCTGGAAAGTGTCTGTAAATGGATGTTTTGAAAATCAAACCATATTGTAGATGCATGAGATGAGCTTACTATTTAGAGGAAAGCTGCAGTGAATCATTTTCAAAGTGAAGGCTTCTTTTAAGGGTGAAAAATTACCTTTTTATCTGTTTGGAAATATATGCTAGGATTTTTGTGACAGGTTCACTTCGAGTGGGGAAACATCTCTATATGTCTTTTCTTTTTTCTCTCCCACGTAAAATTGTGAGTTATAATCATTCAGTGATAAGCACCAGGCAGCCAAACGACACCGCAGTGGAGCGTGTGCGTGGGTGTGCTGCCTCTCGGTTTCTTCATTATAAACACTGTCGCGACTTGCCTGCCTTGTCCTTCGCCTTCCTTTCGAAAGAAGGAACCGTTGAACTGCTATTTATGAGAAACATTTCTTTGAAACCCTCATTGGAATTCAACTAAGAAAAGAGTTTTGGGGCACCCGGGGGGCTCAGTCAGTTAAGTGTCCAACTCTTGATCTTGGCTCAGGTCATGATCTCGTGGTTCGTGAGTTTGAGCCCCGCATTGGGCTCAGTGCTGACAGCACAGAGCCTGCTTGGGATTCTCTCTCTTCCTCTCTGTCTCTCTGCCCCTCCCCGATTTGTGCTGTCTCTTTCTCCCTCTCTCAAAATAAATAAACTTAAAGAAAAAAAGAAAAGAGTTTCATGCCACAGCCTCAAATGTGGGAAATTAGGTAATGGCTTTAAACTGGAAATGGCTTGACATGCTCCGATGTGCATAATGAACTCTCTCATCGGATCTAATCAATTTTTTCTTCCCATGGAACAAAAAGACAACAAACCTGAATTGTGGACTGATTTTAAAAGTCAAGGTAGTTGACAGTTTAGATCTAAAAGTTGTCGCAAGAGCAATGGCAGGACGTATGCTTGGGAGTGCCTTGTGTTATTCCGGAATTTTGGAACAGGGCTTCTGAGAGTTTAACATAAAATGTTATGCCACGAATGGTCTTTGAGAGGGTTGCTCTTCCACAGAGGTGCTTGCCTAACCAGGATAATTCATGCTGTCTGGAAAGATCACTTTACAGAACATGGAAATTCACTTCCTTGCACTGATACATTTATTTTACTCACAGATTCCAGCTCTTGTAATAATAATAAAGGCACCAGTAGCAAATACGATGGGTGGCAAATTCTAAATTACATGACAGATTGCACAGGTTTCGTCGGACCAGTTTTGATTCTGTTTAATAGTCGATTTATGTCATATATGGAATCAAAGTGCTAAACACGTTTCTTTGCTCAGAAATGCTATCTTCTAAAACTGTTTTAGACCTCCACTTAATATCCCACTTAACTGGATTCCTTACAGTGTGCTTTTCCTAGCAAGAAAAGAAAAAAGATTAGTCTACTGGGTCCAAAAGAGATATTCAAAAAAAACCCCACACACAAATATTTTTAAACAGTGCATATCTACTTTATGGCAATGTTCTCTTAACTCCGTGCTTAGGAGTAAGGGAAATAGCACCACGGTGGATTATTTTTCATAGTTCACTCAGCAATGTGTTTACTAAGTCACTGTTACAACTATGTGCTTATATATTTTGATATACAGTATGTTCTACAATAGTGTGTCTTCTGAGATTTCTTTCTTATTTTTAAAACCTATTTAAATGTTATTTTACCTTCCCTCCCAGCGAAAACAAGCTTATTTCTCGAGGGATTCATAGTCAAGCCTGATCATAATTAAAGGCAGAGTCTGAAATGTCTTTTTAGACCAAGGAAACAGAAGCTTCAGGAATGATTTGCCCAGGCAAGGGAATAGAGTGTTTATTTCACAGAATGGCGGGGGCTATCCCATGAAATTTTATTCATATGTTTTCTTATTCAGACGAATCCCCTTATGCATGGATATATAAAAAAAAGGGGAATCCAGAAAAGGATTCTGTTCTGATTAGAACACTGCCAACATGCTTATTATGATATTTCAGAAGTAGTTATCCATATACACGTGAACCGAGCAGTCCACAACTGTGACTCAGGAAATAAGCCCAGTGGTGATTTTATAAAAGGTGAGAGGCTATCCTGGGCATGAGGGGGAGAGCACGTCTTTGGTTAGGCTCTGGTCCTCTGTTGTCCTCCCTGCTGTGTCTGAGGAGGTGTTGCCATTTCCCAAAACAATCGAGTTCAGGTGGATTCTGGGATGGGTGACTCCATGGGTAGGTAGGAAGGCCAGGGTTCAGGGATCTCTTATCGGAGTCAACCAGACCTGGGTTCTAAGACACGAACCCACCATCGTTGGCCATGAGAACGTAGCTTCAGTTCACGAGCCTCAGTTCCTCCCGTGTTAAAGGTGGATATCGGCAGCGCCTACCTCTCCTGGCAGTGTAACTATTCAATTAGCTAGTGGATATCAACACTCAGCACAGTGCCCGGCACCTAATAAGTCCCAGCTTTTATTCTTAAAAATGATTGCAGAATTAAAAGTACGACTGTGGCTGTGATAAGATGCTGTGATGAGCTCTGAGAAGGGGAAGAACGTGCCTAGCACCAAAGGCATGTGCGTTCAAGACACGTCAGCCATTGGCCGTTTTTATCCTCAAGGGGTGGAGTAGGTGGGTCAACAGAGGAAAGGTTCGACATAGTCCAGGTTTGCTAGTTCTGGAGAGGTGGTGTTCCAACTGGGAACCTCTGGGACAACTCAGGGAACTCAGTGCAAATCTCCCCGAGTGGCTAAAGACTGCAATGTAGTGCAAACGACACAGACCCGGAGCACTCAGTAGTGATGACAGTACTGAGCGTGAGCATAATTAATAACAGTCAATTAATGTCTACCGAGAACTTCGGATGTACCAAACACTGTCATCAGCACTTCAATCACTTAGTCCTGCGATGTAGATGCTATTACTATCTCGATTTTGCAGATGGGGAAAACTGAGTCATAGAGAGGTTGGGCAACTTGCCCGAGATCACATGACTAAACAACAGTGGAGCTGGGATTCGAACCTGGGCGACCTGGCTCCAGAGCCTGTCCACTTCAGTCTCTATGCAATATTGCTTTCCATGATGCAACTGTACTCAGACGCACCCACACATGTATTTATACTTCTTATGATACTATCTCTTCAATGAGGATTGAGGAATAGAAGAATAAAATATATCAAAATGTTCGTAGTAATTGAAAGTAACTGACACCTTCTGGATCCTTCTGGCTTTCTGGATCGTTTTACCTACCATTCACTCAATGACATGAGGTGGCTACCCACTGTGGATCAGGCCTTGTACCAGCTGCCGAGGAAAGGCAGGCAAATCCACGCCATCCCTTTCCCCAAGCAGCTTGCAGACTCGTGAACCTATTACGTTACAGGTGCTGCCTCAGGTTCGACAGTCCTCACAAGGGGAAGGCTGCTGGTCAGGCTTTCCTGGACATTCCTCGGGTTTGGAGGAGGATCATAATCCACTCAGCAGTCTCCCTCTCCTCAGCACACAGACTGACCGAACCAGAATGAAGAAGCTCTCAAGTGAGGGGAGAGGCGGCCCTCAGACAGAGCGACCCCTCTGTCTTCCGTTCCTCCACATCCCTCACTCCCAGCTACCTGACACTGTCCTACAGGCTTAATGTTGGATATCTGTCGTGCGGGAGACTTTACAGACATGCCCAGAACGAGAGTATCACTTCTGTGTGAAATTGCTCCTTTCAGAGAGGTCAAGAGATATTTTCTACGCGTTGTATAGGAAACACACACTGAAACCCTATTATAAGCGTATCAGAAAAGAAATTTTAAAAGCCCAGTCAAGCAAACAAAAAATTCCCATTATGGAACCACAGACATAGCCCGCAACTAATTATAAAGCCAGGCTCACCATGACGTGCCAGGCTTGGGAGAAATGGGAAAAGGAAGAGCATATGGAAAATCCCTTAAATTTCAATGCCAAGAAGCTTGGGACTGAGCTTTGCAACTCTTTATGCCATGGGGCAAATCACTGACTGCTCGCCCTCTCGATCTAAAAGTCTGTCACGTGGCTGTCCTGCATTTCCCTACTTCACCAAGCCCTGGGCACAGCCATCTGTGGTTTAGAAGTGGTGGCCACTTGGACTCTAGGGCCACTGAGGTTTGTCCGGGATGGACCCCCAGAAGTATCTTTCCTAAGTGTCTCTATGCCTTTCCTATGTGTCCTGGCTTCCTGCCACCCTGAAGGTCACAGTTTTCTCAGAATAGTATAAATGGAGCTGAAGTGCATTTCAATTTCATGCAGAAAACAGTTTTGCTTCAAACCACGGCCATTTTTTATGTTAAAAGAATCCATCAAGAGGGGCGCCTGGGTGGCTCAGTTGGTTGAGTGGCCGACTTCGGCTCAGGTCATGATCTCACAGTTCGTGAGTTCGAGCCCTGCGTCGGGCTCTGTGCTGACAGCTCAGAGCCTGGAGCCTGCTTCAGATTCCGTGTCTCCCTCTCTCTCTGCCATTCCCCTGCTCATACTCTGTCTCTATGTCTCTCAAAAATAAATAAACATTTAAAAAAAAAAGACTTTAAAAAAAAAAAAAAGGAATCCATCAAGATAGAATCTTTTGGTGCCCGCCTCCCAAACTCTTTCTAACAGAAGGAAAGGCAGATTATTTCAATGAAGAGGCTGTCACTGGCAATTGTAAGTAATGTTTTCTCAAAGTTCATGGCAATAGTACACTTTTACAATTTCTTAGTGTCTGGCAAGATCTAATTTTCAAGGTATGGTGACCACAATAGCATTCTCGAAATTTAATCCAGGAGTAAAGGTCAAGGCAGATCACAGTTTTCAGGTCCACTTGAATCTCAGAAGAAGAGACCACCCCCCCCAAAAAAAAGCATGAAGATAAAGGGCTGACCTAACCCCAAATTGCATGCTCTCAGACAGTGAGGTTATAAAGAGAATGTGATTTCGGGGGAAAGTTTACAAATTTTTCTACAAACTATAGCTCAAACTATCACTAAATGGAATAAATGATACCCTGGGTGTAAGTAGGTGGGCGGGAAAATGCGCTCAGTCTTGTCAATGTGGTGAAACGTTCAGGAATGTGCTGGGCAGAGCTACTCTAACCGGGGGAGGAGTGGTACACATGGTGATTGATTTTAGGTCAGCTGCTCTCTGTCAGCATTGGGAATCACTTCTTTGATTCACACCGCATCGATGTCACACTTCTGAGAAGTAATGTCAGATGTCAGCAAAAAGAGCACTCGACTAGGACTCAAGAAGCTTGGGACTGAGCTTGGCAACACTATGAGTTGTATGAGCCTGGGCACCTTGCTCAAGCCACCTGAGCATGACTTGCCTGACTCCTAACATGGGGAGCCTCTTTTTGCTTTTGGTGGTGGGGAGATTTTTCTCTTTGGAGATCTAAAATACTTCACATTATCACAATATAGAGATGTGAATCTGGGATTTTAAGAAGTGAGCAACCTATGCTGAAATGAGGTTAGTCCTGAAACTGACCAACAGAGGTAGCAGAAGTGTAGGCTGCCTTCTGGGTAAATGATTACCGTCCACCCCCCACTCTGGTCCACTGTCTCCCTCACTGCTCTCCCAGGCACCGTGGAACCTGAACGAAGGACCGTATTGAGGTCCACCATAGAACCTGAACGAAGGCAGCGTATTAAGGTTGCACTGGTAGGTACTGGGTGGCAAGATCCCAGGGGATAGTGAAGAAAAGACACCGTGTTCACGTGGGTTTACAAGGCATAGTGTCCCTCCATCCCTCTGTGCCCATCTTGGCAGCATCTTTGGAGATGTCAATCAAATAGCTTGGAGACCTTTTCCTGTTTGGGTCCTCATTATTGAAGTGGATGGATGAACCACAAAGAAAGGCATTTGTCAATTTTTCAACTGATTTTACAGCTGTAACAGTGCAAGCATCTGTAGTAGCTACTGACACGGCACCCCGTGCGTCAGGAAAGTGGAAGGGCTTTTAGCAGCTCTGGAAAGGTGTCAAGAGCAGACCATTTAAACAACGTTCCTGATAACGTAATTGTGGCAAAGGATCTGACCGTCTGTGAAATGCTTGATAGGACGGGAAAGAAGAATGAAAATGGTTTAGAAGCTACTCCAGTCTCAGCCGGGTTCGTCGGTTTGTTTCTTTTTAATTTCTGGGAATGGTCAAGGGGATTGCATACTCTGCTGCTCTAGCTTCTTCACCTGGCAGATCTGTCAGCACTCTGGATGATGCTCTCCAGCCCTGCAGCCATCTGCAGACAACGCCGCATGTTCTCATGGGCACGCGGAACTCTGGTTTCCAGTCCCAGCTCCCCCAGTTCTAGCTGGGAGACTCTGGGCAAATATTTTCCCTGAACTCAGCCTGGTTTCTTTTCACCTGTGGCTACCTAATGGGACCGGCGTGACACTCGCATGGGGCAAATGCATCATGTGAAAGTCTTTACAGTAATGAATCACGGTACGTAGGAAAGGACCCTGGTGGTAGCATTTTACAATCCAGTAACTGAAAAAATGGTGTGCGTATGTGTGCGTGCATCTCCTTAGATTGGACAGCATTAGAGGGACCTGACATTCCGGGATACAGAGTATGTGGTACGTGTGTGTGTGCGCGGGCTCACAACATTATGTTCAATTCTACAGCTGGAATTATTTTCACTTTGGACCCTTGCTTATTAATCAGTGCCTTCTGACCAGCATTACTTCTTTCCCTCCCAGTTACTGTCGATAATATCAAGGAGAGCTTGGAAATAAGCCACTGGTTGATCACACTGGGAATATATATTTTTTTAATTATACCACTATGAGGACATAAAGCGATGTTTCAATTATCAACCGAGTTGGCGAGCATGAAGGGTGATGTCTGAACCTCTCAGGAAAACAGACCTAAATATCAGTTGTCTTCTTTTTGCTTTAATAGGGAAAAAATGGAGATTCCCGGAGAGAGACGCTGTTCCCGCCACTGGTCACAGAAATCAACCTTATGGGGATTTGATGTGGTGGTGTCCCTTAGAGGCACAGATCTGTCCGCCTCTCTGAAGGGAGCAACTTCCAGGCACGATGACATGATTGAGCTGTAGGCCCTGAGCTGAGGACAGACCCGTACTTGCCTACACAATGCCCACGTCCACATGGGCAGTGTTTGCGAGACCTGACTCAGTGACAGTATTAAGATCTAATACTCTCCCTGATCTAAACCAAACTGACAGCGATCATTCTGGCATGCAGTCGCGGTTGGTCCAGTTTGGCCTACTGCCTGGGCAAGATCACAACTGACTGGGAATCAGTAGGGCTATCTCCCAAGTGTCTACGGAATGGCTTTAGTGTAGGTCAAGGGCATGTCCTCTGAAGTCTGTCTTGTTCTGGCTTTGTTATTTTGGCTCTGTGGGCAATTCCCTCGATGTCTCTGAGTTTTGGTTTCTGCCTCTGTGGAATATAATGAGGTGACTGCTATAGGCTTATTATAAAGGGACTAAGTGCCTGGCACACAGTGGGCACTCCGTAGACATGGGTTAGTCGAAGTATTGGTGTTATCGGTGTGACCCTAACCTTTGCTAAACTGGGAGCTCCTTGAGAGAAGGGCGTGTCGTGTTTTATCCTGAATGTACCACAGAGCTCCGCCCAGAGCTTTACTCACTAGGGGCTTAATGCATTTTTGTTGAAAGGGAACGAAAGCTTGAATGAGTGAATAAATATGGCTGCAAATCAGGTAGAAAAAAAGAGATACTTGACTTTTGCCTGAGAGAAAGAGAGAGAGAGGCTTGCCTCTCATTACAGATTCTCACAATCCACCAGAAGCAGATGAATCTTGGGCACATGAACAACACAAAAATCAACTATGATCTTTTGAGATTTATGCTACCTGAGCAAAAGAAAGCATCTGTGTTTTGAGCTTTTGTCAGGAGAGTGGAAACCCGCGGCTCCGCTGAAGGAGCCCCTCCTCGAAGTCTTGGCGCCTGTCAAGTACCAGCATCTTCGGCGATTCTCCACGTGAACATTCCAAACGCCAATATTGCTTGTTGTCACATTAGCCAATATACAATCCTCAAAATAAAATCCTCTTGATGTCTGATTACTCTTCTTAAGGACCTCATGCTGATTCATTTCAAACTGTGAATTACCTTTAATTCACAGCTTGAACAGGCTGCCAAATTTGGTTTTCTCTGCTCCCAGGTGGCTGTCCCTGATGTGGTGGAGAACGTCCAAAAAAATATTAAGTCCTCAGGAAAAGTTGGCAAGCCCCGAGATGCAGGGCATACAAGACAAGTTCAAAGCAAGAGTTGGCATACGTGTCGGTCTGAAAACCAGAATGGCTGGAACTCACCGAGATGACCCGTTTATCAGGAGAGTTCAGTCGGGCTCTTGTAAGCCGCAAACTGATCCTCAACATTCCAAATTCCAAGTAGCAAATCACGTATTCTGAGTAAGAATTCATCTGATTAGGAAAATCACAGCCCTTTGTCACCTGCCTCATTACACAGTCACTTTGCCATCAGAATTTCCCCTAAAAAACAGACCAAACATCTACGTATAAAAGAGTATATGAAATTGCTAGAGATGTGGACTAAGGCTCCACAGTAAGCCCTGGCCATTCTCGAATCTCAATCAGATTCTCAAAACAAACAGTTTCTCTTGTTTTAAGTTTATTTATTTATTTTGAGAGAGAGGAGGCAGAGAGAGAGACAGAGAGAGAGAGAGAAGAGAGAGAGAGAGAGAGAGAGAGAATCCCAAGCAGTCTCTGTGCTGTCAGCATGGACCCTGATGCAGGACTTGAACCCAGGAACCATGAGATCATGACCTGATCCAAAACCAACAGTCGGATGCCTAACTGACTGAACCACCCAGGTGCCCCAAAACAAACATTTTCAAAGAGAAAAATTTAGGTAGGATGGGCAGGGTGGCGAATGTGAGGGCCTTTCTTTCTTTCTTTTCTTTCTTTCTTTCTTTCTTTCTTTCTTTCTTTCTTTCTTTCTTTCTTTCTTTCTTTCTCTCTTTCTTTCTTTCGGTTAAAAAAAATTTAAAGTCACCTAAGAAATAATGTAATGCTTGTTAGTGGTTATAATAAACTGGAAAACATTCTAATAATCTTTCTATTCTCTGTAGTAACGAACTCTTCCTAACACAAAAAGAAGAGTTTAGAAATAATGCTTTATTGGGGCGCCTGGGTGCTCAGTCGCTTAAGCTTAAGCGTCCGACTTCGGCTCAGGTCATGATCTCACAGTTCATGAGTTCGAACCCTGCATTGGGCTCTGTGCTGAGAGACCAGAGCCTGGAGCCTGCTTCAGATTCTGTGCCTCCTCTTTTTCTGCCCCTCCCCTGCTTGCACTCTGTCTCTGTCTCTCATAAATGAATAAACGTTAAAAAATTTTTTAAAAAGTGCTATATTTCAAGCAATTTTGACCACGTTTTACTATAATTTACCGTGGGACTCCTTCCCACTAACTTCAGCTATACGAGTCTTCCGGGTTCAAAATGCCCACTGTGGCATTCCAAATCCCTGAGCTCGTGAGAGTGCACAAAGGGCGGTGTGGCGGGAGGAAGAGGCCTGTGCTCAGGCTCTCTCGCCAAGGAGCGGCGTCGCTCTCTCAGCCCCCTGTGCGCTCACAGCCACCGTGCCCATTCAAGGTAAGTGTGCGTGGTCAGTCTGTCTTCATGCTGCACTGTGCGCACTTCATGAGGAGGGACGGTATTTTAGCTTTGCTTTTCTCGGCTACGCAAAGGAAATACTCTTGAGCCCCTCCAGGATGGTTGGCAAGCACAGGAAGGTGATACGTGTAAGAACACATAGCATGGGCCTGGGGACCTGGCCCAGTGAGCACACTCAACAGCACAACGATCATTGCCCGAGAACTCTGCCATTCCTGTGATGGCGTAATTCCTTATCCTCGTAACTAGTGCTATACTCAAGGATTTGTTCATGTGGTGTACACAGCCAACTGAGACTGGTCACGACTAGTCTGTGTCCACAACACCTTTCCTTAGGTCTCTGGGTCCGTGGCTGGGAGGTTTTCAAACCTGTAGCTAACACCATAAGTGAAAGAACTGGTTTTATGGCAGGAAAGAACAGCATTTTGGCTACATCTGCCTTCATATTGGGCTTTTATGAAAACTTTCCAGGCATTTGAGACAGCATGGCTTAAAACACAGGAGCTGCTTGATTAAAAGGGGGTCTGGACCCTTTCCAACTGGACAGAGTCCAGATGCTAACAACCAAGTAAAACAAAGGCACTGGATATTTGGAGCTTCCATCTTCTCAATAGTACTCACAAAATTAGCTGATGTCAAGGACTGACTAGATGGATACCCTTGAATTCATGGATTCTGTCTGAAACTGCTTCTCAGGGTAACTGACTACATCTTACCTGTTCCTACGTAGGATGGCTCATAAAAGATCGACAAGGTCAAGTATTTTTTTTTTCTTAATTTTTTTTTTAACTTTTATTTATTTTTTGAGAGACATAGAGACAGAGCGTGAGCAGGGGAAAGGCAGAGAGAGAGGGAGACACAGAATCCAAAGGAGGCTCCAGGCTCTGAGCCGGCAGCACAGAGCCCGACACGGGGCTCGAACCCACAGACCGCGAGATCATGACCTGAGCCGAAGTCGGCCGCCTAACCGACTGAGCCACCCAGGTGCCCCAAGGTCAAGTATTTTTATAAAGCCACTGTACTGACAAGGAATTGACGAGATGTTATAAACTAGATAAAACAATCCAACTCGACAAAAAATCTGAGTTCTTTGGGTTTGGTTTCAGTTTTCTCCTCCATCAGTCCTTAACGGCTTCATTAAGAAACAAGAAAGTAACATACCGTCCAGTGTATACATTCAATCCCTGAATCTCGCAATTGAAATAAATGGATCTTTCAGAGGCAGAACGGACATGGGACATGGTATTATTGTACAAATATACAACTCTAGAGCCCGGGGAAATACAACTTGACCCTCATACGTCCATGCCCCACCCTCTTTTGGAGAAAGATTTTTTTTGAAAGAGGCTAGAAACTCAATTGGATTTAGATGCCTTGGGTGAGGCCCGTTCCAAGACTCACAGCGGCAGAGGGGAACAAAAACAATTGGGTTTTCTTTCCTCCAGAAATTATTTAAGGTTAAAGATAAAGTCATTTTTATCTTGTTAAGTCTAATTACTAAAGTATAACTTGTTTAAAAAAACATAAGTGTTTACATTTGAATTCTGACAAGTGTTTGTGTGTGTACCTTTATGTGTACATGCATAGCTCATTAATTTGCTTAATTTCCCTTCGGGAGCTCTATCTGTATATTTCAAAATAAAAATGCATGCCCCCCATGATTTACACTCATACCCTCTGAATCCTAGATCAGTGCTTCCCCTCCCCCCAGTACTATAACTACCATGACCAGAGATGAAAACTCAGGTCTTGGAGCTCCCCCGGGTTAATGCTTTTGCCTCAATGGGCAGAGAGAGTTCTAGCCAGAGCAGGCAGGATGTCATCTCATGGATGGACATCTCATAAAAAGCACTGTATGTCAATAAAATCTACTGAGCAAAGAAAAGATCCAGCTCTCCAAAAGCCACTCAGACTGCTGGGGTCAGGCCCAGAGAGAGCAGCAGCTGTCAAGAACACAGAGGGAGCCTGTCTGGTTCCCAGGTCGCATTCAGACATACTTGGATCAGTGTTCTCGAACCTGCTGCCCATGCATGCCGTCCTTACCAACAATCCAGGCCCAAATGGAAGATCTACATTTTTTCAACCCCAGTTGAAGGCCAGATGAGGAAAACTAATAAAGTATGCCAGTAATAAAGGGATTCTGCTTATAAGACTCCCATCTCTCATACTGCAGTCGGTGGTGGGTATGTGTCCAGGACATTCGCCGGCCTCTGGAAGGGGTCCCTCCTGCAGCAGGGTCAACTCAGGGGTTGTTTCCCACCAAAACTGAGCAACCAGCAGTCTGTCTACATACAGAATGCTCTTAGTTTCCTGGAGGATTACCCTGCCCCATGGAAAATCCTAGAATCTGGCTTGAAAACCACACTGTAGTAAAATATGGGAGAGTGATAGTAATGGCTAAGCAGATAACCAGTTGGAATCTAAAAATAGAAATAATTCTTATAACTCTAACTGTCCTTTGTGAAACCTATACCCTACCGTAAAGAAGGGAACTTATTCCAGCCAAAGTCTGATGGACGATGCTCGGTCTTTAGATCCAGCAGCCAAAAAGAGAGTGGCTCATTCAGAAAATGGACTCTGTGTCTTCTGGGTTTACCGATGCTTCCTATAGAGAACCTTAGTCCTATTGAATTACACGGTATACCCCTGTGCTATAAAGTGCTATTTTCTAGAAAGGCAGCCTCCAACTATAAATCACAATTGGCGAGTTTCTTTCTGTTAGTTACAAACTATTGAAATATAGAATTTTATGGTCTGTATGGAAATCAGCGTATTTCACAGCAGGAGCCTAATACTCTTGCTTTAGGAGTAAGATCATTTTACAGTGGGGGAAATATTTTTTTATTTTTTCACGTTTGGAAACCTGTGTTGGTTCCGAGTGCTCGCATGCACATGCGTGTGTGTGTGTGTGTGTGTGTGTGTGTGTGTGTGAATTTTACTGCCATTTTAATGGGAGAAACGTAAGGTAGGAGAATAAGATCTATTGTTTACTAGAATGACAAGGGAAAGGGCAAGTCAAAATGCAATGAATGGAAACACTGAAATGAACAATATCAAAGATGAGTTTGATTTCTGTGTTTCCATATAATTTAGTATTTAATTCAGGGTTATAGTTTTATTTTCCCCCTTTCCTATTTTTTCTCACTTCTTTAAATGAGAATCCTTGGTTGCTGAAATTGAGCTTTGAATTAGAAGGTGCAGATCAGGCCAGAAAACCAGATAAGAGCAGTGGCGATAGGGTGAGGGCTTTGGGAGCTTTGCCGTCAAATAGAACCAGGAACACGGACATGCCCTTGACTTTCACAGAGCTTTGGTCTATGTGGGAGTCATTCCCAGTTGTTTTATGCAATTATTCGTGATCTTCCAAAAGGTGAGCAATTCACTTCAAGTGGGCCATTAGACCACTTGAATGTCATAAATTATTTCATTTCGAAAATTTTCAAGTAGGTGACTATTACTCACATAGAAAAGTCGACTTTCATTTTCTATTATTAGGAATGAAAGAAGTTGTGAGAGAAATACTCCCTTGATACATTCTTGGACAAATGGATATTACAAAATCTACAATAGTTAATCTGAGGAAATTGGTTTCTCCATACCCCTCCTTCAGTTAACATTAATAAGAAATGAAGACAGTGCGGAGTGAATCACAGGGCCCTGGCTTCTGAACTTCAACCCAATGCCATGTAATCTCTTATTCCATCTCTTCCAGGCTGCCCCTGTTTGCCTTTAATATACAGTCCCCAGATGACATGCAAACATGGCTGCCGAGACGTGTCCTTTCTCTGTCCTGGTCAGGGTGTCGGAATATTGTGTCTAATGATGTCTGCGGCTGAAGTTACATAATGTTCAAACAACCAGTCCAGAATCATAGTTGATTTCACACTCCAGGTTCCAGTCCAGCCTGTATTTACATCATTATAGAGTCTAATGGCGATCTTACTCACTTTTACTGTTACTCGCTTATTATGGGAAATCTCATTCTCCTCTCTAACTGAACTCCAAATTATTAGGGGTCAAGGTTCCTATTGTCAAGGAGCAGGACAGAGAACAACATTCGCCCAGCACCAAGGTGCCCTTCCCAGATGCCCCCAAAGAAGCCTGTTTTGGAAACTAAAGTACTTACGACTCGAGCGGTACTGACTTTGTAGAAGCTCTGCCGGTTGGGTCGCTCCACTCTGAAAAGAAAGGCACACACGATTACTCTCCATGTTTGCCACTGTCAAATGATCAGTCTCAATGCAATTGGTCTTCACACATGCAGCCCTTCCAGTTACATGTTTTCACAGCATCCCATCATAAATAACCCATGAATAAAATAAAGGAGCCAATTGGATGCATCACAGTATGACTTTTTGCTATTGTTAATCCATGTTTTAATGATATTAGGTAGGAATGAGAAGAAGGTAGGGGAGGGGGAGAGGCCGTGAATGTTTGGACTGAGAAGAATTTGTTTTGAAAACACCTACTTTGTAAGGTGAATCCTGGGGTCAGATGTTGGGACTCCTATAAGGAAGAACACACATAATACAGATGTTAGTTAAGTGATACAGAGGGAACAAGTGTGTCTGTTATTGTTGAGGACAGGACTTGACTAATGTTTGCACAAAGGAAACCACTGTTAACGATTCCAGTGACGAGTCCTCTGTCCGTAGCTCTATTCGAAGGATAAACACTTGCTAGTCAAACCTGCTGCAACATACCATAACTGCCGTTTCATCAGAACTATAAGGAAGACCGGTGTCTATTTGGAATGTGTACAACATGGGAACAAATGACCCACACGTGTGAAATCCAAGTGTTTAATTTCTCACTTAGCTAGGCAATGAGGTCTCTAAGGAAGCAAAGGAGCCCTGG
The DNA here is from genome assembly GCA_030068075.1 of Paguma larvata. Taxonomy (NCBI): domain Eukaryota; kingdom Metazoa; phylum Chordata; class Mammalia; order Carnivora; family Viverridae; genus Paguma; species Paguma larvata. The sequence goes on along the minus strand of CM057830.1, from coordinate 117,023,025 downwards.
TTCAAACTAACAAATGATCATGGTTTTTGGAGAAGTGTAAACAAGGCCGTAATTAATAGATGTGCTTGGTTGCTCCTCTTTATAGCAATCACTCCAATTTTCGACCTTTGCTGTGACACACGTGCAATAGATGGGTCTCATTTTCACAAGAGAAGGGTTCTTAAGACTTCATTACAAATTTGGGTTCTTAAGACTTCATTACAAATTTGGTGAAGTATAGGAAGCGATTTGAAATAGGTTAGTGGAGCACATTATTTAAAGGGATTTGAATTTGATTTGAAAATCATCCGGCACACAATTCATTCACTGTTTTTGAGAAACACAGATGTAGACACAGTGGGGTTTTGAGGAGTGCAGCACACCTGTGTGGAGCTTGACGAAACTTGCAGGCAGAGACACTGCAATGACGTACAGGGCACGCACGACACCGTGCGGATGGAAGGGAGAATCCTGACTGTGAGACAAGAGCCTCAAAGGGGAGACCATGAATTCAAGTAAATAAATCACTGCTGTCAATAATTCACTCACTAAGCGGATTCTTACCACCCTATAGAAGAAAAATAGAATCACCGTAGCATTTGTCTTTAAGAGAAGCAATCAAGAACAATAACACTGTGCTTTCACGGAAAGCAAGTTCCGCTACCTATTTAGCACGATTTCGTTGCCCGGGAGACTTCACTTCCAGCAAGATCGCCACTCCAGAAGACTACCATAAACTCCACAAGAGATGGAAAAGGCCTCTCAACTAAAGAGCTATCACAAAGCCCATGCAGATTGCTGCTCAAAGGTTTCTCTACCCTCACTTGATAGAGAATTGACTTTTGAGAAAAAACTCTAACAAGCTTGGCCATTTGATTCTCACTCCTTAGCAAATCATAGATGGCGAGGAAGGGGAAACAGTACTAGAGGCACAGATGCTGGGAACACGGAGACATGAGAAACGACAGTGCAAAGGGCCAGAGAAAGTGACACAGCAAAGTCAGAACTTAAAAAGCATAAGACTCTATGGCCATTTAATATAGAGGCAAGCATTCCTACCCATCTTAATAGCTCCCAAGGGCATAATTACAGTACGGTACAGTATTACAGCATAGTTCAATAGCCAGTGCCCATCATAACGTCTAAGTTATCAAAAAAGACTAAAGCATGTTCAGTATAATTTTTATAAGAAGTCGGAAAAATATTAATTACATCTTGAAAAGATTCATATTACATTATACCTATGGAAGGCTAGCCATTAGTTACCCAAGAATTTCAATCATCCACAATACCTCATTTCCCAGAATGAGTGGTTAGCCATTTGTATGTCCTTAACTATATACCAAAACTTGTACCTGTTATTTTTTAAAAGGGATTTCATCATGATTGTTTGGGGCAAGTTTAGGGTTATATACCCTTAGGAATCAAATGACAAGTTCAAAAGTCAAGTAAACCAAAAACTTGATCAGAGAGTGAAACATACGGCCAGCCACTGCACTGGTCCCAGAAATCCGCACTGAAGTTTTAAGCTTCATCCAAGAATTCTGGACTTTGAACTGGAACCGTCAGTTGTTCAAAACATCAGGGCAGTGATTCATGAAACAAATTCGAGGGTTATGTTATTTACTGAATTTGAATCATTGGAGTTACATATTCTTGATACCGTTTTTAATGTTAAGCTGGGTAACCCTTATTAAAACCAGAATTCCAAAAAAAATGAAACACCTCTGGATATTACCTAAGTTACTGTACAAACACACCCAACCCTGATTGGAAATAGCTTGGTTGTGGGAAAAATCTTCATTCCTCATGCAATAATTGTTGATGTTCATAATCCAAAATTTTAAAAAATGCCTGACTACAATCTGTGAATTTCGTTCATAGACATGTCATACAAGTAATTTTAGTAATAGACGATAACGATGCCAAATTGTGTTCACAAACTTCTGTGAGGCTATTTTAAAGAACAGCCTTGATAATCCTACAATGAGAGGCTCCCATAGGATCTAGATTCTAGAGCAGGGATTGGCCAACTTTTACTGTAATGGGCCGGATACTAAATATTTTAAGCTTTGGGGGGCATGCGGTCTCTCTCCTAACTATTCAACTCTGCCGTTCTAACGTGACAGCAGTCATAGCTAATACATAAATGAATTAGTGTGGTTGGATTCCAAGAAAGCTTGGTTTACAGACACCGACATTTGAATTCATATCACCCATGTTACCTCACATCATTCATGTAACTCCTACAACTCATAATAACATTCACATTCTTTTTCTTTCGAAAATCCTAACCGTGTAAAAAATCTAAAAGTCCACAGGTTGTAGAATGGCAGCCTCTGTCTGGAGTTTGATCACCTCCACAGAGCCTTGACTGAACTTCCCCTGAGGATGCTATTAGTTCCCTCACTTCTGCTTAGCAAGGTATTCCCTTCCTTGTGAGTTTTTCCATTCTCTGTGAGAAAACATGGCGCTTTCAGTTTGGGATGGAAATGTAAACTTAAGTAAGTTGGGAATTTTCAACGGTGTCTGCTTTTGTAAGCTTGCAGAATCACTGACTCTTTGACCAGAAGAATCCATCAGGAGGATGCAGCACACATCCACATGCGTGCCCACGCACACACACCTCCACACAGATGGTACAGATGGGGAAACTGAGGCTCAGAAGAACTCGAACGTGACTGCCCAGCCAGCAATTGGCAGAGCCAGGATTAAGAGCAGCCACGTCTGCAGCTCCGAGGGCAAATAAGACAGTACCTTCACGGCTGCACAAGCTCTATCACTAATGTATGAAATGGATGTTTTCTGGGAGGGTGGTGTGACCTAGTTCCGGTGCAAGCACTTAGGAAAGGGGGCTCACCCCATCACGTTTTTTTACTGTATGCGTCCACATTTTGGAAGATGGATTTTAAATTGAAGCATCTGTAAATCTGTGTGATAAACACATCACCAGAACACCCGAGTCTAAGGGCTGGTTCCCTAAGTGACTAGCTGCGTCATTCGGGGCACGTTACTCTGTGTCTCAGTTTCCTCCTCTGTGAATTAGGGAGAGTCAAATTACCAATCTCTTTGGGTCGTAGTGAGAATTGAATCATTTACTAGATACCGTCTGCTTAGACTGTGGCGAGGCACGTCGCGGCATTATGTTGTTGATTCCATTACTGTTATTTAAAACATACTTTTCTTTCAAACCAACGTTTTGGCAGGAAGCATGTAAAACAAAAGACTGGGTGTATAGCCATCCTGGTCTCACCATTTTATCCCAGTCGCTTCTACCTTTATCATGGGGTCGATGGGAGCACAGATAATTGGCAGAAAATGCAAATCGTGCCTGATTCCAAATTGTGCACTTACTACAAAAGCCCATTTAAACAACCAGTTCTATTGTATACACTGGTAAATGTCAAAATCGCAACTTGTGCAAATTATCTCTAAAACTGGAGAACGCAGCTGAAAACACTGCAATTGCTGTGTAAGTGTTGGATTCAACCCCCGAAAGGGCTCGGCTGATCCCTTGGCTAGGATGCTAGGGAGGAGGCCGCCAGCCCAGGGCGGCCTAAGGAGAGACAGTGCGCATACAGGAGGGAATGACACCCGCCGGACGCGGACAGAGAGGATTTCTGGTCACTTACTACTGACCCCTTTCAAAGGTGGGAGGGGATAAATGAACGCAGTTAAGGCCAGTGTTATTGTTGAACTCATGGCCCTAAAAACTGAAGGGTCGGACTGGGTTTTGCCTTCTACAAATAAAGTCCACACTCCTTGGCTGGCACTCAGGGTCTTCCACAGACATGCGCTTGGTGGCCACCTCCCATCACACGACTCTGACTCTGAACCAACCCCTTGACCCCATACCAGGATGGATCGCCGTGCCTTTGCCTATCCTGTTCTTCCGCATGGAGTATTCTTCTCTTGGGCCCTTCGCCGCCCCTCAAAGTTGTGAGCACCTTGCAAATGCCGCCAGCTCTGCGAGCACCTCCTCAACACCCAGGGACTGCTAGATCCTTCTCTGAACCTTTTACTCTCTATGAAGACATTTTCTATATTGTTTTGTCATTTAGCTCATAACATGTAGAGGGTTTTTCTTCATCCCTAACTTTAAGTCTGTTGTATGTCCTCAGAAAATGGTTTCTGAATAAATGGATGGATGGATGAATGGATGGTTAATTGGATGGAAGGAAGGACGGGAGAAAGACATCACTTTTTCTTTTGAAGTGTGTTATTAGAATAGCCATGGTTATTTAGGCATTTTAGAAACTGATGGTGAGAGAAAATTCTTACTGGGAGCAGGTGAGGGGAAAAAAATGAAACATTTGACAATAGAACTGTAAAAGAAGTTCTGTCAGTATGATACGTTGGCATGTAAAGATCTGTGTGCTTGTGTTCAAGGACTGGAAGGTGATATACAAAATTGAAAATTGATCCATCTGAGTGAAGAGTATAGGTTTTTTTTCATTTAAAAAGTCTTGGATGGGGGCGCCTGGGTGGCTCCGTCGGTTGAGCATCCGAGTTCGGCTCAGGTTATGAGCTCACAGTTCATGGGTTCGAGCCCCGCATCAGGTTCTGTGCACACAGCTTGGAGTCTGGAGCCTGCTTTGGATTCTATGCCTCTGTCTCTCTCTGCCCCTCCCCCACTTGTGCGCGAGTGCTCTCTCTCTCTTTCTCTCACTCTTTCATGATCTCACAGTTCATGAGTTTGAGCCCCATATCAGGCTCTGTGCTGACAGCTCAGAGCCTGGAGCCTGCTTCAGATTCTGTTTCTCTCTCTCTCTCTCTCTCTCTGTCCCTGGTCCACTCACTCTTTCTCTCTCAAAAGTAAGTAAACATTAAAAAAACTTTTTTTAAAAAGTCTTGGATGTTGCTGCTACATCACCTATTTGTTTTTTTTTTTTAAGAGATGAGCTCCCGCTTCTGATTCCTCAGTTCTGGGCATAGTAACATGGACGGTGGCTGTGCTCTGGGCAGGACACTATGCGTGCCAGTGTCTGGGGATATATGCTCCTGAAGACTCTCGGTAAAAATGTGATTTCTATTAACATCCCAAGGGGCAAGAGGAAGTCTAGATTTTATGGCACCAGAACACCAAGGCCATCTTTATTTTTAAGAATCCAATTGGAAGACCGGTACAATTAAACTAAGATAAAGGAAAATGGAGGAAGGAAGAGAATTGACCTGTCCTGGGATGGAAAGTGTGTTCTTCTCAGAGTTTCCAGAAGTATGCATGGCAGTGAGAGGAGCAGGCCAGGAATGGGTCATCTCCTGGTGAGGAAAAACAAAGCAACTTTACTTTGGGGCATTGAGACAATCAAACACCTTCTTGGCACTCAATATAGCAGGGCCCTTTATAAATACTTACTTAGTCGGCCTAATTGTTTTCAGGGGAACTTAAATTCTTCTGCTCCATTTCCCTGCCCCACACCAGTACTTGAAGCCTACCTGTGACACATAGGGCCATCCGACATCCACTTGTACAGTACCAGTGACAGGGAGCTCACTAATGCTTGAAGCAGCATGTCCCATGTTGACACAGCCTGATCACATTATTCCTCCCGGTCTTGAGCCAAACGCCTATCTCCCAGGAGCTTCTACCTACAGATGTTACTTTGGAACTGCATAGAACACGTCCCCTCTTCATTTGCATGACAAGCCTTCAGCTGTTGGAAGACAGCAATCCTGTCCCCTGGTGTTGCCTTTTCTCTAGTCTGAGACATCTGCAGCTTGTTCGGTCATTCATTGGGAACCTTCAACTTCTCTTCTAATGCTTGACTTCTGCATTCTGTCAACTATCTTAGGTGCTCCCAGGAAGGACTCCTGATTGCCTGGGGCTCTTCTAACTCATGGTATCCTGGATCAGGTGTGATCTGCCGGTTCAGGGGAGGGCAGCACTGTCACTACCCACGTTCTGGATACTCTGATACTCATTTCTCTGGGCATAGCCTAACAGTGACAAGATTGGGCACGTGCTGTTGCTTTTCCCATGCAAAGAAGAGGCAGCCGAGGAGAATTCTTTCTCATTCGTAGAGAAGGTTACTGAAACATTGGCAGCACCATTCTGTCCAGCCATATACACAACGTGTCTGGGAGTCCAAGTCTCAAAAGTAGAAGGAGCCCCTCAGGCTCCCGCTCTCTGTTATCAGCAGGGGCACCTTCTCAATGCCTTCAAACACTCGGTTTGAAAAGAGTTGCTGTTCAAATCTTACTGGAGTCTTAGGGCTCGTAGCCAATATGCTTTACCCAAAGAGTAAGGATAATTAAATAACATGCTCAACATCCCGGCACCAGAGATGACAAAGTTTATGAAGCAGGAGGGCACCAGCGTGTGTCGTATTCATCAGACATTTTGGTATATAAACATCCAACACAAAAATCAATGCAATAGTGAAAATAAAGGAGAGCTTTGGGGAGGAGCAGAGAGGATCAAAGTTTAAGAAAGGCCTTTTTTAATGAGTCAGTTACATAATACTTTCCCCCAATCTTTATGGGTAACATAATTAGTTATTTCAAAGGTAATATTAATAAGAACTCTCAGGTAGCACTAAAACATGTTTTTTCCTTCTATAATTACCCAGCTCAAAAAGAGTCTTTGATGTATGAAGAGCTGTAATGCAAGGAGATACTTCACAGATTCATTCACAGTACACCGCTGAAGCCGAATTTGTAAGTATGATTCAGACAAGGGCTGACACAGATTGGGTTCTACCTAGCACTCTTGAACAAGAGGCGCTCAGGACATTAAAAATGCATACAAGATTTAGAGGGGATGCTTAACCTACTTAAGAGAGAGACTATTTTCAAGTGGTTTTGAGTTGTGCATTTGTATGCAGTTGGTCACGTTTGTGACAAATGCTGTTTATGCATTCATCAAAACTGGTCCAAAGTAACTCTATGAGACAACAGTTTAAAGCCAAATTCTAGTTACTGAATGAGTTCTTTTAAATTTTAGATTTTTTTTTTCCTGATTAAGGTTGGTCTTCTCCAAAATTAGTTCCGTTTACAAGATACAGGTCCTAATTTGGCTAGAGCTAACCAAGGGGCAGTAAGTCCCAGACTGGGATAAGAAGCATTATCTCTTATCAGCAACTGGGGAGTATGCCTCAATCAATGAGAGGCTTAGTTATATCCCTTTTCACCACTGGCTTTAGAGGTGTGCCTCTGGGCTTATTAAAAGGTGTTTCATACACCTGCAAGGATGAATTCCCTTCTCAAAGGTGTACCTTCTCCCCCGGGTCATCTGAATTTACTCTGTGGTGGAATCGGATTATATTGAATTACCCTCAGAGCGCACCACCCTGCTGGCCAATCCACACAGAACTGCAAACACTTTTGCATTTTCAATGACAACTGATTGTCTGTATTTGAAACGCGAGATTTCATGAAACAGCAAGCCGACTCCATGTTACCACTGATGCATTCGATTAAGGTAGGGAAGATGCAGTTGAAAGGAATATAATTTCCTGAGAGGATATCTTCACAGCAAGGAACGTTGGAGCAAGCTCTTTCACTTCTCGAAATGAGCTAGACCCATAAGGTGTGGAGAGCTCACCGCAGATTTTCTATTGTCATCCGTTTTATTCACACTCGAAGGATATTAATCTATTTTTATGTTCTTGCTATTCCCAAGATAAGAACACCCGTGCACCCTTATCCAACTGTACCAAGTCTGCCTATTCATCCAGTAGGGATGAGCACCTGCCTCACAGTGTTGCCAAGACTTTTACAAGAGGCTCCAGGGCCAAGCACCCATGCTTAACACCAAGCGTCACTCCTCCGTTCACAACAAAAATCTCACGTGCACACACAGATGCACATGCGTGCATCACTGCTCTGTAACTCCTTCATCTCTGGGCTCCTGCAATCCATCCCAAGAAAGAAATAAAGCAGTCACTCATCTTCCCATTGGGCATTGGTAAGTGAATACTGGAGACTCCAAAGCACACATTCTTTCCACTACACCAGATGGGTTGACTGTTATTGTAAAGTTGACTAACATGGTTAATGGAGAAAGGACTAAGTAAGTAATGATGTTTTATCTTTCAGTGTTGGACAAAGAATAGTTTTCGCAGGCATTAGAGCATTCTATGTAATTTTTAACAATGGGGCAGATGCTTAAATTAATGTGATCTGAAGACTTCACAGTCAAACCCAGAAAAATTTTCCACCAGTGATTATTTCTCTACCATATTATCCATACTATGGCTCATGGCTAGGACTCTAATGGGTAGAATCACTTTACTGGACTTAGCCACACAAGCTGGGTGTGCCACTGGCTGAGGAGCAGAAAATGGTCTGGATTCCAGACTCTCCTAATTTCAAATGCACCCCATACTCACCTAACACAGAGCTGTCTGACTGGCTGTTATTTCTAATAACTAGGATATTGTCCCAAGCCTTGTCTTATTCAACTTTGTATCTCCAATGTCTAGTACGTGGTACCTGGTTAATATGAGATGTTACTATTAGCATCTACAGTTTCTATGTGTGAATTGACAATAAGAATAATAACTATATCAAGACTTACCAAGTTCTCACAGTGTGCTAGACACTTACTTCCCACACTCAGTCTTTTTGTACTACAGACTAAAGAGCCACGGGTTACCATCATACTCCTTTGGAGACACAAAGAGGTGACATGACTTGTCCAAGGTCACACAATTAGTAAATGGCAGGGTCTGTTGGGTGAATTCCCTGCATTTTGCTCTACTAACTTGTACTGAGTAGTCATTGTGCACCAGGCGCTGGGATCCAGAAAGGATAAAAAGTCAAGAACCTCCCTGAGAAGGGCTTGCTGTGCTTGATGTGTTAACCAACTCACGAGGGAGACGTGCCAAGGCATCAGGAAGGAATCCTCTGTGTGAGGCCTTTGAGAAAGGTATCACAGTGAAGGCAAGAGGAGACGCGTGTGTGCACGTAGGTGTGTGTGCGCGCGCACGCCTGAGCGTGTATTCCTTTCAGAGGCTAACATTATACATGGCACACAGTAGATGTGCAGACAGTGTATGTTTAGGTTAAAGAGCATAACATAAATATTCAGGTCCTTACCTCAAAGAGTTACCTGAAGAGATGATTTGTTTTTCAGATAACCATTTCAATGAATACACTGGTGGTATCTCACATATTTCATTGTTGTTGTTATTGTTGTTGTTAGTTGTTAGAATCAGAAAGATCCCCAAAAGATCCCTGGACTAAGAGTAAGGAGAGCTTAACTCATGTCTGAGTTTGGCTAAAAGCTACCTGCGTGACCGCAGTCAAGTTGCTTGCCCTCTCTGAGCCACAGGGGAAAGGGAACTCTTATGCGTGTGAGGTTCATGGCGCCTAAGCCCGCGAGCAGAGCTAGAGAATTGCCAGCAGAAGCCCAGCAGACGGATAGCTCAGTCCAGGGCTCCAGATGAGAGGGACTCTGTCCACTTTCCTCTGTCCCCCTGCTGAAATGCTAAGAACAGAACTGCAGCTTTGGAGGTATGAATTCTGGTGATGAACAGTAACAGCAAGTGGGAGCAGCTGAGTGATTTTAAAATGCAAGTATGATGGAATCGAAGAAGTCCACGAAATCAGGCCGGAGTTTCTTTTCACAGAGACCTGGACTTAAATGACCTTGGACTCCAACTTCCATTCGGGGAGGGGATACTTTTCCTTCTGTTGTTCATTCCAGGAAGGAACTACATACCTTGCGTAGTCTGCGTAGTATAGGAACTACATACACTGCGTAGTCTGACCCTTGTCCGGCGCCTAAGGATGCAGGCGCATCAGCACGCTCCTTTCTCCAAAACGAACGTAAATTTGAAACTAGTGAGCAGAGCCCATGTGCCCCGACTCTGCAAATGAAGTATGTTCACTGGAGAGTCAAATCTGCCTCTGTAGCCAAAGCGCCCTCTTTCATCCTGAGAAAAACCACGTGTGTGTGGGTGTGTGTGGGGGGGTGTTAATGACTGACCAGAAAACCTAACTTGCTTGAATGAATGATTTAGAACCTTTGTATCCATGGGCCCTGGCAGCTCTCTGAAGACGCAGAAATGGGGGCTGAGGTGGAGTTAGGCATCAGGGTTGCCAAGCAATAAGGGTCAAGGGCCCCTGGGGTCCCCAGGAGGGCCTGTCCAGGGAAATGGGCCTCAGGAAAACAGTAGCCAAACCATTCCTCAGTCTTCAATATGCTATCACTTGCTAACCGGTTCGTAGGAGGTTGTGCTTCTCCTTGACAGCAGTGGAGCTGTCAAGCAGGAAATGGACCCCAGGGCTGAGGCAGGCTGTAGGGGGGCCCCCCAGAGGGAGCTGAGCAGTCAGCCAGGAGAAGAGATTGCACAGGCTGCCACTCCCAGTGTGGCCTCCCAGCAGGCAGCCCCTGCAGAGACATGCGCCTGCCCCTTCTGGCCAACTCTCCTTCCCAGCAGGCTCTGGGGGGATAAGGGCTGGAGGCTGTAGCCCTTTGGCCAGGGTCATAAAAGCAACCATGCAAGGAAGGAGGGTGCAGGGGAAGAGCTACTGGTGTCTCTCTGTCTGTCTCTCTCTCTGTCTGTCTCTTTCTCCCCTCTGGGCCCTCCCAGGATAGACACTGTGTTTCCCAGAATGTTTTGTCCTAAAGATGCTCCTACAAAATGTCCCACTTACTTAGGGTTCAAGGGCTTTTTAACCCAGGCCAGGCCACAACCTAGAACATCAATGCTGCTTGGGAAACGACATCCTAGTTGGAAGACTGGATTGCCACAGTACCTCTTGGCCCCACTAGGGTATTTACCAAACCTCACACAGAACTCCTACAGCTAAGGACGGAGATGTGCGAGGTGCTGCATAACTTACCGAATTGTTCAGTGAATGAGGTCACCCCAGAAGGCAGCCTCCAGAGGCATCTCCTAGGGCTCTGCCATTTGTGGTCTTTCCTTGTTTACCAGTTTTAATGATAATAATGCCTTGCTTTTTATTGGGCTTTTCGATTGAAAGAGATACTCTCAGAAACACTATATCATTTAATCAATAACTTAAGGACATACAGAATGTCTGCTTGTCAAAACTGTAGGTGACACTAAACTGTGAATAATCAAAATTCAGAAAGACCTTGCAAACCTGGCCTGAAGCCAATAAGATGAATTTTAACAGAGGTAAATGAAAACTGCGATTATGTTCTGCAAACCAAGTGTAAAATTGCAGAATGAGAAAGCCCACCTGACTTAGCTGTAATTCATGGGATGAAAACGCAAGGGTTTTCGTTGACCCCGGAGCAAACTTGGGGGGATTTAGCAGCCAAAAGAACCAATGTCAAGACAGATGATATTAAGCTAAGTATGCTGCCTACAATTGGAAGACAATAGTTGATTGTACACAATAGTACGTGGTATGGGAGAGACCACATCTGAAACACGGTGCCATCCTGGATGCCCCATTTCAGCAGGGGCCTTGGAATACTCCAACCTCTTAACAGGGATGACTGCCAGAACGGTAAGAGCTTGGAAAGCTCATTACAGGCATAAATGCACTTTAAAAGACAACATTTAGTCTACAGAAGAGGGAGACTGAGGTGTATTCAACTCCCCTAAGGGTTCTCATATGGCAGAGATTTGGAACCTGCTTTGTGGATCAAGAGGTTAAGACTTGTCCTGTGGGGAGAAGTTAACAGGGAACCAACGTTAGTTCGAACTATAGAAGATTTTCCATTCATGTGGCCTTTTCAAACACAGAGCCTACCTCTTTAGAAGGCAATGGGGGCTCATCTCAAAAGGCAGGGAGGCCTCTGCCCAGGGTTCTAGAACAGGGATTCCTAGAGAGGCTGGGGAGGGAGGTTAAGGACCAACTGCACCGCCTCCCATGAGCCTGTGATCATGGGCTTCTTCATTTCAGTGAAGCTGAGGATATTTATGATACAAAACTGAATCTGAAACAGCAGGCTTTGTTGTTATTGTTGTTTTACTTGACATGCAAACATGGCTGACCAAACTGGCTAGGGAAATCCATCACTGTCCCAGGAACGGTGGGGAAGGAGGGCTGCGCAGGGTCTGCTGGCTAGCGGTGAGATGGCTAACGGCCCCGTTTGTCTGACTGTTTTCTCAGCTCTTGGAAAGCCCAATGACAGTGGAACCATAGACTTTTCTGGGCTTGATGACTGACACTCCTGCCAAGTCAAAATGCTATTCCATGAAACTGAACAGATATTCTTCTCTTTGGAATGGCCTTAAGATAGTCTCTTGAGATTGCATCTCTGATTTTTATGCAAGTGCCGGTAGGGAAGAAGCATAAAATCAACTGTCATATTAAACATAACCTCCCAATGATGGGCCAACACATCATGCAATCCGCCAGAAAAAAGAAAGAAAGAGAGAGAGAGAGAGAGAGAGAGAGAGGGAGAGAGGGAGAAAGAGAAAGAAAGAAAGAAAGAAGAAGGAAGGAAGGAAGGAAGGAAGGAAGGAAGGAAGGAAGGAAGGAAGGAAGGAAGAAAAGGCTAATTCTTTTAAAGGTTTCTAACACTAAGTTATGATTTCATTGACATGTTATAAAAATCCTGACAGTATTTATTTCTTCCAATAAATAACTGACTGCTTTATTCAAAGCTCGCTAGTGCCTGCAGTTGTTTCAAGGAATCTGGAAATTTTCTCCATCAGCCCCAGGACTATACATGCATAGGTACATCTCACACTGGCTGCCTTCATTCTGGCACCCCCAACCAGGCTTCTGCTTTAAAAGGGCCTAATTCTAGGGGCACTTGGGTAGCTCAGTCGGTTAAGTGTCCAACTTCGGCTCAGGTCATGACCTTGTGGTTTGTGACTTCAAGCCCCGCATTGGGTTCTGTGCTGACAGCTCAGAGCCTGGAGCCTGCTTCCGATTCTGTGTCTCCCTCTTTCCCTGCCCCTCCCCTGCTCATGCTCTGCCTCTCTGTGTGTGTGTCTCTCTCTCTCTCTCAAAAATAAATGAACATGAAAAATATTTAAAAGGGTCTATTTCTAATTTACAGTTGGGTAGCATGGTGGTCAGTGATCCCGTGGCTACCCCATGTGTCCGTTTAGAAAAATCAATCCACCTTCTTGCCGTTGGCAGATGCAATGAGTTCCATTCCGTTCACTCTGTACAACGGGGATGTGCACGGCCGTGTGCAGTTACTCTTCGGACGGTCGACACACAGAGTCCACAGAGAAACCTCTAGCAACAGACCACCATGGTGACACACTGGGCAGAACTCACCAGACCCATGCAGTTCTCCACAGGTTTTCGGCAGCAGCAACCTGAGGCCACAGCCCACCTAATTAATGGGGTTTGACACCCCAACAGATGATCACCGTGTAAATTTGGACCCTTCTTGTGACATCTGTCTCAGTTAGTGGAGCCAATCCTTATAAAAGACTGGCCGCTCCATTGGGAAATGATGCTAGATGGATTTCAATCTAAATTGCCTTCTTTGGTAAAGGCAAAATTAGCACAAGCTCACGGGTAAGAAATGTAAGACCTGGTCATAGATGCGGGATCTTGATCAAAAAGGAAACCTAGGTAGAGGGCTTCTGCTCAGGGGTCCAGTCCAGGCTTCAGAGGATTCTGAGGTTTCCTGAAGGCCATTGCTTACCTTTCTAAGTCGGGAACTTGTCTCCTTCAATCATCAGCTAATTTTGACACTGTTACTCTTTTTCAAAAGTGATTTTTAAACTTCGATGTTGAGTTTGTAGTTCTCGTGTTTCAAATTATTTTGCCATCAACTACATCCAAATGATCATCATTTTAAATATAATATATTATTATAGAATGACACACTCTATCCTCATAGCATGAAATAATTATTATTTTTATTATTTTTTAATGTTTATTTATTTTTGACACAGAGAGACAAAGCGTGAGCAGAGGAAGGGCAGAGAGAGAGGGAGACACAGAATCTGCAGCAGGCTCCAGGCTCTGAGCTGTCATCACAGAGCCTGACACGGGCCTCAAACTCACAAACTGTGACATCATGACCTGAGCCGAAGTTGGATGCTTAACCGACTGGGCCACCCAGGCGCCCCTAATGAAAAAATTCTTTATGGCTAACCTCTAATATGCTCCTTTAGCTCCACGTCAGCTAAACCAATTGGACAAAATTTATACACTTTCACTGGCTGCTCCCCCAGCACTATCTTTAATGATCTACTTTAATTTCATTCATCCAAAAAAAATTTATTATGGGTCTGCTCTCTGCAAGGTATCTGAGAGCCAGGTAGCTGGAGCAGGTCCAGGCACAGGGTGCGGCTGGCTCTAGGTAACCAGGGTATTCATAATTGGAAGGGGTATAAGCTAACAACAATTATCACTTATCGTTCAAAAGTAGAGCTAAAATAAACCTGTCGGAGTTTGATTAAAAAGAAAAAAAGAGTAACATTTGATTTGTTATCATGTTCCAGAAATCACCTAAGAGATTTGCTGATTTCACATCGCAGCACAGACAGATAGAGATTGCAGATGTAGCCACACAGATTCTGCTGTAAGTAAAAGACAAGTCCAGGCAAAGGAAGGCAAGAGGATATACATTTCTTGCAATCCCTAGTCTAAGCCTTTTTAAAGACTTATTTGAGGCGTCAGTGTTCCTTTCTAAAGGCTGCTATAGCTTTTCAGACATGATAGCTTTCTTGTAGTTTACAGTTATCACATTAAGAAAAATGGTAATGAGGAGTTCATGACAACTGCTTTTAGAAGGAACAAAGGCTCAATTGGTGAGGAAAAAAGAAGTAATATCTATTTTCATGGAAAGAGCCCTCCAGTGAACAACTTGGCCATAGCTTTGCTCTCTCATTATTTCTGAGCTCAGGAAAAATAAGGCATCAGGCCACTAATACAGCCGAAACTCCAGCCAATATGATTTGCATGGAATTGTCTTTCCTCTGAAACAGTTATTTCAATCTTAGACTCACAGAATCACAGCGCCAGGGGGGATAAAAGAGAACTGATTTGCCCCATTCACATGAAATTAACTAGCGAATTGATCATAAGGTGTTGGTCTAGCTGTTGAACACCAGGGCCTCCTCCCCCATCAACACACTCTCCCCCATAAAACTAAAAATAAGCCAACAGAGGCATCAAACTCTGCAGTAGCCTGAATTTAACAACATCAAAACCACGACTAAGCCTCAGTGAAATTGATTCAGAAAGCCCCCTCAGAATATTCCAAGCCCCTAACAGGCTGAGTATTCTTCACTGCCCGGACAGTCACTCCTCTCTTCAGATTAGTTTCTTTCTGCAATTACTTCAAATAATGGGAAATAAATAGCTTCTTTATTCCATATTAAGAGTGGCAAAGAAGCGGCACAAGCGAGAGCCATATCTTTTTCTAAAGGGACGTCTGGCTAATGGAGAAAGAGAACATTCTAAACTCAGTATGAACACTCTAGGGGCCAGGCAGTGTGGACATAAAACCTTGCCCCATAGGCATGCTATAAAGCTTCAGTCCTGTGTTAAAATCAGGAAGGCTGGTCCTTCTCTGTCTTGGTGAAAACAGCTACTTGCCAAACAGCATAAGCTAGAAATAGCTACTGACATGATACCTCTTTCGAAATCAGAACACAGAGATACTATATACTAAGTATTTGCTAAACAAAAATCCAATCTTGCATTTCATCACCTAGTTATGTTTTGGCATTTTTAAAATTTAATTTAGTTTTTTTAATTTGCATCCGAGTTAGTTAGCATCTAGTGCAACAGTGATTTCAGGAGCCGATTCCTTAATGCCCCTTACCCATTTAGACCATTCCGCCTCCCGCAACCCCTCCAGGAACCCTCTGTTGGTCCTCCATATTTAAGAGTCTCTTGTGTTTTGTCCCCCTCCCTGTTTTTATATTATTTTTGCTTCCCTTCCCTTATGTTCATCTGCTTTGTATCTTAAAGTCCTCATATGAGTGAAGTCATATGATACTTGTCTTTCTCTGACTAATTTTTGACATTTTTTTAAATTAAAAGGTAACAATCACAGTTAGAGTCTATTATCAAAGCGTCTTTTTATTAAGAGTTTCCCATTGACATCTTTGAGGCACACCATGAGAAAGGACCCCCCTCCAACTCCCCTCAGCCCTGCCAAGCTTTTTTCAATGACCTTGTAAGAGTCCACTGCCGATGGATGCCACTAAATCCTCTTTAAACCTCTATCCGGTTCGGCCTATACCATCTCTTGGGGAAACCACCAGATCACTACATTCACTCCGCGCTATAAATTTTGGAAGGCGCCAAAGAGACCAATGTGAAACCCTTCGTTGGAAAGGTTCTAGTGAGCAAATGTTACACTGAGCTCGCGATAAATAAATGCGCATGGAGGCCTCTCCCTCGCCAACCCGCCTGTCTCAGGCCTGGGCCTCAGATCGTGGTGTGTAATCAACTCTCGTCTGAATGCCAGTTGGCAACCAGCGGTTCTGTACCGGGCTCCAGTCGCCTGCTTCTCCCCAGCACAACACCCAAGCCTCCCCGCCACTGACTCCTGCTCATCTAGTGGCCTTCATTTGCTTTCAAAAAGAAAAGCAACGTGCAAAATCATTAAAAACAATCCCGGACAGGGCTTTGCAAGCTACCCACAGAGACTGTTAGGCAGCTGTTAGAAATCGACGTGGCAGGGTCTCTGGGCTAATTAAACACATGTGACAATTCGAAAAACTGCAAAGGGCCTGGAGTGACCACCCTGGAGTGGTCAAAAATGAAAAAGAAAGAAAATTTCCTGTATTAAAGATGCGAAAGGAGCTCCTATATTAATAATTAGAAAAACCATCGCAGGGGCAATTGAAACTCGTCAGCTAAAGCAGACCGGAGTCTGTGAGGGGCTGAAACCCCGAATTCAAAGCCACACTTGGAGAATATTTGTAATTGCTGAATGACGATTAAGAAGAGATACCATTTGGGGCGCCTGGGGGGCTCAGGCGGTTAAGTGTCTGACTTCGGCTCAGGTCATGATCTTGTGGTTCGTGAGTTCGAGCCCTGCATCGGGCTCTGTGCTGACAGCTCAGAGTCCGGAGCCTGCGTCACTCTCTGCCGCACCCACACTTGTGCTCTGTCTCTGTCTCTCAAAAATGAATAAACATTAAAAAAAATATTTAAAAAAAGAAGATTCACCATTAAATTCAATAGAAGTTTGCATGGATTTAGCGGTGAGAATTTCCTGGATCTTCGACGTTCCATTTATGTTGCCGTGTTTCGTCCACTCAGGGAGCCAGGGAAGTCGCTCCCGTTGTTCTCACTTCACAGATCACAGAGCTGCATCCGGCGGAAAAGCAACCTCTGGCGCAAAGTCACGCAGCCAGCGTGCAGTAAGTGAAGGACCTCCGTCCAGGTGGTGGCTTTGCGCTCTGGGCTTTGGCCACCACCGTGCTCCAGCAGGATGGGCTCTCTAAACGGGAACCGTGTCGAACACGCAGCAGGAACCAGGCATTGTCACCTTTCTGCAGCCCAATCATATCTCAGTGGTTTTAGGAGCTACTTTATAAGCGTTTTGAAACCACTGCCCTCACTCGTGCTAGTTTCTCAATTCATTGGCATGTGTGCATCACACACGACACAGACATAGGTCTATGGATGGCATGGACAAGAAAGTAAGCCTGTCACTAACACAGAATCCAATAAATGTCTGTTCACAGGACTTAGGCCATTTTAAGGTTAATCATCCAGATCTAGGGTCCTGGTAATTGTATAAGATGAATGGGTAGCTGAGCAACCTCCCATACACAGTAACTGGTCATCTGAAGCCTCATCACAGGTGATTATCTCAAAACATGAAAAAGCTGAAGAGGGCAGGAAAGAGGGGGTGAAAGAGAGGGAAGAGTGAATATGAATCAGGTGCAGGGTTTTTATAGTATCATTTTTCTGGAAAGGGCCCTTCTGGGGTCTCATGTACCCTTTGGTTCCCAGAGCCTAGGGAATGAAGGCATCATTGCTCCTATTGAACACTGGGGAAGGAACTTGCCTGAGGCCTGGAGTGTGGGTGGTCACTCCCCTGGACTGCCCACCAAGCCAAGTGTACATGCCTTCCATCTCTCTCCTCTTCTCTCCTTTGTCGGGACGTTCACTTTATCCCTTTCTGCCTACTTAGCCTGCTTTTTGGTTCCTTTTTCTATAGTAGGAGCATTGCTCAGAGCTAGAGTAGCATTTGACCGATATCTTCTACACAAGCCTCAGGACGGAAATAAATTATTCAGATAGACTCTAAACATGGTTAAGGGTACAGAGTCAAAAAGTAAAACTAGGGGCGCCTGGGCGGCTCAGTCGATTCAGCCTCCGACTTCGGCTCAGGTCATGATCTCGGTGCTCTTGAGTGTAAGCCCCACATCGTGCTCTGTGCTGACAGCTCAGAGCCTGGAGCCTGCTTCGATTCTGTGTCTCCCTCTCTCTCTGCCCCTCCCCCACTCGTGCTCTGTTTCTGTCTGTCTCTCTTGAAAATAAATAAACATTAAAAAACAAAGTAAAACTAGATTTGGTTTTATTTAATAAGACTCAGCATGAAGGCCTATGAAGATCTTAACAGATAAGGCAGAGGTAGTTCTCTTCACTAGAATTTTCAGCAATGACAGAAACACTGTTATTTTGTACTGTCCAATGACAGCCACTAGCCACATGTGGCCACTGAGTGCTTACAATGCGCCTAATGGACTGAGGATGTGAACTTCTATTATAATGTAACCAATTTAGACTTCGGCAACCAGCCACATGTGGCTACTATTACTGTGCTGGATGGAGCAAAAAAGTCAACACTTCAATTTTACAGGTAGAAAACCTGAAGCCAATAATGGTTCAGAGACTAGCCAAGGGTTACAAAAGAAGGGAGTGGGTGTCAGGACTAGCTTTAAGGTCTCTCGATGCCCAGTCCAGTGCCTTCCTTTAAATCCCAGTTCTTCCAAAGGCTGGGGCTCTGTGGTCTGTGCTAAGTGACGCAGACCACCATTCACTTTGGTATCAAAAGTGCCGGGTGTGTGAGGCTGTGCTAGGGGCTCTTGGGCTGAAGAACAGGAAGGAAGCCACAGGATTTGAGTGTGGACAAGCTCCTTGGGTTTTCTCCAGCCCTCAACAGGTCCCAAGAAGTTGGAAGCGACTGAAGAGGAAACTACCAGAGGCCCAGGGAGCCAGGATGCTCTTATCTGACATAGCTTTAGATGGGCCTTTGATCTGTATTTTGTGATCTGGCAAATTCTAATAAACATGTTGTCAGGGGAGAGCTGGATGAGTTGGCTTGTGTTAGCATGATCACCCCAGGAATGGAAGATTTGTGGGGAATGCTCTATTTTGACACAATCTTTGCTGTGAGGCTGAGTGTCTAATGGAAGCAATATACCAGTTTTCGACCATGAAACAAAGTCTGGAAAACTCCCTCTAGAGGAAAAAAAACACGTGTCATGGAGGCATCTTTCTTGTGACCACAATGATAATAACGAATGGTACCAAAGCAGTCCTTTTAACATTATTTAAGAGATTTAGGGGCGCCTGGGTGGCTCAGTCGGTTAAGCGGCCAACTTCGGCTCAGGTCATGATCTCGCGGTCTGTGAGTTCAAGCCCCGCGTCAGGCTCTGTGCTGATGGCTCAGAGCCTGGAGCCTGCTTCGAATTCTGTGTCTCCCTCTCTCTCTGCCCTTCTCCTGCTCATGCTATGTCCCCATGTCTCAAAAATAAATAAGTGTTAAAAAAATAAAAAAAAAAAACCCAAAACATTATTTAAGAGATTCAGATCGGCTCTCTCCACTTATATAGCATATGGGGCCTCCCCCTTTGCTTTTCATCACCGCCTTGCTTAAAGTGATAGTGCCAACCTTATTGGACTTTGAGGAGCAATATTAAAAATGGGTTAATATTGCATTAACAAAGGAATTAAACAATTAAACAATTAAATTAAATTAATTCCTTTGCATTAGCAAAGGAATTAAACAATACTTGGCAATGGGAAACCTAGCACAAAAAGTAGTGCTAAATACATTATTTGAAGAAATAAGAAATGGAGTCATTATAATATCTAATATTCATGTAACTGTTCCACTTACCGAACACTATTATCTGCTTATTAACTTCGTGGAAAACATATTCTTACTTTACCAAGGGTGGACATGATACTGTCCGACCATTTTCTTTAACTATTCCTCTACGAACTGAAGTAACTTGACAAACACCTACCTCTACGCACTTTATTATCCACCCACACTCATCACCTTTGTGAACATGTGGAGGGTGCAGGGGCTTCTGGGCTAGGCCAAGGGGACACAGGGTCTGATCTAAGGAGCCTCACGTTAAGCCACAAGAGGCACAAGTGACAAGTGCAGATGTAGAAAAGGTGGTGAGGGGACCCAGAGGAAGGAGAGAGAGAGAGATTCATTTCATTTGGACAGCTAGGGCTTCAGAGAAGAAGCGATCCTAGTGGTGGCTCTTACATGGTGTGAACAAGAGTCTTCGAGGCAGACAAGAGTGGACGAGGGTCCAGACTGGGGGGGGGGGCGCTGGGGGAAGGAAGTATGTGGAGAATGGAGGAAAAGTGGTAACAGGCAAGGTAGGCACGAGTGATGGCCTACAGGAAGGGCCATGAGTGCCAAGATAAGGATTTGTGAGTTTCTCCTCTAGGTGTCAGGGAAGCACGGTACCTCTGCTTGAATACCTCTGGTAACAGAACCGTCACTTCCTTTCGTCCTCAGACACACCCACCAATTAGAACAGGGGAAAGAAGAAGGAGCTAGCATTTACCCAGTGTTCCAAGCACCGTTCTAGGGGCTTAACACACCTCAGCCCATTCAGTCCTCCTCCCACTGATCCCGAAAACTATACAGTATTATCCCAGTGTCGTAAATGAGATCCAGAATGGCTAAGTTACCCAAGAATGCTCAGCAGGTGAGAAGAGCCAAGCTCTACTTCCTTAACCATGATGACTCCCTAGAACACTCTTCCTTTTACTGGTCGGATACTTATCCCCTTGGAGCTGCCCCTCAGGGGTTGGGTTCCACCATTTGAGGCCTCCTCACCTAAATTCACCCTTGAGCCTCGCTCCCACACCAAAAGTCCCTCAGGCGGCTGTGGCCTGCTCCCTCTTCTAGTTCAATCTTCTTTCAGTTAGTCTAGCTCTTCGGCCATTCTTATTCTGAATCCACTCACTCTTCTGCTTACTCTCCGCTAAATGCATTTCAGTTCAGCAGCGTACCTCTCAAAATTTGTTATGAAACTCACATAAATTTTAGAAATTGAGAGAATTTAGAAAAGGAAAAAAAAACTCAACCCATAATCCTGCTACTCTATCAAAATAAGAACTATTATTTCAGGGTATTTTCCTTTAGTTTCTTTTTATTCATATCTTTACATACCTATAAAAAATAAGTAGATAAAATGTTATAGTCTAGTTATTTCGCTTAACTGTATATTGTAAGTTTTTTTCCCTGTGTCACTACATCATCCTCAAAACCATCTTTTTAATGACCTATTATTTTTCTGAGTGTAGAAATCAGAATTTGCTTAACTATCCATCTACGGTTGGATATACAGAAGCATTCTTGGCTATTGCAAATACGTTGTAACGAATGACTTTGTTCATGTAGTTTTTCTAGGGGTTTAGATCTCCCCTGCAGCATGGTTGCCTCAAAATGGAATGACAGATTATCAGTGTTCCTCTAAAAATGCGGTGGCCACGCTAAATACATGTAGACGCATACCATGTTTATGACTGAAAAGATGCCCCAAGGTAAATTCATCTAGAGATACACCACACCGCTAACTAGCATTTAAGCAGGATTCTTTTTTTTTTTTCTTTTTTTTTTTTATTATAATAGTTTATTTTTAAATTGGTTTACATATAACACCCAGTGTTCATCCCAACATGTGCCCTTTTTAATGCCCATCACCCCCTCTCCCCCCTCCCTCATCCCCCTCACCCTCAGTTTTTTCTTAGTCTTTGAGAGTCTCTTATGTTTTATCTCCCTCCCTCTCTGTGTCTTTTTTTTCTTTCCCCTCTTCCCCTCCCCCTGGTTTTTGCTTAGTTTCACAAAGTCCACCTATTCGTGGAAACATATGGTA
Organism: Paguma larvata; assembly: GCA_030068075.1. NCBI lineage: Eukaryota > Metazoa > Chordata > Mammalia > Carnivora > Viverridae > Paguma > Paguma larvata. Next base: position 117,001,102 of record CM057830.1, on the reverse strand, counting down.
TCTGTCTTTTTCTGACTGACTTATTTCACTTAACATAATACCCTCCAGTTCCATCCATGTTGCTACACATGGCCAGATTTCATTTTTTCTCATTGCCACGTAGTAGTCCATTGTATATAAGTACCATAACTTCTTTATCCATTCGTCTGTTGATGGGCACTTGGTCTCTTTTCTCTGTAAATGTACACGGCATGTTTCCAAAATCCATGTGGAAAATAAAGGAAACTAGAATACTGAAACCATTTTAGAAAAATAATTAAGTTGGAAGATTCACTTCATCCTAATTTTAAGACTTGCTATAAAGCTATAGTAATCAAGACATTATGGTTTTGGGAGGTGGAACAATGGAAGAAACTAAAGAATACAGAAATAGAACCACATTAATAAGGTCAATCTACTTTTTACAGAAATGCAAAGTCAGTCCAATAGAGAAAGACGGTCTTTTTGACAAATGGTGTTGGAGCACAATGAGCCATAAGCTTCAACCTACACCTCACAACACATACCAAAATTAATTCGAAGCAGATCAAAGACCTAAATGTAAAGCATGAAACTCTAAAGTTCTTAGAACAAAACATGGGAGAAAATGTTTACAATCCTGGGTTAGACAACGAGCTCTTAGACCTAACACCAAAATCATAATCCCTAAAAGAAAAAAACTGATAAATTTGAATTCAGCAAATTAAGAACTTTTGCTCTTAGAAGGACACCTTCAAGTAAATGAAAAGACAACCCACGGTCCGGAAGAAAATATTTGTAAAGCACATATCTGACCAAAAACTTATATCCAGTACATATACAGAACTTTGAAAATTCAACAATAAGGAAACTATCTGATTTTTAATATGGGCAACAGATTTGAATGGACAGTTCCTCAAAGAAGACATAGAAAAATGAAAATAAGCACATGAAAAGATGCCAACATCATCAATTTGGGAAATGAAACTTAAAACCACAATGATAGACCACTACATACTTATTTTCTCATTTTTAAATGTTTTTTTTATTTTTTTTTGAGAGAGAGAGAGACAGAAAGAGAGACAGAGAGACAGAACACGAGTGGAGAAGGGGCAGAGAGAGATGGAGACACAGAATCCAAAGCAGGGGCTGGAACTCAAGGACTGCAAGATCGTGATCTGAGCTGAAGCCAGATGCTTAGCCAACCGAGCTACCCAAGCACCCATGCCACTACATACTTATTAAAAAGGCTTAAATAAAAGATAACAGTAGGATCAAGCGCTAGCAAGTATGTGAACGAGGTCTTTCAACAAACTGCTGGTGTGAACGCAAAATAGTACAGCCACTCTGGAAAACAATTCAGCCCTTTTTAAAGATAACGTTAAACATACACTTGACCCACAGAAACCCCACTCCTAGGGTACCTATCCAAGACAAATAAAGACGTGATCACACAAAAATCTGTACATGATTATTAATAGCAACATTATTTATAATCACCAAAAAGCTAGAAACAACCCAAATGTTCTTCAAAGGATGAATGGATAAACAAATTGTGAAGGATCCACGTAACGGAATGTTACTCGGCAATAGAAAGGAATGAATGATTTCTAAACACGACAACCTGAATGAGTTTCAAAGGCATATGCTGAGTGAGAGAATCACTATGGAAAGGTTACGTGCTGTATGGTTCTGTTTCTATATGGTGTTCTGGGAAACGCAACACTATGTAGGGACAGATAACAGATCAGTGGTTGCTAGGGGGTGAGGGTAGGGAGGAGAGTCTCACCGCAAAAGGGTAACATAAAGGATTCTTTGGAATACTGGAGTTGTTTTATATTCTGTTAAAAGTGGTGGTTACACGAATCTATACATTCGTTAAAAATCATAGGAATGTAACTCAAAAAAAAGGTAAATTTTACTGAATGTATTTTTTTTAAAAAAGGTGCTGGCTGGAAATCAATACCACAGGCCAAGTGTGGTCTAAGTAGAACCGAGCAGAGCAGATATCCCCTCCTTAGTTCTAGGCGTTCTAGATCAGGGTTCAGCAAACTAGGTCTCACAGGTTAATTCTGGCCTGCTGCCTGTTTTTGTAAATAAAGTTTTATTGGAACAGAGTCACAAGCATTATTTTTACAAATTGTCTATGGATGTTTTCATGCTAAAACAGAGTTGAGCTGTTGAGACAGAGACCAAAAGGCCTAAAAAGCCAAATATATTTATAATCTAGCCGTTTACAGGAAAAGTTTGCTGAACCCTCCTCTAGATACTTGCACGAAAACATTTTGGTGCAGTAATACATGTTACTGCTAACCTTTTTCTTATCTCTTATAAACATTGGTGGACTCAAGTGCATTACCAAAGAGATACACGGCTATGAAACTTTATTTTATTAGACCCGGTCCATCTGGTAGGCTTGTTTTATTGATTCTGACACATGCTATTGTTAGCAATCTTGCCTAGCCTCATCAGTCTGATGAGCTGAGGCCTGTCGTAATAACTTAAAACCTATTTCTTCAGCCCTATATCCTCATGGTGAAAGACAAAATGTATAATGGTTAACAGCATGGACTCTGAAACCAGGCTGCCTGGGTTGAGATCTCGGTTCTGGCACTGGCTAACTGTTGAACTTGGACAGTCACTCAGGCTCAAAGTTCTCCCATTTCATTATCTGTATTGGTGGAGATGATAATAGCCCTGGCTTGCTGGCATCAGTAGGGCGATTATATGACTTACTATATGTAAAATCCTTAGAAAAGGGCTAGGCGCAAACAACTGCTGTGCAAGCGTTCGATATTGTTATCGGCGTATACATTCAATCCAGGCCAACCTGAGTTCTAATCCTGTTTCATCCTCTTGGCGGCTGTATGATTATGTTTGGGACAATTTATTTCACCTCTCTAGGGCCTCCAGACTGCCCTTAACCCATCGGTCAGTGGTCTCTGGGTAAGGGCTAAGCACCGCTAGAGAAATTACACAATCTACATTTCGGAACCTTGACACTATCTCATAATCTTATTAATAGTATCCCATGGGTATCCTCCTCTCTCCCTTTCCATGACCATTTCAAGCCCTCTTCTATCTCCTCCAACCTCTAAAGGTTCCCCTGACTACCTCCAACCAGCAGGGGCTGGCTCATCAGGAGACTTGGGCTGGAAATAAAAACTTATCAAATTCTCCCACAATTATTTTGAGTATTTTCTGGTTTTGTTTTTTGTCTGCAAATAATATTGTCGTGTAGTGTGAGGTCAGAATCCAAGATTAACTTGAGGAAAATATAAATGTTTGTGATATCATCTTCATACCCAAGAAGAATATGCCTTTCCATTTCTTTAAATGTTCTTTGGTGTCTCTCATAGTGACTTAGTGTATTCATATAGCTTCTGGCCCATTTCTTGTTAAATGAGTTCATAAGATATAAATGGAGTCTGTTGGCCCATTATATCTTATAGTTGGTTGCTTACATGTAAAGACTATTTCTATATATTTATTTTGTACACTGAAATATTGCTGAATTGTATTGTTTGTAATAGTGCTTTTGGTTAATTCTCTTGGGGATTTCAGGAAAACAACATATATACATATGTATATATATAAAATCTAAAAATAATAGTCATTCTACACATTCTCTCCTATTTTAATACCTCTCATTTCTTTAGCTTGTTTAATTGCCTTGGCTAATGTCCAGGACAATATTAAATAATAATGGTGATAAAGAACGTTTAGTCTTTTTTTCTCAACTACAATGAGAATGCTTTTAGAGTTTCTTTGTGAAATGTTACGCTAGCTTTTGGGTTGAGATGGTTATATTTTTATCACATTAAGGATGCTTCCAGCTATTTCTTATTTTATCTAGAGTAAGTGTTTTGTCAAGTATTGTTTAGCATTGATGAAGATGATCATGTAGTTTTTTTTTTTTTTCTTTCTTATTCTATCCACAAAAGGCATTACATTAGTGGATTTCTTAATTTTGAGCCAGCTTTACTTTCCTGGAAAAAACCCACTTGGTCGAGGTGCACATCCTTTGAAGTTCTGATTCTATTCGTATTTCATTGAGGAAATTTGCATCAATATTCACAAGCGATGTTACTCTGTAATTTTCTTTGCTGTATGCTGTTTTTGTCAGACTTTGGCATCAATATTATGTGCTAGTTTGGCTTTTCTTAAAAAATCCTTTGCAATATTTTCTTTCTGTTTCATGTTCTGAAACCATTGAGCTATATCCTTCCTTCATGGTTTGGTTCAATTTTCCTGTGAAACCTTGTCTGTGATTGGTGATTTTTTTAATGAGTGAGACTCATCTTCATTTCATTGATGGTGATAAGACTTTTAGATCCTCTCTCTTCTGGAGACAGTTTCAGTCGATTATATTTCACTAGAAAATTTGTCTCATTTAGATGCTTATACTTGCTTTCATGGAAGCTAGTAAATTGCCACTAACAATTATTTTAATTTTCTCTGCATCTGAAAAGTTATTAATTTTTATTATTCCTTGCTTTATGTATTTGTGCTTTTTCCCTTTTTCTTGGTAAGGTTAACTAATCACTATTGCTATTACTCTTTTATTTCGGTAGAAAACAGATCTGAAATGTGCTAAATGTAATAATTTTCTGTCTAAAATTCATTGCTTTGCAGCTCTTATCTGCTTTTAAAATAGCATCTTTAGGCTCTGGTATCACTGCTTTGACTCTTGTTTTTTGGGGGCTGAAACTGCTTCATTTTGTAATAATTCATGTCACTGTGTTGGTCATAGTTTTAATTTGTTCCCTAGCAACATTATTTTATTCATTTTTTTTTCTTTTCTTATTTTTCTTTCTTTTTTTTTTTTGGTATTTTTGCATATGGTGGTTTCTTTTTTTTTATTACTACTAATTTTTTAATGACAAGAGTTCTTGGACCAGTTGTTTGCAGGATGTTTTGGGGGCAGTGGGGCCTGTGGCTCAATCCCAGACTAGCAAGGATTCTCTTCTCAGCCTCAGGGTGTGTGATCACGTACTTTGGCCTTTACTTCTGTCTTATTGAGAGATATCAGGCCTACAGGCTGCTCACAAAGCAGCATCTCACTCTTCCGCCTTGCCTCAGCGACAAAGTGCTTCCCACAAATGCGTATTAGTTATAACTTCTCATTCAAGCCTGCCTTTCCCACTTTTCGAGATAGGTATGTTCCCGACTGGGTCCACAGGATCTTCCATTACAAACCTTCATACCCTTCCCCATCATTCCCACATTGGTTTTGTTTTTCATGGAGGGCTATTTATCCTAAAAGGCAGTGCTTCACCAGCTATGCTCCAGGTCCATGACCATGGGAACCGTCCTTTGGCTTCTTCCCCGTTTGACCTTCACAAAATAAGTTGTGACTTAGGCTTATGTATGTCTCACGGTTAGATAAGTTATGGAGTTTACGTTTCTTTTTCTCATTCTCCATAATGCTTTTGGTAATTAACAAGAGGAGGCGCAAGCCTTGCTCTATTCTTTCACTTCAAAACTGGAAGGTGTCTACCAAAGTGATTCAGAGAGGCTACAAAACTACACTCTCGATGTATTTTCCAGAGACACTGGTTGTACCTCTACACAGAAGCAAATGTAATGGCTAACCTCCCGGCATTACATTTTTTTTTTTTTTTTTTTTTTGCCAGCTAGCATAGCCAGGACAAGAAGGCTGGTTCTCAAACAACAGTTGGAAGCTATTACTTCTTTCAGATAAGCCTAGGCTGCTTTTTGGCAAACCAATACACTGTTTCATTACCCTCTCTGTACACCCAAGATACAGAAAGCAGGTGTAAATTCTACACATGGCTTAAATTCTCACCTGCTTTCATTCGCTTCAATAGAAAATAATAAATCACCATATTCACAAAAAGAAACAGGTTGTCAGAAAACAGACTGATTTTTATAGCACACCTAAGATATATGGGGACTCATATATTGACTCGGTTATTTTAAAGGGGCTACTCACTCCCCGGGCAGCTAAATGCTGAGTTGCTAAGTTACTGGTATTTGACATCATCTCTTCCTTGACATGTTCCACGTTTGACAGGCTCCCATGATTCCTTGGCCCAGTCACCTCGTTACTCACGTTACTCATTTTCCCAATGACGTCTGTATAATCATTTAAAATTCACATCATACACTGGCTGCAAACCCCCAGATTCCACATGAAAATATTTAAACTGCTTGACAAGCTCTAAGTGCATTTGGAGCACACTGGATGGCTTACCTACACTGTTCACATAATAGTTGTTATAATTAAATTTAGCATCTTTCTTCTGGGTTGGTTTGTGTTTGAGGAAAGAGAAAATGATTACTGGGAGGCAAATAATGGCTAATATCTCTTATGGGCTAATTTGCTCCCATGAATAGCTCACCTCACATATGCATGGTACGTATTAAGTCCATTAGTGCTTTGAATTAGCTTCAGAAAAGGTAATACTCCACATAATTTACCCAGTCAAGGGTATTTTCACCTGCTGACAAATTTACATATTTCCCAATGTCATTAGGTAAGAGCTAGTATTCAGAATAGCAGAGGGTGTGATCATTAGTTAGTTCATTTATTTGACTCCATCGATGTTAACATTAATTATAGTCTAAATTATATTTAGCAATTGTTGTCTTTCTTGGATGGAACACTACATTACTATTTCAAGAAACTATAATTTTAAAAGTCCACACCAGAATAGGATAGATGCCTTTTGAAACATTCTGGAAGGACTGGTATTTAAGGCAACTATACAGAAAGCAGTTTGCATGATTCTAATTTGAACATTATTTATACATTAATTTGACAGGATATAAAATCAATTGCCTAATTATTGGTTAAATTTATCAAAGAAATTCTACTGAAAGGTGCTTGATTATGGTGCATAGTTATGATAATATCATCAAATTTCCTTTCAGACATAATTGACCAATTTTGTTCCCTGATCCATTTCTTTCTCATTCTGAACATGGACTTCTTCATTTGTTTCCCCTTTCAAAGTAAAAATAGCAAGTGCTGTAACACGGTCATCCTGTAATTATTTGGTAAGATCTTTCCATGCTAAAACCGTACACTTAAACACAGACCCAATACGTGGAATTGCCATAATTTAGAATGCTGTAAACACAGATCATGCCGTAATCCAAAGAGGTACCCGGGTCGGTGTTTACCAACCTGATCCATATGGCGGGAGAAATCTGTAAACGGATACAGTTTATCAAATCAAGTTCCCTAAACCTTAGCTAGCAAATTCAGCATTCCTCATAAACAGTGAATTACCCTTACAGATGTTAGACTATGAAATTATCAACTACTGAAGGTACTTTGCTAGGAAACACAATCTGTTCAGCGTCAAATCTAAGAGAAGCGCTCTATCTGCATTTTTGACTCGAGAAAGGACTTAATTGATAGTTTGTTGATATTTTTAAGTAAATTCTTCCAAGGAACAAATAAATCACGCTACTGCAAAACAAATAATCACTGAACATCCATCCTTGGCTAGTAGCATTTAGTGCATGCTGCTTTCCTTGGCTTAACTCTTCCAGAAATGATTACTCTAGGACCCATAAAACCCCGTGGAGCTCAGAAAAGAAGCTGCTACCGCTGCCCATATTATTACATATGAACAGCTTAGGAGCCCTCATATGATAGATGAATTGTAATTGCAAAACACCACCACCAGGGCCAGAATTATTGTTCTTTTTCATTTCTGTTTGGACTCGAGGGTAGCTTGATTCTAAAGAGAAAATGGCATGACGGAAGCAGGGACGCAGTCTGAGCTGTGTGGTGCAGATTGTCGCCTTTATGTTTCTGATTTATAAAATTTATAATACGCAGTAATATACTTGTCAAGGAGCAAAGACGAGTGAATTTATACAGCTTGTTTTGCGGGAGGAGGGCGGTTGGAGGAAAGGTGCCGTCGGCTGGTGAATTCTGGTCTGTTTGAAAAACTACTTAAAATCATTGGGGCATAATCGACTTTGCACAACTTACAGAACCAACAGAAGCTGAAATGAATCGGTGGCCGATGCCATCGCCGTGTTAATCACAAAGGAGACCGAGGCTCATGAAATCAGAATGGATTCGAGTATGCCAATAGGAATGGAATGAATGGATAGGCTCTACTCATTCCTGTTCTGCAAAATGTGACTAATAACGTAATCTTTCAGGACTGTTGTGAAAACTGCATGACATAATGTGCTCAAGTGCTCTGCCTGCAAGTGGCACATTACTATTAGTTTGTATTAGTGGCAGGGGTTTGTGATTGTTATTATTTTATTATTTGAAGTGTGATTTGAACATCTCAACAACGGTAGAACGAAAGAATGAATTCCTGAGACCTGCTCAAATTATACTGGTTTGCTGGTATTCTTAAAGTTGCTAGAACTAAGTCAGCCGGCATCTGGGGCAGTTTTCTTTCTTTCTTTTCTTTTTTTTTTTTTTTTTTAACCCAGAGATCCTCCCCACAGGTCTGCGATGGGGTGGTTGACAGTTTGGTGAAGTGCAAAACAAAGACTGGGTTCTATTTCTGCTTTCTGCCATACACTGGCTTCCCCCTTCCCGCGGATCACTTATAACCTCTCTGGGCCTCAATTTCCTGAAATAATTCGGGCCTGCACCAAGTTTCCTATAATCAATATAAGATAATGGGGTTCAAGTGCTTTCAAAGGCAGTCATGTGCTATAGAAACCTAAGGTCATCCTATCCGGTCATGTCAGCCCTGGAAGACCAGAGGAGTGCGCTACACGACAGCGTAGAGGCAGAGGCACAAAGAGAGAGAAGTGCCAGGCATTGGTCTGAAGGGGAGCCAAGGGCATTATCAGAGAGGTGGTGAGAGGAACTTTCAAAGGAAGCCAACTGGTTTGAATTTGAAATGGCGTTTTGGAAAAGGAGGCTAAAAGAAAATGCATTAGGGAAAGGTATTTCCATTGCCTGGGGACTGGGGGGCTGAGAGAGGCCAGTAGTGTTGTAGTGGGTTAATAAAAGAAGTCTGTCGGGCTACGGAGGGCAAAAAGAGGGGATCATGAGGTGGGGAGGTTGGGAGAGCAAACAGACAGAGATCTCCATGTTTCCCATGCAAACCGTGTGCACACTTGAAAGATTCTCTCACTGCAGGTGGGTGGTGGGGTGGGAGAGTGAGTGACTACCCCGCGGTTGCTGCATGAAGAGATCGAAAAACCATATAGCTAGAAAGTGACAGAACCATCTCTTCCCACTCCTGGGCTAGAGCCCCTTCGTCCACACGGCTGCGCCTCAGTGAGGCAGAACATGACCTTGCCCTTGGCTCAGCTTGTCTGAAAAGTGCTGAGGGTGTCAGGGAAAGGGGGAGAGAAAGAGAAAGAGAAAGAGAAAAGTTATCCCCCGAGAAGGAGGCAGATGGACAACAAGGGGACACGAAGTGTCTCCAACAAACAGGAACACGAACCTAGGACAACCAAAATGGTCAGCCGGCACTCTGTTGTGCCACAAATGGTGGTCTGTACAAATTGACGAATTAGTCATAAAATTTAGGACACAAACTTCAAAACGCTTATTTTTATTCTAAGCATGGGGAATGAAACATGCCCGTCTTCAATAAAGGAAAGCCCACTCATTAATGGTGCTGTTAAAAAAAAAACAAAACAAAACAATCTATAGCCCTTAAAAAAAAAAAAAGTTTCCCTAGATTCTCTCTCAAGAACAGAAGGACTTTTGTTACTTTCTCAAAGGGTGCTATCTTTGACGAGCTTATTAAGGCAACCTGCTTCTTTTCTTTCCATGTTTAAGCGACATTCTGTTGTTTTCTCTAAGCGGCTCCTCCAGCTCTGCCACATAGGCACCAGGGCCGGCCCCTCTTAAGGAGAGATTCCAACTCGGGCAAATTAGGTGGCAACGTTGAAATGGGTCCGAAATTCCTTTGGGAGTTAAGAAAAGACCACTGACTTCAGTCGGGAAAGCAAGACTGCTGTAGAGACGAGAGAGGAAGAGAGGTTGCTTGCTGTGGTGCCTTTCTTTTAAGGAGGGCAAGGATTTGGTGTATCGAACCCAAGACCACCCAACAAAAGGAGCAAGTGGCGGGGTCCCAACGTGCAGCACACTGGTGGATTTCTCAAGCAGCTGTCCACCCTCCGCCCCAAAGCTGGGACCCCAGGGAGAGATGACTGAGGGGGTCCTCAGCTCATACACAAGCAGCCAGTATATCCCCTATCCAGATAGTCTCATCTCTGATCGGAGTAACAGGACTTGTGTCTTTAATAGCCAGTGACGATGCTCTCGGGCTGAAAAGGGTGCGCGGATATCTACAACGGGTGACATCAGGTGGCTGGCGAACTCGATGATAAACAGCTTTCTCCTCTTTATGACTCCTTCGGCTGTCCTGTTGCAGGGTTGGCTTGGACCACCGGGCTGCTGAGAAGGCACTTACCACAGGGCGTCTCAGGCAGAGCTGGGGGTGACATTCTTACTTCGGAAAGCGAGGAAAGGGGGTGCAGAATTCTCAACGGCGCACAGATTGTTTTCTTCCCTCAGCGGAAAGCCTGCGTGGTTTCCTCATGGCCACACGGATCATCATTTATCATGATAACGAGCATTTATATACCACTTGGCAGGTTATAAAGGAATCAGGGCAGGGATTATTATCCTCATTCACAGACGAGGAATGGAGATTCAGAAAGATGGAGTTCTCTGTGCAAATCACAGGGTGACAAACAAGAGAGCCGGCCCTGGAGCTCACGGCCGCTACTCCAGTTCTTCGTATACCATGTGGCCTGGCCTTATGATGCAAACAGCCAGAGACAGGCGACGTGGTCTGTGGGCTGGGCTCTGGGGTTTCCTCTGGTTTAATCATCTACTTTGGGAGGGGTCCCTTCCACCTTTTGCAACTTTGTGCCGCCTGCATGCCATTTCTACGCACACATCCCCCCCCCGTTAGTAACATTTCCGACAACCTGCCTTTGCCGTCAAGTCTCTCCTCCTTGCCGCCCCTCCACCCTCTGGCATCCTGCCCCCTCATCATAGGTCACAACCCCCACAACCATGTTCCAGCCAAAAAGGAGCTGGAGGTGGCAGTGATGTTGAGACTTGAGGTGCCACGGAGCAGAAAGCCCAAGATTTAGAGGAGGCTGCTTGAACATGGAGCATTTCCTGAAGAAGGTGGGGAGTGTCGAAAGAAAGACCCAGTGAGGCACGAGAATGAAATGGAAGCCTGGTGAGACAAGACTAGCTTGGCTGGGAATGGGGGTCGGGGGGCGGGCAATAGGGGAGAACTGAGCCGGGAGATGGGAGCAGGGGGGCCTTCAAAGTGGAATGTGAGGACTCTCCATCGGGATACCCCCAGAAACAGCGAAGTGATTAGTTAAGCAGATAGATGGCTTCCTAATTAAAAGGCACAGAAATAAAGGTGTAAACTCACCCGTAAGATTTCTTCAACACAGCTCGGATCACTGGGAAGGCTTACCTAAAATAAAATAAGAAACAAACAAACCTTAAGCACGATCTAGCTCTTCTCGGAGAAGCTCGTTGTACAATATTTTACAGCGCAGGAAAAACTGTAAAGAAGGTAAATACGGCGATCAACGTGGGCTTTTCCCCTCGTCGGTACAAAGCACAACGTATCTGCTAGTGGCCGATGTCGTTTTCCTTGCATGAAGCAGTCAGACCACAGTGCAAGGTGCAGAAAGGGAGAGAGCGACTCATTCTGTCACTGATTTTCTGTGGAACACCGGGCTTTCCTCGCCCAGTGCACCCAGGCTTTCCTTTGCTCATCTATCCAAAGAAGGGGCTAGACTTCCCCATCTTTAAGGCCTATTTGACCCGCTGACAGAGTTTAACATATTATTCATAATTACAGATTTTTAAAGATGAGGCCTGTAGGAAACACCTCTATGATTAAATTAAATTCTCTTTCAATTTCAGGGTCTCACAGGATGCTTACAATTCTTCTCGAAAACACTATGGTTAAAACTCCCGTGTGAACTGCACGCTTGTCTTGGCACTCAGAGAGATCTCACAAACATACAAAGTGAATTCCATGAGCTGTCTTTCCGAGCGTGACGTCTTCCGGATCAATTAAAATTCAAGCAACTATCGGAAATGGACTGGTGGCTTCCGGCACGTCCAGCACCTGCCTCTATCCTCCAGCGGCTCCCTAGTTAGTGAAAGCCAGGACCCCAACACCGAAGTGAGACACCGACGGGGACTCGGGCATGGGGCAGCCACCCGGGGAAGGGTCTGTTGGGCATGACGTCACTCATGTGAGTTACAGGCACTCCCCCCCCCCAATATCTCTCTCTCCTTCATGCCTTCACCCTCTCCGGGACTGCCATTTGTCACCTTCCACTTCCCTCCAGTTCTGGGGAGGAGGACACTTGATCGCTTTATTCATTGCCTTGGAAGGTGAAAGGTCAGCCCTGGAAAGACGGCCTTGCCACAGAGGCTATATGTTCCGACCTCCTGCACGGGCAGTTAAGTGATAGCCCCCTCGTCAGTCCGATAGACTTAAGTCTGAGCATCATCGTATTGGGGGAAAATGGAAAACATGTGGCTCCAGTGTCCCTCAACCTCATAAAAATACATGCTACGGCCATCAGCAAACCTTACTTCAGCATTAGAGTCACTACTGCACACGCATTCATTTCCACCTGTATTTACTGAATACCTTCTTCACATAAAGGCCCCCGTTCAGGAGCATGAAATCCCTTCCGGGGGAGGCAGGCTGAGAAAGAGTCACCAATAATGAGGGGCCTGTCCACCACCTGGGATGTTACACCTGTCGTGCTGGAGGAATTATTGCCAGTATCTCCCTTCGCTCTGACCAATGTCCCAGTTTGGAGGGAAAATTATACAGTTACCCTTCTCCGAACAATGATATTCTAGTACAGGGTAGAGATAACAGTAGAAGGAAAGACTAAAAAATTGGGCAAGGCACACTTTTTAAAGGACCTTCCCTATGGGTTTCCAATAGGGAACCACGCATGGGTTGACCCAGGACAGTGCATTCATTCATTCATTCATTCATTCATTCCTGCAACACAAATTTTTGAGGGCCAGGGACTGTGCCTCCAGGCTTATGAAAAGTAAAAGGAGAGACAGTTGCCTTCCTCATGGAGTTCGTAGACTCCGAAGGAAGGGGGATATGAGAAATCACAGAGTTAACATACGACCGTAACCGCAGTAAGTGCTACGGAGACCATCCCACAGACACTAAGTGTGCAAAATGAAAGCTTCCATGTCCAAATAAGTGTGGGAAATGCTGCAATTCAACCCCGCATGGACATCCACCGTGAAAATTAAAGGCTCGGAGACACCGTATAACTGGTTTAATGTAACACGTTCCCAACTGTCTCGATCATTGAATTCTTGGGTTTTTAGTTTTCGTGATTTTTGTTTCCCATTCCATGATGACCACCATTCTACAGAATGAGTGTTTGCAGAACACAGACGGGGAGATGCTAGTGTCACATACTACAGGATTCCAGAACTCAAGCGATTAGTCTTCATGGCAAATACAATCTCATTCCATCGCTCAGGGCTCCAGCGACTGTATTTTCCAAGGCAATCCTTGAACTTCTAACAAATAACCTCTGACAAAAGTCAACATGATTACAGCAGAATTAAATCTTCACTATCCCTGCTGCATGATCACTTCAGTGTCTGCCGTCTGGGCTGAACATGTATGTCCCGCTCTCGTAAAGAGAGCTTGGCTCTCTTTTTTTCCCCCCACACAAAAACAGAATATTAATTTGTAAAATGTAGAGAAACAAATATCGGCAATACGCAGACATATTACACACACTTGCCTGTGGGTCTATAAAGAGCTGGGTGGGAGTTTTGACCCCACCGCTTGGGTAGGGCCCCTCTTAGTTCCAGTTTTCCCCACTGTACAATAAAGCAGAATAAAATCAAATCACCATAATAATAACACCCGCTCCTTTCAAATCTCACAGCGTTTCTGTGAGCAGCAAATGAAATAAGTAACGCGAAAGCGCTTTGTACGTCGCAAAGCCCCACACGACGAGCCAGGTTATTACCCCTTGTCCTATTGTTCTCCTTACTGCTTTATTACAAAGTCTAGTCTTCTCGTCTCTTCGAGGAAACACCTGACTCACTCTTGCCAACTGCACGTATCATCCCCACAACCTGGTATTATAAATATCCATTTCCTTATGGGGGAACTGCTGTCAAAATAGAAAGAGTTGTCGACTCTGGGGCTTCGCAGCAAATCTAATAATGACTTCTTGGGGTGCCTAGCACTCAGGATTGGGAAGGACTCTACGGACAAGGGCAGTGAAAAAAGTCTGCATCCACGGCGAGTGAGCCGACTGTTTTTCTGTGTCAGAAAACCCCGGAATCCGTCCTTGGCGCGGAGTCATTAGTCCCGTAAACTCCTCTAGCCCTGTCCCACAGCTGTTTTCACCGCAAGGCAACTACATCTGAGCGGCAAACGCTTTTCCCCCTGCCAGTGCTTTTGAATTCACCAGCGAGCATTTCCCCTGCGCCTAGAATAGTGTTCAGCCTGGGGGGTGGGCGATACAAAGGGCTATGAGACTTGGCCTCTTTCTCTCGGAGTTAAATGTCTGGATGGGACGGCAAAACAAACAATCAGAGCCCCACTGGGACACACAATGTAAGGTAGTGGCGACAAGGGTAATAGGGTCGCATTCACCACCCAACCGCCTATTCATCAGCTCCCCCGTTTATTTCTTTAGACAACAAATCCTGATTGAGCTCACACTGTGCTCAGGATGGTGCCAAGGGGGAGGGTTTGAAGACGCTGAAGACAACATAATTTCTGCCTTCCAGACTCCACGCAAATTGGGGAGACAAACATTGACACGGGGCACAGACAATACGGAACAGGAGGTCTGACTCAGTGTCAGGGAGAGGGGTACCTACCGGGTTCACAGACAGAGCCATGTCCGACAGAAGCTCCCAGCCGCCGAGGTCCCCATTGTAGTCCTCACTCCACACGGGAGTGGGAGGCCAGGGATCTGACATGGCCGAGAAGTGGCGGAGCCACCTGAGGCCACTTCAGTCTCTGAGCCCCCTGCAGAGCTGAGCGCCGGGGTCACTCTGCACACTCTGAAGACAGCTGCACTGAGGCTGGGGCTCGGCCCCGAAATGTTGCCCAGTGGCACTCTCCCCCCCTTCTCTCTCTCTCTCTCTGTCTCTCTCTCTCTCACACACACACGCACACACACACACGCCCTACTTGCAGTACTTCTGGAGGAGTCACTCAGACAGGTGGGAAAGGAGACTACCACTAGTGGTGACAGCGGGACTAGAACTGCTGCCCAACGAGTTGCCAAGCTGCCGCTTAATTCCCGAGCCACCTTCTCCTCTCTTTCAATCCACTCTTGAGTATTCAGATAGTCCACAAAGCGCAAGTTAGCCACTCAGAGCTGCAGCGTCCTTTGCGTCCCCCCTCCGTCCCCTCCTCCTGGAGCAGAGAGCAGGCTGCACGTCTCACAGAGGAGCCTGTGCTCTCCCGCCTGGCCCCCGACGACCCTCTCGTGTGGGGCACCGACGCAGTCCTCTGAGGGCCAGGCAAGGCAGGCGCACGGCGGGCAGGTGGCGAGTTGACTGAGAGCCCTCACAAGTGCCTACCCTGTCTGCACGTGATGGTGCAGCCTGCCACCCCGTGCGGCCACAGAGAGACCACGCACGCGTCATCCGCCTGGTGATAAATACATATCTTAGGAAATAATCAGGGCACCTTAAAATCATCAAATATTCAATTAACTGCAGCAACAATAAATGAATTGCCTAGGATGTTTTAATCATTCTAGAATTAATCAGTTTGGGGTATACTTCCTGGCGATTAGGGTAATACAACACAGCAAAAATACCCTGATTTTGGCATTGAGAGACGTAAGCAGCAGCTAACACTAATAGAAAACATGGAGATTAATGTAAAACATTAAAAGAATAATGATCATCACATGGTTAACCCGGGGGAGCTCAATGCGTGCCTCTGAGTGCATTATTATTAAGGGATTGTGAGAGAAAAAGGGTCATTTTTTTTTTTTTTTCTAAAATCACCCTGAGGTTGTCATCCCACAATATCTGGCAATCAAAGCCCACCATTCCGGGCATATTCCACCTTGACAAAGGCTTCACAAAGTAAAACTCAAAAATCCCAAGCTTAATTGCCAGCGGATGCTTGGAATCCCGTAACAAGTGCAAGTGACACTGAGTGACACGCCACGAACACCAAATACCACGCTAACGGCCCAGCCGAACAATATGCGTGACTGACAGCGATGGCGGATGCCTAACTAATTCCGTTTGTATTTTCGTTAACAAATTGCCACATTTATCCCCATGATTGATTTATGGGGCACGGCATTACTCATAAAATGAAAAGTCAGGTTATGATATCGTACTACCAAATGAGTCTGCCGTCTTTAAAAAATCTTTAATCCCCATGGCCGGTCGTCTGTAAAAACAAGAGGCGGCAGCCTCTGAAGTTCTTAATTTGCATGCGCCTGGGGATCCCTTTATCCCCCCACCTCATCCGGGGAGTCCCAGTTCTCCAATTTGGAAAACCGTAAACCCAGTTCACATTAGGATCCGTCGGTCCCCTGCTCCCTGCTTCACCTTAACCTGTCCCTACTCTAGTTGCTATTCATGAGCCTCTGATTAAACGGGAACAGTTAATATTACATAAGCTGCAGACAGAAGTCCTCAGGTAATATAACTTTAATCAAAACAAAAAAGATTTCACAATGGTTACGTGGTAGAGCCAGCCAGCTCCTCCTCCAATTTCTGTTTAATACAGCAAAAGTCCTGGGTGTCCAAAGAGTTGGAGTTTACTTGAAAAACCTGCTTCTGGCCAATTGTTAAGGGAGGCGCATGGCCGAAAGACCCCGCGTAAAACCAGCTAACAGTCACCATTCCCTCTCAGAAAAGAAGGAACACAAAGTAGAACATGAAGATCAAAGGAAGTTAATGTACCTGCCACTGCAAGCCAAGTACGAGAAATGACCCTTTGTCTAGAATCTTCCATGGAATTAGAACTAAAAAGGAAGAGAGTGCAATCACATTTTATTTATTTGAGCAAATAAATGAGATAATTTACTACATCGTCTAGGGACATCAAGGGGTAGTAAGAATACGGTCTTTGAAGCTGGACTGACTTGGATGGTAATCCCAGCTCTGATACTTAATTTGCTTTATGAACTTGGGCAAGATACTTGAACTTCTCTGAGCCTCTGTTTCTCTATCTATATAAGGGAGTAAAGCATATATTTCTGGGACTATTGTGAGGCTAGATATACCTTAGCCTGGTAGTGGGTGCGTCATAAGCCCCCTCCTCGACTTCCGTTCCAAGTTGCCCCTGAGGCCCTTGGCACGGCTTCAGCACCTTTAGACTTGGGACCACTAAGGAGACAGTTTGGTCACCTTGTAAAATGGTCCCCATGACATCTTGTGCATGTCACTAATTATTAAATCCTGTTGAGGGGGCCTGAGGAGTCTCAGGCTGCTGCTCCATCTGGTGGCTCTCCCTGAAGATGGCAAAGGAGGCTGGAGATGGAACTTGCGGGGGTAAGACAACAGAGAGGCGCGGGGTGGGGAGGGGGGAGTGGGGGGCGACGTGCTTCATTATGAGGACATCTCTTCACTGATTACATTAGGTATGGGCAAGGGCGGAATGCATATGCAGAAAGGCCCATCATCAGCTCAGAGTACCTAATGGCAGATGGAATTTCGAGTGAAGAGTACTTAATTCAGTGGGCTCTGAATAGCCATTAGCTCACTGTTCATTTATTTGGTGTAATGACTAGTTTCTATAGAAGAGTGAGCTCTAAATGGGGAGCGGGGTTAGAGTCTTAAAGAAAAATAAGGTACACACCTAGAAAGATTGCTGTAAGAAACCAAGAGCCCACCTGGAAATGCCTGGCTGCCTGCCCTTCATTCCTCTGGTCACCTGGGGTGGCAGCAAGGTCACCCTGGCCGCTGCCACTACTGCTGCTGTCCACACCCACGCCTAGGCCGGGTGGTCCCTGCTGCCCAGGTGGCTCCAGGGCCAGACCTCCTACATGCACAGTCTTTAGGCTTTGTGCCTAGACTCCTTAATCATGCTGCTCACACTTAAGGCGTACACTCCTACTTCTCTTTGCCAGTCTCCCAGCGTCTGGCCCAAGTTGCTTGCCCCTTCCTGCCTGTCTGCTCTCAGTGCCTGCCTATAATCCAGAGACCTTCTAGCCATAGCCCCTTCCTTCTGAGATTCCTAAGCACGCATCTGACTTCTCAGGGCCCGTGGGATACCCATTTCTGTCCTGTCTAGGGTGCCAGGGCATCACAACCCGGAGCCATTTAAAATTAAAATCTCAATTCCACCAAATCCCTACTTACTGCACGGCCTTTAACGTTAATGGCTGAATTGTGTGCAGGCCTGTAATCTCTTCTAGTAAAAGGGGATACCGTCAGACCCCAGATGCACAAACTGGGGGTGAAGTCAGGCAACTTCTGAACCCAATCAATAGCCACTGTCAACAAGGTCAACACGCATGATCTACACATGTCGAGAAGACATACCGACGAGCAAGTTCACTTTAGAATTTTGTCATTTACAGAGTAAACGTTAAGAGTTTTCAGAGTTTTCATATATTCCTAACCGCTCCGTGATCACGGCAAAGTCCATAGCACGCACTCGCTTTCAGCTGTGATCTTATAAGGTGGTGAAAGGAAAACACACTGGCAGGAAACAGTTTCATGTCCAAGTTCTACCACTAATTAGCTGTGGGTTTGGGACAGTTCACCTCATCGCTCTCCAGCCTGTACGACAAAGGCATGGGAATATATCACAAGGTCCTAGTGTTTTGTATTAAAAGTGACATTTCAAAAATAATAGGAGATGCACACAAGATTGCCAACTGGTTGGTTTGCCATGAAAGCACATTATAAAAACAATATCCAAAAGGTAGGAAAGGTACAGTCTCCGAATAAAGGATAGCTTCTTCAGAATATGTGACAGCGCACTGAAACCAGCATCAAACGCACTCACACATACCATTGTTCTCCCAGCTTCTATTTGGCCACAGAGTAACCTTCGTCTTGGACTGGTTGCTAGGTGAGATGATCTCTCGGGTATCTCTTAGGTTTCATAGTTTTATTCACCTCCAATTTTATTCTATTCTATTACATATATTTTATTCTACGTAGTAGTACACTTCTCAACATTCAATTCTCTATCTCCTCTCCGTGGATTATTTTCTCCATGCATCACGGATGCTAACTGTCAAATCCCAGTCACGTTTTCTCTTCCCCTGCTGATGCTTTTTAAATGCAGGGGAAAGGCAAACTAAGTTTTGGACCCATCAATACAGACATAATTAAGAAGGCCACCCTTATGTAACCGGCCATGTAGTACAGGCAGCACACACATCCTGTTGGCCTTATCTGTGAAACTGATTTCACACCTTAGGCATCGTAAGATGAATCTGAAGGCCATTTACAAGAGGCCGTTCAGAGTCTCTTTTGCTAGGAGTCCACATTCTCTAAAGCAGAGCATATGACCTATCACATGCCACATACTGCAAAGCCAAACATGGCTTCTTAGGAGGGGCTAGGGAGGCATTAGGAAAATCAGGTAAGCACGACGTACCAGACCCTGGAGGAAAAAGTACTTCACGGAGAAATTGGTCGTTGAGTAAGACAAGGATGTAGACTTGGCCGTGGGTTTGGCAAAGTCTAGGTCATGGGCGGCCTTGGCTGGAGTTATCTCAGTGTGGGCGCAGGACTGATTGGAGTGTGTTGAGGAGGGAACAGGAGAGTGGAAGGAGAGAGGGAATAATTCATTCCTCCCGTGAAAGGGAGCAGAGAAATGGGGGGAGAGGAAGTTGTGATGTGGGCCAGACGCTGTGTTTCCTTTGTTTTTGTTTTGTTTGGTTTTGTTTTTTTAAGAGGGATGATATGAAGGCATTTTAGGTACCAACAAGTGGAGAGGAGGAAAGTGTTACAAAAGAGAGAGTGGATGGGGGGGTGAAAGCAAAGGCCCTGAGGAGGAGAGAGCGTATCAGGACCCAACTGCAGAGGATGGCCTGAAGTTGGAGCATGGTCCCTTCTGGACACTTCCTCCATTGTAACAGGAGGGAAGGCAGACTCTCTAGATACATAAGGAGTTGGTTTGGAGCCATGAAAGATGAGAAGATGAGGGTGTATTTGACTACCTGTTTTTCTCTATGCAGGACATCGCAAGATCATCAGCTGAAAATGGGTTATTGGAAAGGCGAAGGAGAAGGGAAAGGAAAGGTGGGAAACAGCCCTGTTGGAGAACAGGAATGTGGATTTGCTAGGCAAGTCTAACCGCAGTATCTGGCAAGGTTTAAGGGAGAGAGAGAAAGAGCTAGCTAGCTATGTGTGAAACACAGGAGACGTTGTGCATATCCCGAGGAGTATGGAGAGAACGGAAGGAGGAGGCCGGGGAGCTGGGGGGGCGCGATGGGGGGAGCCAGAGGCCAAGTAGCTCCGGTGATTTAGAAGGAGGTGACACTCTGCTGCCCACTATGGGTACTGCCCTTTCCAACATTGATTAGCTAATTCCCCACAGCTCACGGTTCCCCAACTGCTCTAATTTGTGAGAGGCTCTGTTCTGCATGCAACAAGCAGAGAGCCCAGGAGCAGGGGTAATGATTTTCTGGGACCCCACAGTGGCGAAGCCCATAATATTACCCAGAAGGCCAGATGGAATTAGCCCAGGGCCAAATACGGCCACAGGGTTTGAGGATCCCCTCTCTGGGGCTAAATGAATTCAACTCTGTCTCGAGGGAAGCAGAGAACTCGATTAACCCATAGCCTCCTGAGAGAGATCATTTCCATAGAACACTGGAAAGGAGTTTCCAAATTGTTCAAAGATGAGCTATTTAAAATTATGAAAATATTTTGTATTTAAGCAAATACTTGCCACATTTACCATGTGATCGTTAGCGTGAAATGTTTTAAAACACGATTATCTTTCATAATACACCTTGGATTGACAAGTTCTTCAAGGCATTTATCGTTTCTAAAGATACAAGGACTCTCTCATTGGGGCAAAAAATGAAGAGCTCAGGCTTTTCTGGTAGCTTCTGAAGACATTGCCACAGGCATCTTATGGGGTCTTCAATTAAGTGCTGTAACCCTATTTATAAAAGGACCTTTTAAATACCTATATTTGGCTCCTATTTTTTTTTGAAAAACTTTTAGAAATGAAGGTCTCTCCTTGACACTCACAATCCCTTACCCTAAAAGAAACCACTTCGGTCTTCTTCTAAATACGTAGCTAATGATTTAAAAATGTCTGCTCTCAAATGAGAAACCCAGATTTCAGTGTGATTTTCCTCTAGCTAAATTTTTCTTAAAGCAACATCAGCAGAACCAACTTTACAAGCCGTCCCCATACATGCGCTCGGTAACAATGTGACAACAGAATACGCTTGATAGAAAGTGGCTCCACTTTCAGACTAACCTCTAATGAACTTGGCGCCTTCTTGACTCTCTAAACCCTGCACTTAGGACTGTCTTAATTGCCAGCGGATGACACCGCCATTCCACAGAAAAAGTTACAGTTGCTCTTCCCTCCGACAGTGATGATCCCGGAGTACAAGCCGCGTGCCCGGGAGCTGAATGCTCGCCAGCTCCCCTATTATTTATAACTCTAATTAAAACACTTTTATCTATTAATGCCAAGTGACACTGCTAAATATATTCAGGGAAGTTCACATTTTTCCCCCACACTTCTGAAATCTCTTAGATCTGCGCCCGCTTACATGTGGTTTCACTGTTCGCTAAAATGAAATGATAGCTAAGAATAACTCACTTCCATTAGATTTATAAATCTCATTAATTAATTCTACAACTCCAATGGTGTAGAGACCAAACTCAAATGCAAGATCTAATTAAAGAGAAGTAAAAAAAATGTTAAGAAACAACGCTGAGATTGAAACACAGAAGTAACTGTTTAGCCCCAAATTAATGAGGCGTTATGCTAAGCAAGCATGTCCATTAATCCCTAATGAGGATTTTAAACACATTAAAACTTCCTAATACAAAATGTTTGCCTTCCTTTTATCCAATAACAAATAAGCCAATAATTTTCTGGCTCTAAATGACACTATTAACTGTCACGGCATGTTTTATTTGACAAACCCTCCATTCAAATACTGTAAAACCAATTAATTTGCCTGCTGTGAAATGTGTTTCTTGATAGCTTTTATGTGATTTTTTTTTCTTCTCAAAGAAATGTAAATAGGAGGTCAATGTAGGTGCCTGATTTTCCTTTAAAAAAATAGGCCACAGTAGCAAATGAATTGAAAGACAACCTCCATTTTCAGGTCACAATTGCAAATTGGTCTCCTGATAAGTAAACTGTTTCAGAGTAATAGTTTGATTACCATGAAGATGGTCTCATATTTGAGAACAGAGAGTTGGCCAAATCGCCATGTCGTTTGATTATAAATAATGATCCGAGATCGTGGCCCTCCCCCTCCGATCCCCCGCTACACCCACCCTTCCCCCAAATGCACCTGCACTCGTGTCCAGGAAATTGCTCTCGAAAACTGGAGTTTATTCCGGATGCTTTTCTTTGAAAACACCACAACCGGTTACACTTTTTTGTTGGCAGAAAAATCAATACAACAAATACAGGAAGCTTCTGTTTCTTAAACTTCCCCTGGGCCCTACTTAGTATCTCCAGTTAGCTTGAGAGATGGCCCCGAGGCCCCATCCTCCCGGCGTTTATGGGACAGTCTGAAACATTTGGCTCGTGGAAGGGCATGGCACTTTTCCAGAAAATCACTCTGAACACAGACCCTTGACACAGCGTCATAAAGAAAGGGTCGGTGGCATTAAGTGTAGGCCCGCTCTGTGGTGCACCGTGAGCCCATTGCATGAATACGCCGAAGACTAAGGAGGAAGTGGTGCATGACGTACCATGCTTTATGGAGCCTGACGGTTTATGCCAATTAACGCGGACGGCATACACATGGCACCAGTGATCTTAGCTTGTCTCGCATGCGTATGAAAACCAGGGACTGGTTATTTCTTAGCTGTGAAAGTACACAGGATAAACAGACACCTGGCAGATATTTATAATTCCAGGTACAATTACAACACATTACTGATACAAATAAACTCGGGGAAATAACCACACTTACCTCTGAATCAGTGTGTTGGAGGACTTGCAAATTTGGGAGTTTAGAAAAAATCTGTTCATGTTAAGAAAATCGTCCTCCCCGCCTCCCAAAAAAAGAAAGAAAATAGTCCCAAATGGAAAATATACGTTGCATCCCCCACTCTGCACAGTACACTGCACTAAGCATTACTGGAAATTCAGTGCATTCAGTACAGGTGAGTATACAAGACCTATACACCGAAAATGAGTAACGACAGTGGCGGTTAGCACATATTTTCTGATCCCTGAAATCAGGCACATGGGCACGAGGATTTTTCTCAGAGGAAGAATGAGAGCCAATTTGGGTGGCATGATTTAGATGACCAAATATGCAGACTTCCAGAACATCTTATACAGAGAGAATGAGAGCGATCCTTTCGCATCGGGACTATCCTAGAAATTCCAGACTGTGTGCCAAAGCTGCTTTCCAAAAGATACATGGCTGGCTCACTTGATGGAACATACAACACTTGATCTCAGGGTTTTAAGTTCGAGCCCTACATTGGGTGTAGAGGTTACTTAAAAATAAAATCTTAAAAAAAAAATAAAAGACAGACGACTGACTCTGACAATAATTTTAACAGGAAGTTACAGAAAGGAAAACTGTCTGTGCATCTGAGGTGGTCAGGCAAGGAGATGAGACTTGACCCGTAACTTTGAATAAGAGAACAGACTCGATCTGTGACTACGGCACTCTATGACTTTTGGCAAGTCACAGTTTCTCCAGATATAAAACAATGGGGCTGGCCTAGAATCCTGTCTCTAAAGTGACTCCAAACCGTTAAAACAAGTCAATCAGTCTGTGGTCCAAAGCAAATTAATTTCAAAACTTCAACTTGTGCTCATCAGCTGAGCTCTAATTAATAGAAGTCTCCAATCGAGTGGCGCCTGGCTGGCTCAGCTGGAAGAGCGTGCGACTCTTGATCTCGGGGCCGTGAGTTCGAGCCTCACACTGGGTGTAGAGATTATTTAAAATAAATAAATAAAATTAAAAAACAGTATTATATTAAAAAAGAAGTCTCTAATCTAAAGTGAACAGCTATCAATTTCAAAGGTAGAGTGCCCACATGATCTCCAGAAGTAAAATTGTCAAGCCATTCCAGCAAATGTTTTCAAGATGGTAACAGACACACAATATGCATTAGAACTCCAAAGGAAGCATTTAGAATGTGAACAGTTTGATTTTTATTATCAGGGAGACCACAACAACAATTAGACATCATTTTCGAAAATAACACGCTGGCCCCAAAGCCAAAGTGCCTCAATCATGTGAGATCTTCTCGTGGAGTTGGAGGTTATTGATAAATAGTAGTGAAAATATAATCTATACTTGGTGAAGCCAATACACTTGAAGCCAAAATAGGTAGAAATGGCTCTATTTGAAAAGATTATTTTGGGGGCGCCTGGGTGGCTCAGCCAGTTAAGTGTCTGACTTCAACTCGGTCACGATCTCGCGGTTTGTGGGTTCTAGCCCCATATTGGGCTCTGTGCTGACAGCTCAGAGCCTGGAGCCTGCTTCGGATTCTGTGTCTCCTTCTCTCTCTGCCCCTCCTCCTCTCTCTCTCTCTCTCTCTCTCTCTCTCTCTCTCTCAAAAATAAAATTAAAAAAAACATTTAAAAAATTGAAAAAAAAGATTATTTTGAAAAATCCCGTAATAGTTCCTAAACCTTCCTTTTTTAATCAAGATCTGGGAATGTACTGAGACCACCAGACATCGAGTGCGCTTGCGACCTTTTCGACTGTCAGACCAGACAGATTTTTATCTCACGCGAATCAACCCAGAGCCTCAAAGGTGCAGTGCCAGAGCATGAATCCATTTCACCAGACAGTCATTGAAATTATAATTCAAAGTTCAACTTACTTTCGCATTTTCTACTGCAATACTTTTGGCAGCCCAGGGCAGAAAGTCGAAACCTGGTTTCCAATGGAGACCACTTCTGGTGGTTTCTAAATGTTGGCAGCAAGAATTCCTTCTTGTCAAAGAGATCAGCAGTCACTGGCTTTCATTAATTTACTTTCAATGACTGCCGCTCACTCCGAGGAAGTCTTTCTTTACCTAAGGATGCTGCCCTGCTGTTGGACCCCATCGGAGGCAGACACGAAGAGACACTGATATATTAGGAGATTGGGAGATCCCTCCAGTGGCCTCCACAGACTCCACAACTTCCATTTATTCTCACTGATGCCACGAGCACAAAAAAACAAGATTTGTGGTGAAGACATCTAGCTGGAATCTATAAAAGCTCCCAAGTCAAGATAAATAAGCTCACCGATATAGATTATGCCAGAAAGTGTTATTTGGCGATCTTTGGAATCAGTTTTAAGGGCATCCTTCATTCAAATGGATTACCATAAAGAAGAGGGACTTTTAAAATCTGAAATAATATGCCAATTTAAACGATGCAATTACTAATATTTAGTGCACATTTAGTTGCATACCCAAGAGGCTCTGGGCTGAGGGCATACTATAAATAAAAATGTATTGTGATCACACTGATCCTGAAATTATCTAGCTTCGCACTTAGGTATACCTATAAAATACATTTCATTAATTTCTAAATGTTTTGCCTTTGTTTTACAATCTGAGCTAAAAAGGCGAGCATGACACCTTATCAGGATGCCACTAGCTTTATAAGTGGCCTCGAACTTCTATTTTGTAATGATAAGCTTTCCAATTAGCATTTTCAAGATTGTCGGTTTCTGTTCTCTATCAGTAATAGAGAACCCCAAGTGAGATCTCCTAAATCCTTAATGTGAAGATATTAACCCCTTAATTCAAAATGCTAAGAACAGCACTCTGGGGGCACATGAAAACAACAGAGGAGGAGGGCATTCATAGGAGGGCGATATTATGAATACCTTCTACCAGTATTGCTACTCAGACCAACACGAGCAAATAATTCCCTGGAGGTTTAGTGTCCTCCACACTCCTCACTCTGGCTTCCCCGCATCGTTTCGTGTTGGTGGTCTGTGAACACTGGCTTACAGAGTTCCCACTAAAGCCATAGGAATTCAGGAGCCAAGTTCATGTACCGCAATGAAGGTTCCCCCCTGGGATGAGAGGATACCTATCTCTGTTATAGGGCAAATAATGTTTATCACAAATTCCAAACTGTCAAAATAAAAGGAAAAAAAATAAAACCCACTAATGGTCTAAAAAAAGACCTATGAAATGGCATGTTGAAGCCTTGAGAGAAGGAGAGAGCATCCAGCAGGTACATCACCTGTACGGTCATGGATCAGAGTCCACGCTTTGAAGAGCACCTGCTGTTGTCACTGGTACACCAACTTACTCCTGCAGCCAGGCCTCCAAAGTTGCTGAGCATGGAGACCTCAGGCTTACCACTTAGTAGACTAGCACCTTGCTAGTCTACCTCACTCTTCCTTTAACTTCTGTTCCTTGACCATTGGACATGCAATCGAAGGGGATTCCGACAGGTTAACTGGGCGATCTAAATATGCTCTGGAAACTGTCTTCCTATGAACACTCACAGTCGACATTGATTTTATAAGTCGTGAGTTTGTGGCATAATGAGCTTGTTGGAGCCATGCCAAGGGTGGAACGAAGAAAGACACTTGCTCGCTCAACACCACACACCCTTCCCTTTTATTGTTCCATTCAAGGAGTGGGGAAGTAGCCAGATAGAGGTGGCAGGAGCAACCTTTCCATCTTTAGAAATTTGGTTACTTGAGTAAGATGGGAACTCTGAAAAAGGACCACCCCTGACAGCCGTTACAGGTATGGTAGAGGCCTTCGGCCCAAAGCTTTCAAGTTCTCACCATGATCTACTAAATCTGCCAGAGGGCAGGGAGGAGAAGGGCCAGGTAATAAATGAAATAACTCTCTAATGATGAGTGTGCCATCTGTCACATGCAAACTGAATTCTCGAAAGAATGATTTTCAGTTGCTTGTCCAGTAATGGACACATTCACCTCACAATATACTCTTGGCAGAGAAAGGACCCCAAAGGAGGGTGAGTTATGTGTTCCAACCTTCTAACGTGTGGCCCATTTTAAAGCTAAGACTTGGGGGCGCCTGGGTGGCTCAGTTGGCTAAGCATCTGACTTCAGCTCAGGTCATGATCTCGTGGTTTGTTTGTTCGAGCCCCATGTCGGACTCTGTGCTGACAGCTCAGAACCTGGAGCCTGATTTGGATTCTGTGTCTCCCTCTCTCTCTGCCCCTTCCCGGCTCATACTCCATCTCTCTCTCTCTCTCCCTCTCTCTCTCTCTTAAAAATAAGTAAACATTAAAAAAAAAGTAAAACTAAGAAGCAATGAAGTGCAGAGAGGTAAAATAGTTTGCCTGAGGTCACACAGCCACATGAATGGAAGGACTAGAACTAAGTTCTGGTCCATCTGACTGAAAAGGCCAAGTGTTTGTAATCCTATTATATAACCACTACTTACATAATTCCCACCACAGAGCACTCACTACCTCATGAGTCCATCTCATTCAATTCCAGTCACTTCAATTAAATTAAACAACTAAAACAGCTCTACTCAAGCTTCTGGAAGATCTAATTGATTCGTCTATATGGTCTCTTCTGTATTCTGTTGGGAAATGGCCAGGTGGCAGGGCAGAGGAGGAGAGAGTTGTGCCGACCTTACCCCCACAAAACAGTATCTAAATGGAGTTCAAAAAAATCTTCAGAAAATTTTGAATGTTAAATCGTGTGACACCATGGTGCTCGTTCAGACTGTGATGCAAGACATGCGAGAAAGCCATGCGCAGGCCACAAGACAAGTAAAACGCAGGTTACGTCTGGCACTTTTTCATACACTTGCACCCTAGGCCCAGGCAGTGTGGGCCCTGCCCTCCCCCACCTCCACCCCCAAAGGCTGGGTCATCCGAAAGTCAGAATCCAGCTTTGCCCGGAGCCAGGTATGTTAGGCAATAGGCCGAAGCTCCTACTTCGATCCTCCGGCTCTCAGGGTGTAGGGGTCATGGCCATTGCTTTGGCTTCCATAGCACCATGTTCGGTCTCAACAACAGAGCCAATCAAAGTAAAGAGACAGGACATTGGAAGTGTCGAGAAGAGAAGGTTAGATGACTAAAGCCATTTCGTAAATGTTGATTTAAGTGCACAAAATAATAGTATTTGTTAATTTCTGGAGCAGCGTGCAATTTCTGGAGCAGCTGCAAATGCCCCATTTCTGTAAATGATCCTTCTCATGCCTACATCATAGTGTTGTCATGGAGATTAAGTAAGATAAAGGACAGGCCTAGGCCATGGTAAGTGCTCAACAAGCATTTCTGTGACCATTTTAACACTCAACCTATGAGGAACCTGTGGCCTAATAGCAACCTCCAGGCCCAGTCCATCAGCTGGTGACAGCTGCCCTCAAGGCACACTGAGTGCCACACGCAGACCGTTCCGGCAATGGCATCTCACATAATTATTTTCCCAGCTGAATGCTTAACAGTATACTGAGTTAATGGTAAGGTGCAGAAACACGAACTAGATGTTAACAAAACCTATGATGCAGGCCTTATTATCCCCATTTTATAAATGATGAAAGTGAGGTTCAGAGAGGCTAAGTAATTTGTCCGAGGTCACACAGTTAACAGGTGATAAAGCCGAGAGAGAAAACTGTGTCTGTATCACTTCAAACCTGTGTTCGTAACCACTGTACATGAACACAATTTTATTACCAAAATGTAAGGTATGTGGCAGCCCTTATTAAAACTGTGTTCATTGTTTTCACTTTGCAAAACTCCTCTGCTGTACCAATATAACATAATGTAGGGAACATACATTGTTCTGATGAGCGTCGGGTTATAGATGCCCAGATCCGTAGGATAAACAAGATATCATGATGATTTCTTCACATTCACAACTACTACGGCCAATGCGATTGCTTCAAATCAAGGTGTACAGAGTACAATGTGTAGCTCAATGGACTATGTCAAAGGATCTCAAAGAGAAGCTGATTAAAATGGCCATGAGAGGATTTGGTGCCATTTTTCCTTCGTATCTAACAAATTACACCAAACTAGAAGGGAAGATTATGTTGAGCCTGTTGAAGGAAGACAAGTCATTCAGGAATGAAAGTTTTAAAAAGCGAATTGAATTGCCCTGCTGTGGATTTCTGAATTCGAGACTTCAGTGTTTCTCTCTGCAAATGTGAGATATGTATGTGAGTGTACATAGGATAAATACATATCGGCCCACAACCAATAATGTAATGGCAAAATGGGTCTTCCTCGAGGGAATTTCAAAGCCTAATTTTTCGAAGGCTGCATTTCTCACAAATTCTCTCTAATAGGTTCACTACTTGCTTGTTTATTCGATTTGGCTCTAATCAGAGCAAACCTACTGTCTCCTGTATTATCATGACTGGAAGCTGTTGAAGTGAAAATCTTTGTGGTCTGATCAGGTGTGAAATGCTCCTTTGACTTTGATCATGGCCAAGCTGACCCTTTGACAACCAGTTCTAGTGTCTGGTCAAGGCCATGTATCAGTAGATTTGTATTGCCATCTCTCTGTTTCCAGAACTATAGGTTGGACGAGAAATAGATTTCAGAATCAGCCTGCTTACTTCTACCAATAACTGAGAGGGACATTTTGAAATGTGTGCTTTACAGAGGGAGGACGGGGTGGCCGATGGGAAAGAACCTTGCAGCTGAGGACAGAAGACCCCGGTTCTACTCTTCTCTCTGGATCTCTCCCCAGTGAAACGAAGAAACAGGAAGAGCACATATCCTGGATTTTACAGAGCTCCCCCAATTAATACTGGGACTGGCGATCAAGTGAATCGGCCATGCTGAAATTAAGAAGACCGAGAGTAAGTCATCTTAAAATAATCTACAAGGAATGATTCCTTTGAGGAAGATGAGTTACACTTTCATCCAGAACACATGATAAGGGTTGGACTCTCAAGCCTTCCTCATTTTGTCAGGACAACATCTGATAGCTTCAAACTACCTCATCTGAACCATCCTTCACTATTTGTTCTGGCAGTTGGGATCCATTTTTCATCCAGCGTGCGTCTTTGGTGAATCACCTCTGTTCTCTGGGCCAGACACTCCTTGCTGTGAAATGAAGGGGTCTGATCCTCTCCATGGTCTATACTCTATAAGAGCCTGTATCTGTGTAACTACGATTCCCAAGGCCTCCTCGACTGTTAGGGTGAAATAATCTCCTTTGGCAATAACCGGACCTTCGGTCCTAACTCAGGACACAGATCCCGCGGGGATGGTGGTATGATCAGCAAGTGGGTAAAATGGAACCGCAGAAAACCCAATCCGACCATCCTTCCACGGCATCAAGCTGCCACTCATTTTCTGGGGTCTAGTTAAGGGCTGCAGAACTAGATTCTTCACTGGCCGAGATAAGGCAGGGACATATGTTTTTAGAAAACCAACCGACTGCATCTCTGGAAAGGCAACAGGTTCTTAGGACACACTTTAAAGCAACG
Source organism: Paguma larvata (assembly GCA_030068075.1). Taxonomy (NCBI): domain Eukaryota; kingdom Metazoa; phylum Chordata; class Mammalia; order Carnivora; family Viverridae; genus Paguma; species Paguma larvata. The sequence continues at coordinate 116,970,612 of CM057830.1, read as the reverse complement.
GGAAAACCAAATAATCAACTCAAGAGCTGATAGACAATCATACTCTTCAGTAGTTCTGGTGGGAAATATACCATCGGAGCCACTAAATTCAGAAAGGAATTAATGCCTTCCGGGAGTATCATGTCTCCCTAGAACATATTCAAGCAGGCGTTAATTAGTTCAGCCTCTTTGCTAAATATGCAGTAAGTTGTATACGTGAGCCCAATCATCTGGGCAAACGTACACGTGCCACACGAGCAACACTTGCAAACGATGCTCATAAATTGTTTTAATGCATTTAAAAAACCTCAGAGTACATGCAACAGCTTCAAACCCGAAACTGATTTAAATCAGTTTTTAAAAACCCTACCGAGTAATAGGTGAGTCGTGCGCTCTGCGAGGCCCTGCAAGGCTCTGCCTTCACAGCACTAGCCCTCTGACTGCAGAATAGAAGGGATGGGACTTACTGGGAGCCGTGCGGCAGCGGAAACAAAGAGGGCCTCATTACCATGCGAGGCACAACAGCCTTCAGATGTGATGAGAAACGTGACTGCATGACAAACCGGGCCTGGGGAAATTTCAAAATACGACCACCCAAGCATGCAGGAGAGGGTGGCGTGAACAGGGCCAGGACAGTGGGAAGGTGGGTCGACTCTGCACAGAGCATGCTGGTTTAGGCCCCCGATATAAATAGCCGGGGCCCCGTGGGCCTTGCAATCACACAGATTTTATATTAATAGGGATCCACACAGACACAGTTCCTGATCTGTGGCTTTGTGGATCGGCCGAAAACGGAAAACCGAATGGAAGTACATGCTTCATTTTTATTGCATTAGGCCGTTTAGTATGCATTTTACACGCAATTCTATACCGCTTTTGAGTGAGCATGAAACCAGTTGCTGCCTGTGGATAATTCCGACGAAAAAAAAAACAATCAATGAAGTCCCTCTCCCCACCCCAAATGATTTTTCCATGAGGTCTAAACCAGGCAGAATGTGCTGCCAAAGGCATTGACGCTGCGCTTGGTGGGGAGAGCTCCATCAACTTTCGGATAACACAAGTGACAATTTCACCATCCGCTAAGAAGGCTCACATTAGAACCTGGAAGCTGAAACCGAACAAAGTACCCTTATCTGAAATATGGACTTTCTTCTTCCACCAAATGTACCACTATATCTTTAGAGGTGTCTGCTACAGTTCCAGAAGGGCCAGATTAACTGAGAAAGAGAGTTTGCAAATTCCTCTGCTCAGATCAATACAATTCCCCAGCTCTAGAGTCTCTTTATCGATGACAATCTCTTGCATTGTAGTGATTAGAGATTCAGCATCTTTTAATCACCTTCGACATGACAACTACACGTATCTGTATCTCTGTGAGTTACAGCAATTGACACGGTGTTAAAAATCGGTGATTATGAGGTTGGCTTTTTGGTGTTACTGATTTTCTGATCTGTTTCAACCAAATCTCAAATAACACACATTAAGCCATTGTTGCAGTGTTGACACAAGCCGGCAAAGGGAAATGCGGGTTTGATTTTGACACTCCTATGCTAATGACTCAAAAGTATAATGAAGAACAATGTCAATGCGAACTTTCGATTTTCCTAGTCTCAAAACAAGTACCTCTCTTCTATTTCCTAACTGCTCGGTGTTGCGGCCGATGATAGGTAACGCACTATCGTTATTGGGAGGTTTGGGGTTTTTTACATAATGACACACATTTTTGAAATTTAGTAGACACATTTCAGTTTGGAGAGATAATGAAACAGTTTGCCCATCCACAAATTAAATCTCACGTCTCAGAGAGGCAGCTTGGACTACACACACACACACACACACACACACACACACACACATACACACACGTTGACTGTTGTTCAAAAAATGGGTTCGGAAAGTTGACTAACTTTTCACTCCATTGCACGAATCCCTTTCCATGACATACGGACTGGGTACAAAATCATGAAATGCAATGAAATGGCGACCATCTTAACAAAGAAGTTAAAAACCTAATTCTGGCCCACAGCTGTGACTAGACACCTAGGTTTCAGTCATCCCGTCATACAGTTCTTCATTCATTCATTCATTCAGCAAACATTTTAGTAATAACCCCCTTTTGCGGAGCATGTATTATGTGCAGGCATTTTGCACACATATAAACCGTAATGCTCATAATGCCCACGAAGTAGGAACCAGCAGTACCTCATGCTTAGCCAGGGAGCAGGCTTGGACTGGCTAACTGGCCCATGGATAGAGAGAAATGAGATTAGAACGCAGGCCTGTTGGTCTCCACCACATTAGGCCTGTTGGTTCTTCCACTGCGGTCCAGGCACAGCACCAGACGATGCTTCGAAGACATGAAAAACACAGGCCCTATCATTAATGATCATTACTGTGGGCTAAATTGTCTCTGTCCAAAATTCTTGTTGAGGTCACAACCTCTAGTACCTCAGAATATGACCTTATTCGGTGATGAGGTCTTTACAGACGTAATCAAGTCAAAATGAAGTCAGTTACGTGGGTCTTGATCCTATACGACTGGTGTCCTTACACGGGCATAAAATCAGAGCGTACGGTCCGCAATAAAGTGAGTGTCAAGGTAAAGTGGGTCGAGTGAATTGTTTTGGTTTCTCGGTGTGTATAAAAGGCATGTTTACACTATACTGTAGTCTATAAAGTGGACAATAGCATTATGTCTAAAAAGCAATGTGCATACCTTACATAAAAATACTTTATTGCTAAAAAATGCTAACCATCATCTGAGCTTTCAGTGAGGCATAATCACGGATCACAGATCACCATAACAAATACAATGCTAATGGCAAGGCTTGAAATATTGTGCAAATAACCAAAATGTGACACGGAGACACAAAGGGAGCAAATGCTGTTGAAAAAGTGGCACCAATAGACTTGCTCGACGCAGTGTGGCTACCAATCTCCAATTTGTAAAAAACGAACAACAACAACAACAAAATGAAAAACAAAAAACCTATCTGCGAAGCACAGTAAGCCAAAGGGCAATAAAATGAGGCCAGGTTGTAAAAGTGAAATCTGGACAAAGACATAGAGGGAAGAGACTGCGAAGACCCAGGGGTAAGACAGCTGTCTCTAAGTCAAGGGGAAGCCTGGAACAGATCTCCGTCACAGCCCTCAGAAGAAACCACCACCAACACCTTGACCTCAGATGATGGGACCATACATTTCTGTTGTTGACCTCACCTTGTTTGTGGTGCTTTGCCATAGCGGCCTTCGCAGATTAATCCAACCGTTTCACCTCGTTGGTGGGATAAGACAAATACACAAATGCCTACCTACCCTAGGAGGCTGACTACAGAAAATGACAGAAGGAAGGTATGAACAATGTTCAGCGGCAGGAGGGGCAGTGTTAATTGCCGGGGGAGGGGAGAAGGCAACAGCACTGTGGGGTTAATTTCCCATATTTATAGATTAAACTGAAGACAGCAGAAATAATAACCGCAATAACAATAACGGTAATAATGATACAAATTATAGTCACATTGACTAAGTCCTTAATATGTGCTCGGCACTGTGCTAAATGCCCCAAAAGGATTATCTCCTTTAATCCTCACGTCGATCCTGTGAGGTGAGTTCTAGCATTATCCCTGGGTTCCACTGGGCACCTGCCAGACCACGAACTCAGCTGTGCTGCGGGTCACTTGTTCCCCACGCAGCTGTGATGAAAAAGGCGTCTCTTCTACCAGACCAAGTCCACACTCGGGTGGGTTCCCCTGCCTCTAACCTCAATGTGCCCTAAAAAAGCCCTCCCGCATTGCTCACAGACTGATTTGTCTTCCACGTAGTCATTTGTCCTTTTGGCACTGGGCTCACGAGCCAGCGCTAAGTAATTTTTTACAGCCAACCCGCCTTCCTTATAGCAGGAACAGTATGTCAAGATTCTCATAAGAGAGCCTGCTCCTTAGAGCTAGGCTCACAGAGCACAAAATCAAAACAATAAGTACGCATTAAATGCTAAAGGGCCTGAGGTGCAGCGTGGGAATCCCGAATTCCATGTCCAAGTGGGTCTGTGCTTACACAAGTCCCTAAACTTCTACACTGCACCACCCCCTAACTCATCCCCTCTTCCTTCCCTCTTGAGCACAAAAGCTCCAGATCATCAAACACATACTTGGCAGTGAACACTCATTTTTAAACTTACCAACTGTGTTATGAAACTAACAGATGGTCATGACAATAACAGAAACCTATAGCTAATGCTGACCGTATCTTTCCAAACAGAAAAGTAGAATTTATCATCTCACAGGTGTGTGTGGGGGTGGGGAGGGAAGGGAGAGAGAGAGAGAGAAACTTGAGTATATTTGCAGGGTAATTCTTACCAACTTCATTTAGTTATCAAGCAGAGTTCCTACATATAATGTATTTAATTCCATCAAAGTTCTTCTATGAACTGGGCACCTTGCTAGGTGCTAAGACATGAAACCTTTGTGGATTGGGTTCTTAACCTGGGATCCATAATAGGCTTATGGGGGTCTGAAATCGTACACAAACTTTTGTGTGCATGCCTGCTTATGTGCATTTTTGAAACGAGATTGCATCATTTTGATGAGACTTTCAAAATACACTGTGATCCATCAAAGATTCAAAGACCCTGCTTTACGGGGATGACTGGGCAGAATATTTGAAATTCGGAGGATCTTGAAACATCGAGGGTATATCTCTAGCGTATCTCCCGCTGCACGAGGCACACACCCAGCTCCTGACCCACCACACAGAAGCCTTCTGCATTCACCGGACTTGTCTTGTTGCAGCAAGGCGCTCGCCAGGGCCTTACGCAGAGCCGCCAGGTGAAACGAGGCTGAACCGGCTGCGGAGATGAGCGAGAAGGTGAAGCGTGAATGTGGTGGCACTCCCTGTTTCGGTCCTCCGGACATAAACCTTCAGAAGGTGCCAGAAATCACCCAGATTTCACCTCCCAGGCTGCACCTTACTCTCGGGTTCAGATAAAGGAGATTCTCGAAACCATTTGAGTGAACGGGAAAGACAGTGATCCAACCCCCGACGTAAAGCTAATCTCACCAGGCAAGGGAACCATCAGTGAAAAGATGAGTGGAACGGGAGGAGTGTGTGACTGTGTTTCCGTGTCTGACCACGTAACTGTGTGCATGTGCCCCCTACCTCTCTCAGCTCAAGGACGGGGGTACAAGAGAAGCAAATGCATAAACAGCTGAATTCAGTCAAAGCCCTAATTGTTTCCCAAATGTATATGCTGTGGCTCCCAAGTGAAAGCCGTGCCAGACCGACCCCCACTGATGGCCTGTGGTTTTTGTGTGTGTCACCCACTTCTGTCTGTCTCTGAGAGAGACGGCCCATGCGTGGAGACAGTGGGCTGTTCGGGAGCCGTTTCTGCATGTGTAATTAGTCACGGTGCACCTGTACCTAACTGCATTAACAATTAACACAATTACACACACAATTGTGGAATTGCCCCCACTATTTGAATAATTAGTGAGCTAACAACATGATTTGCAGGTGCAATTGAGCAATTATGTACAGTTCCAAAGTGGAATATGCATATTTAGAGGCTTGGAAGAGGCCCATTACTAAATCTTGTTCCAAATGGTCAAATTAATTTTATTATTAGGAGGAATGGTACTCAGCGAGAGCGATCTAATCCTTAAGCACTCTGGCAGTAGGTACCAGGGAACAGTTCATCGCATCAAGGTAGCTGGCTCGAGGCTTCAGCCAGCACAGCCCCCCTCCCAGAAGGCCGCACGCTCTCTCCCCTGGCCTCTCTGAACCTGGGGCGATCATCCCAACTAGTTCTTGACTTTCCTTTAAACTGCCACTTCAGGGGCACCTAGAAGGCTCAGTGGGTTGAGCATCCGACTTCGGCTCAGGTCATGATCTCACCGTTGGTGAGTTCAAGCCCGTGTCGGGCTCTGTGCTGACAGCTCACAGCCTCTGGAGCCTGCTTCAGATTCTGTGTCTCCCTCTCTCTCTGTTCATTCCCTGCTCATGCTCTGTGTCTCTCTGTCTCTAAACAATAAATAAACATTAAAAAATTTTTTTAAATAAAACGCCACTTCAAATTCATTTGCTTTCTGCAGTTTTCCCCCACGGAGCCTCCTCTCTCCTACGTCTTGGGTCTGCAACCCCAAATGCTTAGCATGAGAGGCCACACAAAAACATCACCTCAGCTGTCTCCTGCAAGGAGAGGCCCAGGAACTCGGTGGCAGTAACGGGGTGCTACCTACAGCCAGGCCCCAGTGGGCAGGGCGAATCCAGGCATCACAGCACCGTCAGATGTAGACAGTTAGGGCTCCTAGCTCTTCGACATTAAGTTTTCTTCAACCTACTCCGTACTCTTGTCACTCCCAGGCTAAGTGAGTGTCTCTTTTGTCACTGAAAAGAACAATCACTGAAGCCTCAAGTTTCAGATGTGCACAATGGCAAAACCAACTGGGTTGTGAGCCATTAGCTCCCGTTTCTGTGGAATGCCCGGGGGGCGAGGCAGAAAGTAGATTGTGCTGGAAACCCATGAAGACTGCCCGCACTCAGTTTACAAGGCACCCAGGGCTTGGATGTCCTGTGATCTTGCAGACCCCCCTAGAAAAAGCTGGAAGTTTCTGTCAAATCTGTGGATGGCTCAGCAGTTCTGCCCAGCATTTCAGCTGTCTAAAAGGCAACAGAAGAAAACGCCACCTGTGGGTCTGATTTGAATTACTGTAGATCTTCCAAAGACCATAGCAATCCTTCCTTCCAGAGAGACCAGTCGCAAGTCATACCTGAAGATTGTTACTGCATTCTAGAATGAGCTCCAGTCATGTCATGGTGTCCATTTAGTCATCGGTAGGTGACATGAGATACGTGTTGTTTAAGGGCAGAGGTAAAATAAAAAGGGAAGCATGACCCAGAGACCATGCCGCAGGGGGACTGCCAATGTGCCGCCTGCATCTGCTCCTCATCCTCTGTGGACGCACCGCGCACCACTCAGAGGGTTTGGGGTGATGTTCTGGTTTTGTCTGTGTGTTTTCTCAATGTCAGCTGGTCTTTCCTTCTACCACTGAGGGGGGAAGTGTCAGTAACTTCTGATTAACCGGCCAGATTCAAATAGGAAAATGTCCAGCTCAAAGATGGGAAACCATCTCGTACCCCAGTGTTATTTGCTCCTTAACCTGGTGAATTGCGTGTAGACGGTGACATGGTGAATCAGGGTGAAATGGAAGGCTGGAAAAAGGATCAATCCCGTTTCCTTCATGTGTGCTTTGCCTAACTTTTACAGATTGGGAAAATGAGATGAGATGGGGATAAACTCCACGTGCTAAGCTCTTTCCGACAAGACTCCAGGAAAATTATTATTTTGGAATATTGCATTTTTCAGCCACCCTGATGCCATTGTTTTAACTGTTCACCTACATGAAAAATTACCTAACTTGTTGAAATAGATTTCTTGACCTACGTATAGCTACATGAAATGGTGTAATTTAATACAATCTACCTAAATTAGCACCAATTAGACAGGCTAAATTAAAGGGCATGTCACTAATAAATTTTATGCTAAACATATTACTGGTAATAAGCTAACTAAAATGCATGATGAAATAAAATATTGCTTTTAGCCTAGTTTAGTCTAAATAACATCTGAAAATCTTTAGTATGAAATATGCCAAGGAAAACCCTTACTTCCTTACAGGGAAATGGGAAAACAATATCCTGCCTGTATTAACTGTGGATATGATTTGTTTTCATGTTTGTCATTCTAATTTCTTAACAACACTTCCAAAACATTTCTCCTTGGGCGGGGGGACTCAGTTTCCTAACCTCTAAAAGGTTTTCTCCAATTTTTTTCTGGAGCAGAGATAATTAAGGTATAGTTTAAGACCGTATTAGAAAGAACACGAGCTTTGGTATCAAGATGCCTAGATTTCAGTCCATCTTGATTCTGCCACTTATTGGCTGAATAACCTTTGTGGAAGACCAAAACATGGCTTTAAAAAGATACGTCCCTGTCTAATCCCTGGAATCTGTGAGCATTAGCTTCCATGACAAAAGATGTGGTTCAGTTAAGGGTCTTCAGAGGAAGAAGTTACCCCGAATCATCTGGGTTGGCCCTAAAATACAATCACACGTATGCCTACACAAGGAAGAGTTTCGAGAGAGACACAGAGCAGAAGACAAATGAACCCACAGAGAAGTTGATCTAAGGATGGAGGCAGAGATTGGAGCAGCCACTGGTAGTCCTTAGCATGTGAAAAAGCTGAGAGAGGCAAGGCCAGATTCTCCCCTAGGGCCTCCAACAGGTCCTGCATACGCCTTCAGTTTGGACTTCTAGCCCCTCGAGCTACTGGAGAATACATTCCTATTGTTTTTAAGCCACTCAGTTTGTATTAGCTTCTTACAGCAGCCACACTAAACTAATCCAACCTTGGACCTCACTTTGCTTAGCTATAACATGAGGCCAACAAAGTCTAGCTCACAGATTCAACGTGATAAGCTTATGAGTAAGTACAGTTAACCCTAGAACAATACAGGTTTGAACGGCACAGGTCCACTTATATGTGGATTTTTTGATAAATACTTTCTCTTTCCTATGATTTTCTTAACAACGTTTTCTCTTCTCTGGCTCACTTTATTGTAAGAATACCGTATATAAAACATATACCAAATACGTGTTGACTGTTTATGTCATTGCTAAGACTTCCAGTCAACAATAGGCTATTAGTAGTTAAGTTTTGGTGGAGTCAAAAGTTATACACAGATTTTCAACTGTATGGGGATTCGCACCCTTAACCCTCATGTTGTTAAAGGTTAACTGTAACAATAAGAAAGGTTAGCGCTCACATAGCACTTACCATGTGCTCCTGAGGAAGGCAAAGTGCGCGCTAGCACAGACACCAACTATATGTAAATGAACGAAGAGGACTACACTATCCACTAAGGGTGGATCCATTTGCATGAATAATCATTCAAAATAAGGATGTGTTAATTGTGCATAATTATAATGAATCAAGCAAAAGAACTGAGCTACCAAATCAATAAAAATTACTCTGCAGGTTCCAGTCCAATAAAGTCCAACTTGCTCTTTATGATCATGCAAAAGGCCCCCAGAGTTCATGATGCAACAAAACACTTTCCGATTTTTTCCCTGCCGTTTGGCCCACGAACCAGGAAGAGCGCCGGGCAATTGCCCCGCAGAGAGCTGTCTGTCCAGCTAGTTGTGAACTTCACTCCCAACCCACTGGTCTTGAGGCCAAAGAAATGAAATTCCCCCCAGGCAAAAACAACATGTTCCCATAAATATGAGGAAGAAGGAGTTGGGGGGCGGGATTCTAAACTTCCACACGTTGCTCTTAGGCTGTCTGATTTTTTTAAGTGGCCATCAGGATTACATCAGAAGTAGCCAACTATATGGCAGTCAGCTCTAAATCCAGCAGGAAACACAAGACAGGCTAATGAATGAGGAAGAAATGTAGGATATAAAGTCACCAAAGTGGGAAAGAAGAGGGAAAACGAGAGGAAGAGATGGTCAACAGGGTGTCAGACACAGGTGTCCACACATGGAGGAAAGGCCATCTATCTCATGCTCAAAAGAGAGATAATTATCCGAGCTAACGTAAGTGCTCAGTTGTGGATGATGATTGTATCTAAGGTTTCTGGTATGTCTCCTCCTTCTTCTCCTAAGTACTCTTTTATCACTTTGAAGCATTATTGGAACTGCCTTTGGCAATATCCATTGGCAAATGATTGGCAAATCACTGCCTTGATACATTTTGGAGAAAAGTTGGGTCATAAACCAATAATGGTAAGCGAGTTAAAAAAGGATAGGACAGAGGCAGTTGTCCTGACTTGCCATTTCTGACCAGTATGTGCTGCTAGTTGTATCTGCAAGAACTAAAGATGAATCCTACATCTTCATTCGAACAGGAAACTCTCAGAAATGGAGGGTTTCTCCCAAAGGCTCAAGACCGTCTATGTGAAGTAACTGACTGGAGCATGGTGGCCACGCATCTCCTATATTTTAAGTCCTTGCAAAATGAATGCCTTCTAACTCTGATCTCCTGGGATAGGCCTGCTTTCCTGTACATAGGAGGCCCTCTTTTTCTTTGTTCTCTATATAGTTCCAGTACTGAGGGACTCCGCAGAGCCAACATACTTCCCTAGATGGTTTCCACCCAGGACAAAAAGAAAAACTACCTCCTGTTGTATTTTTTCACCATAGAGTCTCCCTGCCTTAAGGGCTCCTGAAGTGTGAGTTAATTTCACCAAACCTTTGATACTGTTTTGTCCAACAGCAGCTTGGCATCTCTATAGCATACTCATCATTTGCATTTGTCATTCTGATTAATTCACTCCCCAGTTTTGCACATTTCCAGGATGGATCTCATTTCCTACTCAGGAGGCTACCCTCTTCACAAGTGCTTGTAAAATGGCCCTGGCCTTCAATTTGCTTATAAGAGGCTAGTTAATAAGAGCTAGAAACAGCCTTCATTAGAGGGGTACTTTCTCTTCTTCAAGATTTGAAAAAAAATAACCACATTCAAATGTATACTATTATTTTCACAGCTTCCCATGCTAATCGCTTCTTTTTACAAACATACATAATTTTATCTTATATCAAAAAAGGGCACAGTCTTCATAAAAATGTAAGCAATACAGTTAATGAAAAAGAGTCTATAGATTCCCCCCCCCCACTAGAAATTACTGGAGATAACTTCTTGGGGTATGGTCTTCTAGTGTTTTGTTTTTTACATGCATAAGCTTTAAAAAAAAAAGATTATACCATACATAACTAATTGCTTCTTGATCAATGGATGAATGATTTGTTATCATTATATTTTGTCTTCTTATCTTATGCTGGTTTTGGCTTCACAGTACCCTAACTCCACGACAAACAAAAACTGTCAAATAAAATGTATAAGGCATCTGTTTTCTCAGTCCCTTCTAAGCCTAAATATCCCTTATTCCTTCATTGCTTTCAATTATCTGGAAATTCCTAATAAAGGAATTGTCACACAGCTTTCACCAGAGGATAAAATGATACATTCCAAGCAGACTTTTGGAAAGGTTTGGAGAGAAATTTTAAAGTAACCAAGTATTATACCTGAAATTCATAGGAGCAGAAAACATAAAACCAAACCTTTGAAAGTATAAACCACTCGTCTATAATAATCACATGGTATTTTATACACCCAACGTTAAACTCATAAAACATCATTTTGCCATTCTTTCCTCTTGGATTCTAAATTTCAAACATCCAAGCTGCTTTCAGATGCCTCTGTAATCCTTTCTTCATGGCTACACACTGAGATGCATAAAGGATGAGAAATCAAAGTTGTCAGCCATCTGAGAATTTTTAATGTATCAAACATCGCCTTCCAAATACATTTCTATTTCATTTCAAAAACAAAACATGATTTAGTTTTAAAAAGTCAGACTGGTTCATTAACCTATAACTGTACCAAAGCAAGAGTCAATTACATTGCCACATCAGATGTGTGTTGAGATAATTACCCTGAAAAGAAGATGTAAGGATGCCCATAAAGGCAGTGAAATGTGACCTATTAAATCAGGCTGTAACCTATTATGGGTCAAAAAACACATTTGTAGGGCCAACGGTCTCCTGCCTACATCCAGTCTTGCGTGAATTCTGCAGGTGTCTTTTGCAAGTAAACTTTAGATCTGTCCTTTCATTTCAAATTGGGGTCTTGTCTTCCTACCTTGGCTATCTGGGATGCAGGCATGTACTTCACGGAACTAATTGCCTACTTAAAATTAGGTCCCTTGAAATCTTTTGGCAAAACCCGACATAACAACAGGCCAAGATCATGCTGTATTAAATAAGCAGGGAGTCATTTGGGTTCACTTTCCTGTAAGTTCTCCTCCTGTTAATACTTTGTAACATTGATTTCCATCTCCAAATGCAACATCTGTTACAGCAAGGGAGCAAATGAGTCAGCAATCAGATCGACTGAGGATCACCTGGTGTGAGAGGAGAAAAAGTATTCACTACTGTCTTTACTCGGATGGCTGCCAGTCACAGCACAGACAAGACGGTGACGGGGCTAAAAGGCGGCTTCTATTCTGGGAATGAAATAGGTTGGAGGGAATGTTCATAACCAGGCAACACAATATGGAAATCAGGGGCCATCCTCTTGCAATTACAGATGGAAATGACAAGGAGGAAGCGGTTATAAGGAGGAAATGCAGGGCTTGGTCCTGTTTTTGCAGTGTTCGGAGAACTCACAGGATTCAGCATATAGTTCGAGTCACAGCTCTGGTTGCTGACAGTGAAAGGACACGTGACAATCTCACGAGGGGGAAAAAGACACAGGTGGGGTCTGGAGGCTTCCTTATGTTCTCTCCCCTCTGGGAAGGGCCACGCGGAGTGCATTCTGCCCCAACGGTGAAAATGGAGTCTCATGCATGTGATGCTTCTGCCCGGGGCAGCCTGTTACAGACTCAGTGCTCAAGGTTTGCATTTGGGGCTGGCCATGTAGGCACTCTCTACCTAGCATGTACCCAAACTGCCAAAGCCGCAGACTCATAGACAGCGATCAGGTGTTCGGCACGAGCCACACTGCTTGTAGGAACAGTCTAGACACGGTGAGCCAGCTTTTTCAGTTAGGGAATTTCTTTTTTTTAACTGTTTATTTATTTTTGAGACAGGGAGAGAGAGGGGGGGGAGGGGGCAGAGAAAGGGGGGGACAGAGGATCCGAAGCAGGCTGCTCCGCACTGACAGCAGAGAGTCCAAAGCGGGGCTCAAACTCACAAACCGTGAGATCATGACCTGAGCTGAAGACGGACGCTTCACTGACTGAGCCACCTAGGTGCCCCAGGGAATGTTTTCAAAGCCACGTTCCGACACCAGAGGCTGTCCTTGCAAGCACGCTCTTCTAAAGATCATGGTTTCAATAAGGCACAAATACACTTGCAGTGAAATGCACTGATACTCTATGAAACTACAAATAATTTCAGTGTGCATCTGAACACTGAAAAGTCATCCTAAGCAGGTCAAAGGAGGCTCTGTCTTAAAATCTTTTTTTCCAATCAATGGTCACGAAGGAATGAGGAATCCCATTCGGTTTCTTCAAATGTTCTATCCAAGTCTTCTGTGAGGCATTCCCAGACTGAAGGAGCCAAGGTCATCCCTTCTATTTTTCAAAGGATCAGGGACTACCCTGCAATATCACCCGATATGCAATTTAAATCTGCGTGACATTCCACCCATTCGTCCGCGTGTGTATTACACTTCCGCCACTTGTAATGCCTCCTGCCCTGGAAACCACACACCTCCCCCAACTCCAAAATTACAAATCCCACTGAGATTTCAAAGTTCAGATCAAATATCACCTCTTGCTGCCGAAGCCTTCCCCAATAACCCTGAATGGAGTTAATCCATACCTCTCACGGTAGTTTCTACCTTCAAGTACGGTTATTTGTGTACACACCTTGCCGCGTGCAGGATTTCCCCCTTCTACCTGCAAAAAGGGCATGAAGGCAGGGTCCAGACCAATCAGGATCAATTTCTGCACCTTTCAGTCCTTCTCCACGACACACCACTAATGTCTAACAGTACTGGCACCCAGTAGGTGCTGAACAAATGTATGTTGGATGGGTGGATGACTGAATAATCTGGAAGGGCTCTGAATCGGCCCATATGAATCGCGCTGATAACCGGACTTCTAAAGAAGGCACGTGTTCACAAAGAAAGCTCTGCCTGCGGCAGCAGGAATCACAATGCTATAGAACCATTTTTACTTGAATGCAAAATGTATTTCTTTGAAATGAATTTCCCATTTGGACAGCTGGAAATCTGCGGATCTTTCCTGGGAAACAGCCCAACATTTAATATCAGGGCAGTGAGAAAGGGTCTGGGTTTGGAATCTGTTCAATTAATTTGGAGTCCTCAGTCCGAGGAACAGCAGTTTCCACATTACTCTAACAATTCTGGCTCTCTCCCAAACCTTTCAGAGAATGTCTGCTCTGGACTGCCACGGAAACTACGGCCCCCAGGGGGAGACAGGAGCCAAGTGCAGGATGGAGGGGCAGGGCGGAAGTCTTCATCTCCTATGTACTAAGAAATGGCTCTGCATTTCTCACCCAGGTAGCCAGTGACACAGTTGCACATAAAGCACAATGCATTTGAAAACCGGTGAACAGTTTATCAACGGGGAACAAAAATACATCATCGGCAGCACTGCCTGCTACACCTGTCACCTCAGTTTCTTCTGTTACGGGTTTGTAGTCTTGCCATTAGTGAAACCCACTCACACTTCACGCCTGCTGGCAGCTTTCATGCTGCTATAACTGCCTTTTCTCCAGTGTATTCAAAATAGCCCCTTTGTAAGGAAGGTGCATCTGGCTTTCCAGAAAGCAAGTCCAATTGTAAAGATTTTTATAGTAAGCCTTCGTACAACAAAAATTCGACTTTACCTATTTTGTAATACTGGTTGTCACCTATCACGTTTCCCTCAGGCAGGGTCCCCGCTCCATTCCACCGGGTGAGATGAGATGCAGCAATTTCAGGACAGAGGCAGCCAAGCTCCCTGGCCTCCCTGAATCTCAACCTTCACACTTGAAAATGGGAGAGAACAGCCCCTACTTCAAGGGGTCGCTGGGATTATTCAGTGACAAGGGCTGGGATTAAAAAAAAGAAGAAGAAGAAGAAGAAGAAGAAGTGAAGCCATGCGAGATTGGACTGCTAAGTCCACGTAGCCCAGGAGGAACCACGTGCCCCTCGCGGACAGGCTGTATGACAAACAGACCAGCACACAAAATCATACCCCAGAACTTTCTGCCAAACCAAAACCATTTTGGTCAGCGTACTCAAAATGCTACTTCTGTCCCTCAAGATCTCTACCCGATAAGGCAACTTTTCTTTAGAATTTATTCTCCAGGTGGTGTCTATGGGAAAGCCTTCTCTGTAGCCTAACTCTCTAGTCCCCCCCCCCCTAAACTGAAAGGTCCTACAGAGCACAGTGGGTTACAAACGCATGTGTGCGCACAGGTGTGTGCAGGCACACACACACACGCAAGCACGTGCTCATCTTTGTTCCATTCTGAAAGAGAGTCCCAAAGATACTCTACAAAATTGCCAGTGAGGGCAGCGGGGTGGTAACCGCAGGCTGACACCTCTAAAGACCTGGACGTGCAGGTCTGTAAGGAGGTGTGAACTGCATTTAATTAAGGCCTCTTCATCTCACGTCCCAGTTCCCGCAGGTAACTGGGACACGTGTTTCAGATGCAGGGGCCACAGGGGTTCACAAGATTAGTCCGGGAAGCGCATGTGACGAGATCACTGTAATCAGGCTGATAGACACTCTAATAGCCTAGCAAAGAGCAGGGGGGGACCCGGGAAGAGAGGGACCAACAGCCGGGAATGTCAGAGGAGAGACCAGGGGAGGCTCTTGTGGGATGAGAGAGTTCGCCAGGCAGGGGAAGTGGAGAAAGCCCAATATTCCAAGCAGGAGCAGAGCATGGAGGAGACATGCGGCCTGCGGTGGGCACGTGCTGGCCGCATTTCAAGCCAGCGTCCCAGGGGCCCTGGACATTAGCACACGAGTGTTCTGATTACATTGTTGTCAAGTCTCATCACACTGGAGCCACGCTTTGCAGCCATTCTTTCTATAGAACCCGGCCTACTTCACAGAAGACTTAGGAGGTGAACAAAATACAACTGACTTCAGTGATATCTGCAAATGTAAAACGCTATCTAACTGTGTCGTGTTGCTCATTAAAAAAACATTAAATATCCTTCACCTATGTTATGAGCCAAGTTGTGAAAATAAAGCTGTCTTATTTCATTAAGAATTACCAACTGAGCCGGTAATGCCAATAATCACCCTTTATCAAGATGGCTGCAATTTGTTTGTCAGCCCTTTCAAGTTCACAGCAAATTAGTTCAGCAAGTGGTTGCAAGGATATTATGAAATCACAAGCTTTGGAACGCTTTTCTCTCGGAAGACTGTGCTTTAGGTTGCAGGAGGTCTTTGTTAGGAGACCCTGCCATCGAGCCGCCTGGGTGTCTCAGTCTCTTGAGTGAAAAAAACTCTCTTCTGTGCCCATCCTTGCAGGGGCTTTGTTCCCTTCTTAACAGAAAGCTTCCCGGGATGGTCACGTAGCTTCTTCATAAATGCTTGGCTTTGACAACCATCTTTTAATCAACTGCGATATTTAACCTACATCATCTAACTACATTAATAATACAAACTGAACCTTAGGATAAATGATTGGTTTTTGTATTTTGGCATTGAGAATCTTCTTTCCTTTCCAGCTGACTTTCTTGAACACAATGCACAACACAGGAATCATTTCTATAATTCGTGTTGGCAAGGATAATATCACCTGTACACCAGTCTGAGGCAGCTGTCTGAGAAGTTCCATTTTGCATATCATAGGACTGTGCTCCCCCAAATCAGGTACCAGCTACCCTCTCCTTCGCCCTTTGCCCTTAGACCAAAACTGAACAAAAACATGATCCAACCAAAACTGGGAAGGCCAAAGAAAGATGCCACCAGCTCATAATGAAGGGAGAATCCACACTTCAGTACTTCTGGCATTTCTGAACACTGGGGAATTCTGACAGAACATGAAGCCAAGAAGAAAGCTGACAGCGATCAGGATCATAGAATTAGACAAACCTCAGGCTGCATCACCCTAAATAATCCCTGACAGATCAGAATCCTTGCTTATGAAGGTCCTTTTGGGAAGGAAATCTACAACATCACTTAGACGGTAAGGCATTCAATGTTACCCTAAATAGAAATCCTGTACTATGCAGAAAGGGATTCCATAAACCCTGGATCATCTATTTTCAGAAAGCAGCTAAGGTGTCCTTTGTTTATGCATAGAGAAAACCCTTTACCTCCAGTCAAGAAGTAAGGGGCTTTAAAATAATAGTCCATGGGGGTGTGTTTGGGTATGTCTCTCTTATCAGGAACCTGTCCGTTACCCATAAAGATGGAATTAGGAGCCTGCCAATCCACAGTTACGGGCGTGACCATATGACAGAAAGGGTCCAATGGAAAAGAATGCAATTACCCCCAAGGGTCCCTGGAGGTTGAGTTGGCAGCTAGGCCCATGGCTGCTACTGAAGAAACCAGAAGCTTCACCTCGGAAGAAGGAAAAGGAAGTAAGTAAAGAGAAACAGGACAAGAGATAGGGAAAAGCAGAGAGTACAGAGTGGTAAAGCATGTACCATAGAGTAATGGCTTCTGGGTCCCCATATGAAGCCCTAGAATGCTGGCCAACCCCTTACCCTGCATCTCTAAACTGCCAGGATCACTGCAAATGCCCCTCCCCCCCCCAGTCAAAGAAATTGATTCTAGTAAGGAATTCAGGCATAAGTGTTTCAAAAGGATCTGTCAATGAGAAGCAAATTTTCCTTTTGAGCACAATCATTCAGGAAGAGCAAATCTATTCAACTTCAAGATGAAATAACAGGACTGTATCACAAAGTCTTTTGACGTCTACATTTGTGAAATGTCACAAACAGTTTCATGTCACAAACTTGTGCATGCCAAGCAAACAAGTGGACCTTCTGTTTTTATAAGGCACACGGATACGTAGGTACACGAGCAAAAAAGAGACTTTGCAAAAGGAAACAAAAGGCAGATTTTTACGAATAAAATCAGATTCTCAGAAACAAAACAAACCAACACAAAGCCAACACAATTACGATATGCCATTGACAAAAGAAATTAACATAATTCCTATCATTGCTACTATTAAAGTGGTATTCTTAAACTAGCTTCCTGTTCTGATCTTGAACAAACAGGCCAATAAATTTGCATGTCCATAGGCCAATTATTTAAACAACTTACTTTATAGCAAGACCCAGAATTCATCAAAACTGGCATCTTTTAATGCTAATTCTAATTAGAACAAGCATTGCATTTTGTATGCTTTCCAATTACGCACGAGAAAAGTCAGCACAAGTGTCCTCTCTTATCATAATGATCTGTTTCTAATTTCAATTTTGGCCATGACTTTGCACTCAATGATGTAAACGTAACTGTTCCTGTCAGATTAAGATTAATTTGATTTAAGCCCTCTTTGTTCTAATTATATATTCTATTTCTGCTCACAATGCAAGTTCCTTTCTAAGCCACATCTGTATTTTATCACAACAATGGGGAATTTCTTTGGTATTTAAAAGGCAACCATAAGATTTCTTTTTGGCACTGTTAGGACAATTTTCCTTAAGCCTGTGCCAAAGCATTTAATATTTCAGCTGACTAATCTACAGATTAATGTAATTATTATTTGAATATTAGAGCAGGAACTTTTCTGAAATGAAGTCTCTAAAAGTTATTGCTCTAATTACTCCCTCTGCTCCCAGGAAAACCTTCTGGTTGTCAGTTTATTCCCTGAGCAAATTCCTTTACTGGGTGACACCTTGCATGCTATGCTCCCTACTGGAACCACCGCAAATGCAGTGGTCAAAATCAAAATGAATCACTTGGGAATCAAAGCTGTCTGTCTGGAGGTCCAGAACTCGAGTATTCGTGCATTCATCCTCAATTTCTCTTACTAATTTCCTACCTTGCTATTTCATAAAAATAATCAGGTGAAAAGAAGTGGAAAATAGCAAATTAACCCTGGAGTAAGGTCTTGTCTTTCATTCAAGATGCAAAGCAGAAAGTGTTTGGGAAACAGCATCAAACAACACCAATACCAGGGGCACCTGGGTGGCTCAGTCAGTTAAGCTTCCGACTTCAGCTCAGGTCATCATCTTATGGTCGGTCCGTGGGTTCGAGCCCCACATCGGGCTCTGTGCTGATAGCTCAGAGCCTGGAACCTGCTTCGGATTCTGTGTCTCCCTCTCTCTCTGCCCCTCCCCTGATGGTTCTTTCTCCCTCCCTCTCCCTCTCTCAAAAATAAATAAACATTAAAATAAATTTGTAAAATTTCTAAAATACCAATTCCAGAATCCAGTGCTAAAAGCCAGGTGAAATATGCAGGCTACTTCAATTCAGCAAACATTTTTTTGAGTGTCCAGCACAATGCCAAGTACTAGAAAAGTTTTAGAATATGGTTAAGTCTAGATCCCTTTAGCCTATAAAACGCTTTGGGATTCTCAATCCTAAAAAAAAATTTTTTTTAAAAATCAATATTTTTTGTTTTGAGAAGGTCCATGGTACATTTATTTGAAAATATAAAGTAATTCAGCAAAGCACACCCAGAGTTCGAGAAGTAAGTTATCCAGAAAAAGTCTCATCAGCTTAGGCTGTGAAGGTCAGTGACCTCACATCACATTCACTTTTATATTTTCTAAGTTCAGTCCTGGCCTGTCACAAAATAGGTGTGAGGCAGCCTGTGACATAAACTTAATACAATGATATAAAAGACGGAAGGAATAGGATAGTGGGACTAGGCCAAGGTTAAATAGCCCAAAAGCTTTCTATTAGCGCCTAGATACTTAATGCAGGTGGGTCAAAAAGAAGGAGCTGGTTCTTGGCGGCCAGAGCAAAGAGGGGCCCCTGAGAAGTTATGAGATGCAGAGGGCTCATGAAATTAGAAGGGGCCGACTAGATACTAAGGAGACCCTTTCTTGGATGGAGATCTGAGAAAACTTGCTTTTCTGGATCTTCATAATAAGATGCTAAATGACACAATGGACCATGTCCAAGCAGCATTCCGCTATTATAAGGACTATAAAGTGTGAGTCATAATTGTCAGAGAAAGGTGCTTGGAGCTAACAAAGTCTAAACCTGTGGAACATTGTATCGCTCACTTTCTCTGTCATACACTAATCCATTCCGTCATTCATCATGTATTCAACGGGCATCGCTAAGTCCTACCGGGCAGCTGACACTATGCTGGGCATTGGGGCAATGGCAATGAGGACACGGACACCGTCCGCTGTGTTCACTGCTACATTCCCAGCACGTCACCCAGTGCCTGGCATAGGGTCAAGTCTCCACAAACATCTGTTGAATAAATCAATGAATGAGTTTGCAGTCTAGAGAGCTAGTGAATCAGAGGGAGTTGACCTAACAGTCAGGGCTTAAACTGAACAGGAAGTTGAGGTAGACTGGATAGTGAATGCTTTCTTTTGAGGAAATAAAGAGATTTTGGGACTTGATTTTGAAAGACAGCTCAGTGATATGCCATCACAATCATTCACTTTCTTTACCATTATATGCTTTTTCAATGTTTATGTATTTATTTTGAGAGAGTGAGAGCAAGCACAAGCAGGGGAGAGGCAGAGAGAGAAGGAGAGACGAAGAATCCCAAGCAGGCCCTGCACTGGCAACACAGAGTCCAACAATGGGCTTGAACCCATGGACCATGAGATCGTGACCTGAGCTGAAATCAAGAGTTGGACACTCAACCAACTGAGCCACCAGGTGCCCCCTATCATTTTGTGTTTTTGTGTCTCCCTTCCTCCAACATATACACACAGAACTAAGCTATAGGTACAATGACTTTTTCCTCAAACCATAAAATATCAAAAAGTACTTTAAAAGAATAGATTAAAACAATAAAAAAATACTACAATCTCTACAATTCTCCAAGCAGTTGAGTATTTCAAGTGCAGTTGGAGCTATAACTCCCAGCACTTTTGCCCAGCCAACACACTATCACTCTTGATTGCCACAACAAATCCATGAAGTCACAGGAAGATATAAAGTCTCTTTGCCTATAAGGAAATGGAGTCCAGAACACATAGGAACGGTGTTACCAAAATTTAAGATGATGCTTTCCATTTTCCTCCTAAGGCCACATAGGTGCATGGAGTAACATGGAGAGAGCCCAAAGGAGAAGAGTTCCGTGTAAATCCTCATCAGCATATAGGGGAGTTGAGGTGTCATAACTGTAGGCTCGGGACTGAATGCGAGGTTAATACAGGCACATCTAAGAATCCTGCATATTTGTTCTGAAGAAATGACGTCAAACTTTAATAAGGGTTGCATATGCTTTTATTTTACTGTAGTGACCAACCACCCAACCAACAGTGCCTTGCTTAAGGCACTTTGAAAATCCTCTAAGTGTTAGATGAAGGATATAAAGTCTAGGTGTGCACTTCTAGATTTCAGAAGTATTTCAGATTTTCAGTATTCCACTCTTTTACACACAATTTCCAATTTATTCCCAGTGATTAGACTTCTTCTCAATAACAAACAGCTCGTGCCACCATTGTCCGGGAATCCACTGAGTCAGCCCAGTTGTGAGTCTGCAGTTGGCACTATAATTCCTACGGCCTCTCTCCCGGTAGACATTTGACAATGCCTGAAGGCCGTCTCTCTTCCTGAGAGCTACTGAGAGAGATACTGTTGAAAGCCTGAGGAAATATTTGTGAATTCGGTCAGAAAAGAAGGAAGAAAGGAGATGTCTCTCATTCGCCCTTTACACTGCTCTCTGTAATCAGGTAGTACAGGAAGGAAGTAGAATCCTTTGAAAGGACACCCACGGAAAACTCCACTTTGGCTTTTTAAGGAGCTCCAGTAGATGCTGCTTCACAGACTTCAAGAGGCGTGCCACTGTCCCCATTGTAAATCCTGATTTGTTCCTACTTTGGCCAGGTCTGAAGCTTTGGTGACTAGACCAGGGATACCTGGCCCTAGCTGCGGAGTGAGTGATGTTTCAACCCAAGGAAAATGCCAACTAGGACACACCAGAACAAAGAAAATAACACAGGGCTTGGTTTCGGTGTTTTGTTTTCCACTTTAAAATGCTATTCATTTTTATGAAAAGAGAAAAATTGGCTTTTGGGCAGATACGTTGCTCGAGAAATGAGTAAGCTCTCTCAGGTGAATTTTCCCCTCTATCGTATCTCCCTGTGGCTCAAAACACAAGTATCAAGAAAAGCTCTCTAATAAATGCTGGGGGCTTCGCAAATACCATTGGTCAGTTGCTTCACAGGATTTATTTCACAGCGTGCCTAAGAAGTTGATGACATGACTGGATACGCTTGGTGGGACAATGATCCTCATCCCAGCTGGAGTGTGGCTTGGGTTTGTCACACATTCTCATAATCATGATGAGGAAGTGAAGTGGAGAGGAGTCTGTTTATGATGGATGTAGGAAGATCAGAGGCATTTCCATGAACAAAACTATCCCTAGGATAACATAATGATCCTTCTATCCTCAAAAGATAATGAAAAATGTCTCCACCCTCTATTTCTCCTACCGTGATTCAGAATCAACACCATCTGCACACAGTGCGTTCTGTAGTTACCGTAATGTCAGTTGAGAACTATGTCAGAAAATGTCATTTTCAGAACCACTTTGCTTCTCTGAATACATCGTGCCCTCCTCGTCACGCCGCATTCATACCTTCTTATCTCAGTAACAATCCTTGAACTCATTTCGCAATATTTCTTGAGGAGCAAAACCCTTCATTCTTTCTGGTTTGGGTTTAAATGCATTTTTTTCCGTAGTTCAAAAGAAATAAGATAGGCCCCAGGACCCATAAAGTCATGCAAATAATTAAGTCCAGGACTAAAATGTTTCAAAACTTCAAAAGTAGAATGGCTTATGATTTTGTAAATATCTTCAAGGATCATGCGAACCAAAGGAAAGATTCTTTCACAGAAATGGAGCTTTCTGTAAGGACTCCTTCATAGTCCTTAGTAGGAGTAGTCATACATAGTCATAGTAGGAATCATAGTTCCATACATTTGTCCAGACAAATCCCCCGTCTGACACATCCAGGATTCAAGTACTATGTCCAGGTGACATCAAGGAAAATAGAGTGAGCAATTATCTTGATTTGTCCAGGACTGCCCAGTTGAGCACTGAAAGTGCAGGACAGGGTGGGGGGGCGGCGCCTGGGTGGCTCAGTCAGTTGAGCATCCGATTTTGGCTCAGGTCATGACCTCACAGTTGGTGAGATTGAACCCCACGTCGGGCTCGCTGCTGTCAGCCTGTCAGCGCAGAGCCTGCTTCAGACGCTCTGTCCCCCTCTCTCTGCCCCTCCCCTGCTTGTGCTCTCCCAAAAATAAATTTAAAAAAGAAAGAAAGAAAGTACAGGATGCTCTGCCTACCTAGAGCATACTCTTTCCCTGGAAGCAGGCTTGGGCAGCAAGAAGAAAGAGAGAGCGATGGTGTTCCTACTTGGAGAGACACCTCTTCCCACAAAGCCTCCTGAATGGCAAAGACTCAGCCTTACAGCCAGAACATCTCCGAATGCTCCAACAACAGTCATGGAGAGAGAGGTAAGGGGAAATATTTTGTTAGCATTCATTTAAAATGATACATGTCAACTTTCAAAACAGCAAGACGTTCAAAGGGATGTCGCCTAGTGCTGTCAATCAGTAGCAGACATCGGCATTCTCTCATCGGCAACAAATATCAACGGCCTTAAAAATGTTCGTACCCTCTGATCCTGTAATCCCACTTCTGGGATTTTATCATCAGGGAAAAAAGCCTGACATGCATGAAATGACTCAGGTATAATACTGTTTCCCGAAGTTCTATTTACTGTCCCAAAGAATGAAAAGTCTAACTGTTCAACAAAGGGGGAGTGGTTAAATCATATACGACCTAATCATGTTGTATATTATATTATCAGTCCCTAAAATAAAGTTTTAAAAATTAATGATAAATAAGAATGCTCACAAAAGGATGACAGACAGTTGTATACACAGTATGGTTCTGTTTGGAGGAGATAAATAACCGAAAGAGGAGACAGCGATCGCGGAGGTGTCTACAGTGGCCATTGATAGGTAGTGAGACTGTGAGCAATTTCCATTCCATTCCTTACACTTCACTGCACTTTCCCACTCTTCCACAATCAACCTCTATTACTTGGATTAAAACAAGTTATTGCAGGGGCGCCTGGGTGGCTCAGTCAGTTAAGCGTCTGACTTCAGCTCAGGTCATGATCTCACGGTCTGTGAGTTCGAGCCCCGCGTTGGGCTCTGTGCTGACGGCTCAGAGCCTGGAGCCTGCTTCCGATTCTCTGTCTCCCTCTCTGTCTCTCTCTGTGCTTCCCCTGCTCACGCTCTATGTCTCCCTCTTAAAAACAAATAAACATTAAAAGAATTAAAAAAAAAAAAAAAAGCAAAAACAAGTTATTGCAGATGTCTGTCAAAGAATCACCCCCAAAACCAAACAAAACCACAAAAATGTCTATCAAATATTTGAGGAGTGCTGCGCCTGGGTGGCTCAGTCGGTTGAATGTCTGACTTCGGCTCAGGTCACAATCTCGTGGTCTGTGAGTTCGAGCCCCGCGTCGGGCTCTGTGCTGACAGCTCAGAGCCCGGAGCCTGCTTCACATTCTGTGTCTCCCTCTCTCTCTGCTCCTCCCCCACTCATGCTCGGTCTCTCTCTGTCTCAAAAATAAATAAACATTAAATATTTGAGGAGTATCTCTATTCCTTAAGAATCTATGAGTAAGTCTCATATATTGGGCACCTAAGGCAGTCAAGTGCCACGCTAGGAGCATGGCATAGTAATTATACTATTTTCTAATAAACACATACATGTGGTGCTCTGAAGTTTATACATGTATATACATTTTATGCATACTATACGCACACAGACACGCACACAAGT
Source organism: Paguma larvata (assembly GCA_030068075.1). Taxonomy (NCBI): domain Eukaryota; kingdom Metazoa; phylum Chordata; class Mammalia; order Carnivora; family Viverridae; genus Paguma; species Paguma larvata. The sequence goes on along the minus strand of CM057830.1, from coordinate 116,946,149 downwards.
CAGCACGTTTTCCCTGTAAGGAACCATCCAGTATATATTTTTAGCTTGGCAGGCTACATGGCCTCTGTCGCAGCCGCTTGACATTAGCCTCACAGCACAAAAGCAATCACAGACAATAAGTAAACAAATGGGCACAGTTGTGTGCTGATAAAACTTTATTTGCAAAAACAGGTGTCTGCAGTTTGTAAAGCCCTGTTCTCTCCCAAATGAAATTCGATTGAGTACCAATCACAACCAGAAACCTATACCCTGAGGCAAGATTGTCACAGAACAAAATCTCCCAAATATATCAGAATGAAACCCCAGCGGATTGGCTTTCCTAGTTCAACCTCGCCATGTGGTTTTCCCCTTTGGAGGACAAGCATTCACGTCTTCTGACCCTTTTGTTGGATTCCATGTACTCGTGTTATGTGGCCGCTCCCTGCACCGCCACCCTGACCAGGGGTCAATGATTCGAATGTAGTGACTTGAGAAACCAAGAGTTAGCTGCTTATCATTCACCACTTACATTTGTGGGTCTCCGTTTCATGTATGCTAGCTGCTTTCGGAAAAAGAACTTCCAAGGACACACACAGCGCTAAGTTGCCACATGAGCCCTCAGAATCTTCATTCTGCACCATCTAAATCTAATCATCCAGAGACTGAGGAAGCTTTTGCTGCAAAGCATCGGTTTTATTTATTTTCTTTTTAAAATCCATAACTACTACTTTCGGTTACTGTGCCTGGGCAGGTTCCAGTACTATTCAGACACGGTGAAGACTCCAATTTACCAACATCGAGATAACAGAGAGAAATAAGTCATTCTTGAGCTGCCTGTTTTTCATGTCAAATAAATGAGTTGATTGTTTATGAATTACAAAGGATGCAAATAATCACTATCAAATGAAATGTTCACATCTCAAAGGCATCAAATTCCAAATTGTCATACTTCACCAACAAAGAGGAAGGCACGGTTAACTCTTTCATAGCAGACGATGCCAGCTCAAGGTATGGAAAGTGCCTGTATTTCTGTATTCAGCTGCTAACTGTTCTTGCCTTCTGCCGACCCTAGCCAGCTCTGTTCTTCCGCTGAGACAGCTCTATTTAAATGTCGGTGCACATACAACACAGCTAACCTTTTGTGCCGAGCACTTCGCCGGTTTTACTTCACGTGATCCTTCCTGACCCTCTAAGGCAGGCACTGTTATTATCCACATTTTATAGATAATGAAAATGAGACTGGGGCAGTTCAACATCTTGCCCAGGCTAGCATGAGCTAGTTCCTGGAGGTAAGTGCAGGCTGTTGCATCCGAAAGCCTATGCTAATCCCCTATTCTTCAGAGCTCCTGATACAGGCCCATTCTCTTCCCATGCGTTGTTGGTCAGGCTCAGTCCATCAAACTTGCAAATAATCACTAATCGTCAACATTAAACCTCGCCAATGTTTCAACGTCAGCTGTTCTGATTCAACGATTTTTTTTTTCTGAAGGAGCAAAGGGCTCAGATGACCAACGGCATGTGTGTTTCAGGAAACGTATTCAGGAGTTCCAAGCAGAAATTAGGAAACATCTCATAAGATGGCATAGTAGACAGAAGCAGACAGATATGTATGAAGGCTTTATATCTTTATTAAAATATATATGTGTTTAATAATATATGACACGTTAACAAGTATAAATAGATACACAGGTATTTCACTGTACCGTCGTTTTCATGATGTATGGGTATTTGGGGTTTTGTTAGAAAACTGTATATGCTCCCCTTACGGAAGAATAAGATGCTGTCACCATGGTGCTGTGATCTCATTTCAGACTTTCTGCACATGTGCGATGACCTCCTCTGTCTTTTTGTCTGTCTGTCGAAATTTGGCCCATACAGGGAAAAATCCAGGAACGCACAATTCCGCCTTCCTGCGCAACCTGTCACCCCTCATCGGTTTGCGATTTAGTGTAACCTGAGCACGAAGACCCCTGCTATTTTGTTGCAGAGCAAATACAACATGATCCAGAGCTAGGAGGTCAGACCAAAGGCTTTGATTAAGGTAGACTGGAAAAAACGGAAACATTTTCTGTAACTAAATATCATAATTAAGCACAGACAAAGCACTGGACTGCCTTAGCATCACCATGGTTGGAAAACAAAAGTGACAAAAGCAGTTTCGGTCATGATCAAGATAGGGCTAAATATATGGTATGGAAAGAATTGATTGAACACGGGAGTTTCTAGTTTGAGTGTAGGTAAAACGATAACCTGATGCCAAGATGGAAAGCAATCAGGAAGTTTCAAATATTAATCTATCCCCCTAACTCTCAAACTCGCTCTGACAATCGCCAAGACGTAATCACCACTACAGCCAACATGAAAAACCCCATCTATGTGACGGTAAACGCAATGAGCAAGCATGTTCGTGCCCCCATCTGATTTATATAACCAGCTCAGAAAGATGCTAAGGGGGGGAGCCCTGTTGCTGGTTTCATCACACTTCTTTGTATGTTTCTCTTAGCCCTCCTAATACATTACGAGTTCGCAGAGGGCAGGGAATACATACTATTCCATATTATTCCTTAACAGTGCATTGAAATTGAACAGTCGCCCAACAGGAAAGAAGAGAGGTGTGTCCCCTCACAAGAAGCTTCAGCTTTTCCTCAGTTGATACGCTCTCCTCCAACAGTGGCTCACCGCCCCTTCGACAAGCCCTAATCAATCACTACCCAAACGTTTTATGGCTTCTCCAGCAGGGCTCTCTAGCTTGCTGGTGCCCGAAAGGAAATGGGGGGAGGGGCGAAGCAGGAAGAAGAGGTCAATGGTGGCTAATTTCATTAGTGGCATTAAGGTCAGATGTCTGGACCCACACAGGGAGCCCATAAACAGCGCTTGCGTCCTCAAGGCAAAAAATACATCTTCTTCCCATCTCATACCTTCTTCTATCACCACGAGTTGACATTTTCTGTTTTTTTGTTGCTTCAGAGATATACCTGATTTTTAAGAGAGTTTTTTATTTTTGTTTTGTGTGTGCGTGCGTGTTTTTGTTTTGTTCTGTTTTGTTGGAAAGGAGAGGTACAAAAAATTTTGAGAAAAAAGAGAACCAAGAGGTAGTCTGGTCCTGAGACTTTTGTCATGGAATTCCTTGTGAAGCCTCTAAAGGTTTCGGTACAACAATGGCGATTTCTGAAGCATGGGTACGCACGTAACAGCAGTTCTCAGCATTAGGCATTGATACTGACAGTCTTTCCTACTGGGAAACTCATTAAGAGGGAACAAAAGACATCAGCTCACATTTCCCAGCAAAAGATTTTTAAGAGATGTGGAAAACCAAATCCATTGCCAAAAGTTCCTTAGAATTCTAAGAATCCAAAGACAATTATTGGTAATTAAATGTTGAATTAATGCTTATTAGACTTAGCTTATTAGATTAATAGAGATAAAAAGTCTTAATTAATTAATTAATTTTACTATGTTCGGTGATTTTGGAGGCTTAAGGTTGTGCTTTCTGCTTTCCCGGTCTACCCCTGATCGGAGTCCTGATTAATTGGATGGGGAGCTCTTGCTCAGAAACAAAAGGTCTGCTATCGCATAGTTCCTTCACACGCGAAAGAAGCGCTTGCTTCAATAGGGGAACTTGTGGAGTTCCTTGTGTACATCTTAGCTAGACACCTGTAGCAAGACTGAGAGATGTGGATTTATGCAGCAGGAGCAGGAGAGAGGCTTGCGAGGCGAAGCGGCAGATCAGGTGGTGGTGGCTTCCCCGGGATCTGGAGCTCCACAGGGACAACGTGGACTCCGCGGGCCTTCTCCCATCAGTGACGCGCAGGAACCTGTCAGTGTGGGGCGCTGGATAGAACCTCGGTGCCCACAGGTTATTGGATCATAATCGGTCAGGACAAGAGGCCCTTCTGCCACTTGGTAAAAGGCAGGATACACATCAGAGCTCCAGGACACAAAAACAGAGATAGTGTCAGCCTCCCTCGAAAGATGCAATGTTGACGTTTTGCCAACCACAGAAATCGGGAAAGCTATTACATGAAAAATGTGTCAGAAAAGGTTTCATGAGCTATGTGAAGATGCGCCAACACGTATATGATCAGACGCGCATGTCAGGAAACCGGCTGGACCAGATTATCGGGGGACTGCCCCCTAATTCCATTTGTGCTCTTGCCTCAAAAGTTTCCTCCAGCGATATATAACCGCACATGAAATTTACCCCACAGTGTACCATTTTCTGAGCAAAAAAAAACCATAAACTTAAAAATAGCCGCAGAACTCTCGAAACAGTTAGAATTCACGGATTCTTTTGAAGAACTTAAACTAGCATTATCAACACCCGGGGGCAGCTATTTTCGTAAAACGAGAAATAAAGAACATCTTTCATGACTTCCAGGGGGTAAAAAAAAAAAAAAAAGCAGATTATGCATATTACAAAAATGTGGACTTGAGTGATTCTGGTTTCATTCCATTTCATCCCATTTCCTCCCCCACAAACAGCTATATCATCACAACATCCCCAAGGTCTTGGAGCTGAAAAAGGAGAAGGGAGCCTTACAAATGGCTGCTCAGGCTCCCCCGATTTTGGCCTTGGCACCCGGGCCCAGGGGACGAGGTGCCCCGGGAAAGGAGGAGCATAAGCTGCAACGTGACTCCGGGAGGAAAGAGGAGATTTTAATGTTGTTAAAAGGTACAGTTTTAAGAAGCAGAGTCTATGCCTAAAAACCCCCTGCTCAATGAAGAAATCATTGAGCAGTTCTTGGCAGAATGTCAAACACTGCATTTAAGAAGACAATTAAAACAGTATAATGCAAAAGCTATAATTAGAAACATATCTGCACAAGTAACATACTATTTTTCTTCTATGCAGTTAAAAGAAAAACATGAATTTCTGCCAATGTTCATTAGGGTCTTCACCAGATAATACTGCTTTATTGAGGAGATGGTTTCAGCTGCCACAAAGGTTAAATTAAAAACAGCAAATGCCCCGAAAGGGAGATGTCCTTACATCACGACTTAGATTTTCACATAACATAATTAAATCAGGGACGTGCTCTGGCTCGTTCAACACTAATGTGACCGTGACATTCTCTCACTTGAAATCCAATTTTTTTTAATTGGGATGCTATTCAGGAATAAAACTAGATGCGCAAACTCCATAGTCGGATTATTAGTGAGTTGCTCGGTCCCCTAGTGGTTCGACTAAATTGCCTCCCTGTGCTTATCTCCCTCTCCGCCCCCCTCCCTCCCTTACTCTCTTCCTTCCTTCCATCTGGAAACGTTAAGGGAACTTGTCCTAGGTTCAAGACACTGTGCCGAGTACGGGACTTACGGGGGTGGGTGGACAGCCTAGCAACAGGAAACAGACGAGGACTCAGAAAGTTCACAGAGTCATCTATTGGCATCGAAGAGGCCTGGTTAAGAAAGGGCGAGGGATGTCAATACTACAGTAATTTAAACACCTGACCTTTGCCCACCTGAGACAAGATGGATTCTGTACTCAGAAGCTCCCAGCATCCACTGGTACACACACACACGCACACACACAGACACACACACACTCTTAGGGCAGACTTGCCCGGAACACATGTCCTGTCGTCCGGACCCTGCTCAGCAGGAAAGCCCACCGGCCAAATGTTCTCTGCCACTCAGTAGGTATCTCAGAGGTATGTGTAACTGCTCCATGAATCTAGGAATCCCAAAATGCTCTGGAAGTACCACGCCCCCCTCATTCCCAAGGCAACTCCCACTTTGGAAAAGCAGCACAGTAACACAGAGGGAACGATGTGACTCTCACGTACATCAGAATGAGGCTAATGAACTCAAACTTGGTTTGCATAGCAGTTCTGATCCAGCATCATGACCTGGCTACAGCTGCCCACACCAAGTCAGCAACCCCATCGTAAATGGTGGTGAAACTAGCAATTTCTCTCCACAAAGTGGCTCCTTCCTTAAAAGATGAGACAATATCGTTAGCACAGAATTATTAGCTCTGTGTTATAACCGTGGTATCCTTACGGGGTTTCAGTTACAGTCTGTCAACAGTGGGGAATTTGGAAAGAAGTGTCGGTTGTTCTCTGCAGCTCGCAGAAGGAAAATGAACTACTGTAAATGCTGGCCACCAAAGGAGGAGTCAAGGGTCTGCCGTTTTAGTGAGCCACATTGATAGATGTCTGTAGTTCAAGCAGCTCCTGGTCTCTCAAGGAGACAAGACACGGCCATTGAAAATGACTGGCAAGGCAGGTGCAACGCATGACCAAAGATGGGTGCTGGTAATCGTAACAACAGCTACCATTTGCTAAGGGCCTTTTAGGTGCTGGGCACTGGGCTGAGTCCCCTACCTTTGTTATGTCCCTTTTAATCCATGCAAAACCTCTGTGGGGCGCTATCATTATTCCCAGTGGACGAATGAGAACACTGAGGCTTATGAATGTTCACTGACTTTCCCAAGGTTACACAGCAAGTACTTTGTAGGATCTGGATTGAAATCCGAATCTGGTGCAGGCAGCGGGCAGCCAGAAGTGTGAGGAGGGACTCTGGGAGGGACGGCACTGGTAGGAAGATGCGGTTAAGAGAACTGAAACTTTGGGAATGAACGCACCTGATGGCTGAGTTTGCTCGAGGCCAAAACCCCGGGATGATGCCCTCAGGCTGGGGCATGGAAGGGAAAGACATCAGTTGACAGATGGGGGCGGGCGGGCTGAGAACCAGTAGAAGGCGATCTCGGTAGAAAGAGTTTTTGAGAGAATGATAGTGCACCGTGGGAAATGCTCTCCCCCTCAAAACGTAAACTCAAGAAAACCGAGGTCTGTGGAAGGGTCCCTGCTGAGCAAGCTCTGCAGTATTGGGGTGTAGCCACTTAGCCCCCAGGCGGGGTCAGTATCTGCGGTGCAAGGAACAGCCAAGGGGAGGAAATGGGGAGACCTTGACTCAAATTCCATATCATTGCCGTAACTGGCATGCTCTTAATCACTTAACATTCCTGAGCCTCAGCCTCTTCATCTGTAAAATGGGCTTCAGGCCGGCTACCTCGCCAGAGCCGCGAAGACTGGGGTCGGTGCACGCAGGGCTGCAGTGCCGGCTTGGTCACCTACAGTTTCCTGGCCTCAGGTCATTCCTCGGGTGCCCCAGCACTGACCCGCAGTTACTGTGACCAGCAGTACAAAGTGACCAGCCTGGCCCAAGGTAGGTGCTCAACATGTAGCAGACATAAGCATCATTATTACCGAGATTTAGAATCAGGCAACTGAACTGAAGTCTACTCTAAAAAAAACAAAAGGTCAACGAAATACACAATAAAAAAGAGACTCTCTAGTCAGGCAACATAAATTGCACTAGGTTGAATAATTGTCACGCGGCGAAATGACTACATGGTGTGCGATTTCAAACACAGAAAGCCAAGACGGATGCAGCTCTATTTAGGGCAACAGGGAAACGAAGATGTGCTAGGGTTTCCCCCGTTAAACTTCTATGAAGGGTAGCTTTTACGGTTGCTCGGAACATCAGAACAAAAATGGGAGAAACTTTCCCCAAGCCTACGGGATATTATTCTTGGCAATAAAGCACCATGAAATTAATGGGCTGTCTACTAGAGATCTACCATCTAAAATGTATATGAGAAAACCAGTCTAGGCAAACTCCATCCCCTCAATCTGTAAACGCTATCCTGGGAGTTAACTCAGCATTTGCGAAAGTTCCAGGAACTCTTGCAAACCACCGCCACCTAAGTCAGCCGTGACAAAGGGGCATTTGTTCCCCGCCCCCTTCCCCCAACAGCAGCCTCCAAGAGGGAGCATGCTTTTCTGGGAAAGCCCACCGTGGCGCCCAAACAAGGCTCTGAGTAACCCCATGTGCCAAGTGGGGTGCCCCCCCCAGTTTCTGGCCCTGGCAGCCCCCTCTGTCCACGAAGCACAGCACCGTCCCCTACAGAGGCCAGATAAGGGGCCATTAGTAGGCCATGCCAACCACTTGTATTGGAAAACGAGGAAATACTAATGAAATTGCTTTTGCGGGCTGACATTCATGGATGGCAGAAAGGGACATCAGAGAAGGGGCCCAGTATTTCCTCTTCAGGAAGGTTCCAGGGCCCAGCCAGGGCTCGGTGGCCAAATGCACACATGGGCACACAGGCTGATGCGCCCAAGCCCGCACGCCACCTGTAAAGGTCACCGAGTGCTTGTTAACCTTGAAAGGGAAAGAAAAACCTCAGTATTTTCCCCCAACAACACTCCTAGCCTCTTGTAAATCGTATTCATATTCATACACTTAGGCATTAATTTACATACTTAATTTCTGACAGGCTGACAACCGCGGCCCTTCTCCCCTCTCGGTGTAAAGTAAGAAGTCAATTGTTATTCAGTGTATCCGTTACAGTGGTAGTGCCACTAACTGTATTTTATATAATGTGCTATCTGCAGAAAGGCAGATAAGAATTTGATTTAACATCCAATTAAAAGCCGTCATTGAAAAATTACTTCAAATAAGCCTTTTATTTTCTTTAATCAGTCTTCAATTCAAGCCTTCCTTGGACCTACTGAACCAAGCATCAGGACTCATGAATTTTGATTAAAAAATTTGAGCCCATTTCTAACTTAAGCAGATTTTTTTTGTTGCACTGTTTGATAGAAATTTAATAAATCTATGAATCCTAGCCAGCATCATTTATCATCTTTTTTTCCGCAAGACTGGCCTATTATACCTAGGCAGTAAATTATGAGGGAACCAGCAAACCAAAACTTTGCAGCCCGTTACTGAAGAAGAGATATAATCACTTGCATTGAACCATATAATTATAGCAGAATATGAAGCTCTGAAACATTAGGTCCTGTTTTGAATATGTAATACCCATGCTTTGAGAGCCTAAAAGATTTCTAGCTGATCTAATATAGCTCAGTTTAGCATCACATTGGAGTATTTGTTGTTGCTGAAAATAACAGCAAGGGGTGGGGGGGGGGGAGAAACCTGTAAACAACAAGAGAGTCCCAGGCAGTAGTATTTTGAGCAGTGACCCTGGACTCTGAAAGGCAACGGAAACCCCAACACCTTCGACGTGGCGCTTTATGGTTCATGCCTTGTGAGAAAGTCTCAAATGATGCTACTGCATTTGCTCTTGAGGCCAAAAGGTTTTATTTATTTATTTTGTTCACATATACGCTCAAGGTTGTACCTGTATCCTTCGTAGAATTTTAGTGGGCTCGATGCATATTCTTTTGTATCTCCGAAAATTACTTACTTAGATGTAGCAGAGAGCCAGACACACAGAGGAGACGAGTGCAGAAGACAGGCAGTTTTAAAACGCAATACCCGTCATGCGTGCTAAGTGCTACGCGAGTGTCCCAGCAGCGGGGGATCAAGGGAGGGACACAGGAGTTTGTGAGGACTCGTCTGTTACTGCCAACAGTACCTTTTATTGACATCTGTCTCTCTGCACGGGTGAGTCAGGAAAGCTTCACGTAGAAGTCAGAAGGTCCGGGGGAAAAATATATTTAAAAAAGATTTGTGTCTTTGTAAGAGAAAGAACCAAATATCTAATGCTTCGCATGTATCTAGGAACCCTGTCCCCAGACCATCTGCCTCTCCGCCCTCAAGTCAATGACCGCATAGGCTGAATTTCCTTCCTTCCAACGTTAGCCAGACCCTTTCCCATATCTGTGCTTCGGTATAATCTGTTTCTACCTGATGGGATGCTATTCCCGACCGATTCTTGCCAGCGCATTGGCCCTCAGGTTTCAAAAAGTAAATCCAGGGGCGCCTGGGTGGCTCAGTCGGTTAAGCGTCCGACTTCGGCTCAGGTCATGATCTCACCGTTCCTGAGTTCAAGCCCCACATCGGGCTCTGTGCTGACAGCTCAGAGCCTGGAGCCTGTTTCAGATTCTGTGTCTCCCTCTCTGTCTGTGCCTCTCCTCCACTCATGCTCTGTCTCTCTCTCTCTCTCTCTCTCTCAAAAATAAATAAACATTAAAAAATAATTAAAAAAAAAAAGTAAATCCACTCTGAGAAACCTTCCCTGATGGCACTAGGTCCCTCCTTGCTCAAGTCCCCCGCATTCTGATCATTTCTGTCAGAGGGCACAGTATTGCCACTGCTCATTTGCTTCATCTCTTGTGCAAGATAGAAAGTAGAAAATAATGCAGAATGAATGAAGGACTGAATGAATGAATGAATCAATCAATCGATAAAATGTCCTTCACCTCTTACTACACTGATTTGTATGGCTGTGGTAATTCCTTTCTAGAAGGGAAAATACTAGCCTAAACCCTTTAGCCAGGGGTTTAATGTGTTCTAACAGATAAACGGCATTGATCCCCTTAGAAAAACCAACACTCTGATTGATAACGATAAACGTAAGAGGAGGGATTCCGCCGGCTTTGCAACCTGTGTTCTCTCGTTCGTAGTTTCCCAAACACACTGAGTAGAAAGGAAGGCACATGATGCTATGAAATAATTCATTTTGTAAATGCTTCAGACACAAAAGGTTAGGCTGTAGCTAGGAGAAAACTAAGTAGCAGCTTACAAACAAGAGCTAATATCCAGAGGCAGAAGGCAGAATTTTCTTTTTTTTTTTTTAATGTATATTTATTTTTGAGACAGAGCATGAGTGGGGGAGGGGCAGAGAGACAGGGAGACACAGAATCTGAAGCAGGCTCCAGGCTCCGAGCTGTCAGCACAGAGCCCAACGCAGGGCTCGAACTCACCGACCGTGAGATCATGACCTGAGCCGAAGTCGGACGCTTAACCGACTGAGCCACCCAGGTGCCCCAGAAGGCAGAATTTTCAATGAGAAGCCTGTCAGGGATTCAAGATTAATTAAGAACAGACATAAATAGAAGACTTTCTCCTTGTCCACCTATAGCATTGTCACACACTACTAACAAAATAGCCATTTCAAATTGTTTCAGCTTTGGCTACTATTTTTTTAGATTTTTATTTATTTATTTTGAGAGAGAGAGAGCGAGCGAGAGAGAGAGAGAGAGCAAGGGAGGGGTATAGGGAGAGAGAATCCCAAGCAGGCTCTGTGCTGTCGGCGCAGAGCCCGATGCGGAGCTTGATCTCTTGAACCATAAGATCATGACCTGAGCCGAAATCAAGAGTCGGACACTTGACTGACTGGGCCACCAGCGCGCCCCTGGCTACTATTTTTTTTTTTAATTGACAAGCTACAAAGTGCATGCCTCCAATAATACAGTCTGTCAGCTTCTACCTACTGGCTCTTCAGTGCACATACAACTGTAATGGACACTGCAGGCCTCAGGATTGAAAGGAAAGGGACCAATAACATCACACTCATATAAAGGCATAGGCACAGGAAGTCTGGGTTATGTTTCAGAATACTTTTAAAACATTTGCCCAAGTCCTTTTTGTTTGTTTCATTTTGGAATCAATGGATATTTCGAGGAAAATAGAGTCCATATGCTGCTGATCCACTTTAAATTAACACATCAAAACATTGTTCCGCAAGAAGCCAAGAAGCACTTGCCTTCTAAAAGAAATCCTGGAGTGGGGGTAAACGGGGGAAGGGATTAATGGAAATTAGAAAATGTAAGTCTCCCACCTCCCCACCCCTGCCTACGGACCTGCATTACGGGGCTCCCGTCTGGTCACCTATTTATTGTCCAGAATATGAAAGTCATGTACCAAGTTTCGAAGCTGTAGGCATGCAGAGATCAGCTAGGCCAATCTTTTGTGAGCCTAACGTTTTAGAGATGAAGGCACAGAGAGGGAATGACTGGCGTAGGGCCTTATGGCAATTAGAAACAGGCAACATGGAAAGCCAGCAGTGCTGGCAACCAGTTGATTCACAAAAGGATATTGGCAATGGGATATTTACAAGAGTGATAATCCCCTGACAGATCCATCTAAGTAAGGAAAGGAGGGAGTCAGGAATGAAGGTCACCATCCACCATGCCATGATAGAGAAAGCTTGAGAAATCCTAGCTTATCATTTATTTCCTTAGCCGCAGTCCTACATGTTAATGGATCCTGAATCTTCACTGAATCCTTCCGTCACGGGTGAGGGGCATGCCTACTTTATAGATAAGAAATAAGAGAGAGATCGTGACAATTACCGGGGTAAAAAGAAAGCAAAGTCAGTTCAAGAACTTGACAGCTAGCTGCAGAGGCCTCTCCCTCTATGCTTCCTTCTTTGGAACTGAAGCAAACCAACAAATAGGCCAAATGCAACAACAAAAAAACAAAGAGACAAAAACAAAATACATTTTTTCTTTCTGTCGCTAACGTGACGCTTCCATACAGCAATACCATCATAAACATTCAAAGGCTCTTAGAATACCAGCATGTGTCATGTTTCCATTTTGGGCACTGTCACCTTGAAAAGGTGCAGCAGAAACCAGGAGAAAGGCCTTGAAAGTTTAAAATTTCAATCCTGCATACTATGTAATCCTGCATACTATGTAATGAAAATGCTCATGCCATTACATTAAGAGGAGGTAAAGAAGGGACAAAACTCTGACTGTAATGACCATCTGAATTCTTGTCGTCTACGTGCACATACACACACAAATAAACCAACATAGTCGATATTATGCCTCAACTTTGTTTTCTTCTTTATACTTTCACATACGTGCAAAATTCTTAACATGATACAGTATTAGAATTTGATCGTGAAAAATCGTGTGCTCGGTGAGAAGTCAAGTTTGAGCCCCAGCGCCACCATTCACAGGCAGTGTACCCCAGGGCAGACTGCTACTTAACCTTGCTGAGCCCCGAGAGAACCATCCTCAAAGGGGCTCCTTCTGCAGACAGCTGTTTTGAAGGCTGCAATTTGCAAAGTATAACGTCATCGTCTTGGGTTCTTGGCACCAGTACTTACTCCTCTCTTTGGACACATAAGATGCAAACAATTGCGAACAGGATTTCCTAGGTGGTTTCCATACAGAAATCCCAACACAGTGAAAAGAAGACTGTAAGCACACAATTACACATTTCTTTCTATATATTTCTTACATATACATTCATTTACGCTTCTAAACCCTCTTTTAAAAGCCTTTCAAACAAATCCATTCTGTGGTTGGTAAGTTTTTTCCTTTCATTCTTTGCCAGTACACCACACCCCATAATCACGTAGGAATCTATGACGGAAGCCATTAAGGACTTCATTTTTAATCAAATAACTAGTATGTCTTACTCTGAGCCTCAAACAGAGTCCTTTTTATAGATTACATTTGAGCGCTGGCCTTTTCTATCCAGGTACATCCTCACTCAATGTTTCAGTGTTTGTTGTTGGGTGAGTAGTCACGGTTAAGAGAATAAAGAACTCAGGGCCCTCCATTAAAATGAAAAGAATAGAAAGAGGACAAACCAGGAAATTCACCCTGTACACCTATACCCCCCCCACCGTGATATAGACACATGCACACATTGACAAATACACCCAGCTCCTCACCCAGAATTCAAAGGCTCATTATTAAATGTCACTTTCTCTTGTTTAGCAAGGCATGAGGAAAAAACTATCCACACACAGGAAGGGTATCTATGTGTTCGTGTATTCCTACAAAGGAGTTCCTCCACTATATTTAAACACTTGCAGCAACTGCTATTCTCAGATTCATTTAAACAAAACATATAAACTTCGATCAATAAAACCTTCACTTTTCATCTATTCTTACTATTTGAAGGACACCAAATGCTTTCCATTATTCAAAACGGAGTAGCGCATGCTGGAGAAATACTGTCACACTCATTGAAAAACACCTCTTTCACACAATAGTTGCTTGCATTAGATCCTTACAGTATTATGCCACTATGCCTCAGGTCCGTAAGGAAATAGTATCACAAAAGCTTTATGGGAAAAATCAACTGTAAACTGAAAAGAAAATGGAAGTTTTAAGGTCAGATTAGAGAAAGTGAATGTCTGGGCAGGAGGAAGCAGCTAGAGTTGTAAACAGATGAACAGTAAATGATTTACCTCTGCCAATAAACACAAAATAGTAGCAAAACACAAAAAGAAGAGAAAAGGAACAGTATAGAAAAGAAGTAAGCTTTGGATAAACCAAGAATATATAGGCTAGAACAGAATCCAAAAACAATTTCTGAAGCCAAGAGAAGAAATCTAGAGAAAACTGACAGACCTCTTGAGTGTCAGCGGGAAGATGGAGTGATGTGAGTTCATGAAGGAAATGGAAAGTCCAGAATGGAGAACATGAACCACTAGCGTTTAGTGTGAAAATTAATAAAAGAAACCTCATTCAGAATGGAGTCAGGAGGCCAGTAGGGGGATCTCTCATGCTCTACAAGTCCAAATGGTAGACCAAACAGGAAGAGCCATACCTCGCGAGTCCATACTACTTTAGCTACTACTTTACTACTCCAGCAGGAGGAAGATTTTCTCCATGCCCAGCAACACCCCGCCCAATGAGAGATTGCCACAACTCAGCCGATGAGAAGCCACTGTCCTACCAACTCCCAGTTTCCTCCAGAATACTGTTTGTTTATCACAGCCCCTCCCAACTCTCCCTCTATCTCTACCAAAGAACTTTCCTCTCCTTTGTTCTCAGAACTTGCCCGGGGTTTTGCCATAGCTTATGTATCTCAAATTGCAACTCTCTGCTACTCCCGAAAAAAAAAAATTTTTTTTTGCTGGCAAAATAATGGACAGTTTTATTTTTGAAGGTTAACGTTAAGATCTCGTCATCCTACTCCCATGGTAAAACCATACTCAAAACAAATTTTGTTTTGTAATAAACATAGATCTTCATTTTCCTACCTGCAAAGTAGATGCAAGTTCACCAAGCACATGATGTTAGAATTTTAGGAACCTTAATGAGAATTTAAGTTCCATTTTTATTTTAAAGACAGAAGAGTAGAAGTCCAATGCATTCGGACTCTGATGCAGTAACTCCACTATCACATGCTACAAACTGAAAATAAAATGCTTACATTAGCTTTAGAGCTCTTAATTATACTCTTTAAACTCAAAACTGATCATTTCTAACACCTCCTACAAACCCACACACAATGGAATTATTAAACCAAGAGTTTTTGTCTCTCCTTCCTCATTTTAAAAACATAAGTCCAAATTTTAAGGGGACGTGGTGAATCGAGCATAATTTGTATCCAGAAACCAATATAGATTTGTCTCAGAAAGCAGTCTAGTAAACAACGCTGAACATTAATTTGTGTTTTAATCTATAAAAGACTGAAAACATAAGTCTTACAGTTAACAAATTGAAACATACAGAGCTACCATCTTGATTTGAACTCACATGTTCTAAGAGGAATTTATCTGCACTGCTCAACAAAAGAGTCTGCAATGACTTGCTTTCGTTTCTTTAAGTAACCAGGAAAAAAGTGAAGATACTAGAAAAACAAACTTGAATATTCCAATATGTGCCAATCCGTAGACCTGCTTAAAAATGATAAACTATACGGTAGAGCCGCTCTTCATCCCTGCTCCACCCCCAATGGAGTCTTTAATGGGCCTTAACAAAATGCAAACCAAGGGGCGCCTGGGTGGCTCAGTAGGTTAAGCATCTGACTCTTAATGTTGGCTCTGGTCGTGATCCCATGGTCATGATCTCACAGTAGTGAGATTGAGCCCCATGTTGGGCTCTGTGCTGGGCATGGAGCCTGCTCAGGATTCTGTCTCTCCCTCTCTATCTGTCCCTGCCTCGCTCATGCCCATGCTCTCTTTCTCTCTCCCTCTCAAAAAACAAAAACAAAAACAAAAAATGAAATGCAAAACAAAACACAAAACACAGAGTATGTTTAAATTCCAAAGAGCTAAATGTAGGATTGAAAGAATTAATAAAGGAAGAGTGAGTATGTATATAAGGAAACACAGATCTTAAAGAGAGCTGTGAATCAAAAAATCTGAGATAGTGTTTTTGTACCCATTCTCCAATGAATAATTCTTTTACTAGGTCTCTGGTTTTTCTACATCAAAGATAAAACGTGCCATTTCTTGCTTTAATGCCTACAATGCATGTGATTTCCACATACTTGTAGGTACCTGTCAAGCTACTGCAAAACACAAGAGTCTTTTCCTATCTGAACTGCTGCCTAATGATTTTGGGTGATCTATCTTATAGCTATAGGCACAGTGACAGTTTCTTCAGGGTTAAGTTCTAGTGCTGCCACTTGCTTGCTGTGTAACTTTGGAAGAAATAAGAGTTTCCTCTGGACCCAAGTTTGGTCATCGGTCAAACGTGCTAGATGATCATGGAGGGGTCTTTCAGTTCTCACACCTGTTTCTCTGTATATATTCAAATGGTTGAACACACAAAAAATACAAAGGCATAAAAATAAGGAAAACCAGGTTTATGATGGACTATTCTGGTAGAAGGGTTTCACTGCCCCCACTATTTGGTGGAAGTGGTGGAGAGGGGGCCTCACATTGGGAAACATTGAACTAGACTCTTAAAATCTTCTAAAGTCCTAAAATGGTTTTAGTGAGTATCTTCAAACTTATGACATTGGCCAGTTTAAGTACCCAAGAAAATGGCCTGTCTTCAGTCCCTATCATCTGTCATTTCCAGATTCAACAAGTAAAGATGGAGAGGGAGTCCGTGTCATGTAGCAAAAAGAGCATAACGTGGGGAGTCTGCATGAACTTGGGTTTGAATCCTGACTCCATACATACTACATAGCTTCGGAAAGGCTGGCTGATCACTAGTGCGGATACAACACTAGACCCTACTCCCAAGGATACTGGGAGGTTCAAATGGGATGGCATGTATCAAGGCCCAGCAGAGTCCCAAGCACATATATAAACTTAACAACTTTAATCCTTTGCTTTTCCTTTCCCCATAGCTAGTTTCGCAGCACTGCCATCCCCATAATTCCCTCCTCCAAAGTTGGGCCAAATTCTTGAGCTGATATTAGACAAGATCTCAAGATCAAGAGCCAAAGAAGGGCCTGTTCCAGGGAAGGGATCCATAGACAACAACTGGAGGTAGAGAAAGTAAGAGGAAACATTTCTCCACCACCTCCCTGTATGAGGCTAATAGGGCCTGGGAGGTCTCCACTGGGTGGACAGAGGGCCAGGACACACGTGTTCTGTCCCCAGGCTTCCAGTCCCCCATCACTATACTTATATAAGGTTATGCTTTGCAGGGATATTTAATAGTCTTACTGAGAATGGTACTATTGTTGGAAGTGAGGCCATCACATGGAAATAGCTGACTAGGTTTTGATCTCCTTCCATTTAGATTACAGACCACATACACACAGCTACATAACTGGCTAGTTTTTTCTCCCCAAACAATTAGCATTTGGTCAGGCCCACTGTCAAATTGAGACATTTTCCTGTGCTTGGTAAGACTGAAAGCCACAATTTCCAAGCATTAATTATATATGCTGGTGAGCTGTGCATCTACTGATATGTTAACCCAATGGCAGCACTCCAAAGGAGAAAAAACAAAAATCAAAAAACCCTAGAGGCGGAAAAACACAAATCACGGAGTCTCAGGAAGTATGGCTTTTGCTTTAATAAAATTATAGTTTTACTCATCTGCTGTGTTTTAAAATGTTTTCATTTTCATAAAGATCCCTTTAGAGACTCCTCTATGCGAGGATCATAGATAAGCCTACTGAACCCCACCTCCGGAGTATACCAGCATAGTTTCAGAGGAAGAACGAGGGTTCATTCTAATATTTATGAAGTAAATGAATGAATGCGCAGAAGCCAGAAAAGTATACTAGGTTTAAGAGACATAATGGTTTATGGCGAAACAAAAATCCTACATTATTTAGTACCTAAGGTGACAATGCTGGAGGCATGAGTATTGTGTCACAAATATTTTAATGAATAAATGCATGACAATATCACTCATCCATAATCAAATGTCCTTAAGAGATAACATAAACCCTGTGGGAACTATCGTGCATGAGTGGCCAAAATAAACTAATATCCGATTACTTTATTCTCACCAGTTCATTGAGGGGAAAAATAGTTAACCCCACCTCCAGCCAAAACCTTGCAGGGAAAAGAATAATTATTATAATTGTTTGAGGTCAACCACAGTCATTGATGGCAAGTTAACTGCATCTCTAAATCAGAGTCAGTGATAACCTCTTGACCAAAGATCAAATCACTTCTAAGCCAGTGCTATTTATATACAAGGAAAAAGGCAGCCACAAACCTGTCATTCAGTATTGTGCGAATATGAGTGGTCTGCTCGGTTATTGGATTCTTCCTGCCTCTATTGGCAGGTAATTAACCTGGACAATCACAGGCCCCTTGCTCATAATACATTCCTCACCCCAAACAGAAACCTCCAAAGGAACGTCTTCTGCGGCCCTCTGACCAAATGCTGGGAGGCCAGTGGAGCAGGTGGTAGAAGTTCCGTTTTTATACGAGAAGAGACAAGCGGTCAGAATGCTGAAGCGACTGAACCCGAACCGCAGTAATAAAAACCATCGACAGAATTTCTCCTTGCACCTCGGGTCTTTTGAATCCGTAGCCAATGCTTTTTAAACCCTTCCTTTCTAAAAATAAACAGGGCTCTCTACTTCATTCAAAAGTAAGCACTGTGTCCCAAAATGCCTCCTTTCTTCTGATACTTCTACGACAAGGTAAAGGCCGTACTCTGAAAGAAAGTGCTTCTTAGATGCTCAGGCGTGTGGTACAAAAAGTGAGTCAGTCGCCCAATATAAAGTCAGGGCCAGTCCCACACTCTTGCAGGCTAAATCTTCCCATTCCTATTAAAGCAAACCATTTAGGGGTGCCTGGGTGGTACTGGGTAGTTAAGCACCTGACTCTTGGTTTCGGCTCAGGTCACGATCTCATGGTTTTGAGTTCGAGCCCCTCTGTGCTGAGAGTACATAGCCTGCTTGGTATTCTCTCTCTTCTTCTCTCTCTGCCCCTCTCCTCCTCTCTCTTTCTCTCAAAAGAAATAAATGAACCTAAATAAATAATAAAACCACTTAGACGGATTCAAATGTTGCCACCTCAAGGGCACCTGGGTGGTTCAGTCAGTTAAGAATCTGACTTTGGCCCAGGTCATGATCTCACAGTTTGGGGGTTCAAGCCCTGCGTCAAGCACCGTGCTGACAGCTCAGAGCCTGCAGCCTGCTTCAGATTCTGTCTCTGTCTCTCTCTCTCTCTGTCCCTTCTCCACTCACGCTCTCTCTCTTTCAAAATAAAAAACATTAAAAAAATAAAGCTGTCAAATGTTGACACCTTAGGTACAGTTCTTTGGGACTGGCCTCTCACCAAAACCAGCTGGGAAAGGACGTGTAGCTCTACACTCCCGAGTCCCGGGGAATGCACACATGCAAAGGAACACTTTTCTAGAAGCTGGTCTGAGGCACCTGGAGAAGCACAGGGGTGAACCCTTCGGGAATGTGAACATTACTAAAAGGAAACCATATTTCCAATGGAGTCAGGAAGCTACAAGGGGAATGCTCTCCTGCCCTACCAGCTGCAGACCCCAACGGAGAAAAGCACAGCCCACATTCCCAACAGGAAGAAGCTACTGCTTTATTACCCCAGCAGGAGGAAAGATGATTTTCTCTTTGCCCAGCAACAGCCCAGCCAATGAGAGACTGTCATAACGCAGCCAATGAGAAGCTGCCACACTTCCAAGTCCCAGTTGACTCCAATGGGCTTTTCCTTTACCACAGCCCCTCCCGACTCCCTCTTTCCTCTATAAAAGGCCTTTCCTCTGCTTCGTTCTCCTGACTTGCCTGTGGTTCTGCTGTAGCTTGTGTGTCCCAAATTGCAATTCTTTGCCATTCCTGAATAAACCCGTTTTTGCTGGTAAAAATAACTGACAGTTTTATTTTTCAGGTTAACAGGGTCTTTGGGGGGGGCAGTAAGAGAAGCATGGGGGGATTCAGGCCACTTAAGGAACTGGATGCCATTCCTTGAAGCGGTCGTCCTAGTGAAATGACTTGTCAGAAAGAGCTGACCTCTGAGAGTGGCCTCTGGGATCTTGCCCAGATGTGTGCTTGGAGTCGTCTTGGCTGCTAAACTTCTCATCCAGGAGTAAGGCGCCCCCCCATCACGCGGGTCGTGAATGGCTGAAATGAAGCTGCTTTCGTCCACAGCTGGGCTTCCTGAGGCCTCATTTCCTGGCAATGGGGGCTCCGCTGTCACTTGCCTGCATTTCCCAGTGAACTGGTTTTAAGCCCCAGGTATAGTTTGACAATTCGTTTGCTGACGGTAGAATGACACGCGTTGTTGGTTTGGGATGTTTTGTGTTTTTTCTCCCCATTTTTAAAGACTGCTAATACTGACCAGCCAGCCCCAGATGTTTTGAAAAATGTAATTCTGACCATGTCCGCGCTGCGTCTCATGAACGTGCACTTTTGCCTTATGTGTTTTGAGAAGGGTGGTGGGGGTCGGCTTCCTGAAAGAAAATGCCATCTAAATCTCCCCTTAATTCAAGCCATTTTATTTCCTTAACACCTACAATAGCTGGAAGTGGGTTAGCAAAGTCATTTTTTTTAAGTTTCCATCACCATTTTGAAAAATAAAAAAGCATCTGTCTGTCACCGGGCCCTTGGGCCACAGACAAAGGTGTCCGTCAAACTCGGAGACACCATTGCATTTCAACGGTCACCCACGGACAGACAAGCACACTCTAGGAGCTTGGGGCATCCTGAGCTGCCGGAAGGGAGCCTCCACCGCATCTCAAAAACCCTAGGAAGGTTCTCAAGACAACTTTGGACGTGGCATTTGTTTTACAAAATGAAGCTCTGTGAATCAATGAAAATGGATCAGAGAGGATTTGCGGATGAAAGGGAAGCCATCAGGGATTATTGCTTAACGAAATGGTGTCACCCTGTTATTACTTCCGAATGTTTCCTTCTAGTTCAAATATTTAGTATTTGGGGGTGTTGACTGTTCTGAAGATCCCGAAGCCCATTAGCAGATGTATTAGTAATGTTATTAACGATTACTTCATGCCAAGAATATGCTAGCCCTCACACAAACGCGTGGAGCATTCCTATGAGGCCGTTACCATTGGTGGCAAGAATTATTATCCCTGTTTTCCAGCTGGCGAAAAGGAAACCTAGAGACGCAAGCAAGTTGTCCGAAGTACACAAGGGCCAGGACGAAGTCAAAGCAAAGTGGGGAGTCGAGACCATCCTCTGGCCAACAAAAAACGAGTGACTGAGAGTAAAGTGCCTCCCTCTGCCCCCACCCCCACCCCCAGATTAGCCAGATCCCACTCTGCATTGATTAAATTCACTGGATAATTGTTCTAATGCCTCTCTCAAGCCCTCATCAACCCTCCCCTGAACTACTGCACCAGTTCCTAACTGGCCGGCCTCCTAGTCCCATCTCCTGCCCCTCCAACTGATTCTCCACCAGAATTAAAACGAAGCCTGATATGTGAGTCCCCTTCTCACAAACCTCTGCAGAAAAGAGAATAAACTTTGTACTGTGTGACATTTAGACCTTCCAA
This sequence comes from Paguma larvata, assembly GCA_030068075.1. NCBI lineage: Eukaryota > Metazoa > Chordata > Mammalia > Carnivora > Viverridae > Paguma > Paguma larvata. The sequence goes on along the minus strand of CM057830.1, from coordinate 116,924,817 downwards.
CATCTGCTTCTTCAGGCCTCACCTCCTTTTTATTTTTTTAATGTTAATTTATTTTTGAGAGAGAGAGCATGAGCAGGGCAGGGGAAGAGAGAGAGAGACACACACATCTGAAGCAGGCTCCAGGCTCTGAGCTGTCAGCACAGAGCCCAATGCGGGGCTCGAACTCACGAACCGTGAGATCATGACCTGCGTCAAAGTCAGACACTTCACCAACTGAGCCACCCAGGCGCCCCCAGCCTCATCTCCTACATTCTTCTGTAGAGACCATGCCCTGCCACTCCCTTGTGTCTTTCTTATTGTCCCTTCAATGAGAAATGGCCTTTCTCCATATTCCTCTTACCAATAACATTCTCGTCCTTCAGGCCTCGCTCAAATGGTCCCTCTTCTATCATGCTCTCCTTTGGTCCCTTCAGACACAATGTACACCAGGCTCTGGGCTTGCTCAAGACCTCCCTTAAACTTAACTCAATTTATAGCCACGTCATTCTGGCCTGTTTACACGTCTGTTCTCACCCTGCTTCTGATGCACCCCACGGGGCTATAAATTCCTGGCAGGCGAAAACAACGTCTCCTTCGGCCTAGTGTTGCACACACATCCCAGTGGCGAGTAGGGAGCCCAGAACCCAGGGAACACACCACAGGAGGTATCCCCATTAATGAAACACAAAGCCAAGTATACTCAGCATAACCCAAACCTTCCCGAGTCATCAGATCCTACTTCCTTCTAAACGCTTAAAACTGCTCAGTGAATGAAATCTGTATTTATTTTGTCAGTCTTAGCTCAAAGGAAAAAAAAGGCTGGAAGTTACGCACTGAATTTTACAATACTTGCCCATTCCCCAAATCACTGATTTATTCGACTAGTGGATATTTTTTCCATTTATCAGCTTTCTAGACCTGCGTGGAACTAGCCTTAAAGGCACTTTGGAATAAAGTGCTTATAAGTTACCGTCAAAAAGGATTTCACAATTGGATCTGCATTTGTAAGCACACTATTAAAATATGCTTTCATGTGACCAGAACATTTTCAAACAGCTGGCATATTCATCTGAAAAAATAATTAGTTTTCAATAAAAGTTGCTTTTTATTACTCAGGAAAAGTTCTCTGGTGACTTTTAAGGATCTGCCAAGTGAAATTTCAAAATGAAACTAGAGTCTCCCTGCTGGCCAGTGGCCAAGCGGAATGAAATACACACACATTCGTGCCAAGTCCCAGACGAGTCCCACCGAGGCGAAGTGGGTAAGTGCCCGCCTGGGTTTGATGTTACATAAACCCGCCCATCGTCTTCTCCTCCGGCTCTGCAGAAAACTGTCCACTCGGGGCCGACGGCCCATGGATCGCGCCAGCTTTACTCCTCTTTGCCGGCAGGAAATGAAAATGGGTTTGGGAGACGGCGGAGATTCCTTGAGCAACAAGCCAGGCCCGGGGAAGGCGAAAGCCTAGAGGTGTGCTGTTAAAGGGCCGAGGAAAGGGAAACGGACGGGAAACCCGGGGCGGCGGCAGAGCAGCTCCGTTCGGCATGCGACTCGCAGGCAGCTTCCATCCGCACCTACCTCTGCACGGATGACCGAGAGAGGAAGGGGACGACTTAGCTGCAGCAGCGGCGCGTCTGACTAGTAAGGCAAACAAACCCAGCAGCCTCTTAGGTGACTGCCTCTGTCGGCAGGAGCGGTCCCCAGCCAAAAGCTTCTCCAGCCCTTACAATATCCAGAGCTCAGGTCGTACAGTGTTCGGTAAGTCTTTGCAGGTTTGTGTCTTGCAGCAGCTTCCCTGTTCCCACGGCCCTTCCACAGTACCCATCTACCCAGAATGTCACCACCATCTGCTGCCCAAAACATACAGCAGACAGCCTCTTCCTGTAGGAACTCTGTGAATCACTGAATGGAGAAAGCGAGGAATGTTGGCAAGCATTTAATGTTCAGCCTCGAGGCACTAGGAGGCTACCAAGAATGTTCTCTCTACTGTAAGCTATTTCCTGGCTGAAGCCGGGTGAGGGCGGAGGGTTCAGAGCCTGCTGTGACAGTAATGAGTACAGAGGTGGGAGTTGGAATACCCGTGTTCGAATCCCTGCTCTGCTGTTCGTTCAGAGTGATTTTCGGCATGTTCTGACCTCCATTTTTCTTGACCTATGAAGTGGGAAGGAAAGCGCCAATCTCAGAGGACAGTTGTGAGAATCAACAGGGACACTAGTTTGTAAACTATAAAGTGCTGTGTCATTACTGACCCCTTTGTCACCCTCTCCATCTTCATTTCCAAATGTTCTAATGGGAAAGCCACTTTTCTATTTAAGAGACTACGATTTAGCTTTCATGGCCATTTGGAGCAGAAACTACCAATTCTCCAAAGTGTTATGGTTGGAAATATAATGTATGCCAACTGGCAAACAAAGGCTTATCTGGAACTTCTGACCTGATTCCCAGGTGTTGAGAGGGTCGTTTTTATAGGGCCATTTGTCTACTGATGGAGTCCTGCTGTTAAATGGATTCTAATGTTTGCTACTTATCTGTGTGTGAAGTTGAGGACAAAATAACTCAATTCCTATAGGTCGCAGTTAATAATATGGGAACAAAGTGCTTCTTTCTCCATCTCAGTTTATAAACTATTAGCAGTTAGGTGATTCCAGTCAGATCATTCCATGGAGAAAGTAGCAGATCTCCATATTATGATGCTTAAATTGCGTTAGTCATTAGATCATTATTAATTTAATTTATTGGTTTTTTTTAATGTTTATTTTTGAGAGAGAGAGAGACAGAGAGAGACAGAGCACGAGTCGGGGAGGGGCAGAGAGACAGGGAGACACAGAATCCAAAGCAGGCTCCAGGCTCTGAGCTGTCAGCCCAGAGCCTGGTGTAGGGCTTGAACCCACGGACCACAAGATCATGACCTGAGCCGAAGTCAGAAGCTTAACCAACTGAGCCACCCAGGTGCCCCAAGATCATTATTCATTTTAAATAAATATGTAAATAGATGAGCAAACATATAAATTCAACTATTAAGCAGTACTCCTACCTTTCAGAGCCAGCACTTCTTTGAGGGGAGGGTCAGTGACGCCCGGGGCTCTGTTAGTCTGTAGTGCTTTGGGTGCCTAATCCTCATGAACTCTATCTGCAGGGGACTGCATGGGTCCTCTGGGATCATACATCGTGTGTGCGCCCCAGGCCAGGTTGAAAAGGTCCATATGGAAACATATGAAGGAAGCCACCCACCTTTCTAAGATAGACTGTTGTATCTCTCTAGGCTGATATGGAACTTTCCATAAGTACAAATGTGAGGCTATTTTACCTGCCTGGGGCACTGATGACCCTCACATTCTTGAAATCTGAACATTTGGTAGTTGCGAGGCAGAGTGGGCCCATGTGACCAGACCCCAGTAAAACATGTGGACACTAAGTCTCAAATGGGATGCCCTGGGCAAAAACATCTCACACGTGTTGCTGCATTTTTGCTACTTGGGGTTAGAGCATTCAGTGTGGCTCGTGGGAGAGAGAGAGAGCACTAGAAACCTGCACGGGGATTCCCCCAGACTCTTCTTGATGGATCTTTTCCCTTACTGATTCAGCTACATATCCCTGCTGTTGTCTCTATAATACATCTGAGCCACGAGTAAGACTGTACGGTAAGTCCTATGAGCCTTTCTAGCAAATTCGTGAACCCCAGGTGATCTTTCAAACCCCCAAAATCATCCCCATGTGGCCATCACTGAGGACAGCTGGTCTGTTACCCTTCAGATACTATATTAAATTTACATAAAATCCCTCCAAAAATACATGTGCTCAACAGAGTATAGTCGTGGCCATCTTGAAAAGTCAGGAAGGAAAACGAAAATGACCCCGATATTCTGTCCACAAAGGTTACAATATTACAAGTAAAGTAATTCTGAGTTGCTTAAGTTCTTATAACTGATTGCCTTTTGGGAAAAAACTCAATTAGAGATCACAGATGTCTAGACTAATTCCATTAAATATCACAAAGAGAAAGGAATGCAGAAGAGGAGTAAACGGTAATTTGTGTCGAATAAGAAAAAAATGTACAAAAGAACAAAGTAGGAAAGGGAGACGTACTGAAAGTTGGTCAAAGATGAGAACTGTCAGAAAAGTGAAATGGTCTCAGGACACCAGCCACCTTGTAGTGAGCCAAACTTCCTTAGGACCCAAGCTCCATCTCCACTTGCCCACAGACTTGGAGGGAATATCTTTTAAGACACTGTGTTAAGTCTTCGAGGCTTTCCCAGAGGTCACTGAATTTGCTTGATGTTTTACTGAAGAGGGAGAGTCTTTTAATGGAACACACGAGATTTCAGACCAAGGACCTGTATCCCTAAATCCTGAGGAAAGAACCCCAGCAGACACCCACTACAGCTCTACCTTCAGGGAAATCATAATGCATGGAGGACAACATCCAGGTAGACAGAGCTGAGGTGGTGTGGGCATGAAGACCAGGCCATGGAGGGGTGACGCTGCCCCTGGGCTCCCTGGGGTGGAGCTTTGCAACTGTCTTTTCTTCTTCTCACCCTGAATCTATGGGGCCCCCCGAGGCACGATGGAACTATTGATGAGTGTGGCTGGAGGGGCTTCTTTCAGGCATTCTGGAAGAGCCCAATGCCACTCCAAGGTTCAGCAACTGGAGTAGGCTGGTGTTTCCTCCTGACTCAAACTACTGGGTGCCAGCTGTCCCCGTCTCCCCGTCTGCTTCATGAAAACCCACCCCAGTGCCTAACTATTATCAAAGGCCAGAACCATAACATTTAGCCATAACCCACTGGAGAGAAAACGTGGCTACCAATAATAGAAAAATTGTAATGATGTATTAATCACTACCACTGCCACTGCCTCTCTGCCTCATTGCTATTCCACTACTACAACCAGCCCGGTCTCAGCGCCATTACTGCTCCTTCTGACATTGACCAAGTACTTGTCTCTTCAACTACGTGGCATGGAAATTAGTAGTCTTCTGTTCTTGGCCGTACTTACTCTTAAGATTTGGAGAATTGTATTCTAATCTGGGTGGCATCGCTCAGTAATTCTGAGCCCTTGAGAAAGCCATCTAGTCTCTCCATTGCAGAGTCCCTTCATTTTAAAGTGAGGCAATACTATGTCTCAGGCACGGTTGTTGGGAAGATGAGGAGTAACATGAGGAAGGCAATCGAGGGCTCTCATCCGATGAGAGAGGCTGCGGGGATTGTTGTTGGTGTTACTCTTTTTTTTCAAAATTGTTATTATTGTTCCTCTTATAAAGATGATGTAATTTATGCCAAAATTTCACTCTTGGTCACAGCCTCCAAAGTATGAGTGCCAGCGATCCCCTCAGAGGAGAAGCAAACTAGCTGGGCTTTGGGCATTAGACCGTGGGCTCGTTCATTACCATGATGTGAACATGGGAATTGCCTAGCTCCGAAGTCTGCCACTTTCTAACGAGGGCTCACCTAACCCAACAATGCACAAGATGCTGATGCTGTGTATCAAGCCCCATGGAAATCGCGAGTACGTGGGGTATTTTCATTTGCCTTTGTCTGTATTCCAGGATGATTTACAGGGAGTCTTTTGTTTGCTGGGAATGGGGTGGGAAGAAGTGGCCAACCTTGGTAGTGACTTGCCCCACCCTCCGCAGGCATATGCTAGGCAATTAGCTGGCTGTGTAATTAACATGAGGCACACCATCCCCCCCCATGCTCGACGCCTCCTCTCCCCCCCACCGCCAGCATCACCAAAAAGGTCTTCACACCTGAATACAATTTTGGTTACAGAACAATAAAGGACAGGTGACAGGCCCAGCTGGAAGGCCTCTTTTTCATTTTCCTGTGGCCACAAATCAGACATCTTGGGCTCCCAGCAGGACACAGGCTCCACTGGCAGTAATTGGCACCATCTGTAGCTGTCAGAGCACTGGCTGGCATTCCAGCATTCCATCTTTCCAGTCAAGGCATTCATCACTCGTCCAAAACCCAGCCAGCTGACACTGAAAGATTAACTTGCATTGATTTGCTTGGCTAAACTCGCCCGAGCTTCGGTTGGTACCGAGCGTTCCTGTTTAATAGCCACCCCCATCGCAAGATGTTTACAAGGTGATTGTCTACTAAAGTTTTTTCTTCCCTCCCCATCTTCTGCCTAATGTTCTCTCAATAATTAGACTTTGGGAAATGGCGGATTAAAACAGAGAAAAGTGAGTGCTGCATATGGTCCCTGCCAGATGACAGGGCCTGTGGGCTCTATAGTTAGAAAGTTTCTCCCCTTATCTCTCAGTTGCATTAAATTTCTCTTTGGTTACAGTGTTTGTAGGTCATGGAGACGTTTCTACCTGCATTTTTGCCAGAAGCCATCAGGGGGTCAGTCCTCTCAGGGGTAACTTAAAGGACGAGAGGTTGGCCTGCCTCTGCTCTTTCAGTCTCTGGCTCTTGAACCTCTCTCGGAAGCCTTCCCTGGGCCTGCATCCAGCATTAGGCATGGGGGCTACAGAGGCATGAGCCACAGGCCCTTCTCAAGCACGCACTGTGTGGTGGAGTGGAAAGCCAAGTTCATCGGTGCCTGCGGTCCACTGTGCCACAAGACAGGGCAGAGAAGTGACAGCAGCTCTGTACTCAGGAAGCATGAAAAGAAGGAACACCTGTCACAGACCAGAAAGGGGGTCAGGAAAGGCTTCCTGGAGGAGATGATACTTGAGTGTCGAAGGCCGAGAAAGAACTAACAAGACTGTGAACCGGGAGAAAGGAAGAGGGCATTCCTCAGGGTAACAGGATGTAAAGGCGGCACAGAGCATGACACAGCGTGGGGTAGTTGAGGTGCTCCAGGTAGGAGTCGGTGTGATGAGAATGAAGAGTCCTTACAGGGAAATGGGGTCTAGCAGTGAAGGAGTACGGACATTCGGCCTCCGTGCTAAAGCAAGGAGTTTGACTTTTCTCATGCGAGTGTTGAAGAATCATCAAAGGGGTTTCCGACAGGAGCTTGGGGTGATAAGATTTGCAGCCATATGTGAGATCAACTAGGCAGAAGAACTAGAGGCAGAGGAACAAGCTAGAAAGGAACATAGCCATGTCCCAGGCGGTAAGGGTGTGGGGAGAGGTCAGCCTGATAGTTTGTAGTGACGGAACAAAGAGGGGCATGCAGAAGTGGGGAGAGGCCAGAAGTCTTGGACACCATGCAGGTTTGCTTCCCAAAAGACCGAGTGGAGGGAAGGGTCAGTCCCCGAGTGGGGCATTAAGGCAAAAGAGTCCAGTGTGATTCCAAACATCAGAAGGCCCGGTCATACGTGACACAGCCCACCTTCCCTTCACGCGCATGGGGAAACTTCCGCTCTGACGAGCACAGCGACGTATTCCTTCCTGGGCAAAATCGTGCTTTTTTTCTCCTGAACCTCAACTCACATGACGTCCCTCACTTAAAAACCCTCCTTCCTCTGTCCCACTTGCCAGTATTTCCTAATTAAGATCAGTACCTGGCACAGAGCAGGATCTTAATCCATACTTGCTGTTATAGGCTGAGCTGTGTGCACCCAAAAAAGATAGTTTGAACTCCTGACCCCCGGGACCTGCGAACATGACTGACCTTGTTTGGGAATGGGGTGTTTCAGATGGAATTAGTGAGGTTAAGATGAAGTCATACTACAGTAAGATGGGCCCTTGATCCAATAGGACTGGTATCTCCAAAGGGAGAGAGAAATCTCCTCATAGGAAGAGAGGACACAGAGCAGACCATGTGAGAAAGGAGGCAGAGACTGAAGTGCGCAGCTCTGAGCCGAGGAGCATCTGGGGCCGCCAGGAGCTTGGAGAGACAAGGGAGGCTCCTTCCATGGAGCCTTCAGAGGAACTGTGGCTCTGCCACCACTGTGATGCTGGACTTCTAGCCTTCAGGACCGTCATACAATGCATTTCTGCCATTTACGCCACCTGGCTTGCGGTATTTTTGTACAGCAGCCCTAGCAAACCAATACACTTGTGAATTGAAACAATCAGATAAAATCATGGCTCCTCCATGAAGCTTACCCTGTCTCTTCAAGCCTGAAATTATCTGTCCCTAAAAGTCAGAAAACAATCATCAGCCCACAATCCTTCCCTGCCCTCCACCGCTAGCCCTAGGTGGATGGTACCATCCTAACGAGGGGCTGACATGGATAATCCATCTACAAGGACAATAATAACAGCTCTCATTTATTAAGTGATCCCATGTGATCAGCACTTTATAAATCTCATCTCGTGTTATCCTCACATATGATTTTAAATGCATTTGGTTCATTTGAGCCTCACGATGACACCACAGGGCAGGGTCTATTATCCACACTTTACAGGTGAGCAAACAGTGGCCCAGAAGGACTTTCTCAAATGTCATCAAGCAGGTAAGTGGTAGGGCCAGTTATGTACCACTCCGAAGCATGTGCTTTTGACTGGCCAAGTTCAAGTTTCCCTTTGTCCGTATGTGATTTTTTTTAGCCTGGCCCCATTTTGTTTGGTTCTGTGCCACCTCTTCTGCACAAAAGTTTCCTTCACACTGTGGACCATCTCGCTTGGACTGTGAAACATACACGCAAAAGAAAGTTGTGCTCCATCAAGTGAGATGAATTTTCTATGCATGGGTTTTTCAGCCTCTGAGGTCAAGAGGCTGTTAGACATGTAAACACTGGTGGGCTGGAATCGCCTTGGCCTCCTGAGGTGGCAAAAAGAACTCCAGGACGCAGAGGGAAGGTAATACGCATATACATATAAATATGGATATAAATATAAATATATGTGGGGCGCCTGGGTGGCTCAGTCGGTTAAGCATCCAACTTCGGCTTAAGTCATGATCTCACAGTTCATGGGTTCGAGCCCCACGTTGGGCTCTGTGCTGACAGCTCAGAGCCCGGAGCCTGCTTCAAGTTCTGTGTCTCCTTCTCTCTTTGCCCCTCCCCCCCATCACAAAAAGAAAACATTGTGTGTATACACACACGCGCGCACACGCACACACACACACACACACACATAGAGATTTGTTTTTTCATTCTGAGCATAACCTACATTTCAAAAGAATGATCCTAGATCCATTTGGGGCGGGGAGAGACGGGGGTAAACAACTTCCAGGACTTGCCTTAGAAGGCAAAGCGAGTGATAAATCACAAGTCTCGGTTAAACTGCCACCCTCTTACTTGACAATGTAAATAAAATGTTCTTCTGTGAACGAAAGTATAGGAGTCAGGATAGCATGACAAATAAGTTTATAGAGTTATTATCAAAATATTACTAACAAATATGATTCCACCGTCTTTTGGGGAGTAATGGACGGCCACAAGTACTTTGGTAGATAAGATAAAAAGCACCGGGCAAGGGCCCGTGTGTTGCTCTCTCTACCACTACTGTCACTGTGACTCAAGAATTTATGGAGCATTGGCCATAGATATTTATTAAACCCCAGAGAGAAAAAACAAGAGAGAATTGACCAGATTTACAGGCAAAAGATTAAATGTATATAACTGTGCGTATATGGAGAGATGATGGGTGTGAGGGACGAGAAGGGAGAGGAAAAGGAAGGAGACAATGTCCACGTGTCGTTTTAAATTGGGGTTGTCAGTCACCTTGTACCGGGGCTGTGGTATATACCGGCTCGCGGTGAAGATGCTCCCCGAACACAGTGTTGCACACAGTAGGCACGCCACGGTCGCTGAATCCATTGGACAGAACTGGACTAAACTAGCAGCGTTTCTGCAGCTGACTCAGTCATGCCAAAGCAACGAAAATAAACATGGCAATCCAGATCGGACTTGAGTGTTAGAGTTTTCTATCTTAAAAAAATAAGTATCATAAACTAAAACCCATAAAGTAGAAGTGCAAATACTCCAGCCTGAGCTGGAAGCCAACGTCGACAACGGGAGTATGTTGTAAATAATTAGGGAGTAATTATACATAAAGACGCACACTCTGGACGTTACTTTAAAAAAATTAGTGGTCCATATATTTTATCTTCCTAGTACCACTGCAACTAATCAAAAGTTTATATATTTCTTCAATCCAGATACAACACGTCAACAACTGCAGTTAAACGCGTCACAGAAATGGAAGACTCTGCAGAAGGTTTCATGAAGTCTAACATGATTTACAGGACTTAAGACACATGGCCGGGAGATTTCTGTATCGCGGCGGCAAGCACCCCAGGGGTGTCTTGACCCACTTGAAATTGTTTTAGCTCCGCTATACCTAGGTCACAACTGATGGCAGCACAGATCAATTACATTGTCGTCATTTAAAACCTGTTTCCATGCAACTGGTCATCCAAAGACTCACTTTGCATTTTCATACCCTGAAAGAGCCCTTACGACAGAACTTCTGGAGCAGACGAAGATGAACTCATTTACCGAAATAGGGCCCCGACAAGACAGGCCGCGAGGAAATATGCCCCCGGTAAGACGGCAAACATCCTCTCTTCCTGCATTTCTGAAGAGGCTAATTTTTCAAGCCTCTTCTTACATTCTCCTCAGCCTTTTCTGTTTGAGGACTGACTACCTCACATTGATTTTGGGGCTCGGAGTCAATAACTGGGCAGACTTTTCAAGTTTATTTCTGCCGATGGAGAGAGGGGATTGTTTAGATGCCTATAATTAGGCTGACTGGTAGTGGTTTGGGAATGCAATTTATGGTCGGAAATTTTGCGTTCTGGGTGGAATAGGAAACTCTGGAAATTCTATACTAGAGGCATTTCCTGTGAAACCTATTGCTAATGATTTAAGATAGGGGCAAACTGGGCATCCTTCAGAGCGAGGCTGACCTACCCCACCCTGAAGGCGCCAGTCCCAGCAGACACGTGTAACACATCCTCTTACCAAACTTTGTTACATACCAAGGAAAAGGACTCTATTTGATGTATTAAAAAATGGTTTTAATGTTCATTTATTTTGAGAGAGAGAGAGAGAGAAAGCACATGGGGGGGAAGGGCAGGGACACACACACACACACACACACACACATACACAGAATCCGAAGCAGGCTCCAGGTTCCAAGCTGTCAGCACAGAGCCTGACATGGGGCTCGAACTCATGAACCGCGAGATCATAACCTGAGCTGAAGTCGGATGTTCAACCGACTGAGCCACGCAGGCTCCCCAATGCATTTTCTTTTATTGACTGACATGCCACACAAGTATGCCTAGCTCACACTGCTCCAAGGCCTCCATGTTACTTAGAGAAAAATCCGGGACCCTTACAAACGGCCTGCAAGGTGCTCTGTGACCCTCTGGCCACACACCACCAATCCAAGCGCCAGCTCCCTGGCCCACCCCCTAGCCTTCTCCCCATCGCATGCTCTGCCGCGGCCTCAGTGGCCTGCTTTGTATCTCTCAGATACACTGTTGCACTTGCGATTGCCCTTGTCTGGAAGGTTCTTCCCACACAGAACCTTGCTTGCTCCCTCATGGCTTGCTCCCTCACCTCCTTCAAGTCTGTTCCCAAACGTCATCTTCTCAATGGAGCCTCTCTTAATGACTCTTTTAAAAACGGGGGGCGCCTGGGTGGCTCAGTCGGTTGAGCATCCGAGTTCAGCTCAGGTCATGATCTCACAGTTGGTGGATTCGAGCCCCACGTCAGGCTCTGTGCTGGCAGCTCAGAGCCTGGAGCCTGCTTCAGATTCTGTGTCTCCCTCTCTCCCTCCCTCCCCTGCTCATGCTCTGTCTCTATCTCTCTCAAAAATAAATAAACATAAAAAAAAAAAAAAATGAGCCCCTGTGGGGGCGCCTGGGTGGCTCTGTCAGTTGAGTGTCCAATAGGCTCAGGTCATGATCTCGCGGTTCATGAGTCAGAGCCCCACGCTGGGCTCTCTGCTGTCAATACGGAGCCTCCTTCAAATCCTCTGTCTCCCTCTCTCTGTATCCCTTCCCTGCTTGTGCACTCTCTCTCTCTCTCTCTCTCAAAAATAAACAAACATTAAAGAAAAAAAAAAACAAACCTTGAGCCCCTGTAACCCATGCCCCAACCTCCTCCCTGCTCAGCTGCATTCCTCAGTACTACCATCATCCTGCAGAGTCTGTATTTTCGTCTATACTTATTTTGCGTACTTTCTGTCCCCCATCTGCCACCCCTCTGTGGAACAGAAGGTGAACGAGGGCGGGGACTTGGCTTTACCATTACGTCCCTAGTGCTGGAAAAGTGGCCGGCTCATAGTAGGTACACAATACACACTGTGGAACGAATGAACAGGTATGAGCGTGCAACAGTTCCTCTCCAACTGAGACGAGTAATTAGATATTGGATTTCGGGTTCTACTCATTAAAAAACTCTACTGCATAGCCAATTTTCTTTCTTTTTTGGTTTTTGGAGAAGGAGGTTGTGCCTCGCATTCTGATCACTGTTCATCTCTCAGGGAAAGATTCCAATCCAGAGAGCCTGTCTAGACAGAGGACATTTGCCATGTAATCTTTTGACTTTTGTGTTGTCCTTGTCCCTAGGAAACACGGCCTTGAAGAGGAGCGAACTCCAGGTATTTTTCCGAATAGGGACTTCTACTTAAAAACTTCTCAAATGCAGTATCATAGTGTGTTTTCGGAATCAGAGTTATTTTTGTGAACTTAATCTTGAGATGTAATTCCACGGGTTTGGCATACAGCAATATTCCCACATCGCAACGATTCCTGGGCTTCGCGATAAACACAAGATTCTATGCTTTCAAATTCTAGGACTACCTCTTACTTCTGCAAGTTGAAAAGAATGGAAACGAGAAGAAAATCCCTGGTGAAGTGATCTGATCCCATTCTCGTAGGTGAGGATGGAGGGCAAGTGTGACCAAGCGCTAGAAACCCCTGCTTTTATTCATGTGTCTTTCTTCAGTGTAGAGTGCAGCAACCACTCCCGCCACGGCCACAGGTATCCACGGGTGTAGACGGGGCATGGAGGGAGCGAGGGGAGGATGGCAGGTGTAAGACCAAAAGGCAGAGGGCTCTTGAACCACTACCTGCACGAGACATCCAGAAGGCAACATAGAGAGCACTCATCTAGCAAGAGGCGTGTGGGAAAGGACACAAAACGCACCTGGCACACGCGACCCTTTAAGCAGTAGTAGTGGCTCAATACAATTGATGAAGTGCTTCCATTTAAAGTTATTAATTGCGATAATGGCTTGAACTCAATAAAAGGGCTATATTGGATAAAAAGGAAAGTCGAACAATATTGTCTTCATTAGCATAAAATCTTCCACGTCCCCCACTATACTTTCCAAGAGGAATAGAGAGATGCCTCGATTTTAACCAAATTTTTATGGTCTTACAGCAGCCGTGGTTATGCATGAATTTCAGAATACATTTACTCGAAAATTCATTATATGAAACATTTATCCCATGAATAAATTAGAGACTCTGAAATACAGTGCAATAAAACTTTTGCTGCTAGAAGAATTTTTATGGGTGAAATAATGTGAAAATTAGTAACATCAAATATGATTCCCCTTAACCCAGACTAGTCCCACACACAATTATTTTGACATGGTCTGTCATACATAATAATGTAGATTTTCAAATAACGCTATAGAAAAGACTTGTAACAATTCTTATCAGAATTTAGAAATACATGATGAATCACTGGGTATGGAAAATGGCAGTTTATCCATTTTGCAAAATGATTTTTTTTCCCAGAGCCAAATTGGATTGAAGATTGTTCTCTCTTAGAAATTTTTAAACTATGATGCATTCAAGCAAGGGGAAAGCTAGCCTACACAGAGCCAACGCCTTCATCCCTTGTGTACCCAGTTGCTCTTGGCAATGTGGTCTAAACTTGGAATGTTAAGCACTTCAATGATGATATTTGAGTATGGTTGGCACATTTAAACATGCTAATGCTAGTAACTTCATCAGGTGTAATTCATTATCGGAAAAAAAGAGGTTTCTAAATAATTAAACAACATGTAAAAACAGCAATCGGTATGAAGAATACTAAAATTAGCCCTGTCATTATTTTGAAGAGAGATAATAATTATAGGTCAGCCAATCGACCTAAAACCCGTGCCTCCTCCCATCCCATGGCACTGTTAAGATTTCACAGATGCAAAACTGTGAAAATTGCCTCAGAGGAATGTGGCATATACCTAGAAGATAAAACCGATTGTTTAAGTGGAATTGAACAGGCGAAAAACACATGAAATAAACCCACTTATGTGTATGGAGATAACACACCATCCCAACACAATTTTCCAAAACTCAAGATCTATTTTATTTTCCAAAATGCTACATGTCTGTTCTGGATAATGAAAGTTTTGGCAACCTATCGCGGTGTGGTTACAGCTCATTGCAAATGTATTTAATGCCATGAGATCGTACATCAAAAAACCGGTTAAAATGGTAAACCGGATGTTCTATATATTCCGCCACAATAACAAAATTTAAATGCTACGTTATTCACAAAGTCATAAGAATTTCAATGCTTTCATTTGTCTAAGCAGGAAGATGGAACAGAACCCTAGAAAAATTATAAATGTTGCTCTCAGATCGATATTGCCTAGATGATGGATGCACATCACTATCAAGGGAGGCAGAGAGGGAGGGTACAGGGAATCATCCATTTTCAAAGAGATGCATTTTATCACTGCATACGTTTTAAGAGCCTTATTTGTCTTCGGTTCTGTTGTGCCATTTTTTCATCCAAGTCAGCGATGCAATAAGAATAGCTTGATCAAGCTCATCACCAGCTGAACACCTAATTGCTAATCGAGAATCTTCCCCTTAGTAACAGTGACTGGCTTTGGCGAATTTACCTTATTTTTAACCGGGGCTCCATTTCCAAATGGGTTGTGTGAGGAATTCTTTCAGTTCAAATAATCTATCACTATTCCCGAGTCTCTGATCATCACCACAATAACAATTTTCAGATTAAGTATTTATACATCATAAATCTATTCTCATATCAGGCTTTCACAATTTATGTTAAGTTTATCATTGGCTCGTGACCATTGAGTATTGTAGAAAGGCCCTCCGGAGAGGCTTTGTCTTAAGACCTTGCCTTTAAACAGTTCGATATCATAATTCCCATTTTACAGGCATGACAATTGAAGCCAGGCAGGTAACGATGCTTTCCTGGGGTCAGAGAATATGCACACTGTGGAATGAGTTTCAGAAACCAGTATTCCTGGCCACTTAGTATGTCATCCTTTCTGCTACGCCACACCGTGTGCGCACACACATGCATATGTATGTGTCTCAAATTTTAGTTCCAGCAAAGTCATTGTGAGAAGCCATTACTATATAATTTACACTCCAATATTTATTAAGTGATCACGATATGCCACATACCATTCAAGGGACTTTGCATGATTAATTTTATACTTATACCAACTCTACGACATAATTGTAATTATAATTTTCCAGAGGTGGTCCATAGTACATTGTGTTGTTCCCCTGAGTGCTTACATTAAGGACACTAATTCATACATTCAAAAAACACACTTATTAAGTGCCTACCATCTATTGAGTGCCAGGCACTGGTCTAGGTGTCAAGGACACATGAAGACATATTCTGAAAAATTTCACTGTACTCAGTCTAATCCTATCTTTGCACACTCACGTCAACAGTAGGTCAAGAGGCAGTTAAATGACTCCAACACATCTGGCTAAGGTGGTCAACTTAGTCTAGAATTTGAGTAGCCTACAATTTAACTGTAAAAGTTGACCCATGAAATCTTGGTCCGAAGTGGTCCGTTTTGTATTGTATTACCCTATTTCTAGATTTCTTTTTCTGATCAAAGTAGATGAAAGGCAAAGAGTTAAGCTGCTGGAGATTTCTTTATTGCTTGTGCATTTCCAACTGAATTGAGTTGATCAAAGAATATAAGAAAAAACTTATTACTTGTAAAACTCACTTTTCACTTACACTACAACGGTACCTGTGAGTAGCTGTCTCTAACAGAGTGACATGAGGCAACGTAAATCTTTGATTTAACTCCTTTCTATTCCATGGCCTAACTGTAAAGGATGCTATAAATATCTCTAGATGGTTGTTAAAATACACAGTTCAGGCTCTAATCCATGCACATTTATAGACAAGGTCATCTATAATATACTGAAGGTTTGTTTTTTTTTTTTTTAAACATCTGATTACCAGAACATTTCGGAACAATGAGTGAGCACGCAGTTTTTAAAAACCTGAAATTCGGGAGTGGTAACAATGGCAAGTCAACAAATGCAATGATAAGTTAGTGGAGCTTAAAAGATGGGAAGAAGGGAACTGCAAAGTAATTCTGACATGGTTTATCCTTTCTGTTTTATGAATTTATTTTATATTTTCAACCATTGGAAACCCCAGCCCCCTGACGCCACCAACACTAGAGTTGGAGAGACCATCCTTTCTGCATCTCTTTCTATCTTAGCTTTTCTTTGAATAAATGACAGGCATTGCAAAGCTTTTCTGTTTTTAAATGTTTATTCATTTATTTTCAGAGGGAGAGAGAGAGACAGCATGACCAGGGAGAGGGTCAAAGAGAGAAGACAGAGAGAATCCCAAACATGGCCTGTGCTGCCAGCGCGGAACCCTACCTGGGGCTTGATCTCATGAACCACGAGAGTCGGAGCTTAACCAACTGAGCCAGTCAGGCACCCCAGGCATCGCAAAGTTCTAATGGTGACACTGGCTCAACATCAAAACCACTGCTAATGTGAAACACCCGTAATGGCCACGAGTCCAACCGAATGTATCCACTGGAGTATAAGGAAACATCAGTTTTGAAACTGAGTAGATTTGCGTTCAAATCCGTTATTCTCTGCCCTCCGGCCAGATACTTGAATCCCTTGCGGCCTCCATTTCAATGTTAATAGAACCGGGATGATGACAGCTCCTGCTTCAAGGAATGGCAAAAATGAAATGAAACGATGCATACAAAAACCTATCACACTTGTTGGCACTTACGGGATATTCAATAAACGCAACTTCTATTCCTCTCCCCAAATGACCAAAAAGAAAAAGAAAAAATATATATAGTATTTTAAATTCTGTAATAGGGTATACTCTGTATAAAACAATAAATACGCCTAATTATGTGATAGAACTTCTAAACACAGAAGTGCCAAAGAGATCCAATTTGGGATAATTAAAACAGATGAATATGTTAAGGATTACAATGCACAGATTCTAGTCTCTACAATGAGTAGATAAAACTTTAATAAAAGATATCCTTGCATAAATACAGCAAGCAGGGTATTTCAACTCCTCAAAGAGAGGTATTGAGAGGAATGTCAGAGGTCATCTTCTTATTATCTCTAGAAATGAAAATGAAATTGTCTCTCTGTATATTCATATTGCTTTTTGAGATTCTTCTAACAGTCCAGGTTCTTACAATTTGTGCATCAGACCTATTGTTAGGAGACCAAAACTGAATTAAAAGCTAGAACAGATCAAAACTTTTCAAATTAAATTAAAACCATTCACTCCGACCAACGGCTCCAAAGCCACTACTGTGGGTGCGAGCGGCTCTGACAGGATCTGTGGACACAAAGAAAGAAAAGACATAATCTCTGCCCTCAAGGAGATGACAGGCCACTGAGCAAGGCGGCTTGGTTCTAAAACCAGACAGATGAAAGAATGTTATCTCTCTTAAAATAAGAATCTTCTCTTTAAGCGTAAATTAGACAACACATTAATAGTGTTTAAAATGGCTGATGACTTTTTTCCCACTACACTCAAAAGTGACTTTAACTCCTACACTATGGAATAACCTAGTAAATGGTCAGCGAAGCAGAAACCGAAACACGGAAAGCCTTTTGCTGTTCAAAAGAGCTCTCCCATTTAATGTTTCTATGCCTTGAAGAAAGAGCATCCTTGGGCTCCAGGCTAGGTATGACATCGACATACCTCATGGTCCTACCCTGAACATTCTCGGTCCGGAAAAGGAAACACGCAGGTATTTAAACACAGGTATAAGTGCAGGCATCACAGTGCTGGGAGTTCTTCTCACCTTGTGTGCACCATTCATCTGTGGGTTTTCTCCAAGTTTCTAATAGCTGAGCTTACGTGACATGTAGATTTTATGCTAAGAGTAATGTCAGTAGGTTCCACGGCGGGAGATCCCTTTCAGAAACTATGAACAGTACCTTCTGGCGTACAAGGCCACTGCTCCAGATGCCAAGGTTAAGCCCTTGTTTCCTTGCTGGACGGACAATGTCCAAAATGCCATCCTGTCCATGTGGCTTCCTAGGAAGAACTATAGCTAGCACGGCCACAAGAATGCAGGGCAGGGCACTGAGAAAGAAGGTTCCAGAGATAACTGGAGGGCCCAGGTGCTTTTTACACTGAAGTTGAGAAAGCGACACCAGAAGCTAGAGAAATAAACCAGTCAAGGGGCTCAAGATACCTAGCTGCTTGATAAAGGATGAAAATACACCCAGACAACTCGAGTCCATACATATCGTCTGAAATGAGGAGAGCACCCCCCACCCAAGGTACAGAACCATAGGATTGTAGGGCTGGAAGGACCATTTAGTTGTGGTCATCTAGTTGAGATCCTCATCTGATATGTCCCTCCACCATGCAGCTCCTGTTCACATACTTTCTGTGACAGAGAACCTGTCCTTCTTCCGCCTCAGGATGAGGCATGCATGACGGGACACTCAGCTAAAACTGGCCTCCCTGAAGGCTTCTGTACACTGACTGGGACTCCATCCTTAGAGCCACAAAGAACAAGCTTAATTCTGCTTTCCTTCCATTTGACAGATTGTGAGACGTATCATGAAAGCTCTTCTGTTCCCCTAAATTCACTGCTTCTGCTTCACGTGATAAAACTTGGAGCCCTCCCCTCCCCTTCTCATTCACTCCAGCTTACAGGTGGCACCCAGCCTTCAGTGAAACTCTCATGTCATAGTCTTAAGAGTTCAAAGTCAACTGCAATGATCACTCCTTTTGCAAAACACTACACTTCCTCCTGGCTGGCTAAGAGCCGATTTGCTGTTTTGATCACTGTAAAAAATGACATCCCATGATAACCTCTGGGCAGCATACTGCCTCTGCCATCAAATCACATCTGGGGTACCCTCACCCTATGCTTCTTACATGGATCCTATTTGGTTCCAGGTGATTTAATTTACAAACGTTTATAAAATGCCTACTGTGTGAAAATCCTGTGTTAGGAATTAAAGGTACCATGATGAAGACAACGACAAAAATCCTACTCAGGGAACACACACGGTAGAAGGAAAGACAGAGACGATCTAATAGAAAATTGAAGTGTCATATCTATTATGGCTAAAATATTCAAAAAGGTCCATAGAGAAAGGCATCATAAACTCTGCTTAGGAGAGGTGGAAACACTAGAAATGCCCTAGAAGGAGGAAGGTTTTGGATGACTTTACAAAATGAATAGGATTTTGACAGGAAGGAAGATTATTCCAACTCAAAGTGGTCTCTGCCAAAGCACAGAGGTGTGAGAGCATCTGGTGCACACAAGGACACCACGGGCTGGAGCACAGAGCTCGCAGGGCCGGATGGAGTTATGGAGGGGAAATGGGAGATGGGCTCCGGGCTGAGGGTTTGGATGAGCGTGGACTTCATTCTTCAGGAGACGCCATACAGGTTTTTGAGCAGAGAAGCAAATGGCGAGGAATGTTTTTTTGAAAAATCAATCACTCAGAGAATACAGAAAATGAGTGAACGGGAAGACAAAGTCGGACTTGCTAGAAGGACCAGCAGTTGGATAGGCTCCTGCAGTTATTCCAACGGGAGATGAAGAGGGGCCTGAAGAGGAAGGCGGCGGTGGGCAAAGCCACAGCAGTCAGCCGACGGGCAGTAAATGACTGGATGTCGCAGGCAGGGTTTGAGCCTGGGCGCCTGTGTGGATGATGGTCTTCGAGCAGACAAAAATGAAAAATATTATGTTGTAAAAGAATATGGAGCTATATCTTTTGGAGTTATGTAAGGTTCCATTAATAATTATAACTCATTAATATAAGTGTAACACTTAAGAATAAAAGAGTTGGTCTTTTATTACGTGCTGAGTATCCAGGTAAAAATGTAATATGCGTTTGGAAATGTGATTGTGGACAGTAGATGTGAGTTGGGTGTCATCAACATGCAGGGCGCGGGTGCAGAAGAAAGCTGAGAACCATACAGTGAACCCTGTTAAATCCTATTGCCTTAGAGTCATCTACTGACATACTGTCCCTCCCACTGGGTCAGCCATTACAAAGCAAAGGATTTACCCTCAAACAGCTATAAAAAAAAAACTAAATTTCAAACTCCATGACCCACTTATAAAAAACCTACTGCTCTACTTTCTCTTTTTTTTAGTGTATTTATTTTTATTTTGAGAGAGAGAGGGAGAGAGAGAATCCCAGGGGGGCTCCCTGCTATCAGCACAGAGCCCGACGTGGGGCTCGAACTCACGAACCGTGAGATCATGACCTGAGCTGAAATCAAGAGTTGATGTCCAGTGGACTGAGCTGCCCAGGCACCCCTACTCTTGTACTTTCCAAGTTAAATGAACTTCGGGGGTTATAACCGAGTCATGAGAATCATTTTCTCTGGGATAAGCATCCAGGCACAATATGGGAACCAGATATGATTTTAAAGGAAGCATTTAGCATGACACATGTTTTCTGTTTATGAGTGGGAGGAGCGGTTCATGTTTAATGATGACTGAGGGCAGAAAAAAAAAAAAAACCTTATCAGAATCTAAAATACTGGTAGAAGCTTGGCATTGCTTTGTCTTCATGGCCCTGTGATATAAAAAGAACTTTGGCATATAATTTGCTCCCGAACTAGAAGACCACAGTAGATATTAGAGCAGAAAAATGGCGCATTGTTAAAGGCAACAAGAAACTCAGACAGTAGGACAGAGAGGTCTAAATGCCTTGACCCCACACCTTGATTAAATACCTTTACACGTACTTTAGTTTGTTCTGGTCCCTCAAAGTCTCTGTCTCTCCCTGACTGGTTTTACTATAAGATAAAACAACCGAATCAAATACTGTGTATAAATATTGGCAGCTTTTAGCCTTGCTTTTCATCCAGAGCCTAATAGGCAAAGAGCTTCGGTGAGTTTGCTGGCTTTTCCAAGTGAGTCTAGAGGGGCTCGTTTACCCTAGATCGAATCTTGGGCAAACAGTTCACTATCGCTCTACAAACAAGCGAAAATTATGACCTTATGCTATTGTTTCTCAGCAATCCAAAGCTTTGATGCAGTCTGTGTGCCCTTTCCAACATAATTGGATATGAAGCCACTTTTGTTTAAAACACCCGAGGAAGATTCATCGTTAATCGCGTGGGTTTGGGCTGCAACATTAGGTAATTCTATTGTTTAAGGTTTCACTAAGTGTCGAAGTGACTTACAAGAATCTTCTGCAAGGGAATTGACACATCATTCTGGTTTGGAGACATCAGGAAGGGTTTTCATGTGACACTCTTGACGGTGCTAAATATTTCTTCACCAGGTGAAGTGTCCCTACTGAAGCATTGAAGGGACAGAGAAAGCATTAAGATTCAGAGGGGGAGGGGGAAACAAAGGATGGACTGATAAGGCAGCATTTAACAGTACAGAAAAACTTGCTTCGAAACGGTGTTTGTGTGTTTTTCCCTCACCAACGTTATCTCTGACACCTTTGCTGTTTATGTCTCACTGTGCCCAGTTGTCAACAGTGCCCACCACTCTAACGGAGCGGCTGTTACTCCATAGTTCTGACAAGGACCAAGTAAAATTTGCTATTTCCAAGCCATACAGTTCAACAGCTTTAAGTATGAGAAACTTTAGTTAGGAGGTTTGGATTTTTAAAAATGAACTATAGTTATGATAGAGTCCATTAACCAATTCGGAATTAAAGTAGAATGGAAATAAAATTATAGGAGGACATGTATAAAAGAACATGTGACATCCACATGGATACCAAATGAATCCATTATACTAAGTACTTTTCCAGTAATAGCGAAATGAATTCATAATGATGGCACACTTAAGATCAAATGAAACCTAAAAATATAAATGTCAAAATATCTGTACATGGATCGTTCTCACAATTCACCTTTTCACCGCACACCAAATACAAGGTCAAATGCATCCATGTTGAGGAGTTGCGTTTTAACACTTTCCACTCGCGAGTTGGGTTTGATGGTTGTAAATGGAGTTTTATGTAAATCAGAAAGACAGATGATAAATTTCACGGGTCGGTCATGGCAAAGATGGCAAATTTCACAGTAAGTCACAGACTAATGTACAGACACACAACCGCGAATACAATCAACTGAACTGCTAAGTAAATTACTCTCCAGGATTAAAAATGAGAGCACGAGTGCACCACAACATGTTCCCATAGGATGCACTGAAAACTACGTTCTAAAGCAACAAGTCTAGGAAAATTCTTCTTCAGGAAAAGAGTGCTCTTCTGTGTAAGTATTCAAATAATTGCAAAATACTGTTGCTATTTTCGGAAATCCAAACTCAGGGATAACCGTTGCAAATGATCAATGTGTTGTATTTGAAATGCAGAGTCTCTTTGGATTTGTTGTCATTATTTGGACTTTCTATGAATTCCCTCGAAGTTTTCGCATGTATCATGGCAATAAATAACAAAACAATGAACACATTATTCGTATTCATAAAGGAATGGCAATCAGAACAGATAGAGGGCCCCGTATAGGTTTTTAAAGTCTCATGAAAAAAAAAAGAGCACATTGAATGTTAAAAGTGGCCAGCGTTTAACCAGGTTTTGAGAGGCAAGTGAACATTTTCCACACGTAAGCTCATGCTCATCGAAATGCTTACGAGCACATCGCTTAGAACACAATTTTGTCTGCCCAGTCAAACACCGCTTTTTCTAAATCTGGGAGGTCTATTTCAATATTATGGACATGATATAATTGCTCCTGCCAGCATTACAGATTTTTGCACAGCTGAGTGGAATCCACCAGGGCAATTTACCATAATGGTGTGGGCACATGTGCACATGGGCACAGCACACGCGTGCACGCGCGCAGCACACACACACACACACACACACACCCTATCATCATACCTAGGAAAGAAAGGTTTTCACAGAAGACAAAAGACAAAGGCCCTACACAACAAGTTAAAAATTTTATTTGGGGAATTCTAGTTAATTTTGAGCCTTATAATCTTTAGGAGCTACAAAGATTTCCAGCCACAGAAAGCATTTTGTCAGGACACTTGCTTGCCAATTAAATCCTCAGGAGCGCAGCAACAGACCGGGCTAAATACAGATAATATAATTTGGCCTGTTGTTTGCACAGCAGTAAATTAGAATCCCGAAAAATAGTGGCTACAGATGTTCTTTCTAAACAACAACAACAACAACAACAACAATTTTTAATGCTTTTCTGGAGGTATATTCCAAAACACCCCTTACGAGCTTCTTCTTCCTGGAAGCATCAGCAACAGGGCCAAGGTCAGAATAGCTTCCTGGGAAGAATGCATTAGGGGAGGGGAGTCTGTGGAGGCTGAGGGGGCTTAAGCGCCAAGGCTGGGGCTTGCTCAGGAACATGGTGGGCGCTAAAACATGGCACCTCCCCACGTCCACGGCACACATCTCTTTGGTTCAATATGGGGCTCAAGTACTCCCGCGGGTAACTCCATCACTCCGGGGGTCTGGTACATTTAATTAAGCTAAGTAGAACGAGAGCTACCCTGGGAGTCAGCCTGCTCGCCTGGCCCCGTGGCAGACAAGGCTGCTCTGAACAGAGCATCAGGAAGTAGGGATTTGGCAATTTTTCAGTTCATCTGTTCAATAAAAGTGGCCAAGGTAGATTATTTTTTGTCCGAATTATCAAGTTTGGCTGTCTGTGTTGATGAAATGACCCAGATAATTGCCAAATCTCCATTTCACCAGTCTCCACAACCCAAATATGCCAGCAATCTTTTGAGGATCGCATTACTTAGCCTGACAGGTTCCCCATTTGCTAAATAAGATGAACAGTGCCTGACATCACATCTCATTTAGAAAGCAATATGGAACCTTCAGGTGAGGTGCAGAAATCACCACGTAGTTAAGCTTGAACAGAAAATATACAATGACAAACACCAATACAAATAAAATTTGATATGAAAATCTTGGGATTATATTGGATATACTTAGTCTTTATTTGGTCCTTCCTCCGGATTACTGTCTGATTTTTAAGCCCCCTTAGTGATATGTTGCTTTCCAAAGGAAACATATGGCAAGGGAAAATTCAAAGGCAGAGACCCTCCAGTTTTCTAGCTGTAGCGTCTATTCTGGCAACTTGCGGAAGGACAAATCGTGGCTTCCACTGCACTAATTTTCTAGAAACGAATTGCCCACCCCACCTCGAAAGACCTAAACGCAGAGCCAGTATGAAAGTTCATCACTATCTACCAAGAGTCGTGACTTCCCCTCTCACTTGGATTTTCTGCTGACTTTGTTATGATAGCACTTGGCCTCGACATTAGTGCATTCCCAGCTCTTCCAAGTATCAGCACCACACAGATGGTATTATGGACGCCTTTTTCAACTCCCACCCCTGCATTTTCCTTGACGGCTCCACACACTATTAGTCATTATTGTGGCAGCTTCCTCTAAGCCGAAGGATATAAATGTGTCTGCAGTCTGACTGGCAGGGGTGTCATCAAACAGTGCAGGCTGAGTGTGTACACGTATGTGTATGCGCGTGTGCACACACGCACGTGTGCAAAAATGCATGCACGCATACGCATACTCACATATGCATGTGCGCACACACTGCCTGTACACAAATGCCCTAGCTTGCTTTCTAACTCTCTCTAGGGGAAAGCGGAAATATATTTATCTCATGATAAAAAGCTAGGATTGAGTCCCATCAATCGAGTCCTGTCTTCCCCCATCCGTCTCTGTTCATGGCCTAGCCAGTTACTACACCAGACCCAGACAGCAAACTCCTGGCATGTTTACTCAGGTTACAGCGGAGCTACTCCGTCAGAATCACGAGCATCGCGTTGAGCTGAATAGTGGCACAGCAAAAGTTGAGACCCTGATAATATTACACATTCACGAACAACCGGGGCAAAAGACTTCTCGCTCTCATTGATTGCCATCAATTGACCTCTCCCATTGACATCATGAGACACATATGTGTATTAAAGAAATTCGGTCCTCTATCAAATAGGTATGGAATCTAAGCTGACGTACAACGCAAAGGAAACTGCCGGAACCTCAGAGGACATCCCACTGCTTCGGCTGCACATTTCGTTTTATTTATATCCTAAGAGGGAGAACACATCTGTAAACATTTTCAAAGTTTAAAGCACAATGCAGAGGGACTGCCTACGTTATTATCTATGCAGAGCACGCAGTTTAACATTTGTTTCTGCAAACCATATAATTGGAAACTCTGTCCATTTTCTGCCTGTGCTAAGTATTCTGTGTATAAATACTTTTTCATAGTAGATAAATAGGGTTTTTATTTAGGTCTTATCACCTTCATATTACATATTCATTGATTTCTAAACTGCCTTAAACAGCTCTGTAGCTGGGAAACATTATGAATTCAGCTTTGGCACCTTGGTATTAAATTTGCATAGCAGGTCACGCGCCGCTTGACATACATGCAAAATTGCACTGCGGCTATTTTATTACAAGCCACAAAAGATATTCAGAAACTGCATACAGCATCAAAAATAAATTAAAATGGATCAAAGACCCAATAGGAAGCCACATTTTTTTATTGTTTTGTGATGCCTAAAGCCATTTAGATGTTCTAGTCAATAAACAAAAGTTAGACCAACAATTTTTAGTCCTCCTGGTTTTATATTCTAATTACCAAAGGTTAACACAATTTTTCTTTATCACACCAGGACTTTACTTGTAGTTAAGAGTTAAATATGAAATCCCCTGTACTATGATGCCTGCAATTACATGTACACTCTAGACACACACGTGTGCGTTTGCTGCCATAATAAAATTACGGTTTGTCGCCACACATTCGGCATTTGCACTTCTGAGGAGATTTGGCATTTATTAAAAGTGTACTGGCATCCCATTACAAGTCACCTGCCCTCATATTTTATGTTCAAATACATTAGCAAAACATTTTTCTGGGCTAATCCTATGACACATGTCAGGAACCAGGAGCTCTAGTCCTATCATTTCTGGATGCAATGGAAATAACTTTCAGTGGACAAGACTGGACTCTGCTGCATCCCATATACTACACCCCCACCAGGTCCCTGTGGCCCCAACCAGGTCCAAGGGACGCAACCCTTATGAGTCTCCAAGGCTAAGGTATGGAGACTATTCATCTAATTGCCAAAGTTCAGAACTGTCAATTTGCCTAAATTGGCTCCTTTTAAAAGAGAACCAGAGAGAAGACAAACGTTTCCTGTTGGCAAGGAAGTGGAGACACTAGAAAAATGACAAGGGAAAACAGTATGAACAATGGCACAGAGGGAAATGTGCATGAGGAGTTTAGGGGCGGTCAGTGAAGGGCCCAATCTGGCAACGGAAGAAGACATAGTGGCAACACCGAAACACAAGACCCGTAATGCCCAACTTTGTTTATTCATCTGGGATGGTAACTCTCAGCCTAGAAATATTCTGGAGTTAAAGCATCTCTTTCAACTGGACTTGATTACAACCCATAGTTGGTCATGGAATGAAAGGATTTTGTTCAAATGGGATATCACAACATTTGGTACCTCAGAAACTATAACTTTACCTATAAAATTGTGAATCTGTTCATAAATCTTTTAATCCAAGGCCAAAGTCCTTGAGTTCCATAACATACTTTTCACATAAAGCACACCTCTAGTGTATCCTCTAGGACTTGTTTGAGATTCTTGCAAGAAGACTAGGAACTTACGACATTTAAGAAGCAATGTGAGTGCAAAATCGCTTATATTTTTATAATTTCTTCCCCAGTCTTTAAGTTGTCTTATCAACACTTATTTTGATTACATTTTTAATCAACTGAACTTTACTGATGGAACAGAGTGAGACTTGTGGGTATGTCGGGATGGACATGAATCTTTGGGGCCCAGAGATTGGATGGTGGTAGAGAAAACAATGCCCCCCAAAAGATGCCCATATTCCAATCCCTAGAACCTTTAAATATGTTACCTTCTGTGGCAAAAAGGTCTTTGAGATGCGATTAAGTTAAAGGTCTTGAGATGAGGAGACTGTCTCAGACTATCACAGACCAACGAAATTACAAGAGTCCACAAAGGTGGAAGAGGGAAGCAGGAGAGTCGATGTCAGAGAGGGCGATGTGACGATGAACGCAAGGGCACAACAGACTGTGTGACGATGGGGATGGAGATCAGAGAGAGAAGGATTTGAAGACAGCGCACTGCTGGCTTTGAAGACGGAGGAAGGGGTTATCAGCCAAGGAACACAGGTAGCCTCTAGAAGCTAAAGAGGACAAGAACCAAATTTTCCCCTAAAACCTCCAGAAGGAACAGAGCCACATTGATTTTTACCTAGAATTCACATTTCAGATTTCTAATCTCTAGAAGCATAAGCAAACGAGTTTGTGTTGTTGTAAGCCTCTAAGTCTGTGGTAATGTGTTGTAGCAACAATAAGAAACCAACAGGACTGAGTTCTGCCAAAACATTCAACTTCATGTCATCGGAGACACAATTTCCTTTTATTCACACCCATTTTTCTTTGGTTTACACAATACTGAATTAGATTATATAATTACGATACTCAATACAACTGCCATTAACAGGATTGGGGACAAACAGCTACCCCCCCCCCACTAGCCATACAACTGAACTGGTGGGAGCGGGAGGAGCGGGTGTACCTGAAAGTTGTTTCTGGCCATCAGTACGTATGTCACACACTGCAGCCAGGAGATGACCTACGGGGCTCAGAGAGTTTTGGTGAATCTTCCAAGTTTTCAACGGGGTGGAGGTAAGTTAAGGAAGCTGCTCTGGTATTTGGTGTTACGGCAAAGGCTCTCCCCACCCCCATGCCTTGCACTGTTCTTAAAAACACAACGGTGCCATATGACGTGAATGTCCTTTGAGTAGTAAAGTGAATTTTTAAAACTACGTTTTGTTTTCACTTCCATTCAGATCATTGGAAATGCTTGGTGGCATCATGGAAGAAAAATGAGAAATTCTGATGGATTCTGTCGCCTGGCTGCAGATCACTTCTAGAACGCTGTACGTTTCGGGCATTAATGGAGCAGCGCATATGAAGATAAACAGGGCACGCAGGCCAAAAGCTCACTTGAAAATATCCACAAGTCCTAGTGCCCGGATCCTTGGGCAAAAACAGAGGTAAGCATCATTCCGCCATTGCAAAAGTATGTGGATGTTTTCTGGAGTCTGTTCTTATGAGATGTGGCTAAAGATTTGGCATTATGTAACACTGATAGGCCACACCTGAGGCACCTGGTCAAGAAAGCATCACTGATTCTCAAAAAGAGCTCCGTTTCTTTGTCTTACGAAACAAGTCTTTCTCTAAATCTCATGAAAAGGCTTACCTTAGGAACCCTCCTACATGATCAAATAACGCCATGATGTTAGACTTAGCTCTTGTCTTATGTTAGAAAGACTCTACTAAGAAAACTCTCCTGGCTGATGGGACAGCTTATCTCTGGCCTTGCCCTGGCTTCTCTGACAGGTCACCCAAGATGATGATTCCTAACCTGATCTACTTTCTCTGGAGTACACTTTTTTTTTAAAAAAGGAACAAATTAGTTCAAAGCCTTATTACAGACCACCGAGTGAAATTCCCACATTCTTAGCAGTTTGAAAAATGTTTAATTTATGTTTATGTATTCTTATTCAAAATGTTAGTTAACAGCCTGTAGGGACCCAGTAATAGGACCTTTTTTTCTTTTTTATGTTTATTAGCTACATTAATGACTGTTTCTGCAATTCCACTGCAAAGACTTTCGTTAATGAATGCCAATTAATTCTGAAATGATTTTAAACAAAGGGTGATGAAAATAACCAATCAACCGTGACAGTGTAAAGAGCAAGCAAGCTGCTGTGGCCTAAATTTCCTGCGTTGATTATTTGCTGTCAGAGGGTATTGTTATTCATCAGGCCTGTCTTCAGATTCTATATACACGCGTTAGACTACAGTGTCATTATCTCAGACATAGTTGGGGCACTGTCTACGATGGCACAGATTCCATCATGACCAGGTGTCAGCACCATCCAAATGCACAGCCTCGCTACCTATCGCCCAGATGTGGTCTTACCATACAAATACTGTTTTCTACTTAGTAGGCACTCGTAGATATTCGTGAAGTTACAACGAGGTTTGAAACAAAACCTAGTCCACACAAGTGGTAACTGAGTGGACAGACTGTATGGCAGTTAATAAATAATATGCTTTAGGATACTCCACGCAGTTTGAAACAGACGATCTGTTTTCAAATTTTAAACCTAAACACAGAATCTCAAAACCCTTACTAAAAATGGTTAATCAAGGAATTCTCCTAAACTCATTCATTAGAATTAAAGGACAATTGCAGTGTGAATGCAAATGCTTCCGTGAATGTATCTCTGGCGTTAGAGCATGCAAACATTCCAACGAACCCCAGGTAATCTAAGCCCAACAAAGCCAGCGTTTTCTTTTATGATCTGAAAATACTCAAACACGTTGCTCACAGGTAGCTTTGGAACTTTGTGAATTTCACTGCCCCCTTCTCCACTCCCTACCTGGCAAGGTTGATGGGCACTAGATTGGATGCAGTGGTCCCTCCTTTAAGTTTAAAAAGAGTAGTGCCCTGGAGTAATATGCCTTTGAGTTGAGGGTCTTTTCCAGCTAACAGACCTCTCCTCATAACGCACCATCAGTAGGCTGATCCTAGCCAATTGCACAGCTTCCTGTCCTTGGGTATTTCATTCTTAAATAGGACTCTGATTTTTACTTTCATTTTGAAGTGGTGTCATGAGGAAAGGGACTTAAATTCAATGTAAGTCTACACCAAATGACAGCTTATTGGCAGGTGAGGCCAGAAACAGTCACTCAGTTGAAACAATGGCTTCCTCTCCTTTGGCAGGTACAACCAGTGGGCTCAGGCACTCGCATGAATACAAAAGAAGGAATTATGTCAGTATATAGCAAATGATAGCCTTTCCTCAAGTGCCTTGGTTCAGGGGGCTAGAAACAAGTACTGGGTTGAGTCAACTGGAGACAATGTAAGGAAAAGACACATATATCAGGGCATTCCAGAGAGTACTAGTGGAAACGCTAAAAACAAGCATGAAAAGTCATAAGCTAAATATCTATTAAGTGCACCACCATCAATGGAAAGACCACTTTCCATCAGATGCAAAGAATATGCATATTTGTGTAAATGCATGTGTCCATGCAGTGTCCCTAGTGTCCCAGACCCCTGCTCCTGTTCCAGACAGGCACACTCATTCCTCCAGCAGCTGGGAGAGTTGGATGCTGACTGCTCTCAACTGAGTTATCTTCCCAGGGGTCGCCCTTAGCCCGAGAGAGCCCCTCACCCAAAGTCGCATCTATTCCCTGGGGACAGCACGTGCCCGGTAACTGGATGACGCAGGGGTTTAAAGACCTGGCACACGGTGTCAATTCAGGACAACGAGTTAGTTCAGTTTCTTTACTCCTTAGTAAGTGTTGACCCTAAAAGCACTCCTCAAAAAGCTTCCCATGGACAAAGAGAAATCTCCATCTCAGAGTTGGCTTCCTGGAAAAACTGACCCGTGGAAGCATCACTACATGTTGATAACATCCATCATCTCTGCATACATAACGCAAGAAATTAAATAGAATATGCAACTATATCTTAAGTTTTTCATGTTTATATAGATAGATATAGATATAGATAGGACTAAAAGAAGTGTGACTTCATCTTGCCAGAAATGAATAATTCAAGATTCTTAGGAATTAGACAAAACTCAACAGAGCCAAAAGCGGCCAATTATGTTTAATTTACCTTAACAGCAACCTCTTCTCTTGTGAACAAAAACACAAGTATTAAAAGAGCACACAGAAAAGCAGGTCAGGTTTTCCAGAATATCACGTGCAGCCCACAGACCCTGCGATATAAATTGGTCCTGTTGACCGTGTACGGTGGAGGGTAATCTTGGGTGTTTTGTTTTGTTTGGATTTGTGAAGAAAATCATTTATTCCTTACAGAAAAAAACAAAAATACTAAGATGAATCATTCTTCAAACTTCGTAATGCTGAGTTTTAAGCCAAGTTACCCACGGGCTTGATATGATGGTGTTACTTGAACATTTCATTGTACTTTAAGAACCTTCGGCGTTCAGACAAACATGCGGGGCCAATTTTATCTTTTACTTTATTCGGGGAACCCTTGTAAACCCAAACTGTTGAATCGGATCTCAATCCTGCTCTTCTGAAGAATGTTTCTATCACATCTACAAATCAGGCAAGGAAGAACATTTTAAAAACTAAAAAATATATAGTTTGAGACTTCTATTCCAAGACTAATTGTTTTAGTGAAAACAAGTGTTTCTGACTTGGTTTTGTTCATTGATATTGCCAGCGTCTACACAGAGGAGAGGCCAAGTATAGATGAGCAGCAAGGGTTGTGCTGACATGGGAGTGAGTGCTGTTATCAATCAGTAGTGCTGGCCATCACCGGTAGCCGCTGCTAGCCAATGCTAGCCATTACGGAATACAAGGCTCACCTCCTGAGGATGACAGAAAACCTTCCCTATCGGCACAGACCACTTTGGCCGGCATATGAGATGGTCCAGCAACAGCAAACTGCGGTGGGGCCGCTCGCCACAATGTTCTTCCAGATTCTCTGACCTTTCTGCATGCTCTGCCCTCATTTCTCCCGTCATTTAGCTTTGCGGTCAATTCATAGTCATAGCCCGTGATTTAGCTCCTCACTCACAGCCTCTGGGAAACTCTGCAGGCTCTCTTAGGCCGAATTAGTTCTTCTGAATTAGTGGCTCCCTGCTCATCTCTCATTTCATCCACTTATAATCCTGTCTCTTTCCTCCAAACTATGAGTTTCTTGAGGTGAGAGATGGCAACTTCCATGATATAACATACACAGGCATAAAATAAACCTTTGCTGAATAAATGAATGAAAGGAGAAAATGGTATGTACGTTTTAGAAGTCTGTGTTTCATCCACCAGGGTGCTAGGCCCAAAAGATATTTCCAGTGCTAGCCAACTCGTTAAGGAAGAAAGTTTTATTCAATAAGAGACCATGGGACTAGAAGCATGAACAGAAACACAAGTCTATCCTTTGTTCGTTATTTGTACCTTTCACGGGCTTTATCCAGGATTGTCTCTTTAAATGTAATATGTTTCCGGCTCTCAGAACCCTCTGTTCAATGTGTTTCAAATTATACTGATCCATGTGGAACAGTCTGATTTAACGAAGCATTAGATCCTGTCTTGTCAGTTTGCGAATTAGAGATCCATTGGAAATGAGGAATGTATGCTATTCCTGTGTTTACACAGTCATCCAGGAAGCAGCTTCAAAACTATTCTGAAGCTAACCTTCCAGAATATTAGGTAAGGCTTCCTGTGGGTTTACTACATACTGAGGACTGCTCTCAGCACTCTAGAGGAGCCCATTCATTTAATTCCCACAGCTTTCTGGAGCAGGACCTATTATCATTCCTGTTTTGTAGTTTAAAGAACTAAAACCTCCAGTCATGCTTCTGGGCTGAATTATGTTCCCCCGGATTCATACGTTAATGTTCTAAACCCCAGTACTCAACTGGACTGTATTTGGAAATAAGGCCTTTGAAGAAGCGATGAAGATAAAATGAGGTCACTAGGGC
Source organism: Paguma larvata (assembly GCA_030068075.1). Lineage (NCBI taxonomy): Eukaryota > Metazoa > Chordata > Mammalia > Carnivora > Viverridae > Paguma > Paguma larvata. Next base: position 116,892,201 of record CM057830.1, on the reverse strand, counting down.
GGGCCCCAATCCTTATAAAAGGAGGGGATTAGGACACAGAGGCGCAGAAAGGGATGACCACGTGAGGATGCCAGGAGGAAACGGCCACCTGCAAGCCAGAGAACCCTCAGAAGACCCCAACCGTGCCAACGCCTTGAGCTTAAACTTCCAGCCTCCAGAACTGTAAGGAAGTAATAAACTCGTGTTGTTTAAGCCATCCAGCCCGTGAGACTTTTTTCTGGCAGCCCTGCAAACTAATACAAACAGAATACCCTGCTGGAGGTCACAGAGCTAATACGAGATTCAGATCCGGGCAGTTTGCTTCTGGAGTGCATGTTCTTAACTGCTAAGCCCTGCTGCCCTCAACCGAGACGGTCAGCCACGGTCCCTCTCAATGGCGATGTCTCATCAACCTTGCAGGACAAGGAAAGAAGGCTGGACTGAGGGGCAGGAGATCTCAATCCCGGTCCCCGCCCTGTCACTGGCACAATACATCGTCCCAAGCAACACGTCGCCTCTCGTCACTGGGCTGCATTGCCCCCAAATGCCCAAATGAGAGGTTTGGACTGGATGGTCCCTATGGACCTTTCCCTTCATTCTCTGTAGTTCAGCGAGTCTCTGGTTCACGTAATGGCTGATCTAGGGGAAAACAGAGAGCTTTTCCCCAGGCTACTGAGTCATCTTGGACTTGCTACCGAACGGCCATACGGCTGACCCTTGAACAACACAGGTTTGAACTGCATGGGTCCACATATATGTAGATTTGTTTGATAACTACAGTAGAGTACTGTAAATCTATTTTCTCTTATGATATTCTGAATACCATTTCCTTTTCTGTAACTAACTTTATTGTAAGACTACAATATATAACACACATAACATACAAAATATGTGTCTCTTTACTGTTATGTTATCAGTAAAGCTTCCAGTCCACAGCAGACGATTAATAGTTAGGCTGGGGCAGGAGTCAAAAGTTACACATGGATTTTTGAGTGCATGGGGGTCCCCCCCTCAACCCCAGCATTGTTCAAGGGTCAATTGTATATGCTGACAGTTTGAGGCATGCTCTTTCTCAAAGATTTGATCACTACAGCTAAATTGATCAAGTTCCGTCTTGCTGACAATCCCTCACTGCAAACCGCACTCAGTGCAGGCAAGCAGCCCTCTCCCTGTGGAAGATTTATGATCCTACACACTTCCCCTCCTCTGACCAAAGAAGGCTGGATCTGATGACGTCAGGGGTCCATTGATTCAAACAGGCCTTCCTAGAAGAATTGTCAGGCCTGGCTGAGAAAGCTTGAGTCTTTCGGTAACATTTTAATTTCATGTTTGGATTACACACGAGTCTGGAATTTTGTATATACCAAGAATACTTTAGAGACGGGGAACAATGCTAGTCAATCAAACACACCAGGGAGAGAATAGGCTATTGATGATACGTATGTTTCTGAATGAACAAATAACCAGTAGATTCCATTCATCTATAAGGCGATGAATGTACGAAGGCCAGGCAATGCTTTCTGAGTATCCAAGTTTGTTTTGCAGCAGAAAATCAACCCAGAGGAGCTAAGGATAAAGATTTTCAGGTATGCTTGCAAAAAGCAAATGATTAGATGTGATCACAGCCAACATGGCGTTCTGCTAATGGGCACATAGTAAATAGTTACAACAGCTTTGGGTGATGAGTGTGAGGGGAAAGCCCTTGGCATCAGGCAGTACAGCCAACATTATCAAAGGGCATCCATTCCCCTCTGCTCTACAGAACAGCCTGTTGGCAGTGCTGCTCAAGCAATCAGGTCAACAAAATCCATGAACTAGAAGAAGATACACTCTCTGCTCAGCAGGGGTCTTGGGAACACACATGCTTAAAACCTGGGTGCCCACTGTGAGAGCCACACTCTCAACATGTGCTTCTATATATAGTAAGAGAGGCCTTAAGCAGGACGATTGCCCTCTGCCCCGCCAGTATCAGAAAAGCAAGCGTTACGTGCTGAATTGTCCGCTCAAAATTCATATGTGGAAGCCCCGAGGCCCAGTACCTCAGAGTGTGACTGTGTTTGGAGACAGGGCCTTTCAAGAGGTAATTAAGTTCAAACAAAAACATTTGGGCCTAATCCAATGAGTGGTGTTCTTATGAGAAGACAGTAGAACACAAAGACATATACAGGAGACCACACGAAGACACAGGGAGGAGAGGGCATCTACAAGCCAGGGAGAGAAGCCCCAGAAGAAATCAACCGTGCCGACCCCTTGGCCTTAGACTTTCAGCCTTAAGAAGTGCAAAACAACAACTGTCTTATTTAAGACACCCACTCTGGCAAGTGCAGCAAGGGTCAGGTCAAGAGGGGGTTCCCAGGGCTTCACCTCTATCTTTAAGCAATGGGAGGCCCTCAAAGGTCAGCCTGGCTGCAAGGTGGAGAAGGCATGGGGGTGGGGGGCAGGACAAGAAGAGGCAAGAAAAGCAGGTACAGAAATTAGCTGAGACACGACAACCTAGGTGATGGCCAAAGCCTCGGAGCTACAGTCTCAAAACAAAGGAAGGCAGGGCTTCACGGCTGATCGGCGACAGAGCAAGAGGGATGAGAAGGAATCTTAGGGGACTCCATCCATGGTTGTGCCATCAACCGTTCAGTATTCGTTGAGTATGGGGTGCCCGTGGGAACACCCAACTCCAGACGTCTAGGACACAGCCGTGTATGCATATCTGATGTCGAGTGCATAGCAGGTATTCGGAACAGAAGGAAGGAGACGGGAGAGGTGGAGAAAGGTGGGAGGCAATGAGATTTATCATAGGTAAGTCCAAAATCTTTACTCAGCTGGTTTCCTCTAACGACGTTAGCTGTTTAAACATCAGCGTCGATGAAACTCTTTGGCACATCTCCCTGCACCCTGGGTTGTGCCACAAAGAAAAAACACTGTAGAGAAAGAGCCCAGGAAGGTACAGACACGAGCTTTTGGTTTCACAGCGGGATCAGGCAGAAGGGAAATCAAAGTCTTAAGATAACGAGCTCTTATCTAAGTACCAGTATCATCTCAAGGAGCAAACTAAATATGTAGAAAACTCTAAATCTCATCAACTTAAATGACATTTGAAAATATGCCTTTCAACAGTTTTTTTCTAGTGTGAAAGGCACTATAAATTTTCTGCTGCTACCAAATCAACACGTTGATATGCACCTAATTGACTTTAATTAAAAATAAAGAAACAAGGCTACCACCACGAAAAAACTTTCGATTTTTGCAATCTCCAGAAGTTATTTTTAAACATCTAAAAAGGAACTCGCACACATCCCCAAATGGACAAAATTACAAGCTTTAAAAAAAGCTCTTGGCAAGATATTTTTTTAAAATAGTCGAAAGTGAAACCTGATCATTTGTTCTGTTTTTTTAAAAAATGGAAACCCTGTCACACAGCAATGAAAATGCCAACGCACGTGTTTTATGAAATCTAAACGGATGACTCTCTTTTTTTAGGTTTATTTATTTATTTTGAGAGAGAGTGCAGGCACGGTACGGACAGAGAGAGAGAGAGAATCCCAGGCAGGCTCCACGCTATCAGCACAGAGCCCGATGGGGGGCTCAAACCCACGAACCACGAGATCATGAGCTGAGCCAAAGTGGGATGCTTAACCAACTGAGCCACCCAGGCGCCCCCAAACTGATGAGTTTTATATCCGAATTCCGTTGGGAACATTCCCCTGGTCATAGCCACTGCTCGAATATCACACTGAAGCACGTTCACAAACTACACGAGCGCTTTTATTTCCACAAGTTCTTATGTACTCATCCGAGGCAGGCATGCTTTATTCGACCTTCCTATCTATACCCATCTTGTTTTAAAAATATTTCTATTAAATGCGGGTGTTCAATCAGTAGCTAATTAATTAATTAATGGTTTCTTGGTAAACGCAAGGATAAATAAGGCACAAACCCAGTTCTCTGGTGAATTCTGATCCAAATAGCATTAGAAGACATGCATGCGTGCTAAGGACCCCAACAGAAGCCAGCACCCGCTAAGTGCCATTAAGTAGGAGACAAAAACGTACAGGATTCCAGGGGTGGGAATGCTTCCAGGGAAGAGAAGGAAATGGGACATTTGGGGGAGGCACCATGCACATGCCACCTGTGTACATGGTATTCTCATCCCCAGTTGAGGAAACTGAGGCTTAGAGAGACCGAGTCACTTGTCTACAGGTCCCTCTGCTGGGATCAACTGCCTATAGCAAGGGTGCGTGCTTCTTTTCACTTGAAAAGCATCCCACTCAGGAGCACCCGGGTGGCTCAGTCAGTTGAGCGTCCGACTCTCGATTTCACCTGAGGTCATGATCCCAGGGTTGTGACCTCGAGCCCCATGCCAGGTTCTGCACTGAGCATGGAACCCACTTGCGATTCTCTCCCTCTGCCCCTCTCCCCTGTGTTCTAGCTCTCCCTCTTTCCAAAAAAAAAACAAAAACAAAAACAAAAACAAAAAACTATCGCACTCAGAGCAACTCTTATCGTCCTACGAGTCATACCCCGTCCGTATCTAGCACAGAGGAGGTGCCCAGTCGCTGTGTGCTGACTGACTGACTGAAGCGCGACAGACCAGGGGGCACTGCTGCTGTGAGCCTTCGTGCGAGTCTGAAGATCTGCGGCCCGAAGCTGGGGCACCTCTCTGCCCGGGCCTCTCATTGAGCTCAACGATTTCACCTCCTTCCTCAATTTGTGAACTGCAGATGGATATACATATATATACACAAACATACATCGACATAAAATATACACATGAAATTGTCAGGAATTTGTCCAAATGGAAACACTTACAGAAACCCAATATTGTATTCTCATTTTTACAGGTTATCACAAATTCACTTAGATTTTGCTAAACATCACAGACTTGAAATTTCCACTGTGAATATACCACTGAATTTCATGTCGGCGATTTCTGAAATTAAAAAGTACACAGGCCTTTGGACTTCAAATCTCCTGAGAAGAAAATGAAAGTACCTGTGGTGGGGGGAGGGACAGGAAAGGAGGGAGGGAGGGGAAGAGAGGAAGGGGGAGGAGAGAGGAAAGTAAAGAAAAAGAGACAGAGAGGGAGAATGATATGAATGAATGAAATCGATGAACGAAAATGATATATTAAAGTTCTGAAATTTTACAAAAGAATTAAATAGGCCAGCAATTAAAAAAAATAAAGATTAAAATGAAATTTCGGTAGGGGACTAGGAGTGAGTTCTTCAGAGAAAAGGAGACATTTGGCGAGTCGAAGCATTACATCCCAAAACCCTTCCACGTATGTGAGCGGGAGTTCTGAAATGGCTCCCATGCGCGGCGGTGTGCGTCGCATAAAATAATAATAATAATAATAATAATAAAATAATAATCCGATGGGATTCTACTGACCCATTCTAGAGTTCAGACATCTCATTTAGCTATTCATAGTTCTGAATACCTTATCCAGTATTAAAAACAAAACAAACAAAGAAACAAAAACTCGGACTCACAGGAAAATAAAGTCACCACATGTGCTAATGTGTGCTAGACAGGAATGAAATTCACGTAAACTCTCCATGAAAATGCTCTTGGTGACCCAGTAATTTCCTTCAGCACCCTCCACTAATTCCTGCTACGGCACAGGCGTAACTAGCTGGGTTGAAAACATTCCTGGTTTTGTTCAAATGATGCAAGAACTAACTAATGTGCAAAACAGTTACTTTTACTACATTACTTCTAGCTACTGGTCACTATTCTTCCGTCTGCCCACCCCTCCTCCCCCATCCTCCGCCACGGAGCCAGTGCCGAGAGCTGAGCCACGCCTTGACCCAGCACTGCACTTGTCACTGCCCAGGACTGTGGCTCAACCTAAATGGGCTCACATCAGATTGATTCTAATTTGGGTTTTAACACATTTAATTTGAACTTCAGCACCTACAGAAAGAAATGTCTTCAGCTGGAAATGTCTAACCTGGATCCTGTTCTAAGTTATGTTCCTTAAATCAGGAAAGCGACGTTCTCTCCTCGTAGACTAGAAAAGCTTTTCAACAAATGCACCTTTATTTCCACTTAGCTGTTGGATCCAAAAAACTGCTTTGGTGTTACATATAAAATATAGATAATGCCCGTGGAAAAACAGGTTCTAAACAACCCCAGGTTAAAAGATGGCAGTGTGAGTAAAAAAAAAAAAAAAATTAAGACATTTCCCTTTTGAGTTTATTGTACAACCACCAACGTGCAGCGGCAATGACCTGGTTTCCACTTCACCAAATAATTACACTTGCATTTCTCAATTTAGCTACTGGGGTGCTTATTCGGTAAATTGATACTTTCTTACTGAGGTTCACTTTTAAACTCTGGAGCTCTGCTCTGACATTTAGGAAATCACATAGGTGTGTAGGTGGCCAGGTATATATTTGTTCTAAGTGCCTGAGTGCTATTTGGAGCGGTTACAGGAATTTGTGTTTTGAAGAGAGGGTCCAGGTCAGGAAATTGGACTCCGCCTCGTTAATGATGTACTTCCCGGTGACCCCCGTTATCAAGCTGCCTATATCGCCTTTTAAAAATATTTTGTAGAAATGAATCGCATTTCTCAGCAAATGCAATTTGGGCTCACAGAGAACGCTACAGAAATACGCTGCATTAGAAGCTAAGCGTACAAATTTAAAGGCCCACCAAAAGCTTTCTTAAAAATCAAAGCTGCTGGACATTGCCGAATGCAAAGAAGTCAGAATTCTAAGGGCTGACTCTTTCTAATTTGAAAGCTTTCTGATTAGTAAGGGCCAGTTATATTCATTAATTATTTTATAATAATAATGATCCTACTCATTAAGAATAGCTTCCATCCCTTCCTCTCCAATGACGATGCTTTTAAATTTTTAAATGCTTTTCAGGTCGAGATTGTACATTAGCCTCTCTTCGTTTAAAACGTTTGCAGAAGCTCTCACACAGGGTAACTTCTGGGTAAAATTAATGTAAGTCAGGCACGAATTCATTTCAATGATGCAAAGTCAACAGAAAGCAAGTTTCCATTGGGCTCGGTTGCCTCCTAAAAAGAAACGTTCTAAATACCTCCCCGAGTCTCAGAGGCCAACAAAAGCCAGTGATCCTGGAAGAGTGGTCTTCCGAGGGACAAGATGCCAACTACAAGTGTCTTACCGCTCAGGAAGAGCTCGGGTCCAAACCTCGGCCAGGAACGGGCAAAGCCCTTGGGGCTCGTGTTTTGTCGAGAGAAAGGTGGAGGGGCATGACCGGCGGCCCGGCTTGGAGAGCTCACCACCACCAACTGCAGTTACAACCTCTCAACGGAGAGGGGAGCACGGGCCCTGAATATAAACTCTACACTTAAAAAGACAGAAGCCGAACACGTAAAATAAATGCACATGGGCCAAATTAACGCAGCAACAGTCCAGGACCACGCCGATCCTCCCTGCACGCACACAAGACAGCAAAGTCGAAAAGGCAATTCCACACGGCAACTCTCAACGCGCGCAGACATGTTAAGTTAGAGCTTAAGTTAGAGTTAGGTTAGAGTACTTTCACCTCCGAATAGCAAGCCGTTCGGCCACTGAGTACTACCTAGCCTGATACAACCACAGTGCTGGAGAAGAACACACAGGTAGTCCCTGAGCGGGCAGATAAAAGGGTCTGGGGCGCTCTTGTCTTGCAGGCATAATGCACCTTACAGTTTATATAGCCCTTGCACATCCGTGAACGCAGTATATCTTCGTAGAGCCTTTGAAGGAAAGTAAAGCAGGGATTACTTCTCCCTCTGATAGAGCTGAGAAATATGTGGCTTAAAGAAAAGGCGGACTTGACCGATATGAGAAGACCCTAGACCACAAGTTAGCCCAGATAGATGCTCATAAAGTTCTAGTCGAATCTCTCCACCCCATTCACCTGAGGCGAGGGTGGAGTGTAGCAACACGCGTATCCACTACCGCTCCCGACTCCAGAACAGCTGTCTACTAATGATAACGACAGTGAGACTAGCATCTGCCATTTCCTGAGCACGATTTCTTTAGTATACTTCACCAAGACCTGAGCTTTAGGAATTAGTACCTATCCAGAGCATCAACCTTTTGCAGTTTCTTCGAACAAAGGGAAAAAATAGCCAAATAATACAGGTTAGGATCATTTCATATAAGTCTCTGATTAGAAAAATACAGACTGTTTACTGTTGTAAACCAAATCACTAAGATCTTGTTTTTAAAAAGCTGCCTTTTTCATGTAAGTGAATAACCATGCCTTGATCTATTTGAAGATTCTAATCTTGCTACATCACTGGGCTTGCTTGAAATACCCACTATCCATCCATCCATCCATCCATCCATCCAACCCTCCCTCCTATCCTCCCCCGTTCCATTCATCCAGCCATCTATCCCCCCTGCCTCCCTCCCTCCGTCAATCCCTCCATCCCTCCCTCTATTCATCCAATCCTCCCTCCTATCCTCCCCCGTTCCATCCATCCAGCTATCTATCCCCCCTCCCTCCCTCCGACAAGCCCTCCAACCCTCCCTCCCTCCATCCATCCATCCACACATCCACTCGTCCACCCATCCACCAACATACATGTATGAAATACCTACTCAGTGCCTAGTGTCACACAAGACCTTGTCGCTGCTCTCTAGACCCTGCATTTTGCATCTTTCTCAGGAGCAGGCTCTCGTGTGGCTGTCCCTTCTTTCCCATGTAACCTGTGAGACTCAGATTCACATGACACTTGGCTGTGGCCCATAGTGGCAGAGTGCCTGTGGCACTTCCATTCAAAGGATTGTGGATGTCAGGAACAAGCTTAGCCCACATGGTGTGTGTGCTAAAAGTACTTACGAATAATTACTCATTTTATTTTGGAGAAAATAACTGCAAAGCAATGAAAAGCTGAATGGAAGGGCTTTTGTTTGTGTAACGAGTATTTATTCCACTGGTTTTCTTAAAATTAGGATTACATATGTTTAAGCCCTGCAATCAAAATGCTCATGGGATACAAGGCTGACCTGAGTCACCTGCATGACGACCAGCTGAGTAACTTTTGATTTTAAACCCAACCACCTATCGCCACCCTCCTTTTACTTCTTCTCTAAACATCATGTTTGTAAGGCTACATTAGAAGTTCGTACAACCACTATAGTACGTACTCGTCACCTGCTGCTTTTGTCCTGTTGTTACCCAGGTTTCCGCGTGTATACATGTCTACTTTTGTGTTTGTGTGCGTATTTCTGTGTGAGGCTGGCTGCTCCTACCAAACTCTCAAGGCATCCATCAGCAAATCAAAACTAACTGGGGGCGGGGGGGGGTGGACACAAGAGATGGTTTCAGGCGTAACTGAAAGCATAAAGCCCTCCAGAGGGGAGGGCGAAACAAAGAGACCACAAGGCCCCATCATTCACGCACACACAGATGCACGCATGCAGGTGCACACACGCACATACACACGCACCTGCCAGAACACTGTGATCGACGACATCAAAAGAAAACACTCAGGCTCATTTTCGAATTCGCTTATCCTAGGGATCCAGTGCGGGATTATATTTCCCGGTTCGTTTTACCCTGTGTGCTCGTTCCCTTTCAATCCTGGGGATGATTTTAAAACAAATACCTTGTTGATCGGGGGGGGGGGATGAAGAGAAGAAAGACGGCACTTAATAAAACAGCACAGCTAGGCAGCCCGTCTCCCTGCTCGCGGGGAACCGTGCGCAGCCACATGGTACCCTGAGAAGTGGAATGTGTCCGGCACCTGGCAGTGTCATCACGTGACTTCTGCGGACTCGTTTTATGCCTCAGTACTCTGACGTGGGTATTACCGTCCTTGTTTCCTAGATGAGAAACTTGAGACCGAGGGCTTGAGAAACCTGGCCAAATCCCACGGCTAGAGGCAACAGCCTTGCAATTTGAATATGGCTCTACCCTTTTCCAAAGCCATTATTCCCCCACTCTTCCAGAGGTCTCAATTTTGGGTACATGGATTCCCTGGAGGGTGCACAGATTGTAATCAGGAAGTCTAAGCAATTGTATACGACATCATTTGGATACGTTCATTTGGGAAAAGGAGCTAGAGGCCCCAAAAGATAATGAACTCCCATGATTTCATCATAGGGCTTTCTAGAACCTGCTGCAGATGGCAACGCTTCCCCAGACCCAACCTAGAGCTGCCCCCCAGCCTGCCCCTCGCCCTCCTCTGGGTTCCTGTAGCACCCTGCACGCACCCTGGTATTTGGTCTTGTTTTGTTATTATCTGTGTACATATCTTAGTCGCCACGCTACAAGGAAGTTTCTTGAATGTAGGGCACAATCTCATCCAACCATGTCTCCCTCAAAGCCCCAGCACAGTACTCTGCACAGACGGGGTGCCTGACCAGGTCAAACGATTTAGTGACTCGTTGTTACTTATCAAAACTGTTCTTACCTGTACTCTTCGCCTTTGTCACCTAATTCCCTCACCTAGAGGGCCCGCCTCCTCAAATCCTAGCCTTGTTGGCTGGTTAATCTCAGGGGCCGCATCTTCAAGCAAGGCCCGCACGAATACTCTTCTGTTTCCTATGCTTAGTATCACACAACAGAAGACACGTTTTCTCGTGGTTATTTTCAAATTGCGTCAGATATGCTATGGACTCCACTTCTTCAACCCATGTTTAATAAGCACCTATTCTGTGCCAAGTACCTGTTCTCTGGCTGGAACTGGTAAAAATCCAGCCGTTTCTTCCTAACGTTTTTTGAATCCCCCATAAAGACTGAACCTACATTATGCATGTAGACATGCTCAATACATAATAAATGAATGAATAACTATCAATGTTACCTTGACATTGCTTTTGTTCTTCATAATGGCTCAGAACAGACTAGCTTTACTCCTCCCATCTTTAGAAACATTGATTTTCTTCAAGACTCGTATGCTCCTTCAGAACTATAGGGTTTATTAAGCTGAAAAACTAGGTTCTCATTAACATACAGTAAAGAAAGTAATCACTTTCGTATTTATATTTGAAATCAAGATTCACATAAATGGCACCAGGACTCTTTAAATGAACTAAAGTACCTGCCGCCTTGCCTGGTGAATAGAGGGGTCACACCTCATAATTCGGTGAGCTACAATCTTGGGATTTTACAACCTGGAAAGGGACAGGTATGGGGTTAAGATAGAGACTTATTTTAATGAGAAGCAATCATAGTAAGAAAAAGCAGCATGGGCTGATCTAAATGAAATGTATTTAGAGGCACCTGGGTGGCTCCGCTAGTTAAGTGTCCGACTCTTGATTTCGGCTCAGGTCATGATCATGTTCAAGCCCCACATCGGGCTCTCTGCTGTCAGCACAGAGCCTGGTTCGGATCCTCTGCCCTTCCCTCTCTCTGCCCCTCCCCCACGTGTCACTCGTTCTCTCTCAAAATAAGTAAACCCTAAAACAAAATAAACGAAATATATTTAGATCGGCATCAGTAACGGCTTGGCTGTGCAGGATGTTACTCAACCAACTGAGAAAACAAGGCCATCATCTGGAATGTCACTCTGTCAGTGTGGCCTCCCGGTTTTCAAGATTCTTTTTTTTTTTTTTCGAATACTACATAAATGAATAATTAAAGAGGCACTGAAAATAAATATTAAGAGTTTTCCTAAACCATGTTCTCAAGGCATTTTTATCCCATTTAAATTTTAAAGGTAATTATATTGCCTACTGCCAAGAAAGTTAACACTAATTATTGGAATAAATAATGCTGTACAGATTAAATAGGAACGCGAAGACAAAAATGCCTAATGGTGTATTCAAAACAGGAAGCACGACACTGCTATTTCGAGCTCTAAGTACTATATCCTCTTGATTTATGAAGATGCAATTTTTAAACTTCTATTAGTGAGCTCTTTTCTCCCCCATGCCACTTTGACTTTACTATCAGACTGCCATTAAAAAAAAAAAAAATTAACAGTAATCTTTTCTCGCCAGTTATCAAGTACAATTTTTGCTTCTTTTACTCCACGGCTTTTCCGTGTATACTGTTACATGGTTCGGAAAGAAATATATTTATGTCTACCTATGTAAATAACACAGTAAATTATGTTGCAATTCAAACCCACAAACTAAGTCGAATATTCTGTCGACGATTTCTTCCCAAGCTAAAACGTAGTTCATCGTTTCAGAGCTTTGACATACGACACACGAAAATTTTGAACGGGGATTTTGACTCACGCCGTTTAAGAGGTGAACCAGTGCTGGAGGAAGGTAGACTGCCTTTTTTTGTTTCGTGTGTGCGAAGGCACTGGCATTCGATCTTTCGATCTTCCCAAACGCTACGGGCTAATTTCAGGAAGATTCAATAACACACTGCGGCTGCAATTTCCTTGCTTTCCCTCCCAGAAGGTGAAGTGAACATGTTTACGTGGCAGGGATGCCTTTTCCTTCAGAAGTCAAAACGGAAACTAGATGTCGTTTTTTCACATGGAACATCCCAACGAAGGAACTTTTATCTGTATCTTTGAGTTGCGGAACGTGGCCAAGTTCCATGTTGCACTCGATCATTTCTGGTGCAAGTACTCTCAGACGAAGGTTTCACTTGTGGCCTTTAAGGACTTTTCCAGTCTTGAGTGAGGAATGTGCCGCTTAAGAGCAGACTAATGCGTTTCTATCGAGCCAGCGGGACTGGTTGGCTGTGCAGAGTCCTTCCGGCATGGAGATTCCCTAATTCTATAAACTCTACCATTGTTCTTTAAGATAGTGACCACTTTTTTGTTTTACCTTAATGTCCAGAGTTACGAGTCTAGAGTTCAAGGCTCAGATCTGTAGCTAGGTACAGTGAGGCCTTTGAAGAGACCTTTTTCCATCTGGCTTCTGCGTTTGCCACCATCTAAACCTGAGGCTTTCAGCTTCCAAAGTCTGTGTTTAGAATAATTTCTGAATATTCAGGAGTTACAGAGAGAATTTAAAAGAGTTGAGGACAGAGGAGGAGTAGATAAGTAAAATCAAGTAACTGCATTACGATCTTTTCCTATATTTGAAACACACAAAGTCAATCCTACTAACCATGGAGTGCAAACATGTTGTGAACTCAGTTCTGCTCCCTTCTGCTGCTTCCACTACCAGAAATTCATGACCTTAACTGAAAGGCAATGACCATGTCCACCAAATAAAGGCAAGGAAGCAGAGCTGAACAGTTTTTAAGGTAGTAATTTATATAAATAGTCAGTTGCAATAACCCTGTTCCAACTCCACCAAAACCAAAGGATGCAATTTCTCACTTAAGATTGTATCATGGCTGGGAGGAGCATAGTGTTGAGTGGAAAGTTACCCCAACTCTCCACTGTAAGCACATTCCCTGTGTCAAAGGCGTGAGACTAAAGGAAAAAAAAAATCAGGAAGGCTCATAGCAAAATCCACAGCTACTACTGCAAGAAAAATTCAACTGGAAATATGTTCATTTAATTTTCAAAAATTACAATATACAAAACATAATTCAATATTTAATATACTCCACGACTTACAGAAAATTGTCACTTCCAATTTTGTGATTTCTAAGAAAGTATTGAGCATATTTTCCCGTGTTCTCTGAAGTACTATCATCTTTCCGAGTTAAGATATTAATTTTTAAGTGGAGAACCAAAAAGGCCATTTATAGGAAATAAATCCTTCACCGAAGCATAAGAAAATGATCACGACTTTTTGTACAAAGCCTTGCACAAGAAGCACTATGCAAACATTAATCAAATATCATGACATTCAAAGCCTGTGATATCATGACAACATGACAATAAAAGACACAGGAGAAACTTACCTGCTTTGTGCAGATTTTGGTGTTAAAATAAAGGCTATTCGGTAATGGCGTCACCATCCACTGATTGCCAAGATAGAAACCGCAAAGCATTTTAGACCCTCTTTGCCAGCTTCCTCTCAAGGGCCCACCTAATCACTGAATCTTATCCAAATTCAACCTTAAAAATCTCAAAAATTGCCTTAATTCAAATTGCTGGCATTTCTGGTCTGGAATACCCTAATAGCTTGCTCAATGCTCTTTCTGCCTCGAACCTCACTAGCCCTATCAGGCCTATTCCTCCTTTCCTACAATCCCTGCCAGTCCCTCCTCCTGCATGACTTTCTTAAAACATCAGCGGTCATACTTAGAGCGCTGAAAGGCTCCTTGATGCCTGGAGCTGACCCCAAGACCCGAATCTTCCAACTCAACTCCCCAAACACAGAGGATTATTTTGCCTCTCAGGAATCATCAGGCTCATTTACAACCTGATGCGGGCTGACGTTGTAGGAAATGTCCATACCGCCACTTCACCAGGAAAACTTCCAATCATACTTCAAGAGCTAGCACGCCAGTCACTGCCTTCTTGAAGAGGTTTTCCTGAACACTTCAGCCCGTCTTAGTCATTCTCTCCACCCCCAAAGAATATTCATCAACCATGTATTATATTTCATGGCGGTTTTTCTGTTTCTGTGTCCACATCCCCTGATTTAAGCTACTCAAGATCAAGCAACGTGTCTTCATCATCTCAGCCTTCAAGCTCCTGGTATAGGACCTGGCGCACAATGGGTGGTCAATAAAAGTGTGTTGAATGAATGAGGAAATAAAACAAACAGATAAAAGAAGATATGTCTTCTAGGTATTGTCTTCTAACGCATCTCTTCAACAATGCATATGACAATATTTTCAGACTTAAAACATCGCAATTCGTAATATCAGGCTCAATGTGAACAACTCAAAATGTTACACTTGGGTTTTTTTTATGTCTGTTCTTGGGCCAAATGTTGTACTCAAATATCCAACAAGACCAGTTTCTTGGAGATTTATTATAGATGGATTGTGGATTCAAACTGAATTCTCTGATGTGGGTCCTCTCTACCCATCAATCTTGCCTGGGAGGATGTTAGATCTATTCATCTTCCCAAGGACCTAAAGCCCACATTTGTTCAAGCAAGCAGAGTAGCACTGCAGAGAGACAGTGTGGGTGCCTCGATGCACGGGAGAGACCACTTGACTTGGTGAGACCCCACTCAGGGTGAGCATCCTGGTCTGCGTCTCCATCAGGTGCCTGGGAGGGTGTTTCTGGGTATCCCAGAAGATGCCAGCTTCCCCAGTAAGTCTGTCTCAAGACCTGGATGAATAAGATGCTGACAGGCAAGGGTAGGTCCATCAACAGCTCTACGCTAAAGCCAGGGCCATTTCCTTAACCAGCTTCATGACTCACTGTTCACATATATAGGCTATGTGAATGGCGACTCCTGAAACCGTACAAGATGGCAGCTACCTCTGCCCCCATGAACCTAATTAATGAAACTGCAACACAGATATAACATTGTTCTAATGGTACACGCTGTAAGTAGTGAGCTATCATGACATCCTTGTACCACAGGATCATGGCCCTTGCAACTCTACCAACTTCTAAGGCTTTATTTCAGTTCATTTGATCTGGCTAAGATCTGACTTCCTTTTTTCCATCAAACCATGTATTTGGAGGCTTAGCTCAACCCTGTTTCAACTTTAAAGCCTTAATGACACAGATCCTCGCTTCTATCAGTCCTTCAGAACCTAGATACTGCCCTGGAGGCTGGGATAAACTTCATGGAGTACCAAGAAAGCCCTTGTTGTCTAGCTTTCTCCTCCCAGAAGGCCACTGGCTTTCTCAGAGAAGAAAGCCTTCCAGAGAGACACCTGGACACTGACACGTGCACATGTGTACACACGTGCACAATCCCCGCTACACATCAGCTCCGAAGAGCCCATAGGGGATGCCACCGACCAACTGAACCCAAAGACTCAGGTTGTGCAAGAGGACTTGTTCTTCCCAGAATCTTAAAAATCCCTATCACCACACAACCAAGTCAAATACATACTTCAGTGTCCTGGGAGCTCAGGTACCCCAATTCTAAGACAGCAAAAGACAAATCATCTTCACCTCATGAGTTACAAAGGGAAAAAGAACCCTCCTGAATGATGATGCCATTTTCGGTGTGAAAAGTATTTCTGGGGGCACCTGGGTGGCTCAGTCAGTTAAGCATGGCTCAGGTTACGATCTCACAGTTCATGGATTTGAGCCCCGCATCGGGCTTTGTGCTGACGGCTGGGAGCCCGGAGCCTGCTTTGGATTTTGGTCTCCCTCTCTCTCTGCCCCCCACCTCAAAAATAAATAAATGTTAAAAAGAAGTATTTCTGATCCTGGATGCAAAACCTTCTTATCCACTCGTATATAGACCCAGCGAAGCCTCTGTTCCAGGGGCCTGCTCTACCTGGACTACAGACATCTCTCCTGACTCTAGGACTCTGCTCTCTCTAAGCTGCAGGCCTGACCTTTCTCCCCTCTCTACTCGAGGCCATCTTCCTGCTGATGACAGGCAGAGGAAGCCAAATGCTTTTTGCTGTCTGAAGCTTTGTCTAGGTCTCGTCCAGGGAAGTCAGCACACTGAGTTTGCCAAGTCAGATACAGCCCATTACCTGATTTTGTATGGCTCACAGGCTAAGAATGATTTTTACACTATTAGATGGTTGAAAGAAATCAAAAGACTATTTCATGACCCATGGAAATACATGGTATTTGAGTTTCAGTATTCATATATAAAATTTTATTGGCATACAGCCATGCCTGTTCATTCAGGTATTGTCTATGGCTGTTCTCACACTACAATGGCAGAGTTGAGTAATTGCCACAGACTGTATGGCCCACAAAACGGAAAATATTTCTTCCACAGAATAAGCCTGCCCACCTAAGCTCTAATTCATAACTGAGTCAACAGCATCAACAAATTCTGTTTTCTCTATTACTTACTTAAGACAAAACCTTTATACTTATTATTCTAAAAGATTTGTTTAAAAAATCACTTTTCCACATTTGTTATGTAAATCATTTGTCCACAGGAATTATCTTTCGCATAGGCACAGTCAAACTGAAGAGTTTAGAGAATTGGGCTCTGAACCATTGTGGACTAAACCTGAAGTCGGTTCTGAGATGGGGAAGCCCACCTCCCTCCTAGGGACTGGCTTGGGTTTTTCGCAATGAAAGCTGCCTGGCCTCCCTCCACTCCTGGTCTGGGAAGTGGAAGAATGACCTCTCTCATAGTGGGTTGAATAGTAGCCCCCCAAAACTCATCTCTACTCAGAAGCTCAGAACGTGACTATTTGGAAATATGGCCTTTGCAGATGTAATTAGTTAAGGATCTAGATATGAAATCATCTTGGATATAGGGCAGGCCCTAAATCTGATGACTGGTGTCCTTACAAGAAGAGGAGAGGACACGGAGAGACACACAGAGGAAAAGATGGGTGAAGATGAAGGCAGAGATAGGAGTGATGCTGCTATAAGCCATGGGCCGCACAGAAGCTCAGAAGAGGCAAGGAAAGATTCCACCATAGAGCAAGTGGACAGAGTTCAGCCCTCCTGACACCTTTCTGGATTTCTGGCCTCCATAACTAGGAGGGAATACATTTCTGTTGTTCTAGGCTGTCCAGTTTATGACACATTGTTAGGGCATCTACAGAA
The DNA here is from genome assembly GCA_030068075.1 of Paguma larvata. Taxonomy (NCBI): domain Eukaryota; kingdom Metazoa; phylum Chordata; class Mammalia; order Carnivora; family Viverridae; genus Paguma; species Paguma larvata. The sequence goes on along the minus strand of CM057830.1, from coordinate 116,874,782 downwards.
AACTAATTCATCTTCCATTCCTGGAGTCTTGTAAATTTTTCAAAGCCATTTCATAGCTACTGAGCTCACTTATTCTCACACTGACTTTCTGTGTAGGCAGTCCATGGATGACCCGCATTCTTGTGCTGACAAACAGGGAGACTCCCCCATGGCGTATCTGTGAGTAAAAGCCAGGGCCCCCGCCTGCTCTTTGTTAACTACTTTTGCAATCTCATGAACCACAAGTTGTTTCAGTGTGCTTGGTGGGTGGGGGGGGGGCGGATTTCAAACATTTGGGAGAAGTCGAATTCGTAACTTCTATGGCAATCATTCACATGCCCACGTTTTACTGACCTCTCATTCACATCTCAGGCTTATCTACTCGGTGGTTGCATTTTGGCTGCAGAAATCCAGATTTTAGCTCTGTTGTCTGAGCGCTCTGCTAAAGTCATCTCACCAAATAGGCAAAATCTCAGAAACTTTATGAACCAAGGAAAGGTCCTCTAACAAGTTGTGTCATATGTTCCTCATTTAGGAATATTGCAAAAACACTACTTCTCACCATATTTGCAAATGAAAAACACATGACTGTAACCTGTAATACCACAAGAAAAATTGCTCTTTTGGTATGCTTGGCCCCAGACGTTTGAAATATGAACCCAGCAAGGGAATTTCAAGTTAAGCTGGATTCAGCTCGTTATTCTCCTGCCCCTTATATGCCAGCGGAGAAGCTACTTTTGGAAAATTAACCCATACATATACAGTAGCACACTGGACACCAAATGCCATTGTGGAAATGGCACTGAAGACCTGGCTTCTAGTCCCAGCAGAGTCACTTACTGGCCATGTGACTTTAGGCATGAAACTCTTAGTCTCTCTGACACTGCCCTCCTGCATCTATGAAAAGGAGGTGACAATAATCCTGGACTCTCTTAGAGGCGGATCCAAATAAGATGGCTACATGGAGGGGGAATTGGGGCGATGTTGGTCAGGTGGTACAAAGTTCCAGTTCTGCAAGAGGACTAAGGCCTAGAGAGCTAATTAATGTACAGCGTGGTGAGTACAGTTAGCAGTACTGTGTTTCAAGCAGTACTTGAAAGTTGCTAAGAGAATAAATCTTAAGTGTTCTCACCACATGCTCAGAACACTGCAGCTAGACGAGGTGATGGATATGTTAATTAGCTCAATCATAGAGCTTATTTCACAATGTTTATGTATACCAAAACATCCAGCTGTGTACCTTGAACGTACACAATTGTTACTTGTCAACTGCATCTCAATAAGATGAGGATAAGGCGATGTGTGTGAGAGCATTTGTAAATTTTAAAGTATAAAGGTAATAGGTTTTTATTATTGTCACCATTATTATAAACTCATTTGGTAACCAAAGCACAGTACTTTTTTAAAAGATGGTTAATTAAAGATTATTTGTTTTCACATCAATTAAAAAAATACTAAAGAGACTTACAGCAGCCATAAAGAGTTTACAACTCCTCTCCAAAGCCCTTTTCATTCACTATTTGCGTTGAATCAATATGGTTATCTACTTGTCAATTTTTCTTATTCTTTAACACAGAATGTGAGCAGCCTGTTTTTTATGACTGGCTCAGAATGTACTAAGCTAATCGATATATCCAGTGATAACAGGATGATTTGGAACACACGTAACAAAAGCTTATCACTTTACTGAATACTGAATCTGTCAAAATATTTTCCAAGAAGTAATGTGAAAATAGAAGTTCTCCATCTTTCACGATGTGAGTGGGTAGTGACAAAAGGATTAGGAGGCTATTTCCTAAGTTCACAGCTTGGTGTTTTCTAGTGAAATACAGCATTTAACTGTTTATCTTTCAAAAAAAAAATGAGTTCAATCCAGGCTGAACTAGTATCCAATCCCCAAAGAAGATCCAATTCTAGCTTTCCCCTATTTCCCTAGTCTGGAAACATCCCCAGCTGTTCGGAAGGATGGTGGTAAGAGGCTTTCAGGCAGGGCTCCCATCCCTCCATGCTGTCCCCACACTCTTGGTGGGGGGTGCGTGGCGAGGGAATGGCTGAAGTGACTTCACAAACACTTTGTGTTTGGGCTCAACACAAAGGTGCAGCACACCCTCAGGGATGCACAGCTGGAAGAAACCTCACCAGTGAGCTAGTTGGAACTCCCCGTGTAATGAGAGGCAAAATCACCCTCTCAAGTTCACAGAGCAAGTCAAGGCCAGATGTGGAAACCACAGCTCAGCAGACATCATCCAAACTATACTTGCTACCTTACCACGTAGTCCTTCACATAAGATTGAATTTCAGCCACCTCCTGAAGATTCACTGAAATTATTAATAAATAGTGATGCTTTAAAATGGATCATTATTAAGGATGACTTAAATTTGCAGAGGTAAGAATCGAAGGGTATTTTTTTTAAGTGGAAGAAGAATAAATCAATCTTTTGGCTTCTTTCCAACCAAAAGAATGTTAAAAGTGACAAGAGATTTAAAAGCACAGAACACCAAGACAGTTGTGCTGAACCGAATAGTCCAATTCGTTGCAAACATGGAATGTGGAAATAGCAGACATTGTTTCAGGATGCTGGTGGCTAGAATCACTTATGTGCAGCCTTACAAGAGAAAATACAGATGGTAAAGAACAGGACTTGAGGAAATGAGAAGGAACAACAACAACAACAACAACAAAACACACACACAGAAAACCGGGGATCTGCAAGATCTTCACCAAGCCAAAGTCGAGCTCTACCCCTCAGTTTGCCTAGCGCCAACGAGCAAATGGATGGAAAGGGACAATGGAGGGCAGGGGCGCCCAGGAAGGAAAGCTTGGTTGAGTACAACCATTTCAGCACAACTTTAGAGAGAGCCTTGGGAAAGCATGTCAAGGAAAAGCTGAGGTCCACAGAGCAAGAAATGAGATGTGCTTTCTTTTTTAAAAGAATATTTATTTATTTTTTAGAGGAAGAGTTCATGTGAAAGCAGGGGAGGCAAAGAGAAAGGGGGAGAGGGAGAATCCCAAGCAGGGTCCATGCTGCCAGCCCAGAGCCCGATGCAGGACTTGAACTCACGAACCATGAGCCAAAACCAAGAGTCAGACAATTAACTGACTGAGCCGCCCAGGCACCCCAGAAATGAGATGTGCTATCTTGAAAGGGAGTAGAGAATACCGGAGCTCGGAAGTTACTGCTTGAGATGGTGAGAGCACTTGACTTGAGAGAGTTCCTAGGTTGCCACACATGAAGCCATTGGGGAAGTCAAGTTCACCATTACCATCTGGTTGCCACATCACCCAGGCATTCAAGACACTTAAGAGGCAACCTTTCGAGCCCTATCTTACTTTGGTGCCATAACCCCACAGGTGCAGACAAACTGGCCTATCTTCAGAATGTATCTTGTGTGTTCTTACCTCCCTTTTTTGTACCTCCTGTTCTCTCTACCCATCCTTAATTTCCACAAAATGAACTACCCTCCTGATCCCTCTTCACCTGGGGGGGATACCCAGAATTCAAGGTCAAGTTCAAAATTTATCTTGCATCCTATCTCTGTAAGACCTTCTGGGGTTACTCCTCTCTGTCAATGGCAGGTGAAACACCCCAAGACTGTGAGGATGGTCTCAGTCGCTCCTCTCCAAGACACCCTTCCTAATCACCTAGCACCTCTAACCTCTCCATCACGAATAATGCAATGCTCCGTGTTCTATCTGTATTACCAGTTTTCCTTCTCTGATGCTCCCTTGGGGCCACTTCGGTCAGCTTAGGGAGGAACCGAAGTTATGGGGGAATGAAGACGTGTAGTAAGGAAAATGAATTTTAATACCAATGACATCATGCCATTGGAAGACTTCATCAAAAATCATAAATGAAAAGCAACCACTAGGGATGGACTGACAGAGGATATACAAAACTTTCTGGATCCTATGCTTGTATGGACTGAATGCTAAGATCGAGGCCTCTGCTGGCATCCTGAAAGTGCAAGAACTTCCACAGGTATCTCCATTCCGTCCAGCTGGGGTGTGAAGAAGATTGCCTATAGCCTCAGACTGGATACTATTTTATTTCCATGAGAAGGGGCCCCCGGATAAATAAGCTGGTGATGCACATCAAGAGAAAAATGTTCGGTCTGGTTGCGCACAAGGACCTGCCCTGAAGGAGCTGCCTCAGTGGTTCCTGTGGAGCTGCCTGGGCACATCCGGCACATGAATGCTAAATTCCCAGCATCCTCTGCGGTTCTCACACAAGGGACTTGAGCTTCCCATCTACCTCACAATAAATAAAGCTAATTATACCTACAGGGTTCACCGCATAGGATACATAACAAAGTGGGCACAGTCACAAATGTGAGCAACAACTCTGCAGCTGGTTGACAAAACTAGTCCCTAAAACAAGCAAACGCCAGATCCCATCGTTCATAGCGGTTCCAACAAACTTTTCTAAGACTCCTAATTTGGAGGCAACTGGAGCCTCCGACAGCCTTAGGGTCACAGCCAAGAGCAGCTTGTAAGGCAAACGGTCCTTTATGGCGATGACACTCCACACATCAGTATTGTGCTTATGGAAGCTTATTGACTTAGGATGGAAACACTATACCTGCCACTGGCCCTTTCGTTCGTATGCAATCATTTACTTCCCAAACAATACTAACAACAAATTGCGCCAAAATGCAAAGCTATCTACACCAAAAGATTTGTATCCTAATGAGAAACAGAAGCAAAAATGTATGTAATGAAATCACGTATACAGCTACATTTATTAACAAATTCATTTCCTAATAAAATACCATCTGCAAGTACCCTCAGTTTCCACCTGATATAAATAGGTCTTTTACTGTTTTCAGATGCAGTTCCCAGAAAATTCTTCTAAGCTCAACTGCAGAACACATCAGTCTTTTTTTTTTTTTTTTTTTTTTGGTCGCCTGGAATGTTAGTAAATTCCATAAAACGACGTTTTTAAACAAATTTTGTTCCAAAAGCATGCTTCAGTTGAAAAGCTGACGTTCTGCAATAAAGTTGGTTAGCCTTCTAGAATCCTTATTATTTATTCAGAAACTCTAAGAAGCGAAAGAAATGTGTCAAGGATGGGCTGTAATTAACATTTCCCGACTCCATGTACAAGCTCATACATGTAAACAAACACGGACACATGCATGCGCTCATATCAGTTCAATAATAGTTTGTGTCTCTCGACTCACAAATATATTAGTGTCTGTTTGTTTGTGTATCTTAGAACGCGGTCTGCTTCCTGGCCATTTGGCCCCCCACTGCTCCCCAGATGCGCTTCACTAACACACAGGCCGACCTCTCACTAGAACCAGGAACAGAGATGGGAATACTCAAAGAGACCCTGTGACTGCCTTCTGGACAAGCCCTTTTAAGTAATAACTCCAAGTGATGCTGGCACTCATCAATGATGGCTACTTTGACTGGGGACCCAGAACCCAAAGCCTGGACCTCTTGGCGCCAGGGACGGGGGCTGAATTCTAATGCTAAGTGCTTTTGAAAAGTGCATCAAGATTTAATAGGGTGAATTTCCAGACTTGGTCAGAGTTTTAGCCACATAAATTCCATTAGGTGCAAAGCTCCATAATGCTCCACCCTGTCTATATTTATGCCCATGTTTTAATCTACACCCTCTAAGCTCCCTGTCAGGCTGTCAGATCTCTCGTTTCCTTTCCTCCTACCCTTGGTTTTCATATTACCCTTGAAGCCAGGATGTTCTCCTGACTTTAGGGCCCTAAGCTTCTGTCTACCCCTCTTTCGGATCCTTCCTTGAGACCTATATTTTAAAATAAGTACTTTCTTCACTAACCTCTTATCATGACTCTACTGCACCTGACCCATTTTTCACACAGGGCTCTACCAAAGTCTATTTGTACTGTCACCAAAGGCGGCGTGCACACAGCCGGCTCCTTGGATCATCGTCTCCAGAGCTGAAGACAGGTCAGACTCTCTTTGGAAATGTACCTCTCGTTGGTGCACCAGAGCGCCGAGCAAAAGCATCAAGTCGCTTCTGAATCTGGGTCAGCCATGTTGTGAATGTAGAAGAGAGGGGGTTACAACGGAATGGCTCTCGCTGGGTCTGCGACCTGCCCCTCTGCTAATGAGGTATGGGCACAGGTTGACAGGCTTCTTGATGGGCCAGGACAATGACCAGACCAGTCCTGAGTGATGGTACCGCTGTGGAAGGAGGGAACAACACCAGACACAAGGGCAAGAGAAGGGACAAGAACAACATCCCAGCCTCTCATTACACACTCCTCTCCCGATGCACGTTTCCTTTTGGATTTTAAGTGTTACAATCCCGTGTGAAGTCATCCAGTGGAAATTAGGATTAGGACTTCCCAGTGACTGTGTAGGAGCAGAGCGGAACAAGACACAGGCCATTAGGGTACAATTAAAGAGATACAATTAACAATGGATCTTCTAGCAACTGTTTACCTTTGTCCGTGTGAGTGGCTCAACATCATGGCTTAGAAAATGTACTCAGGTAACCAATTTTGAAATGCATTCACTCGGCAACCACGTGCCAGGCATTTGCGAGGCGCTTGGGATACAAAGAATAAGACATTCCTTGCTCTCAAGGAGCTCACAGTCTAGTAGAGGAGACAGACACATCGACGAGTAGCTACAATACACGAAATAAGTGCCAGTCCAGGTGTGTGTAAGGCGCTAGAGGAGTCCAGAGGGAGCAGGCGATAGTCAGCCTGGTGGAATCAGGGAAGCTTTCACAGAGAAAGGAACAATCGAGTAGACCTGAAGAAGGAACAGAACTTCACCGGAAGACAAGAGGAGGCAGGGAAAGACGTTCTAGGCTGAGCAAGGCACAAAAGCAAGCAAGCGCGCTAACGCATGACATGACAGGGAACCACAGGCAGCTCTACGGGCTGGGATTTCATCTGCATATGAAGAGACGGTGAAATGCAAAGTCAGAGGGGAAGCATGGAATCGGCGTGAAGGGCTTTGTATGAAGGACTAAGAAATTTGGACCTTGTCCAGGAAGCAATGAGAAGGCACTGAAGAATCCAAAGCAGGGGGTGACATGGCTACATCTGCCCACTGGGTCATCCTGAATGGAGGATGGTTTGGAAAAGAGGTGACACTAGAGGGAGGGAGAGCAGATAGGCGGGGCTGTGGTGGGTGCCCACAGGCGCTCCGAAGGCAGTGAGGGTGAAGAGGTGACAGGCTGGGGAGATACTTAGGAGGAGGCTTGACGAGACTTGATGAATGATGAGACGAGAAGCAAAACCGCCTCAGAAATGAAACAGTATTAAAAACATGCATTCGGAAAATACAACCCACAGCCCCACTCCTCCCCTTCCTTTGTGTTCCCATCGTCCTCTGAAACCCCCGCACCTGCTGAGTACGGATAACGGCGGAAGGGCCAGAGGCGCACGTGGTCAGACTTCTCTAATTGAGACACTACTAACTCGGAATCTGCAATAATTCACACAGACCGTGACTCCTACTGAGTAAGAATTTCAACTACTTTCTTCCTCTGTGTCTTTTCAAGCCTTTAGGCACCAGTAACAGGAATCCAATCTAAAAGCAGTGGCTTCTTCCAATCAAGGCTTCAGGAGCAGTAGGCAGCTGCTTACATGGTGGTATCTGAGGGGCACCCAATATATGTCCCCCACCCAGGGACCACAAGGCCTGGGATCCAATCATTAGCGATTCATTCCTTTGGGAGAGGCTTTGGTCCCTCCGACTTCTCTTTTATAAGGCAATGATTCCTATGATGGGCAGGACAGTTAGTCATCCTAAACCCAGCAGCATTGTGGTTGAGCAAAATGCCTTTGGCTTTGACGGAACGGGTCAAGGTAGTATAAGAGGGCTATGTAGGTATCTGCGGAGGAAGTTGGTGCAGAAGGGAAGATTGAGGGATACGTAGGATAACGTTTAGGATCTTGCCAAGGAATGGCCCCACAAGCACTCAAGAAACTAAGATTCTTAAGGAATGCCTTCCACTTCCGATGCCAGCAAATCACACTTGTACATTCTTGTACCTTACGGAACTTCTGTGTTTTATGCTTATGATATATGCCATTTGCTAGTGAAGGCCTATAGTGGCTCCCAATCTTTTTGGGGACCTCGTACTGCTCACGACCAATTACAATCTCCAGTGTTATTAATCTGTGCATATTACTACAGGTGCACTCTCTGAAACTATTTCATAAGTCCAAATTTTCATTCACTCAGACTGACCTTGTCTGCTGCCATTCCACATTATGGAGATTTAACTGTATTTGCAGAATGTTAATCAGTCAAGTCACAAGCCACAGAAGATCAAGACTCAGACTCTGACCTTGAAGAGTCTCATCTATGGCTCAAGAAGGTAAATAAGAGCTGCTTGTGAATACTTGATCATAGAGTTTAGAGCAGTGAACTGAAGAAAAAAAAAAAAGAAAGAAAGAAAAAAAGAAGAAACAAAACAAAACTTTAAAAATTACTTACTTCACTTGTTTGGAGAATCGTGAACTTTGGCAGTTTAGGCTTTGAACTGGCCGCACTGGGTTTTCCATCCAACAGTGATCCAAATGACAGATTCCCAAAGCTGTTCTCGAATTCAATGGAAGGTTTCAGTGTCGGAGGGATGTCCGGTGCCTGATCCTGGCCATCCATGGGTCTGACATACGCGGTCGGTTTTTGCTGCCCCACGTTTGTTTTGCAGTATAGCCCTGGTGGAAAGTTCTGAACCGAAAGGCCACTGCTGGGAGCTAACAAAGAGGAGGCCACTAGGGGAGACCCGGGAGCATGTACTGTAAATTCAGATTCTTCCGGTGAGTCGGACTGAAAGATTTCTTTGAAAGTATCCCCTCCACTGGACTTGAGGCTACTGTCTTCCTTTGCAGATGGGTTTGACTCTTGAACGGCTCCGATCTGAGGCTGTTCAGCTGGGTAGATGAAGAAGTCTTCCAGCCGGGCTTGGGGCTGGTCCTGCACAGGTGGCTGCATCTTGTTTGGCTGGCTACTGGCCTGGCTGGCTGGTACGAGGCTAGCATTATGACTATCTCGTGGCCAGTCAGCCTTTGATTTCCTGTTGCTGTGTATTAGAGTGGAATTCAGTATCACGACAGAAGGTGGAGGCATTGGTGCTGAGGGGTGAGTGTTATCCTGGTGAGGTGGGAGCATTCGGTTCTTTTGCTCTGGGAAAAAGCTCGGCTCATTTTTGTTGATGGGAGTCTGGGGCACAGAATTCTTTGGGATTCCCACTAGATGATTCTGATTAGAATGGTTAGTTAGCAAATCCTTCATTTCATCATAGTTTCCCAGCGTGTTCTGGACTCGGTTGGCAAGTGCATCCCCTTTGTTTGTCTAAAATAACAAAAAGATGGGGGTGAGAGGAGAGAGAATGAATAGGTTTGTGTTTCCTAATGTTAATGTTTCAAACAGATGTCCTAAGTAGACTAGCATATAGGGTTCTTTAAGATTCTCATGCTGCCATATAATTTCATACTTTTCATGTGCTATGTAAGAAAAAAAAATCAGTAACACTATTGAAAGAGCCTCTTGGAATGAGCTGTGTGATTAACGTTTGTATACTCCCTGGCCTATCCTTAAACATGTTCATTGGGAAAAAGTTTTAAATTACGTCGCTTAAGAATTTTATTCGCAAAATAACTTCTTTTAGGTCAGATGAGCTGAACTGTTACATTCCGCATTGTGAGGAACAACTTCGGCTTAGTGATCACTGGAATTGTAATGGAACATTCGACTTATATTTGTTCTTGACACATCAGCCCTTTGCACCACATTATACCATGAAAAAGGCTTAGCCCATTGGATAAGGAAGTCGGTGAAATTGTGCGATCAAGAATACATTCGTTTAGAAAAGCTCAACATCTAATTGAGCCAACATGACTAAAGCGAAACTAATTCCTTTTAATCAAAGGACTGTATAAATTACTAGTGTCTGCCTACATATTCTGGGGGCAACTGTGTTTACGTATTGATGATTCATACTTGTTTGCTTTGAAATGGTGCAATTATTCATCAACACTGACTCAAGCTCTCCTGTGTCTTTTCAATGATTCAGAAAAAACATTATTCAAGGACTTAAACTGCTGCTTACGTAAATCAAAACAAAGTCAGATTTCCAAAGTGATGGTGGCCACTAAATCATTTGGCGGGCAATCAACATACCGGCTATATCTTCCCCTGTAGGAAATACTAATCTTATTAAAATGGCCGTGGTTGTTCTTAAAATAATTAAGTTCCTGCATGGGTTTCTGTGATACAGAAAGCACAGCTATCAGAACTAGAAAATGGTGGCTAGCTATATACTTGGAAATGACTGTATGAAAAGCTCAGCTCTTCATCTCCGAGAGCGACTTCTTATGATCCCCTTTACCTTCCAAAGGTGTTCTCAAAACAAGCTGTTGAATTCAGAAGGGCAACGGACTTCTTTGTGCTTAGGCTGCACTATCCTGGCCCAAGATGTTGCAATGAAACAAGGCTACTGGTATCCGTGGGGCCACGTGGCAGCAGGACCACTGGATGGGGAAGACACCCACCCTTTGTCGCCTCTTGCTCCCAGGAGCCGTAGGCATGCCCTCCATGCACAGGGGGCGGTGACGACTTCCCCAAGGACACGACCTCCACTGTGGATAGATGGTTAACACTTCGGGTTTCTCATATGCCCTTAACACGGCCCCATCTCCTGGCGCACATGGGGGGTATGCCTATCCAAGCCTGGGATTTCAGTCTAAACCTAGGTTGTATGGCTGCGTGCTGTTGTCTGTATGTGAGGATGGAAGAGTGTGCAGATGAATGGACGGTGAAGTGCTGGAAATGGATGAAATCACCCAGAGAAAGAAAATACAGAACGAGAAGATCAGGCTCAGGAGGTAACCCTGGGGAACATCAACCTTTAAGCAACTGAGAAAAGAAGGGGAGCCAGCAAAGGATACCAAGAAGGAGCGACCAGAGAGGGAATCAAACTGGTGACCTTGGCCCCGTTGTTAACAGGGTCTCCATAGACTGTGTACAGTATCCGACTCATAGCATGTGTTAAATTATAGAAGACATTTCCAAAGAAATGAGGGCAATTAGGGAGATACGACTCCAGAGATTAAGGGAAAGTATGCTAAATATATGCTAAAAGGGTTCCGTTGGGGAGGGGGAATTTTAGAGATCCAATAAATGTCCATTTTAGTTTTCTTATCCACAAGAACATCTGATATTGCCTCACATGCAACATTGGTGCTAAAGCAGTGATTAAACAATTAACATTCCATATAATCCTCAGCCGAATAATCGCTCTGTTTTCAGAAGTACATTAGGAAGGCATATTTAGCAGATAGAGATGGGTAGAACGCATTTTTGTGTCCTGAAAATTCTCTAGGTGTGTCCATTTTAATGACATAAATTACCATTCAGCTAAGGCCAGAATAAATCTGTATATAGTGGGGTCTCCTTCGATGGCATTGTACAACGGACCATTTGGGCAGCAGTCAAAACCAATCTCCCTTCCAGTCAAACCCTAAATTCAAAACGAAGAGATCTCATCACGCTGAGAGCCCAGTACGAATTTGATGCAAGCTTTAAATACTTGCAAAGTTGTTCTGGCCCCTCAAACAGTTTACCTCTGGGGACAGATGATTGCTTAATGACCGTCTTCAAATATCTGAACTGTTTATTTTCATTTCCCATTTCAAATGTCTTTATTTTACATTGTCTTACTTTAATGAATTTGGATACACTTCCTTCCCTTAGACAAAGAGAATTCTATAAGCTAAGTGCTTTTCCTTTTTGCCTTAGCTACCAGGAAGCTCAAAGTTCAACTTACTGAACTTTCACTGAAAGTTTACTGGATTTTCAGTGAAAGTTCATTGAATTTCCACTGAAACTGAGTTCTACAGAATCAGAACGTTGACTTAAAATATCAAAAAGAGACCACCATAATACCTTAAAGCCCCTGAGAAGTAATTCACTCTCTCCGGGCCAACACAGTCAAGTCTCAAGAAACTTAAGACTCATTTCCTTGCAGGCAAGTTAGTTTAGCAATAAATAAAGGGGGCATGCTCGTCTTTTCTGCAATGGAGAGAACCTCATTTAGGTTTTAATGTGTCTTTATTTACTTCTACTGTTATAATGATCTGGTTTCCAATGCATGCTCAGATTTTTTCCCCATCTCTAGGTTTTGAAATTAGGAGAACTTCTAAATTGGCCAATGTCTAAAACTGTATCTACAAAAATAAAATCAGAGGAAAATTAAAAGTTCTCTCAACAGGTCCAGAAGATTAACCTTCTACCACATAGGGTACACTACAGTAGTGATTTATTTTCCTGCATAAAACTGTGAGCTCTTTAAAGTCAGAGACCGCCTTTTATTCACCTTTATATCCCCAAGACATGGCATCATGTCAGATGCCTATCAGATACTCAAAAAATTGTTGCTAACACAAACAGAATCAAATTACAATTTGTGCCCTACCTATATCAAAATAAAGGATTTGCAATGGCTTGGAGTAAAAGGTACGTCGACAGAAAAGCAAAGGCCAGGTTACCATGATTAAACGTTAAATTGAACTTTGAGTTTCCTGGTAGCTAAGGCAAAAAGGAAAAGCTCCCAGCTTATAGAATTCTCTTTGTCAGGTGGAAGGAAGCAGACATATCCTAATTTCTTACATAAGACAAATGGTTTTCAGATACTAAAATGTAATTAGGAATTCTCATTGCCTCAGTTACAAGAACCTCTGAACAATGAGACCATTTTTTCAGCCCTGATTTCACAGAAGATGCAAAGATAATCTTCATGTGGCTTTTTCTTACGATGACTAAAAACAAGAGTGTTGCATTAAAGTCTAACTCAGTGAAGGCAGGTCTATATGTGGAGTTAGGGGGCTAGGCTAATAGCTCCAGGCGTGGGGGTTTCCTGTGCCCAAAAGACCTAGGGGCGGAGCCGGAATAACTTGAAGGATGAAGATATGTCCACTCCCTTAGACTAGCTACCGCACAGAGCACTTGTCTCAGAGGGACTAGTGAACCAAACTGCACAGCAGACAGTTGGAGGTGGAGTTCACTGGTGACGCTTTCTGAGTTGCTGATTGAAGGAAAAAGATCCATATGCTTTGCATAACAGACGTGCTGTGGCTACAGGTAGGAATTACCATGGTCATGCTTAAGACACAGACCGGTAAATGCAAAACAGTCATGAGGCAGGGTCAGGCATGGAGGACACACAGACACAGGGCCTCAAAAAGTCCATCATTGAACAATCGCCAAAGAATCACCAGTATAGTCCAGGTCGCCTGAGTCGCCTCTCTGCGTCTCCACCACCAGAGCTGGGTAACTGTCAACCAGTTTTTAAATTTCACAGGATGTAGCTATGAGAGCTATCAGACAGAAAACCCAATGGGGCCTGAAATACATTCATGCACACCTCCACGATGCACTCTCATTACACACCACCGCAACTTGTGATCCACACTACACGTTCCGTTTCACCCTCCAGAGTCTTAGTAATCCTATCAAAGAGCAAGGTATCCTTGGCAGTCTTGATTGGACATAATAAACATGGCAAAAATGAAATTTAGCCATTTCAATCAATTACAGGCTTTTTTCAATAAGCCAATGCTTTACTTCCCGTTCTAGATAATTGGGTGATTCTTAAAGGTAACCTCTGCAGCTATTACTTTCTAAGCAATCGCAATTTCTCCATCATCAAGGAAATGCATTTTCCGAGTATTTTCAGGCATAAATGACATGTCTGGTTTGTGGCTCATGACTAACAGCACTCCTCCATTTAAGCTTTTTGCCTCTCATTACTTTAGGAAATGCAAAGTTGCCTCAGTTTGCTTCTAATGCTATCTACAAATCAGTAGTAGAAGTTCATTGCAAGACTAATGTGCTAGGAGGCTATTGTACCCTGGTATTTCTTTTTAATAAAAGTAGCAAAATAATTTAAGTTTGGGGGCTCGTTTTTTCCTTTTATTTCATTGTGGCTAATGTCTGTGATTTAGTAATTCCTTTTTTTCTAATTGTAATAGTTTTACAGTTAATCTCTCTAAGCCATAAATTGTTATTTCTTCCTTTAATTATAATAACGATAGTACCTTGAACTTGCACGGCACTTGCCAGATTTCAAAGCAAGGTCTCCCAGCTCGTTTGACTTGATCCTTACAACAACCACATGAGTCAACGGATCAGCTCTGATCTCAGTCTGCCTTCTACCTCCCCAACCCAAATGACCTTGAGTAAGCCACTTAATCTCTCGTGCCTCACTTTCCTCATTCTTGCAGAGCTGCGGAGAGCTATATAAATTGTTAGTTGTTGTTGCTTTATCAATATCATTATTATCAGGGATTCTTTTATATCAGGCGTTCCTATTCACTTCAGAGAGGAGGAAACTATAGGTCAGAGGAATGAAGTTTCCTCACCAAAGTCACAAAGGAAGTAAGCTTATCAGGTCTTCTGACCTCCTAAGGGAGGACGAACGGCTTCCTGTGACAGATACTGAGCCACACAGAACTGGGTCTAGATTCACCACATACATGGACATGAAGCTGCAGAGAAGCCACCTCACCTCTCTAAGCCTCAAATTCCTTGTGGACAACATGAAGAGATGAATACTCTGATTGTCGGAAGGATTAAACAGGCACATATAAAGCCCAGCGCGTGTCTGGCGTTCGGCAGGCACTTGATACACGCCAGGTCCTCAACCCGCCCAGCCTTTCCACACTGACCTGACGTGGCAAAGAGCTTCACAGTTTTCAAGTGGTTTTGAAGACATCCTTCTCAACACCACAGCACAAGGTCAGATTTGAAAGTTATAAGCAGAAAAAAGCAGCCACACAGAGAAGCTACCCATCGCCAACCAAATCTAGGGGTAGGCGACATTCTTTCCATTACGGAAATGGTAGGGGTGATGCCAAGAACGGAAAGAGATCAGCTGGGATGGTAAGAGATGACCATTTCTTCGAACTGCCAAGAAAGGGCAGGGGGCGAGAAAGGCCAGAGTATCTAGGGACCAATTCTCATTGGCTACTTTATAAACTACCAACACTATTGGACCACCAATCAGGCCACGTTTTAGGCTTCAAGATAGAAAGAAGTTTCCGGAAGGTCCGATCCACCACCAGGATTTTTGATTTTTAATTTGATAAGCATTCCCACCACACCCCTCGGGAAGGGTTATGGTATGTCCTTGTCTCTACCAGTGGACCATGGGCCAGCTCTAAACCTCCCATTGCCACTGGCATGTCCGGATGCCTCAAGGGTGTCCACACTAGTCCAGGCCTGGGGAGTTTATGGATGTGCACACCAGTTCTAGTATCATAATATGAGAGGAAAGGAAAGGTATACTCCCCAGTGATCTCCCAGGGAACCCTGAACGTGGACACAGCACAAGATGGCAGCGGATCATCGAAGCAATGGTGGAAGAAAGAATTACTAGGTCATCAACCAGCAGCTTAATTCCTTTCGTATACAGTCTTGACTGAAGAACAAAAGCTTTCCCCGATCAAGAAGCATAAAGGCAACAGGCTACTAATCACACAAAAGGCCTGGCCCTGGGCTAGACTAACGTTCCCATCTAGCGTCCCTACCTGATATACCCTTGTCATAGCAAGACAGATGACTTTTGAAAACTTCCAACAATGTTGATAGCAGGTTTTTTAACAGCCTACTCAAAAATATGCTGCTGACATCTAAAAATAAATATGCATCTGTATTACAGGCCTTGTTAACAAGAGATGGAATTGACCTTACAGGTACAAGACCATTCATTCAACATGACTTAAAATTATAAAGGGGGGAGGATAAGCTAGGTGTCCCATGCCTCATAATAGTGTTGAGCATGGAAGAGATTTAGAATTTTAAGCATGACTCTTTGAGTAAAGCTCATTTTTCTACCTCATCCAAAGATAAGACATAAAACTCATCTGGTTATTCCTCTTTCTTAAGAAGGGACAAGGCGTCTCTCATCTTTGACCTCTCTTCCATTTTCTGGAAAAACTGGAGGCCACGACATCTTGCCCCTCCCACAGTCTTTCTTCCACTCTCCTGCTTGGCTCTCATCCTAATATTCCTTCCCACTCTTCCTCACCATGGCTGGTCACCCTTCACACACTCTTGATTTTGCATTTGCTCATCTCCTCTGGGAACCTGCCCCACTCATCATCACCTCCTCCTCCGCCACCTTCACCCTCTCCCTCTTGATGGACATCGGGTCCTTCCCATTAATCTCTAAATGTGTTCACATTTCTCTCATTATTAAAAAACAAAGCCTCTTTCTTTCCGTATAATTTCTTCCCTTACATTCTAACTTACTTTCCTTTCTTCCTCCCTCCACACAAAAACTCGCTGCCTTTCTTCATTTTACCACTTCCCAGTTACTCCCCCACCCCAGGCAGTTTGGCTTACCTGCAGTGAGCACCACCATCAACAATTAAACGACTCTCCTTAAGGTCACTGACCCCCTCCCCCTTAACTACCAAACCCAACAGCTGCTTCCCAGTCCTGACCTTTCCTGGCCACTCGGACACAAATAACTAACAAATCTTTCCTCCATAAAACCCTGTATCCCCTTGATTTCTATTAGATGGTTCTCTCCTCATTCTCTTCCTACCTCTGTGATCATTCACTCCTTTTTCAGGTGCCTTTCCTGGCCTCTACTTTGCCACCCTGTTCACCGCTTAAATGTTACTGCTTCCCAAGATTCTCTCTTTGTCCCTCTTACTCGGTCACCTGACAGCTTCCACCACCCCCAACCTGCTAACACCGAACTCCCTCTCTTGACCACCCTCATGAGCTCCAGATCCCTCCATCCAATGCCTATTGGATATCTCTCCCTTCGTATCCCACTGGCACGCTCGAAACGGAATTATTTTTTTTTTCTCCACAAGCACCAACCCCGTTTCATCTTCGACAGCCTGTTAATGAGACTGCCATCTTCTCGAGTCGAAAATATGGGCATCATTCATTCTCACCCCACACTTCCCACATCCACCCAGGCACCCAGTCTCAGCATTTCAGCCAACTTGCTCTGCCTTAAGACCTGCCTGCCATGAACTCCCCTGAGCTGACTACGAAGGCCTCTTTATCTGCCTCTAGTTTCCTTACCTCCAACTCACTCTCCATGCTTCCAACATCACCTTTATCTGTCCTAGACATGCCCTTACTTAAAAGCTCTCAGTGACTTCTCTTCATGTGAGGAATTAGGTCCAAACTCCTTGGCATAAGGTACAAATCTCACTAGCCTCTGCCCTGCCTATCTCTGGAGCAGTTACCACACAGTCATGCCTTCACTCGCCATGATGATGTCTGCCGCTGGGCAAGGAAGTCCTTGAGGGCAGGGACTAGGTCTCGTCCCTCTTTGTACATTCGTCTAAGACGTGACTAGCACATAGCGGGCCTTCGATAAATGTTTGCTAAACCGACCCTATCCCGAAATACATGCATTCAAAGGCACTATATACATTAAAGAAATGGAGATAGGAAAAATGCTTTCTGAAGGATTATACTATTATTGACAGTCTGCAAAGTAGTAGGTTGGGTGACCTAAGTCCTTTGGCCAGACTCACTGAACTTGGAGGGCACCCGAGCCTCAGTCAGGAGCTGCCTACTTATCACAGACAAGACTCTGGTCTCACTGGTCACCAATCCAAACAGCTTACTCTCTACCCCAAAGTGGTATTTGTGCCTATGCTCTCCTTTCCTTTTCCAGAAGTCATTGTCTTCTAATTGGTGCCCTTGGAAAATCACAACTCTCAAACATTTCCTCTATTGTTGTTTTAACTCTTACATCATTTTTGTTTCATTACAGAAAATTACACTGCTGCTAAATCGCAATAAACACCAAACAGCTGCCAGCGATTCCACAAGATTCTTCCCCCAAGCCCCACCCCAAACAGAAAGTTCAGAGGCAGTCGTTGTGAAATCAATACTTGTAGACACAGCAGTGTGAGTGTTATTGGAGTTATGAACCCGCCAGAATACCACCAGAATGGCAACCTAGCTACCCCTCTGGTTGAGGCAATCTCTTAATCCAAGATTGTTAACCACCAGGAAAAAATGACTGGCTTTTCCCTTTCTCCTAGAACAATGATTTCCAAAGAGCACTCAGACCATGCAATGGCTGCTGACAACATAAAATGGAGAAGGAAAGCAGCGGCCTTGCTTGCAATGGATGGCACAGACTGGGAGGAGAAAGAGACATAGCCCTTGACATTCTGATGAAGTCTTCAGAGGCTGCCTTGCTGATAGCCAGAGTGGGGAAAAGTGTCAAGGGGGCACCGCTTGCTGTAGGAAGTGCTGGGCGGGACAGAACCCCTTGGAGACAGGAAGTCTCACTAGTTCCTTTCAAATCTGACCCTACTCCCCAAAGAAGACAGAATTTCTCTCTGAAGACTTCCTCAGAAACTGCGATTGCTCCCAATATAGTGCATGTGTATATTTCATTTGTAAAATATATTCTCCTGGAAATGATTCGGGTGTTTTAAAAATAGATTAAATGTTGATTAGTGTGTTCAAAAATGTAATAAGCAAGCATTTCCCAGAAAGATAAATTACATACATATTCAGCTACCTTGTAGGGCTCCCCAAAAAGATCAAAGCCTGAAGAAAAGAGATCGTCTTCTTGCTGGACTTCTTGATTCCTCCGCTCCCATTCCCTTTTTTTAAGGGCACTACGGTCTTGTTCATAGTGACTGATATGAAAAGAAAAAGACAAAAGGAGAAAAAGATTAATTAGTCATGTAAGTCATTCGGATCTCCCTTGTTATCAATAGGAAGAAAAACAATACGAGCCAAGGCTCTCCAAATGGATACCATACAGAGAGCGGAGAAACCTTTTCCTGACCCCCAATGGGTTAAAGACCCTGGCCAGTTCTTTGGAATACAGAAGAAAATGGAAACTTGCTTATTAGAAATCATACTCATGTCCACTTAAACACTGCAGAATCCTCTTCCCTTGTCCTTGCTTGAGAGCTACAGGCAATTAGAGGCTCCCCAAAAGTCAGTCCAGTGCACAGAAAGGTACTGAATTCAAGTTGTTCTGTATCGCCAATGGCTTGGGGTTCAGAATTCATAGATATTACAAAGTCCTAAGGGAAAGGAATTAACCAATATGTCACAGATAAACCATAATTCTGTCCTGAGCCCAAAGCCAGAGTTAGCCCATTGTAGCAAGATCACAGGAGATGAAGGACATTTTGGGAAGTCTACACAACACGGAATCACTCATTCACTCACACTCCGTCTCGCGCCGGTGGTGTTGTTTTGGCCTTCTCATAGTTTGTGTGACAAGTGACAGCCTTTTAAGGAAACTCTTCACAAAGAAAGGTATCTGGCTTGAACAACAAACCAGTAACAATTAAAGAAAGTGATTTAAGAGCCTTGAATGACGTTAAGGCACACGTTTGAGAAACACCGTATAGCTCTGTGATGCGTGGCATTTCAGGCTTTCTCATCGGAGGTTCGGTACAAAAGCTTCCAGTCAATACCTAAGATATACTCCAGGCCCTTAAATTTTATAGAATGAAATGCTTCGTGGTGAAGAAAACAGTTGTCTTCTTCATCAGGCAAGAAGGTGCATGCCAAACTATAATCTGGGGGCACCCGGGTGGCTCAGTCAAAAGTTAAGCGTCTGACTCTTGGTTTCAGCTCAAGTCACAATCTTATGGTCATGAGATCAAGCCCTGTGCCAGGCTCCGTGCTGGGCATGGAGTCTGCTTAAGATTCTCTCTCTCCCTCAGCCCTTCCCCCATGTGTGAGCACTCGTGTGCGTGTGCACGCTCTCTCTCTCTCTCTCAAAATAAATACATATGCACATACATAAACAAACTATAATCTGAAAGTCTCAAAAGTGACAGATTCTTTTGGTCCATTGAGTTTCCCCTTCCCCTGATTTTGATTGAAATCTCATTCAAAGTAAATACATATATGCTGAGCAAATTCAAATTATATGAATGTATGTAAAATGCCTAACAGGTGCCGTACAAATGTTGCTTTCCTTCCCCATGTTAATACCGCCATGGTAAGACTTAATTAGATAATTGGCATGCAAATGAACGTAATAGCTAAAGGAATTACAAGAGATACACTGATCTAAGAGTGCAGTCGACAGGTTTTGAATACATCCCAAACCTTAATGCCTATCCTTGGTATCCTAGTTTGCTCATGAGTATCATAACTTTTAATTTACAGAATAAGAGCCCAGAGCATGAAATATCCGTGGCAGCTTAACTAGATATTGATATACATGGAGTGTGAGATGCCGCTACACTTAATCATCCACCTTTCTCCACAGGAATCCTTGAACTGCCAAATTCAAAGTGACTTTGATAGCCTTCTCGTCTGAATCAACAACACTTCATTTCTCTGATTTTAAAAAGTGGCGACATGTAAAGGATGTTCAAACATACATTATGCTTTCACAATACAAACAATGCCAGAGACAGAGGCGCGCACCGAGTCGTGAGAGCGCTCGGCCAATGTTCTCACCGTCTGGGAAAAAAAAAAAAGAACCTCCAGAGCGCTACACAAAGCCCAGACCCCCACATCTGGGCCCTGTCTGGTCAAGAAAGATCCCAAGTCCAATACCAGAAGGTAGCCTATCTTTCGTAGTCTCAGACACCACCATGGGTACTACACTCGCGGGCGTCAGCTCTCGCTTCCATTCACGAGTTGGGATCAGAACCCCAAACGGTTACCACGGGTCGCAAGGCCTTTGCTTTGGAGGCTGACATGGGATCAACCAGACCAGCAACGTCTTCGGACCGTGCACGTGGAGCTCGAGATTCGACCTCGGCACCATCTGCTGGCTGTTCATAACCCAAGCCCATCTTCCACGTGTCAACATGTAAGAAAGAGGGGGTGTCTGGCGTGGAGGGGGACGAACAAGTTAAAGCAGCACTTAGTTGGGGGGAGGGGGGAAGAAGGTCTGTTGCAAAGGAAGACACTTAATTTCCTTGCCCTTCCCCCGCACGTGACTCTGCACACAAAAACAAGAGCCCAGATCTCAGGCTTCCGAGGAATGCAAGCAAGGCGTCGGTTTCCCAGCTCTCCGTTCATTCTGCGCACGCGACGGCCCAGAACGACAGGCCCACAGATCACATTTAATTCTCCCCTGAAGAGAACCGAAGCACTTCGGTCTCTTGGCTTTGCAAACCACCTTCCTTCCCCTCCGAGGGAAAGATATCATTAAAACCCTGAAGGAAAAGAAGGAGGAGAAGAAAAGGAAACAGCGCTTCGACTTGCAGGACAACCAGAAGCCAGGGCACTTTGGGCGCTTTCGACCCGGGTTTGATTTCTTAGGAGGCTCTTGGCTCCATTTTGCAGCAGTTCATTAGCTACCAAATTCCAGACGAAAACGTGAATAGCAGATCGGGCGTGCGCACAGGTGTTATCTGTTGCAGGGAAACTGCCTGCTGCATTTTTTTTAACACATATAACAAAGAACAGTTAATTCTCCTATCTCTGGTGAGAATGAATTTAATCTCCACAGAGCTCCCCTGCTCTTGGAAGGCAACCAAATCTCTCCAACTTGTTCCTCTTTCGCTCAGCATGGCGTTGTATTGAAAGCTTCACACGGCGAGGTCTAATGAGGAACGAACTACGTGGTGACGAGGCTTTCACAGTGGAGACCGTCACCGATTTCTGACTGAAACCAGAATTACTAATTTGAAGCACCGGCTAATTAAAACCACAGCTATGTATTTAGCCTCTTGTTATACCTACTGCAGTTTATAAGTATGAGGGCCTCTTTATCTACTCAATTAAAGTGCTCCTGATTCCAGCAGGTCGTGTTTGAACGCATGAGCCCTGCCGAGGCCCCGGGAAAGCCTATGCCTGTCCCCTGATGATTGGATGTACCTTCACTCTCCCAGGCTCCACAGCCCGTGAAGAAATGCTCAAGCCAGAAATTGGGATTAATCACCATATGATTGGTCTGAACGATTCAAATTTATTCACACTGATGGGGACGGGGTGAATTGGTCCTTATTCCCTATGGGAGGGTTGAGCCAAAACTCAACCCAAGGCCTCTCCCTCATAGTAAGTTATACGATGTTCTTCCAACTTTTTATGCCCAGAAATGATGAAATTTGTCACATTATGGTGACATCCAAACCACCGAACACCCACAACTGAATTTAGTCGTAATTATCCAAAGGGCTCTGATTTCTCTCTCTCTAGAGCCTCTCTCTTTTGGAATCTCTGCAAGGCATGATGGTGAGAAGCTTCTCTCTAGAATGGGACTTTTCTGTTAGCTCTGAATTTCCCCACCCATCTGTTCCCCTGGCCTCAATAACAAAGAAACTGCCCTCGTTAACAAAGGAGGAAGCTAAGGTCCTCCCCAGAAGGCGAGGGGGGGGGTTCCTGCCAAGCCCTCATCCAGGTAAAGGCAAAGCTGTGAAGACGTGAACCTGTGTCTCTTCCATCTTCAAGTTCAAGTGATTTCTTCTCATCTTCTCCTTCTCTCTCAGATACTCTCCTCTCCTATCCTTGCACTTAAACCGATCGTGTACACAGGTAACTCCCATTTTCATCACTAGAAGCCACAGGTGCACTCAGAGGATGATAAAACCCAGAGCACATGTAGATTCACGGAGATCGAGAAAGTTCAATTATGCCATCTTCATTAGCTCACAGTGGTAGCGCACTCGGGCTGACGACGCAGGCAAGTCTTTTAGAACAAAGGCTGTCAGAGTACGAAGAGACCGTAGCAGTCATGCAGTCCCGGTCTTTTCATTTTACAGATGAGGAGAGTGAGCTCAGAAAGGTAATGGGCCTCACAGCAGGCTTGCGGCGGCACCAGGAGGCAAGAACCAGGTTTTCCAGCGCCCAAACTAGTCTCTTCCTAATACCCCACGCTCTGTCCCGTCTGCTGCCCAGGCTTCCATCACACTCAGGAATAAATATCAGTCCCATCTGCACTCTGTGGGTCAACTTTCCTTAGGATTGTATTTGATTAGAAATCGCCAGTAGGAAAAACCTTTAGGAATTTAATTTGGATTCGAGTATAGAAAAGCCATTAGTTTCCTTATACCAAACGTATAGACCCTAAAGGGATTGTAAAAATTAACTACATCTGTGGGGAGAAGCTGAGGGGGGGGGAGAGTAAAAACCAGTTGAAGTCCATTTGCTTTGTGTATTTCATGAAGTTTAAAAATCATCCTCTACCTAATCCGGTTATTTTACTAAGCTAGTTGGGGGAACATTAATAAAAGCCACTGATATCTTTAAATGACAAGCTTGTTTAAAAACACTGTTAACTCGTACAGGATTTACTCATTTTCTAATTCAACTGGCACTAAAATACCTTTATTTTGGCCAGTATCTTTGTAAAGGCATAAAAAATACATATTTAATTCACCCAAGGGACAAACATAAGCTATAACTCACTCCTTATGGTCGTCCTGAATGAATCTCTGCCTTCTATGAAATTTGTATTTATACTCACTACGTGTTCCAGAGTTCCAAGTGGTCCTTTTGTTTTTCAATAGCTAGCCCTATTTTGAATTTGACATTGACCTAATCTTTACATAGCTTGTCAGTTAAAAAAAAAAAAAAGGAAAAGAAAGAAAAGCTCTGCTATGCAATTCCCTCAAAATGACCCCCAAGTTACTATCCATGAGCACTTAAATGCACAGTGCTAAATTCAAAACTCTGAAATAAAGCTAAAAGAAAGTCATAGTTATTCTACACATCTAGGGGAGACACAGGAGGACCTTGGATCTGGAGATGTGAACATGGCCTTGAAAAGGAGCTTCTACAATCAGTAGAACCTCTAAGTCACGTTCAGACAGCAGTCGGCATACAACCACTGTCTTCAGCAAATGGACCCTCCCCCCACAGGCAGTGGTTCTCATTTAAAAAAAATCGAGGGGCGCCTGGGTGGCTCTGTACTCTTAGCGTCCGACTTCAGCTCAAGGTCATGATCTCGTGGTTTGTGAGTTCGAGCCCTGAGTCGGGCTCTGTGCTGATAGCTGGGAGCCGGGGAGCCTGCTTCAGATTCTGTGTCTCTCTCTCTCTGTTCCTCCTCCACTCATGCCCTCTGTCTCTCTCAAAGGAAATAAATAAGCATTAAAACAATTTTTTAAATAAATTTTAAAAATAGAGATAGGAACAAAAAGGAGAAAAAAACATGGAAGACATTTAGGCTACACATCCGTCAGCTGCCCATGCGGCCGTGCCGATTTCTTTAGGTCTTAGGGAAACGGGCCTGGTGCTTACTTATTCTTAGAGTTTTCTTAAATCTGTGACTTTTATTTTTATTTTTTAACATTTATTTATTTTTCAGAAAGAGAGGAAGACAGAAGAGAGAGAGAGAGGGAGGGAGTGGAGTGGGGGAGGGACAGAGAGAGAGGGGAAGACAGAGGACCCAAAGCAGGCTCTGCGCTGTGAGCACAGAGCCCAATTCGAGGCTCGAACTCAGGAACCATGAAATCATGACCTGAGCCAAAATCAGGAGTCAGCCACCTAACTGACTGAACCACCCAGGTGCCCCTAATCTGTGCCTTTTAAAATGATGTCCACACCAATACTCCCAGAAGTCCTGGCAGGAAACTGGCTCAATATTTCCTTGTAGGGGCACCTTGGGGATTCCCCCGTTCCTTCCACATCTAAGAACAAAAGCAAAACTTAGGCTCATGCAGAAACCTTGCCAAGGTCATCTTCCAGTGCGGTGAGGCAGACATTCCAAGAACCACTCTCCTCGTCTTGTGTCTGTGTCACTTAGCTCCCCTTAACTCCTGGTCCCCATCTTCCCATTAAAAAAAAATTATTAACAGTCTTCACTGAGATATAATGCACATATCATTCAATCCACCCACGTAAAGTGTACAACCCAGTGGTTTTCGGTATATTCCCAGAGTTCTGCAACTATCCTCATGATATAGGTTTAGATGATTCTCATCACTTCAAAAAGAAGCCCTGTACCCTTTGTTTGTCACCCCCCACACCCCCCCACCCAGCCTCGCCCTAAGCAGCCACTGATCTACTTTCTCTCTGAATGAATCTGGTTATTCTGGAGATTTCACGTGCATGGAATTATGCAATATGTGGTCCTTCGTGCCTGACATCTTTCGCACGGCATATTTTCAAGGGCCATCCGTACTGTAGCATGGATCAGCACTTCACTCCTTGTGTGCCTGAATAATATTCCACTGCATACTCCTCGTCCTGTTGGTACTCCATGCTCATTAAGGGGTTCATTCCTGTGAGCTTATAATGATTTCACTGGGGTCCTCTATGTCTACATTAGATTTTGCTCCTTAAGGGAGAGGTCTGTGGCTTCCAAGTCACTGACACCATGCTACAGGTGACTACAACAAAGCTTCCTATATATAAATAAGCAATGTCAAATACAGATATTGTGAGGAAAATCCTTTTAAAAAGTGTTCGCCTTAGGGGCACTTGGGCGGCTCAGTCGGTTAAGAGTCCAACTCTTGATTTTGGCTTAGGTCATGATCTCGTGGCTCATGAGCTCAAGCCCCACATCAGGCTCTGTGCTGACAGCGGAGAGCCTGCTCGGGACCCTCTCTCTTTCTCCCTCTCTCTCTGCCCCTTCCCACCCATACTGTCTCTGTCTCTCTGAAAATAAATAAACTTAAAAAATTTTTTTTTAAAAAGTGTTTGCCTTAGGCTTAGCACAAAATTATTTGGACTAGCCTATCAAACTCCCCAAACGTTATAATACTTCTAACAAATATCCAATACTCAAGCGGTAAAGACAATGGATAAAATCTAGGGATGGCAAAGACCTAGTAAAAACCAAACCCGACATCAACCAAATAAACAGGTTCTGTGGTTTCTGCAGATTCTGCAGGGCATCTAGAAATGACGGCTCTACCTCTTTGACTTCGAGGTCGCTAGAACATTTCTAAAGCACTTTCCATTTCTAAGCCTCGGTTTTGTTATTTGTAAAATGGGAAACACCTTTCTCTTCCCTCTTCCTGTGGGTAGTGTAAGAGTTGAATACGACGGTGGATGAGAAAGGGTCTTGTAAACTACTAACAGCCACTCACGTTTTAATGGGCAAAACCACGCGCACCCTGACCGCACTTCACCTTCATGACACGAAACTTCGCTGCGTACTAATTCACGTGTGCCGCATCAACGCTTGGCAAATTAGCAGGGCAGGGAATATTATTTCCTTTTAAGGATGGGAAACAGAGGCTCAGAAAATTGTTCCAGACTGTGAGAGCTACATCCGGGACACCACCCATCTGATTCCTAACCCAGGGCTCTTTCAAAAGTCTGAGATCCTATTACAGGGCCTGTGCAGCCCATCGGATATCCCCCGGAAATTGTTCTCCATAGACTCAAAACTGATCTTTGTGACACAGGCACCAAATACATGGACTTAATTCACAAACGAATACTGACACGAGGCTTAAAATCATACGTTTTTAATTTAAAATATTCCTTTTTCTTTTTTTAAGATTTTATTTTTTTAAGTTTATTTTATTTATTTTGAGAGCGAGAGAGAGAGGGAGAGAGAGAGCAAGCATGAGTGGGTAAGCGGCAGAGAGAGAGGGAGAGAGAGAAAATTCCAGGCAGGCTTTACGCTGTCAGTGCAGAGCCGGACCTGGGACTTGAACCTGCGAACTTTGAGATCATGACCTGAGCATAAATTGGACACTTGACCAACTGAGCCACTGAGGCACCCTTAATTTAAAATATTTTTAAGTATTCGCGATCTTCTATCATCTGGCTCTCTCTGTTGGCTGCACAGGGGAATCGCCCAGGGAAGATTTTATAAATTCTCATGCCCAGGTCGCATGTCAACACCACGTGCACCGGAATCGCCCAGAGTGGGTCTCAGGCGTCCAATATGAAACAATGTCTGGTCTTCACATATGATCGGATCATTCATACATAAACTTCTTTCTGGGACCCATTTGGGCGTGCTTAAATCTGATGGACTTAACATGAAGGTAAATCAAGAACCAGGCCGTGTAGGGAACAGATGTATTCTATTATGCAGAAATCTACATTGCTAATCGATGTCGGCAGAAATGCCTTGAAGGTGAAAAGCCATTATTACAAGCACAGACTTGTCAGGCAGAACAACAATAACACCACCAGCTACTCTGTTGATTCCTTGCTCCGTGCCAGGCACTAAGCTAGGCATTCTGTGAGCATGATCTTACTTAATCCTCACAAAAACTCCGACGAGGTACTTAGCATCCTCACTTTGCAGATGAGGATACTGAGCCGCACGAAACCCAGGAAGTTAAACAGGCCCAGCGTCACACAATTAGTATGTGGTGCCAGCGGAACCGCCGCGGAGGCTGCCAGAATCCCGACGCTGCCCTCTTAGCCTAAAAGAAGATGCCACTAGGTTGAATATGGATGTTGATGATCAACAATATTCTAAGAGAGCACTAAAATTCCATTCTTTAGAGGATTCCATTTTAATGGAAATGCCACTTTTATATAGAATGACCATGAGTCCCGCGGCCCGAAGGTTCCCATCCGCCTGCAGCAGCACTCAGCTTACCAATAACTTTCTAGAAGCCTGATAAAATGTACTTTAAAGGCAGTCTTTGCAGTGAAATTAAATTCTTTTGTCCTCGCCCACTATAACTGTTGGTGAAGAGCCACGGTCCGATATCCGTGACTGCCAGAGAGAGGGGTCTGTCTCCTCAGCAACTGCTAGTTTCCTGCTCTCCTCGACAGCTCGCGGTGTGTTAGCTATCCCTTGACAACCGTGTGCCTGTATCTCCTTCAACTTCATGTCAAGTACCCCTCCTCTTGCATACTCAGGCACCCCGCTACAAGAAGACCGTACTGCACAATACACACATAAACATTCCTGAGTTTCTTTTCTGCTTTTGTAACATTTTCCGAGGTTAAGTGTCCCTTTTCCATTTTTATTGCAAATCACTTAAAAAGAAGTATACTTCTGACCCATTCATCAAAAATGAGAATTCGCTATCACTTTTTCGGGCTCATTGACCCCTCGGTTGCACAAACCAAAGTCTTACAACCACTGTGCATTCAGTGTGGCCAAACCAAGAGAGCTGCAAACAACTGCATGACTCAGAAGCTTCCTAAAGTACTTCCTGAAGAAGAGTAAGGGCCTGGAGTGGATACAATCACCACGAATATCCACAATGAGAGAATGAATACAGTAAGTGTATGTACTTAGAGATTTAGGACTCTTGAATTGGTTCAAAAATTAAAACTATAAACAAATCAAAATGCTATACAGTATTCTGACTCCCACTCTTGCAAGCACCTATCCTGTTCGCCACTGCCAATCAAACATAACCATTTTTATAATTTCTTGTTTATTGTCCAATGTTTCTTCGTGTACTCTTTAGTGTCGACTTGAAATTATCTCATTTATAGTTCTTTCTTTAAACTAATCTGAGTTGAGACTAATGCTGAGCTTTCAGGAACTTCTGGATCTAAGACTTAGTCTGCTTGAAGGGAATTTTCATCATGAGAAATGATCCCAGGGGCATCTGGATGGCTCAGTCGGTTGAGTGTCCAACTTCGGCTCAGGTCATGATCTCACGGTTCGTGGGTTCGAGCTCCGCATTGGGCTCTGTGCTGGCAGTTTGGAGCCTGGAGCCTGCTGCAGATTCGGTGTCTCGCTCTCTCTATGCCCCTCCCCCACTCGCATTCTGTCTTTCACTCCTTGAAAAATGAATAAACATTTAAAATTTTTTTAAAAAAGGAAATGATTCCATAAAAAAAAAAAAAAAAAGAAACCATTCCATGGGTCCACACGTGAGATGGTGGCGACAAGCCTTGAGCATTCTCGATGGCTCAAAAGGTCTTTGGTGTTGGTTGGAATTGTGCCCTGTGGCAGGCAGCGTGCCCTACTCAGCTGGCCAAGGCTTGGCTTCACCCTCTGCTCCTGATGGATCTCCTGTCCAGCCCCAGTGGACCCTGGCGCCATCCCGTGAGCCACGTCCCCAGCTCCACACCTGTTACCTCTGCAGCCAACCTACACAGCGCAGCTCTGTCTTTTGAATTACGAAAAAGCTGCCTCAAGTATTTCCTCTCTATGCCCATAAAATATCGGGAATTCTTTTCCAAGTCAAAGCCTTTACAGAACCTGGCTTCTCGTAAAGGACACTTTTTAAAAGGTGTTTTATTTTCGGCTAGCTACAAGCAAGACAATTTCAAGAACTACCTAATTTAAAACAATATTTTCTCAGAAATGGTATTCTTAATTACTTTTAAACTAAGGAAATTAATGCCCTTAACGAGCAGTTTATAATTGACAGCTTTAGGCTGACTCTATTTTCATGTCTCACCAAACCTTTTGATCCTTGTGTCCTCACTAATTTTTACCCAGGCAAATCCTACCCCCTAAAGGTTTACCCTTTGGGCCCCCACCTCTCTGTGGTGCAGTCTCCTCTCCCCCACCCCCAACCACCACCGAAGTTCTGGCCTGAGCAAACAGCCAGGAACATGAAATTTAGACCGCAGCAAAGACCCACTGGGTGCAGGCAACTTGTCCGGGCCTCTACTTACTTTCAGGATACCATGACAGATAAGACATTTTTTTTCATGGGTCACGTGGACTTGACATTGTGACTTTCTCCTAGGTCTCATTTCTCCCTCTTGCCTTGATGGGGTATCTGACAAAGGTTGAAGTGTATTCCCCTCAAAATTCAAACGGTGAGGTCCTGACCCCTGTACCTCAGAAAGTGACTTTACTTCGAAATGCAGTCATTGTGAATGAAATTTGCTAGGTTAAGGTGAGGTTATCCTGGAGGAGGGCGGGCCCCTACTGCAATATGACTGGTGACCTTATAAGAAGGGGACATTTGAATAACAAAACGCACAGGGAGAATGCTATGTGAAGATGAAGGCGATACCGCCACAAGCCACGGAGCACCAAAGATGGCCAGCGTGCCACCGGAAGCCGGGGAAGAGGCCTGGGACAGATTCTTCCCTCGAGGCCTCAGAAGGAGCCAACCCTGCCCACACCCGGATCTCCGACTTCTAGCTTCCAGAATGTGAGATGATCCATCTCTCTTGTTTAAACCTGCCAGTTTGTGGTACTTCGATGTGGCAGCCCTAGCAAACTAAAACACCCTCGGTCTGCACCTCCGGGGCAGTTCACGATGAAAGCCTCAGGCCACATCCCAGTGCGTGCAGATGATGGAGGCCTCAGAGCCGTCTTTTCGACTCCTGATTTCATGCCACCTATTCCTCTCCCTTCTGCTCCGGCACCACGCTCTTCCTTCCCCCTTTCCAGCTCTGTCTCAGAGAACGGTGGGCGTTCCATGAAGCTGTCACCAGAGAGGAATTAACGCATTTTTGCTTCCCATTTATCTGGAAAAGTGCCAAGCTCAGTGTTCAGCTCTCAATAAATACTTTTTTTGACTGACTGAATGAACGAATGACAAGCAAACATATTTTTTCTGCCCAAGTTCAGTGACAAATGTTGACAGAGATGTATTAATTAATATATTAATTAACTTGTCTATTTAATCAACAAACATTTACTAGGTGCCTACGTCACATCAGGCACCATGTTTGGTGCTTAGGGAAAAATAAGACACAGCACGACTCTGAGAAATTCACAGCCCAGAAGGGGAGGCAAATCCATTCCAAAAGAATCATAGTAAAGGCTGATATACACTGTGCCTATAGGAACGAAATACGTGGGAACACTCTCGGGTTGGCGTGAGGTGGGAAGCAAAATCGGGCAGCTGTGTTCCAGCCGGGCCTTGAGCAATGGAAGGGTTCACATTCTGCACATCAACTAGTTCAAGTACACAGTAACCAAAGACGATCCCATGGGACAAACACAGATGAGTGAACAGAGGATGAGAGTTGCAGCCAAGCCCAATCCCTCAGATGGCCCCTGCCTGGCAAAACTGGTCTACAGCGGTGGCATGAGAACAGTGAGACTTTCTGCCCTTTGGGGAAGCTGGGAAGAGAAGAGTTTGGTCTTTGCAGATGCTCGTATTCAAGGGTAAAACCCTAATTGCACTTGTGATACCGAGTGAGAGGAAGCACCATACAGAAAGAAATGGATGGCTGAGATAAGCTTGTGAATGGTGAGCTCATAAAGAATAGACGAGATTTCAAAGGGAAGCATTTATTGTTTCCTGTGTTATAGCGCATTGTCTCCCGATATGATTAGTTATCAGTCTCAGTTATCCAAAACTGGTATGAAATAAAGCGTTTACGCAGTTATGCTTCATTGATGTCAGCGAGGGGAGCATGAAAACCTCCATGAAGGTGGGTAATTGATGTGTAAATCAGAGCTCAATCACTCTGTAATAGAAATGGTCCCGCTGAAAGTACGCTTGCTGAACACAATCGCATAGAAGCCAGAGGGAGGCAGGGAGGGAGGGAGGAGATAGAAGGCTTATTTATTAAAAATGATAATAACTGGCAATTTGCGCAATTTTCCCTTCAACAGAGGGCTGCTGTCAAAAATGCTTGCAAGCAAGTGGTGACCAATGTATCCAGATAGTTTCCTTCTGTTCTAATGAACTATTTCTGTTTTATTTAAATGCTCGGAGAGCTTGTCGTGGATGTTTTAAAAAAGTAAATTAAACAACACGTTCGTCTTTTGAAACATGACACGTGTTAATGGCATCAGTTAACAACACTTATTCTATAGGTATGCCTGCCATCACTATTAAAACCCTTCCATCGCTTTGCATTTGCTCTCTGAAGAGCAGTGAATAAAAATGGACAATGTCTTGCAATTCAGTATTTTAATATTTTGTATTGAAACAAAAATAACTTACGATGTTGATCAAATAGCAGTTCCTCCATCTATCATCCTTATAATCGTTACCATTATTATCACCTAAGGTGCCATGACAGTGTCTGCTGGCAGATTTTTCTTCCCCTCCACTGTCCTCACCCAATAAAGAAAAAATTCTCTACCGTGAATGCTGTCACAGAAGGCTTAGCAGTCAACATTCCTGCCAATTAATATGAAAAAAAAAGTGCTAGCTTTTATTATTTTTCCAGATCTCGTGAAAAGAAAGTCAACGGGAGAGGTGGGTTTCTTAGGCACCTGGCGTGGACCTGATGGACGGCCCAGTGCACACGCACGCCCCCGGCACTCATGACTAAGGACATTACCCATGGCGGCACAGAGCAACAGCAACAGTGCAGATGCATTCTGCTGTGCAGGGCAGGGCCCTCTGCTCACTGCGGTCCCCAAGTCAGTCTGGTGTTGCAAAGTACATGTGTGCTGACTCCTTGTCTAGTATCCAGTGCTTGGCCAGGACCCGAACATTCCCACCTTGACGAAATGCCCGTCTAAGCGGAATCGCAGTGGGTGGCTATGGCTCCGTCTCTTCACCTTTTTTAATGTGGCTACTCAAAAATCTAAAAACATCATATGTAGCTTGTGTTTGGGGCTCATGTTAGATTTCTACTGGGCACCACAGGCCTGAGAAAGAAGGATTTTTGAGGTCTACTTAATAACCCACTTATCTTAATCGATACTGGTTTCAGAGCTCTGTCTCGGGGTAATAAGAGACTTTGTACCTTTGGGTTCACTGGAACAGTCTAATGAGGTGACCCCTTCTCTATTCTCAGTTGCTCCCCTCGATCTCATTTTCATTCAGACCTTGGGCACGTATGGCGATATTTCTTCTCGTGACCGCTATATTGTCTAATCGGTGCACTGTTGGTCAATAATATGTGAGGCGTCGAGCTCTGTTTGTGTAGTATGCTTAATATGCTTCTACCCAATGCACCATACGGAGGCACTGCACTGTATATTATGAGCGTATCAATGCGAAGACTCAACTGAGTGTCACTGGTGCATAGTAAACTAGTAAAACAAAATTATGCTAAGTAGTTGCTGAACATCGCGATCCCTAATAGTTTTAATGAGTGTCTCAGACACTGCGCTCGTGTGTGGGTGCCAACGCATGCCCTTCTCTGAAACATCCGAAGAGCCTCGGCGCTATTCTAGGCTTAATGTAAATTTCATTTTACAAGACAAAGGCATGCTTCGGATATAGAAACTAAAGAGGCTAAATAACACAGTGGGACTTCCTCTACCAATAACTGTGTCTTTAAATCTAAACTCCGTGGGCTTTTGAAGCTTTCTATGCTTGTTTTCTTTCCCAAGTGCTTGTAACAGCTAGGAAGCATTTCGATTAGCATAAGCCACCAGCAGTTTCTTCCTACCTGTTTCACATACATTTCGCACGTTCGTTTTAGAACTCCTCAGTTTACTGATATTTTCTTGGAAAACTGCCAGCCAATCTGTAGCAAAATTAAACTGTGCCTTTTAATATAAAACAATCATTGATTAACACATACTGTTCGAGCCAGATGAATCAGCATCCTGCAAGGACGAAGCGTTTTATCACAGTAACACACCATTCGGATGCTCTGGTAGACTCATTCATTCGCTGACGGGCACAACACGCCACGAGCACAGACCCGCACTCCACGGCACTTCCCACTCTTGCTCCTCAGCACACAGCATGCTCAACAACCAGAATGTAGTCAAATGAACAATTTGCTATGATTAGTTTAGTTTCATTTGTTAATTACAGATTCAACAAGAACTGAATGCTGAAGCTTTTCAAGTATCAGATACCCATTGATCCATAGCACCGAACATGCTCAAGTAATACTTGGAAGTCTAATATGATTGATTGTTACTTAGAGCACTGATTGGCTAGAGGAATTATACTCCAATAAATGATGGCACTGTCACTGAATCTGCCTGTAACTGCTTCCATTCATCGTAATGTATGCTCTAACGCAAACTGGAAAGAAAGGAGATGATCAACTTCAAGCTTCAGCTGTCTCGAATTCCGCGGTGTGTCCCTAAGTTAATGGATGTTGAATATTCTGCTGGTATATATGCTGGGTTGCATGAGATGGAACTTCAGAGAGTTCTAGATATGCGCACTCATATATATTTCATGTATGTAGATTTCACACAGATCTATAATCGATGGCCACTTGGCGGGCTTGTTTGCAGATGGCATGACTCTGCCAAGATTGGGCCAGGACACAGAATCCTCAAGAATGGTGGGTCCTCTACTGCTCTGTCCCCCACCCCTCAGGACAAATGTAACCCTCAGGCTACTCATCTCCCTCTGGAGTGACCCAGATGTTTGTGACTCATCTTCCCTATTGCCTGACGCTACACCATCCATCCAGGCTAGGAGGAGAGCCCCTGGTTTCCACTCCCCCGCACTCCACAGCTCCTCCTTGACCTCACTCATTCCCCCCTACTGGAACTGTCCGCTGCTAAACGGATGGCAACTTCCCCAAGCTAAGCACCATATGACGCTCCTGTGGCTGCTGTAACAAATTACCACCAACTTGGTGGCTTCACACAGCACACATGCAGTCTCTCACAGTCCTGGAGGTCAGAAGTCTGAAATGCATCTCACCGAGGTAACCTTGAGGTGTCTACGGCTGTGTTTCTTCTAAAGACTCTGAGGGGGGCTTTTCTTGCCTTTTCCAGCTTCCAAGGGTCACCCCCATTCCTTGGCTCATGATCTCTTCTTTCGACATCAAGGCCAGCAGCATAGCATCTTCAAATCTCTCTCTCACATCGGCTTCCGTTATCACATCTCCTCTGACTCTGACCCCCTGCCTCCCTCTTAGAAAGCCCCTTGTGATCACATTTAGGGCCCGCCCATTCAACCCACGATATCGGATCGAATATCCAATATCTCCAGCTCAAGATCCTTATCTTAATCACATCTGCAAAGTCCCTCCTGCCTTGTAAGTAACATGCTCACAGGTTTGGGGGATTAGGACACGGGCATCTTTGAGGGGAAGATCCTTCTGTCTACCACAGGTACGATGATTTCATCATTCTTGTCCTCCCAGTTACATGACATTAGCGGGGCTTCGATATTATTAGCGGAGGTGAATGAATGCATGAGAATGATTCATCAAGGCTTTCAGATGTCTCTCTGGAAAAGTGCCTCGTGCATGAAGAGTGCCCGATGGGTGAGGCAGAGCAAAGCCCAAAGGCCTCAACACCTGCTCTGTCGTTTAATGCCACTTCAGGCCTCCAAGGCTTGACTTTTCTCACCAGTAAGTGTCTCTGGGAATTGCTGTGACCCTCAAATAAGATAATGTATGTGAAAACATCTGTGAAGGTAACTTGCTTTATCCATGTTATTTCAGCATTATCCTTGCTATCACTAAGAGAAGACACACTAGGCCTTCGGGAGAGAAAGATAAGAGGGAAGACGTCCCACGTCTGCAGGTACGTAAGGTATTATTACTCAGTAAATCTAAATACAAATGACCATCCGAAAGTGACCTGAAAATATGTTTTCTATTCATAGAAGAGATTGACTCAAGACACTGAAATTACTTCAAATAACTAGATGCTCAATTGCTCAAGATAAGTGGGGCCACACTTGCCCTCTCACATTGTAGTTGAACACAACAATCAAAGATGGGTTCACCCTGTTTACGTATTACTGCAGTATAAAACCCGTCGTGACTCATTTATCAAACCCTACAATATTAACCCATCAATTTTATTGATTAAGAAGACGGTTCCATGACATCACAACAACAGAGATGACAATGCATCTTCCGATACGAGCGGAATTATCCTGGAAGGCGCCGCACACCTGCAAAACACTTGATCGTAGTTCAAACCAGGAATGGGAAAAGGGGAGAAAACTGAGCAAGAGAACAACCTTCAATCAAAGGGTCTTGAGAGGGTATCAAGATCAAAGCTGCCATTTTCCATCGTGAGGAAGATCAAGGATAAAGGGGGGACCTGGGTCACCTGATGTCATCCACCCGGTCAGTGGCGTGACTTGGACTGGAGCCCAGGTCCTGACTCTTCGTTTAGTGCTCTCTTCTCTGTGCCACCTTTCAGGTTCCCTGGCCCCTAGGCAGTGCTCCCAGCTCACCGCTTTGGGAGAGAAAGGGCAGGTGACAGAGAGAGTGAAGGAGGCATCCCTCCACTCCTGGGGTTTGTAAATAGGAGGCTAAAGAGATAAACTGAGTTTGGGAAATTTGCTCTCAAATGCTCATGAATCACTAAAAACTAAACAGGCCTTAGTGTCTGCAAGCAACCCACTCCACGTGAAAAGGCTGTCATATTCCAGACTGTGTGGGATTACTTTAGGAGAGAAGTAACTTGGAAGCCCTCCAAGGAAAGCCCATGGTTTGGCACAAGGCAGAGAGAGTTATTAAATAAAGAAGGAGGGGCCGACTAAATGGCCAAGTGAGTGACAGAATGTGTTCTTTGTAACTGGTTGCCTCAATGTGGTCCTGTGGGCACAACCTAATGCTCTTAACCCCATGGTCCAGCTGAACGGCAGGGTGCAGTGAATGCTAACGGGCCCCGAGTGGGGGCACGCATGCGCATCCACAATTTAGGGGGGAGGCAGATTGACTTTTTTCATGTTTATTTATTTTGAAAGAGAGAGAGAGAGAGCACGAGTGGGGGAGGAGAGAGGAGAGACAGAATCCCACGCAGGCTCTCAGCGCAGAGCCCAAGCAGGGCTCCATCTCACAAACTGTAAGATCACGACCTGAGCCAAAATCGAGAGTGGGATGCTTAACCGACTGAGCCCCCCAGGCGCCCCTTGGGTGAGGCGGATTTACACCAGAGCAGCTCAGAGAAGAGACCACAGAAGTCATCTGGTTCAACTGTCCAGGCCTCCACTCGAGAAGGAAAAAAACCCTCAAAGGCTGGCCCGTTGGTACATGGCTGTGACGGGGGAGAGGGGGTGTTGTGTTGAACCCTTCCTCTCTTGGCTCCAGACCTGACGTACTCGTGCAGGGCACCCCCAGAGCCGGACTTGGAGGGCTGGGAAAGGAACGGATGCGTCATCCGGTTGCCCTCCAACCTCCAACTGATCCTTGAATGACCTTTACAGCAGCGAGTATGTGAACATCAGATAGGTGGGGGGGGGGGGGTCTCCCTCTGGGAGTGGTAGAGCTCTCTGGGTGGGAGTCAGGAGACCCGGGTTTCCAGCTCAGACCTGTCACTAACCAGCCTGGTGGCCTCGAGCAAATGATTTCACTCTTTCAGGCCTCAGTTTCCTCACATGTAAAACGGTTCGTAGTGGATCATTTCTAGAGTCCTTCTGTGATATTATTCACCTTTTGATAGCTTCCTCTGTCTTCTCTGATGCTAAGTCCATCACTTTGGCAGCACCCCTGAGCCAGCCCGGCTGCCAGCATGCTTAGGACAGGTCACCAGCTACTTCCCTGACGCCATTACCGGCCTAGCTGGTCCACGGTGTTGTGCTGAGGCAGCTGTCCGCTAAATATCTCAATGAGACAGAAATCAGCGATCGGCCAGTACATAAAGCACACACTGTCCCCAAACCCAGCACACCAGTAGAAGCTAGAAGTGCTCGCTGAGCAGTGTTGATATCTCAAACGCCTTTGCTCAAGTTGCCCGAGTCTCAGCATTAGATAACCCGATTCTCTGGGCGTGACAACTACCATCCTGGAATTCCAAGTCAAAGTGTATCCTATTTTGAATTCCGCACTCCCAATCTGTTGCCTAGTATAAATATTATACTATGTAATGTGTAAATATTAAAATCTAACTTTAACAAAGTTGAGTCACAGTCACTGGAATTCGGCCAAGACTCTAACACTTTTTCATTATTTCCAAAGAAAGACCAATTTAAGAAACGCAAACCGGTTCCAATTCACTTCAAAATTTGGCTTAACGTCAAAGAAATTTTAATGAAATTCTGCTTGAGCATTAAACATGAAGGTATTTATATGATTATTAAGTTAGCATGCAAGTTAAATAGAAATTAGTTTCTGGTCGCTCACTACTGGGTTCATAGGCCAGTGAAACTCAACACGATGGCTGCATTTCAACGGAGCCCCTCATCTCACACAGGCTGGCTTTAAACCAGCCACGGAGACACAACATTATTATCTGTGCTTTATCGGGTCCTTTACTGCTGTAAGGGCGTGGGGCTGCCATGGCATCCTGGTGACCTCGCGCGGGGCAGAGGCCCGAATCACGGCCCGTCTGCGTCTGGGTGGAACGCCTTGGGATCCTCCACGAACACCAGAAGCCACAAGGCCTTCTCCCACCCACCTCCCCATCTCCCCTGGAAGACGGTCACGACAGTCTCTCGACAGCTCCTGGGTTCTGGCCGATCCCCACCCGCCCCCACCTTGGAACTCTTCAGCAAAGGGGCGCCCACAGCTCATCCGGCCCACCTTCCTTCCCTGTTCTCCTTTTTATGTATGCGGCCCAAAGGAGGGGACCCGGCCTCTCCGGCTCATTCCGTCTTGTACCGTCTCTGTGTGCGCGCCGCTGCCTCGATCTGAAACTGTCCTGCTGTGGTATCATTTCCAGTCACATCGGTCAGGCTTCAGCCTCGTCCTTATCTCACTTCACGTGCCTGACAACCAAGCAGATCTGTTTTCCTTTCTCTGCAAACTTCCTTAAAGCAATCTTAGCCAGATCAAGCATCGGTGCCCTCTTTCCTTCACGGGTTTAAGCAGAAACAGTTTATCAGCATAATCTCACTACATATTCTTAGACTGAGAAGCGATCTATTCAAATTCAGGGCGCAGCTTCCATGGTGGGGAGTCGTCAGACAAATATAATCCTCTAGGACCCTCGACCCTACTAACAAAGAGGAGAGAAAGCCCCGGGGTTCCGAGACTGACGGGTGAATGTGGGAGGGGGCAGGATCCTTCTGCTGAGGCAGAAAGTGAGAAGAGGTAGAGAGGCGCCATGACAGCTGGAGGGGTAGAAGGATGAGAAAACCTCTGCCGAGTGGCCGAATGGCCTTGACATCCTTGGAAAAACAGAAGGTGAGTCCAACTGCTAGGAGCTGGAGGAAGGGGAAGACAGGAGGGCTAGGCTCATGGAGAAAGGAAAGCTTTTGGAATGGCAGCTGTGAAGAAGTCAAGCTGAACCAGAGATCTGCTGGACGGCGAGGAGAGGGGGCCCACGAAGGCGAGCAGGAAGCTGGCTGGGGACAGGACCAGTCACCGGAGGGGCCGGAGAGGGTCACATGTCTGCAAGGTCCCTCCTGGGCTCTGGTAGAAATGGGGACAGAGGAAGCAGAGGGCAGTCCCAGAGACACTTTCTACACTTTCTATACTTTGGCCTACACAGCGGCGGGGGGGGGGGGGGGGGCAGGGGGCAGGCTGTGCCACTTTGGAGTGTCCACACAGGTGACCTTCAGTGTTTTCTACCTGCAAGAATGAGAGAAGTCCTCGAGGATAACAAAGAAGAGAAATATTTCCCCAAATGCCCCACAGTTACATTGCAATGGCGTGCGAACGGTACTTGTTGTCCTTACCCAGAAAATGGGAGACCGAACTGCCCCGTATGGTCCCCAGTGCATTTCAAAGCCCAGTGAGGGACTAACTGTTGGCAAATGCCTACTTAGGGAGGTTTTGCAGGAAATACCACCTCCCGCCTTCTTGAGCAGCCTCCCAGGCCTGCATTAAGGCCCTTAAGGCAAGTAAGTCTAATTGGTCACCCTGCCCCCACAGGGAGCATCTCTCTGAGCCCAGTGCTCCGTGGAACTAGCAGAATGGAATGCACTCGGCCGCACGTGAAACACACAGGGCTCTCAACGCCGGCCCGTAGGCATTGCTCTAAAGAGCTGGGATGTTTTGCTTTAAAAAAGACAAGACTCCGGGGGTGCCTGAGTGGCTCAGTAGGTTAAGCGTCTGACTCTTGCTCTCTGCTCAGGGCATGATCCTGAGGTTCACGGGATCGAGCCCCGCAGGGGGCTCTGTGCCGACAATGCAAAGTCTGCTTAGGATTCTCCCTCTCTCTCTCTCTCTCTCTCCCTCAAAATAAATAAATAAACTTAAAAAAAAAAAAAAGACAAGACTCCAAGCACATATGGGCTCTGGTTTTCAATTTCCGAAGCACGGTCTCGGGAAAGAAGGAGCAGCCCCCTGAGGGGCCCCCAGGGGACACAGGAAAAGGTTTGGCTCCGCCCAAAGGGAAGCAAACTCGGCTCGGCCCGCAAGCTCCTTGTTGCCAGAGGGGCTCGAGCAGGGTTGTAGGGCTGCTAAACTGGCAGCTGATGATGCAAAAACCTGGAAGGGAGCCTAGTCGCCTCAAAAAACCTCCTCGCCTCCGAAATGCTGCTTGCTCAGGTCCGCTGAGGGCAGCGGGAGCCGTCTTCGCTGGCCAGGGTGCAAGGGAGCTCGCATTCCATGAAGAGCTTGCTCTCTCTCCAGCTACGAGAGGGCCCAGTTGCTCGGGCGGCTCTCCCTCAGCAAACAGCTTGGTGAGAGATCATCATTCTTCCAGCTGAGCCGATGGCTTAGCATTTGTTATGCTTCACTCATCCAACTATATATCAACGTGCCTTTTGTCTTAAGAAAATACATAATGGGATTTTAATTCAATTACAAATTTACATATTACCAACTGGAAATTAATTTAATAAACAATTTGTTTCAATCGACTAATAGGAATAGGTTAATGGTGCAATTAATCAAACATTTGACTTTTCAAAGTTTTGATTCATTAAACTAAGAACTTACCACTTGAAAGCTAATGTAAAGCTTTATCTTAAACTTTTAGGCATGTCTGTTGCCGTTCTATTCCCAATATTAGGAGCACATAATATTTACACTGGAGAGTACTCTCAGAGGTCAACTGGGCCTGTCCCCTCGTTGATGGATGAGAAAACCGGGCCCCACACACACTCACTCACCACGAACTTGTAATGAAGGTGAGAGAAGTTAATATTCTTTTTTTTTTTTTTTTAATTTTTAAATGTTTGTTTATATTTGAGAGACAGAGATAGATAGAGCATGAGCTGGGGAGGGCAGAGTGAAAAGGAGACACAGAATCCGAAACAGGCTCCAGGCTCTGGGCTGTCAAGCACAGAGCCCGATGCGGGGCTCGAACTCAGGAGCACCGAGATCGTGACCTGAGCCGAAGTCGGACACTTAACCGACTGAGCCGCCCGGGCACCCCTAGAAGTTAATATTCTTTATAAGGTTTCTATTGCCCTTGGATAATTGTTTACAAACAGGACATATTTTAGGAAATGCATATTTTGTTTCGATTTATCTAACAGGATGGTGACAGTCATCAAAAATTCCATTTGGGCCTGGTGCAAAGGCTCATTCCTATGGGCAATGCCCACCAACACATCCAAAAGAAGGTGGAGCCAAACTAACAGCTTAGTATTCTAAGAGACACCTGCGAGAGACCGCCACAGTTCATCTGTCAGGGCAGAAATTAGTTTTCTACTACAGCGCAGCCGTTATATCAATCCAGAGAAGGTGGGAAAATCTCAAAGAAACTGCCGCTGTATCTTTACAGCAATTAGCATATCATTATCTACAAGCATTGTGACCGCGCTCCTAAAGGCATATGTCAGAGCTACCTTCTCTTAGCTTTAAACATGGATGTGACTACTTTGGCTCTAAGGAGGCCATGCGTTCCCAGCCCCAGGAAGCTTTTCCAAACGCCAAGCCCAGATATGCATGGGAGGAAGCAACCCGCTATGCAAACAAGGTTTTCCAAATGGCCAAAGAAAGCAGGACGATTGGGGGACAACTACATGACCTTTCTAATCATGTTTCTCTCAGGCAACTATTTTAAAAGTAGTTGGCTTCCTCCTCCCAATTCTCATTCCCTTATATCTATATAGACAGACTACAGACTAGAAAGAATAGAATACACACACACACACACACACACACACACACACACACACACAGAGTATATATTAGAAAACTTGCC
Organism: Paguma larvata; assembly: GCA_030068075.1. NCBI lineage: Eukaryota > Metazoa > Chordata > Mammalia > Carnivora > Viverridae > Paguma > Paguma larvata. The sequence continues at coordinate 116,833,206 of CM057830.1, read as the reverse complement.
ATTTTAACCATTTCAAGTGTACAAGTCAGTGTCATAAAGGACATTCACAATGTTGTGTGACCGTCACCACTATCTATTTTCCCACCTGGCTCCTGGGCCACGCTGGCCAATCTCAGGGCTTGGAAGAGCACCCTACATAAAAGACTCCCAAACCTCTGGGCTGTGACATCCTTCTGAGCTCCAGCCCCCCAATCGCACCGGGTGGAGGGCCATTTCTGCCTGGCCTTCTGAGGCCTCAAAGTTCTATTATGTAACTTTCTCCCACGCTCGCTCCTCTTCCTGTGTTGCTCATTTCTTTCATCAATTTCACCCAACCTGCAGTCATGCAGGCTTGACATTTAGGGCTCATCTCTGCTTCTTTCCCCTTACTCACTCTTGCCCCCGGGCCACTGCCTCCATCTGTGACATATACAAGTTTCCAGGTCATTTTACCTTCATAATCCAATCCTTCTCATCAGTTCCTACTGCTACTTCCCTGATGTGAATCTCTGTTCCCTTTCTCTTGTAAGTACCCGCAGAGTCTCTTACCTGTTCAGTCTTTCCCAGCCCCAGTCCATCTTCCCAAACCTGCCCCTCACCCCTGTTCTTTATATCCTGTGCCCAGGCAGTCTTCCACCTCTACTCTGCCCCAGTCCCTCCATTGTCCCATCTCAGCACTCAGGCACTCCCATCCAGAAAGACCCTTCTACGTGTCTGAATGTAAAGCCTACCTCCTCCACTAAGTCTTCTCCAATGTGCGTGCCGGGAATTTGCTGCCTACAGTGCATTGAATAGTGACCTCCAAAAGATATGTCCACCTAGAACCTGTGAATGGGGCCGTATTTGGACATAGGATCTTTGCAGTGTATATGCAATCAGTTCAGAATCTCCTGATGAAATCAATGCCTGGGGGCGCCTAGCGGGCTCAGTCGGTTAAGTGTCCGATATCGGCTCAGGTCACAATCTTGTGGTTTGTGAGCTCGAGCCCAGCGTCCAGTTCTGTGCTGACAGCTCAGAGCCTCGAGCCTGTTTAGATTCTATGTCCCCCTCTCTCTCTGCCTCTCCCCCGCTTGCACTCTGTCTGTCTCTCTTTTTCGAAAGTAAATAGACATTTAAAAAAAAAAAAGAAGAAAGAAAGAAATCCATGACTGGCATGACTGGCGTCCTTATCACAGAAATGTGGAAGGAGACCGGAGACACACAGAGAAGGCCATGAAAAGACAGAGGTAGACATCAGAGTGATGCGGCCACAAGCCAAGGAGTGCCAGGGACCACCAGAAGTAGGAAGCGGCAAAGAAAGATTGTCCTCTAGAACCTTCAGAGGAGGTGTGGCCCTGCAGACACCTTGATTTTGGACTTCCAGCTTCCAGAACTATGAGAGGAAAACTATCTGTTGTTTAAGACACCAGTTTTGTGGCTCTTTGTTACAGCAGTCCTAGGAAACTGACAAATCCCTCATCTCAGAAACCCTAGCCCCTAACTTCCTTTTTCTTCCTATCGGTTATGCACTTTTGTCATCTGCCCCATCCTCATAGACCATGGCACCTGGTACATAGTAGATACTCACTTAACACTGTTGAAGGAAGGTGAGAGGGCAGGCGGGAAGGAAGGAGACACCTGACCCTCTACCAGTAGGGGGTAGAGACTTGGGCGTAGGCTAGAAAGCAGAAGGCCTGTCGACTGCAACTCCGAGCACAGATAACCCACCAAAACGGTCCAGAGAGGACACTCTGGGACAACACAGCCTGAACTCAATGTCTCTCTGGTCCATGCTGTCTGGGATTAGAAACTGAACACAGATAGGGAAGGGAGTCCACACAACTTGTGGGCTTGTCTCTGGACCACCACTGTTTCCGACAGAGTGTTTTCTTAGAAATTAAAAAGGGAAACTCACATTGCTAAGTCCATCTACTTCTTCTTGGGCTAACATTATAAAATGAAATGATCAGAGCTCATTAATGTAATTCATGCACCTCTGGTTTTTTTTTTTTCAGGTTATAACAGCAATAATTACCTCTGAATGGGTTTTCCCTGGGAATTAAATGGCTGATGGGTGTTCATGGCCCTTTGGCTTTGCGGTGGGTCGTCAGCTCCCCTGAGTCTGTCATTAATCCCCATGATACGCCCTGCCGAAACAGGTCACTGGTGACGACGGTCTTTCGTGCTTAAATTGAACTAATGCATTTTACTTTCTCCTTCGAAGTCACAATGGCTGAAGGACCCTCTATCTTTAGGAACAAAGACATTTCTCCGATGGTGGAAAGAAAGCGTGATATTTTTTTAAAGCACATTAATAAGACTAGAGAAATGAAAGCATCGGAAGCCTTTGATGTCCAGTCCAAGGGAGGAAGGGACAGGCAGCACTAGACCACTAAACAAAATGTCGTCCGATTAGCACAAGGCAAAACGTGACTGATAATGAGGCTGATTACGGGACATGTTCTCTCAGCCTGCAAAGGGGGACCACACTCCTGTTCTTTGAAGTTTCCTTTTGCTCCTTTGGTCTTTCGGGAGGGAGGAGGGGGTCAAAAGTCACCACCACCAAGCACATCTGTCACTGACAAGATAACGATTCCACAAGTCACACTGGTTTCAGGATGGGCCGGCACGCTCGATCAGCCAGACACATCAATCTTGCAGCTCAGCGCCCGGAGGTCCGTATTCGCGACTAATGACCAGGTCTGGCTGCCGGGCGGAGAACCTCAAGTCGGATCTCCCTTCTTTGGAGTAGCTCACCCCTGTGGACAGGCGAAGCCTGCACAGAAAGCCGGTCACTGGGGCGACGTCAGTGAGGAGCAGCAGCCCCCTCCTAGTCGCAAGGAAACTGCTCGGAAGCCCGCAAGACGGACACCCCACAAGAGGCACTTCGCTGATGAGCCTGCAAAGGGCGAAAACGATGCAGAAAGCGGAGCTCATAATCAGAGATTCAAAGCGTTAGTGGTTTTCTTCTGCTCATTTGTATTGTGCTATCAGCTGAGCGCAAACCAAATTTCAGACGTGCTCTGGCAGTTCTTAGAACTCCATTCTCAGGCCATCAATGTATCTGAATGCGGTTTTAAGAGGGAGAGAATTTCCAAATAGAACAAGGATTGTCATCACGGGGGAAGGGGGAAGACGGGCTCAGATATGTCACAGAGATTTCAGTTGTCACCTGGATTTCCCGTGCCCTAGACGGTGTCTTTGGGCAGTAGTAATTTCTCTTATACTGAAAGTAATAGAGAATATTATTTCACAGTATAAATTCTGCTGATGGGTAAGCAAAAAGAAATGTAAAAAGACGTGAATCCTAAGTACATTTATTTGGAACAAGCTCGTCTTACTTTCCTTCTGGTCGTTACTGTTCTATAAAAAGTGTACATAGACATAAAAGGGAAAACGTAAAACTCAGTCGAAACTCATCCTTTTATGATCAGCAACTTACATATGAACCGCACAGGCAACATAAAAGGTATACTCACGCAAATCTAGAAACTAAAACAGTGCTGCCGATCTGGCTATGTTACTTTAAAAGGAGGGAGGCAACTTCAATGCCGATGCGCTCAAACAGAAAGCAAAGCCTTTTTAAAAAAATGTCATATTGGAAAAATTTTCTAAGTTGATTTATTTCGAGAGGGAGCTGCGAGGGAGTGGGGCAAGGGCAGGGAGAGAGAATCCCAAGCAGGCTCTGCACGGTCAGCACAGAACCCGGTGTGGGGCTCGATCCCACACACTCTGAGATTATGACCTGAGCTGAAATGAAGAGTTGGACGCTTAACCGACTGAGCCACTCAGGCGCCCCTGGAATCAAATACACTTAGAGCTAGCTCCTTATAGTTTTGCACACACCAAGATTTTTTGGAGAACGTAGGCAGTAAAGGAGAGAAGTCCCAAATAAAGAGTGATAAGTGACAAGTTTAGAGGTGGCGACAGGGAAGGACAGTGGACTGCAAAACCTGTGCAGATTTAAAAAAGCATAACTTGAGAAGATGCATTTCGCAGCAATTCAAAGTTGCCCAATAAATCAGAAACTGTTTAGATCTGGCCCTTCAAACAAACAAACAAACACCTATGCTGTGTTATTCACCATTGGCTCGCAATGTCTAGAGCTACCGGCTTAGAAACGAGAATTAAATTGACCGTGTGGCATTTGTCAAGTTGCACTTACAAAATCACTAGCTGAATATAAAAATGGGAGCTCACTGCGGACCTTCCACTAACCCTGGAGGCTTTAAAGGGCACACGTGCCGGCCGAATTGTGAAACCGCCGGTGAAAGAGCAGGGTTTCCAAGGGAGCTGGGCAGGATAGGAGCCACTTCTACCATGGACTGGGGGGCTGCTGTGACTCCTGTAGCCCGAGACAGTTGGAACCATGCCATTTCTTTTTCATGTTAATGACTAACACCTACAGAGGTCTTCCGTGCAGAAGTCATCTGTTTAGTTCTATTATTATCTATCTAGTTACAACTCCCTGTTCCTCAAATTATTTCAGTTGGCTTTAAACATGTGATCACTCATTCTGGACCAAGCGAAAAAGGCCATCTTTATTCAAATATTCTAGCAGTACATATGTGTGTGAACTACTTAATGGACACGATAATACGCTTCTATAAAACGTAAGGTCTAGGGGTACCTGGGTGACTCAGTTGGTTAAGTGTCCAAATCTTGATTTTGGCTCAGGTCATGATCTCACAGTTTGTGGGTTCGATCCTCTGGTCAGGCTCTGCACCGACGGCATGGAGCCTGCTTGGGATTCTCTCTCTCCTCGCTCTACCCCTCCCCTACTCATGTACACACACACTCTCTCAAAATAAATAAATAAACATTAAAAAAAACCCATAAGGATTAAAGAAACCCTCCAATGTTTCTGTCGTCCTCCAGTTGTTTTTCTGGAAACATCTCACCCATGCCAGGCACTAAGTGAGGTACAATGGACTAGAGGGATGCGAAGACCCTTTCGTTTATTCAAGGTGCACCCGTTCATACAGACCTCGAGAAAAATAATTTTCTAAGTAGGCTCCATGTTCATTGTGGGGCTCAAACTCACTACCTGAGATCAAGAGTCACACGCTGTACCAACACGCCAGCCAGGTGTCCCGAAAAATGACTTCTTTCAAGCTCTAAGCCTCTCAAATGTTTAGAGAACCAAGTCTGTGATTCTTTCAATATTTATAACCATACGTAGTCCTCCGCATGAGAGTCAACTAAAATCACTGGCAATTAGACCTAAAGGAACACTTTATCCAGCCCCTTCCTTTCACACATGAGAAAAGTAAGGGCCAGAGAGAGGCCGTGATTTGCCCAGAAAGAGAAAGAGTGCAGATCTCCCGAGAGCTACAACTCTGTATATTATATGTTGTAATATTATATTACATTAAAATTATATCCAACGGTTCAAAAAAGACCATCAAAAATTAGTAAATAAATACATATTAGGCATGTTAAGTCAAAGTAAAATGTTTTATGTGTTAAAATTTTTCAATAATTCTCTGCTTTAACTGACTTTTTGATTAGTGAACCAACTACTGTTCCCAGTCTTGCCCAAGAAGGCTTCCGCTCTAACACAAGTACCATAATTGGGAAAAGGTATGCCCTTAGTTTTGGCATCATTTCTGCTGTAGCCGCCAGAGCAGGACAGCTCCCAGAGATCGCTTCTTCTGAATTCATACACCTGTCTGGTTTGGAAGCTTTTACTGCCTTGGATGGCTCTCCCTTGAGAGTGCTTTCCACCATTCTTTTGCTCTCTGACAGCGTCGTTACGTGTGCGAATGAATATTCATCAATATGGTCAACAGAGGGCAGACTAGGCAAAAGGAGAGTTGAGATTGCCCATCAATCCTTTATGGTATGAGTTGGCACTTCTGACTTTTACTTATTTTTGAGAGACAGGGAGAGAGCATGAATGGGGGAGGGGCAGAGAGAGACGGAGACACAGGATCTGAAGCAGGCTCTGGGCTCTGAGAGGTCAGCACAGAGCCCGACGTGGGGCCCGAACCCACGAACTGTTAGATCACAACCTGAGCCAAAGTCCCACGCTTAAGTGACTGAGCCGCCCAGGCACTTCTGAGTTGGCACTTCTGATAAAAGGTTTCCCTGAAATGAGTGGTTACAACAGTTGGCTACAATTTGGAAGCTAAACAGGCACTGCTTTCCTTTGGGGAGACCAGAGTCCTGAAACCTCCTAGGGAGAGAAAAATAAAAAGAGGCCCAGTAGGGGCCGAGAAGCTAAGACCCAGTAGAGATGCTTAAGCTGATTTGCTCAAAGTCACGAATCACGATCGGAATCTCAGAGAGACTAGAATCCAGCTCTGCCAATATGGATGTCTTCCCAGAGTAAGGCCACTCTAAGTTATAGTAAAAAAACTCACCATAGAAAGAGGATATGGCTGTATTCTGTATTGAGCCCAGGGCATGTTGCGTGATTCACACAGATTTTTCAAAGACCCTGGCCTTCTATTTTGAGGAAGTTCAAAAGTATAGCTTATGAACAAGAATGGTATGACCAAGAGTTGTTCTTGGAAAAAGGAAAACAATCTTTATTACACACCCAACTCTTCTGCCACCTAGCTCATTCCCTTCACGTCTGTTAGCCACAAAGCCCCATGTATGGATATCCTAAGAAAATTCCTTGTTAACCCACTGAGTAGGAATGAGAGACAAGCCTTGCTTTACACGACCAACGGCCCAAGGCATTATCCCCCACAAAGAGCTAATGCCTTTGACTCCCATCTTGGTGACAGCTCTGCCCAGACTGAATGCCAGGGTTTGACAATGCTAACTACATCCACGTGCTCATCTGAGTGGCATGTGGAGGACCTAGTCCTCCCAAGATAAGCCCAAAAGGGCTTGCATCGAGGTGGTAATTACCGTCACTCTCCCAAATGATGAACTTCTTCTAATCACACTGAGGAAAATGCTTTGTCAGGACAATAAGCCCAATTAAGAATTTCTTGGCAAAACTGCATGAACAAACAAAAGTATGCCAGTAGGTAACACAGAACCCGGAAAACCACATAGCCAAGGGTGAAAGAGCAGTCACCAAAACTTCCCCTTGGGAAAGTCACCCACAGATGCAGGATGACAGAAAACAAACGTTGTATGTTCAGGCGTGTATGTTCCCCTTGACTTCTCCATGTAGCTTGTGCAGCTCGGAGCTCAGACACACAAAATACAACAAAGCACCCCCACGTGGTTGTTTACAGAAGGCGTATGTGGAATAGGTAGCTGTGATCTATATAGTAACGTCTTAGATTAACTCGATGGCTCCTCTTCCACCGATTCCTCGTCTTCCGGCCATCTTGCCACCTCCTAGAAGACCAGCAGCAGGAATAAAAGATGAAATACGCGTTTTGCTCAATGCTCGTTAACAGCTCTGCTAAAAAGCCGGTATACCAAACACATCAGAGCTATCTGGGAACAGAAGTTGATGGGGACAGTCAGAGGATTCAGCTCAGAGATCAGTCATATATGTGGTCAAAAGTCCCTGTTCCGGTTCTGCTTCAACAGTAAGACTTGCACCCCACACAGGGGCTCACCGTTCCTGGCACTGCTTGGTTGACATTAGCACCTGAGCCATTTGCAAGGAAGTCTGGAGCCCCAGCTTCAGAGAGGTAAGGGACTCCTGCAGGCCAAATGACAGGGTCTTCCTGAAAGCCAGAAGGGCCTGTATTGAGGACTCTTTGGAGAATCCTCCCAAACTCACGGCTCGAGGGATTCTGAAGAGGAATAACAGGCCACAGAGAAGGCTGGGGAAGAAACTGGAAGAAAACAAGGTTCGCCTCAATTCCCCCAGAGTCCTTGAGTATTCCCACACATGTTTTGGCCTCTGAACAGCTGGCCATAACCTCGCTCAGTCGTATGGGTAGTTCTTTCATCCTGATGGACCGTCTGGAAGTGCCTGGCTTGACAGGCATCCATTTTGACTAGAAATCTCTTCCTGTGTAGGACTTGCCTGTGTCGTCCAGCAGCAGAATTCATTCCTTTTCCTTCATTAAGAAAATTATAACCATGCCTAAAGAAACCCTCCCAGCTAAAATGAGGCCCTTTTGTAAAATCTACCTTGTACCAATTTCTGCTGATGTCATCATACGGGGAAAGATTCATAAAGGAATGAAATGGTACGATTTTTTTTAATTAACTTCATTCCATCTCAAAGGTTATAAGCTTCAATTGTCCCCTAGGTAAGAAAATGAGTTTTGTTTAATGACTCAAATAGATATTTAGAATTTTTAATAAGAGTTAGTTACAGGAGGAATAGAATTCAGGTTATACATAATTTTCAGTTTCTTCCAATAATCTCTCTCTCTCACTATATATATATAGAGTATATACAATATAGAGAGTATATATATAGAGAGAGTATATACAATGAACCTTCTTCCTCATTCATGCTCGCTTGCATTCAAACTCTCCCCCCAAAATATAAACTTTCCCTCTCTCTGTTTGAACGCAAGCGAGCATGAATGAGGAAGAAGGTTCATCGTATATACTCTATATTTTCTCACCATATGTCACTTCAGTTTAAAGGTTTATCATGTTTTCCCTGCCATAAGATACCTTTTAACAGAAAGCAACATTTTGAAATTCAAAGCTTTATATCATCATTCAGAGGAACTTTGTTGAATCTCTTCTGGAAGCTAATCTTTCTAGTAACCAAATATTATGGCATCTTGGGGATAGATGTTTCATATGAAGTTCTTACACGCTGAGTTTATCAAAAAGGTATATACAAGAAAGATTTTACAAGGAGTGAATGTGAAAGGTGCCTGGTTGGCTTAGTCGGTTGAGTGTTCGACTTTTGCTCATGTCGTGATCTCATGTTTCATGAGTCTGAGCCCCACATTGGGCTCTGTGCTGACAGGTGACATCTCAGAGCCTGGAGCCTGCTTCAGATTCTGTGTCTCCCTCTCTCTCTGCCCCTCCCTTGCTCGCATTCTGTCTCTTTCTCTCTCTCAAAAATAAATAAACATTAAAAAAAAATTTAAGAAGTGAATGTGAGGTGACTGTGTGTCACATCAATATAAAGAAAGTAGAATTGTCTTTGAAAATGTCCTTTTTCTGGGGCACTTGGGTGGCTCAGTCGTTTAAGTGTCCGACTTCGGCTCGGGTCATGATCTCACGGTCTGTGAGTTCGAGCTCTGCGTTGGGCTCTGTGCTGACAGCTCAGAGCCTGGAGCCTGCTTCAGATTCTGTGTCTCCCTCTCTCTCTCTCTCTCTCTGCCCCTCCCCCACTCCTGCTTTGTCTCTCCTGCTCTCAAAAATAAATAAAACATTAAAAAAAAATTTAAATGTCCTGTTTCCAAAAAGTTTCTAAAATCATGTTTTTAGTTATTGTATACTCTAGCAACTTCCCCACAACATTCCAAAATCACCTCAAAGGCAGTAGAGATACCAAATTTTTATAGGCAGGGTGGAGCTCAGAGAATTCACCAAACTTTGGGCTGCAATAGAGTCTTAGCGATTACAGGGTCCCATCTTATCCCTGGGTTCCTTCTGTTTTCAACGTTAAAGAAGCCAAATCTCAAGAGAAGTTGAATGTGTTTCCCAAGATCACGTGGCTAGTAAGTGGTGAGAGGAGGATTAGAGCCCAGGCCTCCAGACTTGGCCAAATGCGTCTGTCTAACGACTTGGCATAAGCCATGGCAGACACAACATGGAATTCCAGTGAGACACCTCGGAAAGCGATGACCCCACCCCGTCATCGGTGAGGAGGAGCGGGGAGGCAGAGGCAGATGAGGGAGAGAAGAACAAGGCGCGTGCGTCACTTGCCGCTGGTGCGCTTGAGGAGCCGCGAATGAGTTAACACACGCAGAGACAGAGGAGACTCCTAGGCTGGGTCTCTACAATGCCAGACATCTGGATGAAAATTGAAATTTTAGTCAAAACCCCAGATATTTACAAACACATGTTTTTCTCTAAATATTGGATTGTGCATAGAGAGACCCTTAATGTAGGTAAGTGGAAGACAGAAAATCGCAAATCTCCGTGATTGGGTGAATTATTGCCTTTGGTTGGGGAGGGGGTGCCATGGCTGTATGTTCGGTATGCATGAAGCATTTTGAGACGTTCGTAGCGATGGATATTTTTAAACTCTTTCTAGCCATACATAGAATGCAGAAATTAACACAAGAATGTCTTAATTGGGCCTATTTTATATACAAAAGAATAATGGGCTAAATGGGTTGGAATGAATGCCATATTTATCCTTCAAGGGAGGAAAGACAGGATGATTCACAGGCAGCGAGGCCAAGAGCATCGAGCCTTCTCAGGAGTAGAACAAATATATCTCCTTTCATAATATTCTGCCTTCTAGTCCTTAAAGGCCCCCTAAAGGCACAAATAGAAAAGAGATGGGGAAATCAGGAATGATTCATTTTAATTTCACATACAGTAATTTTCTGTTAGGGATTATGATGCAGACCCACGACAATGGTTTGACAACTCTGTCTAAACTTTAAAAGGCCCAGAATGGCACTGTCAAAGTACAGTTCCGTTATAACTCTTCCCAACTGATCACACACCTCCCGTGTACAAGGAGGCCAGTCGCGAAGAGACTCCACAATGATGTAGGCGCTCAGGAGAGTTTGTCTTTGGCTGTCGAGAACGTTCTGGCATTTCATGACTCCATTTACTCTCTTAGCCAAAAACGGGCTTGAACTCCCTCGGTACGGAAATGACAGGAGGAGGAGGCGGGCGCCAATTGTGCAGGGTGTCAAAGGCCATATAAACTTGCTGCAGACATTCAAAAACTGACGATAAAATCGTTGGAGTCTTTCATTTGGGGAATGAAACCAACAACAACAAAAAAGCAAGGGTGGGAAAACTATGCGTAGGATCTCTTGCACAGAATTGTGCGTTCGGGAAAATTGATTAGCCCTTTATCTCTGCCCAGAAAGAAAGGTAAGACTGAACATCGATGAACCACAGAAGAAAGATGTGCGAGAAGTGACTGCAAACTGGAATACTGGATCTCATTTGTTTAATCAGTCCCCCAACAGTAGATCCACAAACACCATCAATGCACTCTGCTCTCCCTCAAAAAGACAATGCAGCCTCCCATCTAATTGGACGGCAATGCCCAATTTTTCAGAAAGCACAGTAGGCTACAAAACAAAACATGCTTGTACGTGTCACAGGGCCATGTGACACCGTGTTCTCGCAAAGGTGTGTGCAAATCTGCACGTTAAACTACCATCAGCCAATTTCCCCTTTCTCGTAGGCTATCGTCTTAAAAATGGTTTGTCTCCATTTCCAATTGATGACCAATTGATAGTTTATCCTAACAATTGAGCTCTTTGTCTGTGATGCCCCCCCCCAGCCTCTCCATTAAGTCATTAATGAGGTGCCAACTCTTTATGTATCTTATTTTTTAAAATGTGCTGGGATTTTCTTAGGCCAAGTTTTGCCTAAGCTGGCTATATGGTTGTTTTAATTTAATGAATTGGTGCCAAAGTACAGGGGTTAGCTTGTATAGGAATGCACAGATGAACGAGACATAAATCACTCTACTGCAGGCCTAAGTACCCAAACAAAGAGTTACAAGGTGCTGCAAGGATGTGGCTGGCAAAGATTTTACCTTTGGCTAGAAGGATCTGGAAAGGTTTCTCATGAGAGATTTGAAGTGGTTCTTTGACAGATTAGTTAAGGTGTAAAGAGCAGGGAAAGGCATTTCAGAAAGAAGGAACAGCCTGGGGGGAAAACAGGAGATGAGAGCACAGGGTTTGGAGTGGTAGGGTGGGGGCCGGGGGGCCAAATTGTGCTGGGGTCTCTATGCCAAGCTCGAACATCTGGCCTTGACTTTGAGTGGGGCAGAGAGGGGTGGAAGGCTACAGCATTATGGAACTCCGACGGGCAGATGGTGGTACATGTCTAACTGCCTCCGTTTCCACTGCGCCCTGGCTATTTCTATTGTGAAGGGCTTAGGGTGAAGGGTCTCTTTTGCCTAGTGCCTAGCAAAGAAGGTCAACCCTCAGACAGGCAATTTCATGTTCATTTTCACGGGCTTTGGCAATTCTTTCCTAGAACGGCATCTGTCTCCATTTAATATTCTTCACACTCACCCTTCACAAATCCTGCACCCCAGAGCCTAAGAAGAGATACAGTTCTTAAGACGATTCCCACCAAGACCTCCCTATCGATGCCTTCAAGATTTTGCACCTGCAATTGGCTAATTGCCAGCACAATAGGCCACTTGAGCCTTCCAAATTAAGGATTTAACGATAAGTGGGGAACTGCAATGATAAATGAAAGGCTGAATTCACACTTCGGATTTCTATGGCCTCATATATTAGGGGGTGCAAAATGGAGGCAGGCCATAATAATGAAAGCTAAAAACGATCCTTATGGTCACCATTGAGTGTCCTGGAAAGAGCCTCTCCAGTTTAGAAACTGGAGTGAAAAGGCCGTCTTAAAATTTGCGATGTGATCATTATCATAGCCTCAAAAGACAGCCTGGACACAAATACGGTGATTATTTTGGAACGTTGGTAGAAGATCACCCCCCTCCTCTTTCCCTCCCCCTCCTTTCAAAGGATCAAATTAAAAAAAAAAAAAAAAGAAAGAAAAAGAAAAGGAAAGAAAAGAAAAGAAAAAGGATCATGAAGGCCACATTTATCCAGGGCCTCAAACCACCTGGAATTTTCATCAATAGGCTCATAAATACTTGCGCGTTGGTTAACTCCTCTCACTGCCCAGAAAATCGTGTCGCACTAACCGTCCAGTGCTAGCTTTCTCCTGTTACCAGTCTGTCAGAAGCTGGACGGTCGACTCACAAATCCAGCTCTTAAGATCCCACGAACCCAGGACAGGTCTAACGATCATGTCTTCTTCCCCCTTCGAAAGCCCCTAGACATGGTTTTCCTACACGCGCAGCGTCTGTCTTCATTCGCTAATATGGCTGCGTATATTTTTCAGTTTGGCAACAACAGGGGCAGCGGCGGGTAGAAGCGACGGGATCGGGAAAGCAGTGTCTATTTGATAGCTCTCGTAGAGAGTTTACTGCCTCATAGTGGGAGTGTCCTTGGAGGGAATCGCAAAGACGAGGCCTTGCGAAAACAGATCACGAGGAGGGAGGGCTTTGTTACTAAAGCTTTCAGACACATTAGGTAGAGGCAAAGTACCCAGAGATGAGAAATCTCTTTAGACGGGCCTGGTCAGATACATGGACCGAAGCTCAAAAAAAGTCCCTATTGTCAGAACTACAAAATGTTGTCTGTGCAACTCGCTGCAGAACTACATGAACTTTCACACAGTTTCACAGTCAGAAAAATGAGCCAGTACATAATTTCCTATAGCAGACAGAGTGCGAGCTAAGAAATTAAATGTGTGAGCTAAGAAATTAAATGTCCATATATTTAAATGGCAGCAAGCGCCTGATTAATGGTGCAGGAAAATAAATCCCAGAACAAAAGGTCTGCAAAGCTAATCCCTATTCACACACACACTGTTATCAAGAAATATGTACTTAAGGCTTACTGGGTGCTAAATGCTGAGTGGAGAGCTCGCCAATGTGGAAAGTATGGCCCTTGATCTTGAGATGATAATTATTTGGAGAAATACGACCTATTGACACGTAAAGATAATTAACGCAATTAGACACTCCCGAACAACCACCAGAATGAGTGGTGTGGGTTAGGACTACTAGAGGGCTCACAGAAGCAAAAACCCGTGAAGGCTGGAGTGAGCAAGCAGGCTTCACGGATGAGTTGAAACCGGAACCTTGCCGGACGGCAAAGATCCCCAAGGAAGCCTAGGGAAGGGGGGGCGACATGAGGTTCGGGGCTAGGAGCACAAGCAGTCCACGGGGGGCACGGCGAGTGTCCGAGTCCGACTGCAGAACGAGCACACTTAGGGCATCCAAGGAAGATGGGTGCGGTGAAGTTGTTTGGGGGCACCGTGGAAAGTATGGGGTGCAGGCTGACGAGTTCAGACCCTATCAAATGGCTCAGGGAAGAAGTGATTTCTGCCAAGGGGTGCTCTCGGTTAAGCTGGGACGAAGGTGTAAAATGGACTAAGGGAGGGCTGACTACAAGCAGGAGAAAAATTGCAATCGCATTTGGTCAGTGGAGATGTGGCCGGAGGTCCCAAGTCACAGATGGAAGGGCAGGTAAGAACCTAAGGCCAGGTAAGAAAATTCCGAGTTCCATATTTCAGATTTCAACTAGTATATCATCCTTAATCACTTTTTAACTCATATAGGAACTAATTCCCAAAGGTATTAAGGCACTTTGGGGAAAATATTTCACTAAATTTCAAAGAGTGGAAGGGTTAGTGGGGAAGGGAGCCAGTCCTTCACAAACAGGGAAACTGAGGCACGAGGTTAATGATGTCCCCCAAAGATGTCCTCATCCTAATCCCTGGACCCTGTGATTATGTTATCTTATTTGGCAAAACAGACTTTGCAGAGGTGAATGAGTTATGGATATCGACGTGGGAAAATTATCGTGGGCTATGTGAGTGAGCCCAATGTTACCACAGGGGTCATGGTAAGAGGGGAGAAGGAGAAAGGGGTGGGCACGGTGGAAGCACAGGTCAGAATGATGGAAAACCAACAGCCAGGAAATGCAGGCAGCCGCCGGGAACTGGAAAAGACAAGAAAAGGGATTCTCCCTGAGAGCCTCCGGAAGCAGCACAGCCCTATCGACCCATTTCAGATTTTTGACCTCCAGAAGTATAAGAGAATAAATGTGTGTTGCTTTAAGCCACTAAGTCCATGATGATTTGTTATAGCAGTCATAGAAAACCAATACTGCACATGTATACACAAATATATTGCCCATTTTCACAGACTTATGCTAACCACTAGACCATCCTCCCTGAATTTTGTATTTAATTTCAACAGATTGTAGACAAGACAGCAAGAACTTGAGAACCATCCAGAAGCAGGAGGCAACGAGCCAGCTACTCTTATGAGATTGCCTTCTAAAAGTCACCTTGCGAAATATGGCATTCTCAAAAATCGCACATCTCAGAGAATTAGTTGTTGTCAATTTTAATAAATTAGAAAGCCACATCATAAGAATGCACCATGGAAGGCACAAAAATAGACACGTAGATCAATAGAGCCGAATAGGGAGCCCAGAAATAAACCCACGATTATATGGTCAATTAGTCTTCGACAAAGGAGGCAAGAATATCCAATGAGAAAAAGACAGTCTCTCCAACAAATGGTGTTTGGAAAACTGGACAGCTACATGCCAAAAAATGAAATTAGACCACTTTCTTACACCATACACAAAAATAAACTCAAAATGGATTCAGGACCTGAAACCACAGAAATCCTAGAAAAAAAAAAAAAATCCTAGGCAGTAATTTCTTTGACATCAGCCATATTTTTCTAGATATGTCTCCTCAGGCAAGAGAAACTAAAGTAAAATTAAACTATTGGGACTGCATCAAAATAAAAGGCTTCTGAACAGCTAAGGAAACAATCAATAAAACTAAAAGACAACCTAGTGAACGGGAGAAGATATTTGTCAATGACGTATCTGATAAAGGGTTAGTATCCAAAATATATAAAGAACTTACACAACACAACTCCAAAAAACTCCCAAAGAATCCAATTTAAAAATGGACAGAAGACATGAACAGCTATTTCTCCAAAGACATACAGATGGTCAACAGACCCATTAAAAGATGTTCAACATCACTGATCATCAGGGAAATGCAAATCAAAACCACAATGAGATAACATCTCGCACCTGTGAGAATGGTTAAACTCAACAACAGAAGAATCAACAGGTGTTGGCGAGGATGCGGAGAAAGGGGAACCCTCTTGCACTGTTGGTGGGAATGCAAACTGGTGCAGTCACTCTGGAAAACAGTGTGGAGGTTCCTCAAAAAGTTAGAAATAGGGGCACCTGGGTGGCTGAATCAGTTAAAGCATCCTACTCTTGATCTCAGCTCTGGTCATGACCTCACAGGTTTGTGAGATCGAGCCCCATGTCAGGCTCTACAATGATGGTGTCGAATGTGCTTAGGATTCTGTCCCTCTCTCTCTCTCTGCCCCTCCCCTGCTCATGCTCTCTTTTTCTCTCAAAATAAATAAATAAACTTTAAAAAAGTTAAAAACAGAACTACCCTACAATCTAGCCATGGCACTGCTGAGTATGTACCCAAAGAATAAAAACACTAATTCAAAGGATATGGGCACGCCTATGTTTATAGTAGCATTATCAACAATAGCCAAAGTATGGAAGCAGCCCATGTGTCCATTGATAGATGAATGAATAAAGAAGAGGTGGTATATATATACAGTGGAATATTATTCAGCCATAAAAAAGAATGAAATCCGGTCATCTGTAACAACACAGACGGAACTAGAGGGTATCATGCTAAGCGAAATAAGGCAGTCAGAGAAAGACAAATACCATATGATCTCACTCATCTATAGAATTTAAGAAACAAAACGGACAAGCAGAGGGGGCAAAAAAAAAAAAAGAGGCAAACCAAGAAACAGACTCTTTTTTTTTTTTTAATGTTTATTTATTTTTGAGACAGAGAGAGACAGAGCATGAGCGGGGAGGGACAGAGAGAGAGGGAGACACAGAATCTGAAGCAGGCTCCAGGCTCTGAGCTGTCAGCACAGAGACCGACGCGGGGCTCGAACTCACAGACCGTGAGATCATGACCTGAGCCGAAGTCGGACGCTCTACCGACTGAGCCACCCAGACGCCCCAAGAAACAGACTCTTAACTCTAGAAAACATGGTAATAGTCAGCAGAGGGAGGCAGGTGGGGGAAGGGTGGAAATGGGGGAAGGGGACTAAGGAGGGCACTCATTGCAATGAGCACCAGGTGATGCATGGAAGTGGCGAATCACCACGCTGTACACCTGAAACGGACAGAACACTGTACGCTAACTGTACTGGAATTAAACTTAAAAAAAAAAAAAAAAAGGCGGCACCATGGGAAATACTCCGCTGCCTAAAACAACAGCTACTCCCCACGAGACTTCCTTACCTGCCAGCACTTGACCCTGAATGTCCAAGCTCCAGCTTTCTGCCTAAGCAAAGTCACCTTCTATAGTTCGTAAACAGGCCTGTTTCCTATGTTCGCACTGGGACCGTTAGGAAGACAGAGTAATATCTAAAAACACAGACCGAGTATCAAGAATTTACAAAACATTCTTTCAATAAGCTGCTGCTTTCGGTGTCTGCTAATACAACTCTTTCAAAGTGTTATTTCCTCCTTAGCTGTATTTACCATTTGATAAGATTTCTGAATTACCTTTTGAGGGGAATTTCCTATTTATATGGAGACATGAAATTGATGAAAAAATAGATTTTATTCTAAGTCTTAACGCGGTGGACTTTGCGAAGGCTGCAGGACCAGTTGAGGCCAGCGCTGCTCTGTGTGGAGATAACCGGATGCCCCTTCCCAAACGGCGGGTTACGGCAGCACCTGGCACATCGGTCGCGCGGGTCCGCACGGCTCCCCCAGGCACGTTCCCCACTAGAAACGCAGCTGGAACGTCAGAAATGCACAGACCCCTGGCCGACTTCACACATCGCTGATCCTGTAGACTAAGGAAAAGGCAGCTACACCCCTTTCATTTGCACTGCTATGGCTGCATCGAAATGAAGGCGGGGGGGACAGAAAAGAGGAGGACAGCTTGCTCTGCCCTTGCTACACGTCAATAATTTGCCAGAACCTTTATTTTCTGTTTTCATTGTTATTGTCTGGAAAGGAAATGCACAAAAACAGAGACATCACGTGACAAGGAATATTGACACGGACGGAGCATCATCCTAAGGGGGATAATCCCTAAACGATGAGTCAGGCATCCCAGGTTGTGTTCCATGGGTCGGCCAGTAACAAGAGTCACCAAATGATCAATACATTTTACCACCTGTGACTCAACACCAAGTCACTTACAATCAGGATTATTACTAGCAGAAAATGAACAATAGTGGTAATAACGATGCACCAGACACTCACCCTCCTCCCCTGGCTTTCTGTGTGCGTGTGCGCGCGCGTGTGCATGCACGCACGTGTGCGCGTGTATGTATGTGTATGTGCGTAATAGCTAATTTTTAAAACAATCTTAGTTTATAGATAAGGGAAATGAGGTTCAGCGAGGTTCAGATTACTCAGCACCACAGCTGGGCGAGTACTCCGGGAAGAGCCAGAGCTTTCACAGGGTGTGGACTAGCCAGATGTGGGAGGGGCAGACGGCAGGCCACGGATCTCCGAGAAAAGTCTCCTCTCCCGGGCTGCAGCCTGCCTTTCCACCTGCCTTTGCACAGAAGCAGGGAAGGATCAGATTTGGCAGTTCTGCTTCGACAAAAATTTAAAAGTGCAAAAAAGAAGGAATGTTTCCATAAAACTTCCCAAATTTCGGCGTGGTTTTGGATCAAAAGCTAAGAAAATAGTGAGAACCCCTTATAATCCAGCCAGTCGTTACATACATAGATTCAGATGGAATGCAAATCAGATGGTATCCCAGAAACATACCCATGTACATTCAGAGCTTAATATAAGCCAACTAGCATATAACGCAGGTGTTAATACTATTCCCCAAACCACATTTCCACGGCATTTCAAGTATTTATAGCTTGTTGTAAATTACAGTAAGGCCACGAATCAAAGAATGAAAATCACCCATATTAAATTAATCAGAGACTTTAGAAAATTATACATTGCACATGGCTGAGTAAAATCCATTTAATGTTTCAATGTCATGAAACATTTGCTTTATAAATAAAATATGAAAGTGATTAAGATCTCACACACCCTCAGGAATATCACAAATCTATATGAGACCCCCCTAAGCTCCGGATTTGTATCTCTGGATTTTTGGAGAAAAATAAAAAAATAAAAAAATCATTCACCCGAACTAGATCTCACTAGTTGGTGATGCTCCAGAGGAAAGTCGATGTCGGCATGGGGAAAAGCGAAATTCTATATCCCGGCTTCTAATACTCTGATTTCCTCCAGCAGAATTCAAATTTTACCCTCAGCTCTGCGAGCTCAGTTGCAACTCCCCTTTAATGGAAACTTAAGTGCACGTCGAAGACAGGGTTTGGCTCAAAGACTTTCCACACTGCACTCAACATTCCTGTTGTTAAAAGCACCTTTACACATATATGCCATTACAAAGTAAGATTGAATTTCAGGACAAGAATGTAAAATGCAGACTCTGGAGATGTCCACAGACCAGTGTGAAAGATCGCACCAACTCCTCTGCCAAACAAACGAACAAACAAAAAGACCTTTGGCCTCCTCCAGATCCAGGCAACCTCCCAAAAGTCACCAGGCAGCCAGAATTTCCCACTGATTCCAAAGGTGCAATTCACTACCTGTATTCCTTGGATTCCATGACACGCCTCCCGTTTCTTCATAGAGAAGTACTGCACGGTTTATATATTTTTTTAAATCTAATCAAAACTAAGTTCATGTGGACAGCCTTTCGATAGCTTTATCACACCATCTGGACAGATTCACTGACATGCTGGGGCAGGTCGGGCCCAGGGCTGTGGACCCTGGAATAAGCACTGCCAGACTAGATAATCCAATCGCCAACCACAGCTTTGTGGTCAACTTCTCTAATCAAATACCAGAGAGAGAGAGAGAGAGGTCAGCGCTGACAGAGGACGGACCCTAATCTCAGGGGTCACACTGCCTCCTAGACCTCAGTAAAGGCAACTAGGCTGGATTGGAGCTGGATGTTGAACTTCCAGTGCACAGAATACACCTGCCTCTTTATAGGCTCTGTTAAACATTCCTGTGTGGCAGGAATTCTAAAGATGATGAGGCACCAACGACTTCTTACAAGGCTCATCTTATTATTTCTATTGCAAAACAGCACGTGACATCATCTTGAGTCCAAATCCTCCCCCAGCTCAGAGGAAAGAGCAAAGGCCTATCAAGCACATTAACAACATAGAACTTACATAAGAGGCAAACACCCAGAGTTTTAGAACCATTTCGAAGAGATGTGTTCCCTTGTGATTCAATACAAATTAAGGCTTTTATGCCATAAACTCACTGAAACAAATGTTCAGACGACGAAAGAAATAGTTTGTGTTAGGTCACCAATCTGTGACGGACAGGACATTTCTCCAGGATCTGTGGGGAGTACTGTGCCCTGCTCTGATGTTGCCCCCAAAGTCTAGACTGGCCGTGTCCTCAAATGATTCCGTACCCCTGTTCTAGACACAACCCTGGATAATGCAAAGAATCTGGGGCTTTGTAATCTGGAAGATTTGGGTGACAGGGCTATCCACTAGCTGAGTGAGCATGGGGGGCCGGTTCCGCCACCTGCGTGAGATCCCACTGCCTCGTCTTGAAGTACTCAGCGCATAGCAGGACTTCAGTGTTCTCGTTTGTGTCCTGATGCCCACGTCCCTCAATATGGTGCCTGACACACGAAGCCAAATTCCTATCGTGGCCTTAGAGCAAGAGAACTGTGTAATGCCCGGAAACAAGGTCGACTCTGCTCTCAGAGGTAATGCTTTGAAAAAAGAGAGAGGGAGGGGCGCCTGGGGGCTCAGTCGCTTCGGCTCAGGTCATGATCTCGTGGTCAGTGAGTTCGAGCCCCGCATCGGGCTCTGTGCTGACCGCTCTGAGCCTGGAGCCTGCTTTGGATTCTGTCTCCCTCTTTCTCCACCCTTCCCCCGCTCATGCTCTGTTCTGTCTCTCAAAAAATGAACAAACGTTAAAAAAAAATTTTTAAAGAGAGGGGGTGCCCGAGTGGCTCAGTCGATTAAGCATCCCATTCTCAATTTTGGTCCCATTCTGGTCATGACTTCACAGTTTGTGAGTTCAAGCCCCACACTGGGCTCTGCACGGACAGTGCAGAGCCTGCTTGGAGTTCTCTCTCTCACTCTCTCTCTCTCTGCCCCTCCCATGCTCATGCACACACACTCTCTCTGTCTCTCAAAATAAATAAATGTTAAAAAATTCACAAAGAGAGAGAACGAGGTATGTATTTCACCCATGTTAACTCGGATCTAAATCGGGGAAACAACTCCCTTACATGGCACTGTATCAACCAGAAATCTCTGCTCATTGGCTCATCTATGTGTGTCTATTATGTTGCACAATGACAACTAGATGTTCATAAGCGTGACCCAGAGGTCACACAAAATCTGCAAGTGCTTCTCACATCCAATATAGCTTTAGCAGTAAGTGAATGCAAACTGGTAATCCTTGGACGGGACGGCAACTGAAACACGTGCCGTACAGCCCTTGCATGCAGCGCGGACCGCCAGGACCGCTATCGCAGAATACCACAGCCCTGGCGGCTCAGACAGCAGACGTCTCTTTCTCACAGCTCTGGAAGCAGGGAGGCCACGATCAGGGTACCAGCGTGGTTGTGTTTTGACGAGGGCCCCCGTCAGGGCTGCAGTTGGCTGCCGCCTCGCCAAATGCTCACAAGGCTCAGGGCGGAGAGCGGAAGCGAACTCTCTCCTGACTCTTATAAGGGCACTAATCCCATTCACGATGCTCAACTCCTTATGACCTCATCTAATCCCAAATCCTTCCCAAAGGCCCCACCTCCAAATACCACCACATCGGGACACGGGGTTTCAACATACGGTTTTCATGGGAGATCCAAGCATCCCATTCATAACGACATACTATAGTATTTTTAAGGGTTTTTTTTTTTTTTAGTTTTTATTTATTTATTTTGAGAGGGGGGAGGGGCAGAGAGGAAGAGAGAGAGAATCCCAAGCGAGCTCCGCACCATCAGCACAGAGCCCAATGCGGGACTGGAACCTGTAAACCACGAGGTTATGACCTGAACCAAAACCAGGATACTCAACCTCTGAGCCACCCAGGCGCCCTTACTATGGCATGTGAAAGGCTTGGGAACACAATGAAAAATGTGAAGGCTGCAAAAAGTAGGCTGGCATTGGAAAGTGTTATGAATCTATGTGTAAGGATGACTTAATTTTTTATTTCAAAAGACATTTAGACTTTATAGAAAAGTTGCAAGTATAGTACGAAGAATTCACATACATCCTCTGCCCAGCCTGCCATAATATTAACCTACGTAACTGCAATCCAATTATTAAAAAGGGGAATTGACGTTAATGAAACACTAAATCTCATCGGGTTTTCCCCGAATGTCCTTTTCTCTGTTACAGGATCCCGTTCAGGATTCAGCATTATATTTAGTCATGTCCCCTTGGTCTCCTCCAATTTGGGACAATTCCACATCTTTTCTCTCAAGGGCGAGGATTCGGGGATCTTGACACTCTTGATGAATACTGGTCGATTGCTTTGGAAAAGGTCTCCTAACTTGGGTATGTCAGATGTTGTGTCACGGTCATATGTAGGTTATGCACATGGGCAAGAATTGTACAAAAGTGACATTAAAGTCCTCTTGCTCTTCTTGGCGCATCACTGCAGGGAGTCCGTGAGGTCCATACATCCTAGTAGTGGCGATGGGAATCTTCATCACGCAGTTGCAGAGATGTCTGCTACACTGCTCATTTTTTCATTTTTTCATTTTTTTCCTTTGCTACTGCTCAAAATCTGGGGGAGATATTGCGAGACCATGCTAACATCTCGTTTCTCCTCAAACGTTCATCCACAATTGTTAGGATCCATTGGTGGATCTTGCCTGCCACGACTATGCCATGGTCTTTCTCAAATGGTGACATCGTATTTTGATAATTCGTTCATATATTCCTTCAGAGCAGCAAGAGCTCACAGATATTTATTTTATTATGAGTTATAGTGCAGTACTATCATTATTTTATTGTCGCAATGGTCAGCATTGTGTGCTTTTTGATGTCGGCTCCTGTCCTTTTGACATGCCTTGACAACTTTTTGCACTTCCTTACTTCTGACACAAGATATTTCAGACTTATTGTATTCTTTTCTGGTCCTGGTGCTGGAATCAATTCAACAAGTGCTCCTGGTTTCCCATGTTAGAGGATGGTATTTAAAAACCAAACTCTGGGTGCTAGGTGTGCTCACTGGTATGAGGATGTTATTACTTTAAGGCTCTCGCAGCAGATCAAGCCAGGAAATATGTATATTTATGCACTGGCACTTACTTATCTAAAATATAGGAGTCCGTTTGATACTTTCAATTGTAATCTAACACCACAAGTTTCATTCTACTCTTCTCCCTTTGCTTATTTGTAACTCCTTCCAACAGTGAGAAACCTACGTTCGTTCATTATCTACAATATAGTCACAGGTTTGATCAACCGTAACATATACCTAATAGTTTCAGAACTATGAAACCATCTGCTTTTTTGTAAGGTAGTTCCTTAGTAGCTTTCTCTATTGCTTTCATAGGTGTTGATATGTTTACGTTTTCAAAATCAGATCATCTAAATTCTGGTAGTCTACGTGTTTCTGGGGAATTATCAATTTTCTTGACGTTTCCAGTCTCCATGGATGTCTGAAAAGTAGTCTCTTGTGATTTTTTTAATTTCTTTTTTTCAAACGGATATTTCCTCCTTCTCCTCTATCATTTGGCAAAGGGCCTTCTCTTTCTCTTTCTTTAGTAAGTTAGTGGTTTCTCTATTTTAATAATTTCTTAAGACACAGGATTTAGATTTATTGATTAGAGCTACTCTTTTTTCCTGTTCCCTAGTTCACTATTTTCCTTTTTTTTATCTTTATTATTTCCCTTCTTGTGTTTTCTCTTGGTATATTTCATTGTTCTTTTTGCAGTTTTTTGATTTGGGTATTTCCCCATGTATTTCTAGTCTTTCATTTTTATTGGTACAAGTGCAAATTATAATGAATTTTCCTTGTTTTAAATGCATTCCACATATTCTTCTATATGGTATTTTCATTCCTATCTTTTAATCTATAATTTTAGTTTGTGTTTCCTTTTCAAGAAGGAATTAATTGGAGCTTTTGAAATTTCTAGATAAAAGTGACCTTCTAATTTTTATTTTGTTAGTGCTTCCTAGTTTTATTGCATTGTGACTGCAGAGTGTTAGCTTCACTATTTCTACTTTGTGAAAAGTATTGATGGTTGCTTTGTGACCTGAGACGTCATCACTCTTTGTGAATATGTCAATGCCTAGGAACTGAAAATTTATACCCATCAATTGTGGAAATCCCCTCTCCAAGAAATAATTATGAAGCACAAGTGTTAAGCTAACACTATAAGGAAGAATACACTCAAAAAGAACATTCTCAAAAAGTTATTTCAAGATGTGAAAAACTGCCTTGTATCAGAAATGCAAAAACTAAAATTAAAAATGTATAAGAGGGGCACCTGGGGGGCTCAGTCGGTTAAGTGGCCAACTTCAGCTCAGGTCATGATCTCACAGTCTGTGTGTTCGAGCCCCACATCGGGCTCTGTGCTGACGGCTCAGAGCCTGGAGCCTGCTTTAGATTCTGTATCTCCCTCTCTCTGCCCTTCCCTTGCTCACCCTCTGTTTCTATGTCTCTCAAAAATAAAATAAAATAAAAAATTGTAAAAAAAGAAAAAAAGAAAAACAAATGTATAAGAGGGGCGCCTGGGTGGCTCAGTTTGTTAAGCGTCCGACTCCTGATTTCAGTTCAGATCATGATCTCACAATCGTGAGATCAAGCCCTATGCTGGGCTCCACGCTGACCATGGAATCTACTTGGGATTCTCCCTCTCCCTCTCTCTCTCTGCCTCTCTCTCTTTCAAAATAAATAAATAAACTTCTTTTTAATGTACAAGAAAAAGGAATGAGAAGTGAGTTGATGAAATATAGGAATGGAAATGGAGAAAACAAAATTATCTGGAAAATAAAGAATAACAAGAAAAAGAGATTCAAAGGAAAATTTAAGAAGAGACATTAAGAGAAACAGCCAAGAGAGAAGAAAAATGACACAGAAACAAAAGTTAAAAAGGTCAGAAATAATATCCATACTACCAGAGTCCTTGGAAAAGAAAAACAAAACATTGGAACAATTAATGTGTAAAATCGTAATACAGGAAAATGTTCCCAAATGGAAAACGAAACGATTCATTGAAAGGGGATCACTGCACACCTAGGAAAATTATCCAGAATGATCAACTCAAAGACAGACGGTGGTAAAACCATTCGATTTGAAAGATAAAGACAAAGCTCTCAAGACCACCTGATAAATACCATCAAATAACTTACAAAAGCAAGAGAAGATGGACTTGAGTTAACAAAACCAAAGAAACTATGGTGCCGTGTTTAAAAAACAAAAAACAAAATTCAATGAAAGAAAGTCACTAGAATTCATATCTAGCTCTTCTGTCAGGGCTCCAGAACAAAAAGTGGGAGGAACGTTTTCGACATGCAAGAACTTAGGGAATTCCACACTCATCAGCTCCTTCTGAAGGTTTTCTCAGTCTCCCTTTTTTGCTCACGGCTAAACCTTGCGTGAGCGGAAGAATAAAATCATGCGCTGGGATTTGGTCATTTTTCCCTATTTAGTCACAGATTTTTCACACTTTTGACATTCTTGGTCTTCAAATTATGCTGAGCATTAGGTTTTGTGTAGAGTTTCCTTTTCCAATGCTGTTACCTCTTGTGGTTCGTGTGACAGGGGGAACCTTTCAGGATAGCCAGCTACGCTACTGACATCGCCCTCAGCTAAGTGGAATATCTGACATGACTTTTTAACATGTCAAATCGGAAACTTCACCCTGGGGGGTGTCCCTCTTCAGTTATTTTATAAAAACTTATACAAAGTTCCAAAGTTGTTTATCAATGAACACTCCTGTGTAACTACCTTTTGAGCATTTATGATGTCCTGTGCCAGTAAGTCTTTGACGAGCATTAGTTCTTACACATTCCATTAAGAAAAATCTATGAAGTAGCTCCTATTACCCACTTTCTACAGATGAGAAAAGTCAGACATACAGAAGCGAACCAACCTGCCCGAGGATCACAACCAATGCCGCTCCATTCTGAAGTGTGAGTTCCTAACTATGACTCTCTATTGCCTACGTCTCTGTTCATCCTTGTTTGCATGGCCTCAACGGCCACCCTCAAGACATCCTTGAGTCCACATGTTCGCTGAACACCCTGAGCGAGTTTCATCTGAGCGCTTCTGAAACGCAGTCTGCTGCTCTCCATCGAAAAGTCCATGACTCTGGTCTAAGCCAGAACCAACTCCCATTTGGACAACTGCCATAAGAACGTCCCTGCTTCCACCACCACCCCCTCCAATCCATTCTCCACGCAGAAGCCAGAGCAACTTCTTATTAATAAAACATAAATCAAATCTTGTCACTGTCTGACTTCAATTCTCCAAAGGCTTCCCACTGCACTCAGGATGAAATGTATCTGCCCGTTCTTTCCTTTCTGAACACACCTCATGTCACTCTCGAACTCGATCAGTCTCTTCATGTCAATACTGGCCTCCTTTCTCTCCCTCACGCCCCAGAGCCTTTGTATATGCTGTACAATTAGCACGCCACACTCTCCTCCTGGCTCTTCCTTTGTGTCTCTGCTCAAATATCACCTCTTCCGAAAGACCTTTCCCGAGTATTCCAGTCCAGGTAGTGCCCCACTCTGCCAGGCCACCTGCCCCTCCCTACCACGTGAGCCAATGCTATTTTACTCATGGCAGGCCTCACCTTCTGCTTTGTCTTGTTGTTGGCTGTATTCTCAAGTATCTAGAATGTGTAGCACATACTGGCCCCTCAATAGAAATTTACTGAATGAGGAAAGAATAATCGGTATATCAGCCATCTTTTGTGTAACAATAATAAGGACACGGGGCATAACCCAACATTTTTATGCTGCTTGCCAAAAGAAGCTTCCAGAGGCCGTTGTTAGGATGCTGAGGTATTGACATTTCTAAGGCATTCTGATGATTTATGAGGTCCAGATAAAATCGTTTACAATGAAGTAATTCTCGAAAATTCACAATGTATGGATTTCCAGTAACTAAGGCATCGCCCTACGAAGTTCCAACTCTCCAGGTGGAAGGGGAAGAAAAGGTGCGTGTAACACATGCATGTGTAATTTATGCCAAATGCCAAGTGAAGGCCACAGAAGTTAAATGCCAAGGGAGCTTAAAGGGCTGGGGTATCCTAAAGGTAGATGAATCGAAAATTGCTCTTGAAGGATGGGGAAAGGCAAGAAAGCTTTTTATTTTTTATTGGATTTATGTTTCTTCAAGGTGCATTTGGGGTAGTAAATCAATTGAGGATTTACGTATATGCCAGATTCTTCTACGGTGTATATTCCACTCGGCCTGGGAGATCTTTCTGGAAAACAGAAAGGCTCTGCCCTCGCTGGGGTGCAATTTCAAAACGGAGAGGAGAGAACTTGTTAAACAGTACCCCTAGTGGTCCCACAGAGTGTTTTCGGCTTCTTGAGAGGCCTCAGTCCCCAAGCAAGGTTTCGAGGACCGGATCCATTGGCAATATGCATGCGGCATCTAGAGGTACAATTAGTACTGAAGCGGGAAGATCTTCCCATGGAGCCTAACGACGCCCCAAAAAGAAGCAGGAGAAGGAGAAGAAAGATAAACTATTTCCCAAGATTCTTTAAATTGTGCAGTCACAATCCCAGGGAGGCTCACCCTCGTAACTCACTCTTGGGGGGGCAGCAGGTGGAGAGGGAAGGAGGTGAATTCTCAGGAACGGTAGCCGAGAAACACAGAAGAGTCCGTCGCCACACTGGGAGAAACAAACATTTCCTACACCTGATATCTTTTGTATGGCCAGCTGCACATTTAATAAAGAAGCGGCTGCCACTGCCGACATCCTAAGAACTGCTGAACTGAAGCTTTTCTCCCGCCCCCCCAACCCCACATTTACAAATAAAGTGCTCACTATTTGACTAAAGCCTGTCGACTTGACCGGAAAATATCACAGTCCTATTTAAATGACATTTGCAGAGAATGAGATTTTCTTCTGGCCACTGCTCCTTATCGCTAATAATAACATCAGATTAGTGGATTTAGGCCAGCGGAGGAGCAATGCCTTTTCTGATCCCTTCTTAAAGCAGCCCTTTCCATCTGTCTCACCAAGCTGGCCCCCCACTTGTTTGGGCCAATGAGCAATTCCTAAGTGGCACTTCATTGATGTCACGGGGGCTATCCAGCTAAAGACCTATTGTGCCGTTAAATTCCACGCAAGACTTTATCAGGCCTGCGTAGCCTGGAAAGATGAAAACACCCGCCATGTTTACAGGTGCAGATTCCTCTACTTGGTCTCCACCAAATGTTGAGGCGTAGCAGGAATTAAAACCGAAAAATTAGCGAATTGCAACCGATAAGAGTTTTTCAAATGAACTTCATTCATCCGTGAAGCTTCATCTGTCATCATTTTAACTCCTCAGCTACGATGGTGTCTCACATTTGAGAGAAGACTGACGTGGGGATGGTCGGCTGTTTTGAGGGTAAAATATCCACAGCCAAACACACATAATGCACATGTGGATGATTATAGGGGACGATGCCTTATTATTATTTTTATATGAGTCGTGCGAGTTTGGAGAGTGCACATAATTTAAAATTTAAATTCCAGGTCTCCCAAGAACAAATCTAAGTATTTCCAAACCTCTATCATCAATAACTACATTTAATTTCCTTTTTCAGCATTTGGCACTTTAAAAGGCCTTTTACAATTTGTACCGATGCTACTTAAGTTAATAACTGACATTTCCTCTTCGTAATGCAGAACGTAAGCCTGAGTAGTGCTGCGAACCTAAGATAAGCCACGGGACCAGTACACGCAGCGTGAAGCCAATGTTTCAAGATCATACTGATTGCCTATCTCTTGTGCCTATTTTGTTTTTCAATAAAATCTTGCTCATTCTTAACCCTGACCAAAATGTGCTTCTAATGGTAGAGAGCCCCATGCCAAGCAGAGCAACATGGAGCCAAATGGTCTGACTTGATCAAGCAATATGGCTTGAATTGAATGTTCAGCAGGGTTAAAGTAGACTGTTTTTTTCAAAACTAGCACTTACCCAACACTTGAAGGAAAAACACTGGGTCTGATGTCCAACTGTTTTACCTTCGTATTTTTCAATGCATCACACTGTTAACAAAGTTACATTAAAAACATAATATAAGCAAAGGAAGGCTGCTTTTATGAAAGGGAGGCACTCAATTGCCGATTTCTGCATGTCATAGTCAGTAACGTATCCTGCACGCGGCACAATTTATCTTCACTTCACAGGGTCACAGTAAGTACACGGCTACGTTCCCTCCAGGAAGCCCACAGATGCTAAAACAGGCATCCTCATTTTGAAAGAAAACTGGGCCAATTTGGATGAACATCTTCAACAATCGACAACAATCTTTCTTTGCTATCGTTGTACAGTTAAAACAGAAACGAACAAACAAAGAACCACTTTTGAAAATGCCCTAAATACTTTAGCCAAAAACAGGGATGGGGGGTTATGAAATGAAAGAAGTCTGATCATTTCAGGGATACCTCAATTATAGTGATTTTTAATAACAAAAAGGGAAGATTAGTTGGTCAAAATAAAGTTTACGAGGTATCTCTTAACAGCAAGAATGAAATAATTCTGTATAGCCCGTGCAAACAGCACACCATCAGGCACCCTGGCTGGAAGTAAGTTTGTCAACCATTAGGTGTTAGTCTCCACTCTTTGTTGCTTAGAAGGTGTTGGTCAGACTGGTGGGGTTGCTGACTTTATCTTCTTTCATGTGACCCTGCCCTAACCCCATTATTGCTCCTAAAAGAAGAAATAACTCGGTCTGGTGGCTGGGATGAACTTAAGTTTCCCATCCCAGGGAATTCACAGGTGAGGACGGAGAAACGGATGCGGCAGACAGTGGCATCCGAGAGAGAGCAGGACATTCTATCTTGCCAGTTGACCCTCGGCACAGGAAGGATACTGGTCATTTCGTTTTGTTCTTCTTTGTGTGGGTGTGATTTTTTCCTCCCTTTTCCCTTTGGAAGAAAGGGAGAGGAACCATGTCATAGAAAGATCCCGAATCATCTTCCCTACTGAAATGGTCGTGCATTCCCACCGTCAGGTCTGCAGCTGGCTGTACAACACAGTAAAAGTTTTGGAGCTGAAAGCAATGTGGGAAATCATGGCTGAAATCTAACAGATTTATTTTCTTCCTTCTTAGACTGTGAGCTATCCTACTATTCCTTTATGATTTTGTTCAAGAAACGTTCAGTATGTTAAATGCAAGAACTTTCCAATTTGATCAAATATTAGTAGATGGAGAAGCATTTGGAGACAATATTTTACACACCCAAATCACCAAATGTATGCTTTCTTCAAAGTGTAAACAATAAATTTAAAATAGCTCCGACACCCATGGATGACATGAGAACAGTATGATTGATTAGTTAACCTTCTAAAGTGCATATTAATGGTGTCACTATTAATAGATGAAACCTTTATACTGTAATGAACCATTTCCTATGATCAAAGTCATTTTTCCTCAATTTATTTCTGCATAAAACAGAAAGAGTTTCCGATTAGCAGTAAGGCGCCGACGGGATATGTGGTTATCCGAAGGTAATCACAGCCCTGTGGGAGCAGAGGTACTCAACTGTACCTTTTGCTTTGTGACTCCTCAGGGGGGTGATTATCTCATGATAATCATATCCCCCCACCCCATTGTGCCTTATTGCTTAATTAGCTACTGCATGAAATGTAGTTCTGTTTGCATCAACTTTATGTCTACTATAATTGCCCTGCGTTGCAGTTCCAAGATGAAAAAAGTGGATCAAATAACTACATATATTTTATTTGATTAATCATGAAAAAATCATTAAGGGATTAAAGTGAAACCATTTTACTCCTGCTGATCATGTTCAGCAATTTGAAATTATTTTATGATCCTGATCAATGTAATTAATGAGAATGGCTGTTAATTAGTTACACTAGCAGGTGGGCCATGAAAAATGTATTCACTTAATAATACCATAGAACAACATGCGATTAAGGGTTCCTGTGTGGATTTTACCTGGTGCACAGAAAGAAAGTCCCTGGCCAGCGCACCACACTCTTTGCGATTACTCCCTTCTTCCCCCACCTCTGGTTCCCCACCCCCTTCTAGGGCCTTTCTTTGGGCAACAGACAAAAACAGCAGGGCTGGAGATCTTAAACGCTCTTAAAGCATTTTCCAGCTTGAAAGCTCCCCTCTTTGTTGCCAAGGCCCGCAAGCAGAGGATCCTGGAAAACTCTACCGAGGCGCTACCTGTTTCTAATTAACTAACTGGATCGTCACCCTAGAAAACAGGGTAGTTAGGACATCCTCATCCTCATCTGCCCCGTGTGGTATTGCTAGCCCTTTCTCTGGGGAGTCCAGCTACAGTAAGCCCTTGCTCGCTACCTGGTGACAGACAGGAAGTGTTGACATAGCATCATTACTGAGTCATTTGTTAGTAACGCTGGGAGTTTATCAGGGAGTTTTTATTGTGGCAAGATGGATCACATTCCCTGAGGAGGTAGTCAATACATAGCGCCATCGCCACGTCTTTATTATGCAGAAACACAGAAGGAGGTGAAAACAGTAACGAAAATTTCCCATATTCTCCCGGTTAAACTACTGAGTCACATCAATTATGTAAATGCCTACAAATATCTGCTAATATGATTTTCCCGTGCGCTGAGCTCTTGGATTTCATTAAACCTTGCTAAGTGGCATTTAGGATTTGTCCCAGTGTTCAGCATGTCGCTATTCGGCCTACTTCAGAGAGCTGAAATACTAAAGAGCGATGCCAGTGCCAATGCCAAAGTCAGGGAAAATCCCAGTTCCTGGACAAAGGGGATGGAACGTAGCGGTCCCACTTCATGCTCTTTTCAGAGGCTACCTCGCAAGTGTCCATTGGATTTGGGCCCGTGCCACTGGATTTGCAAGCAAGAAATGAAGAGACCTGGCTAGATGAAGGGGTCTTTGTGCTGCTTTCCTGGCCCTTTGGCCAGGCACTCATGCCAGTTCACCAGTGGCCACGGACGGTGGGGGCAGGCTCTTGTTCCTTGGATGCATGGAGCCCATTTCCTTGGTGTTGGATTGTTTCTCCTTCACAATTAACCTCCAAGGAAGGCTTTGCTTCTGTGCTAACGGATTTCTTTGCTTTCTTGTGACCATTACCTGCTTAGTAAGACTCTCTACTACTTTGTTCATTTTCTATCTCGGGGTATTTTTCGTCGTCGTGTTTGCAAAAAGGAGCACAAGACGCTTGGGGTTGAATTTATGCATGCACATGATGCTGATTTGTTATGACAAACGGTCTCCAGCCCTGCACTTAGCCCCCATCTCCTTCCCTCCCCTCAAGAGGCAACTGTCACCTTTCTTAAGTTCGTCCTTTGCACACTTGCCCCCATTTCTCTATAGAACACAACTGTACGGCTAGCTCTTGATTTTCCAGTTTCAGATATTTTCGATTGCTTCCCCCGATGGAAGGTGACCACTTAGCCTTCTTACTCCCCCCCTACCCAACCACATACTCAAGTCTTCCCATCCCTCCAACTTCCTAACACTCTTCATCAAAACTTCGGTTACGTCGAAATTTACTTTTCCATGCTAGTCAACACTAAGTCATCTAGACTATGGCTTTCCCTTCCTGCACAGTTCTTTGGAGTTAATGCTCATCTTTGGCTTTTATTCCTGTCTGGCTTACTTTTCTCAGCACTTATTGACAGAAGCCCAAACTCTCTGCCAGTTATGGAAATACCATCATTTGATCTTCAGTAAATGTGATAAATTTCCTTCGGAGCCTTCTGACCTTCTCCAACACAGACTGGTCCCCTCTACATGTGGGATTCGTTTCTCTCACCCCACAGCCTGCCCTTATGGGTCTCCTGTGTTGGCACCCCTGCGTTCCCTTCTTACATGGATGCCATCCTCTTCCTTGTTGTATTCCTTCACTTTGTGGAACAAACAAATCCTCTGGTAGCCTGCTTTGTGGAACAAACAAATGCTCTGGTAGCCTGCTGAGAAAGGATTGGTCGGAAGCAAATTGTTTTGAGATCCTGAGTGTCTGAACTTGTCTTCCTTCTACCTTCCCGCTTGATCGGGTGGAAGTGATTTTCCTTGAGAATTGTCTTCTAGCTTCCATTGTGGCCATGGAGTTCATACCCATTCTTATTTCTGTCCCTTTGTATGATCCCTATTTGTTCTCTCTCTCTCTCGTTCTCTGCCTCCCTTTCTTTCTCTCCCCCTCCCTCCCTCCCCTCTTCCTTCTCTCTGTCTCTCCCTCCCTCCTACAGGAAATTTATGGACATTTCTCTCTATCTCCTTTCGTTCTGAAATAGCAGGATGAATCCTGTTTGCCAGCATTCTGGGGGAAGCAGACTGGCAGTCCCTGAATTTGGTTGGTGGTGTCTGCGTGCGTTCACTTAATGTCCCTGTTTCCAGGAAAGTACCCCAGGGCAACCTTCTGTTTTACCCTCTCAGAGAATAAACCTCCCATTTCCTCCAGAGGTGGGAGAATGGAAGACTGGGAATGGAAGGGAGGGAAGTTAGGGATCTAAAGTCTTCTTACACAGCTCCAGGGATATCTGGCTCCATCAATTCCTGGGCTTTCCGAGGGTTCTGTGACATGAATTGGACTGATTCCCCGCTTTTCCAGCTGCTGGTTAGGGCTTGGATTTTGAGATCTGCTAAATCAGTTACTATTTCTCCAAATGCTCTCCAGCTCCTAAAATTTTATTTCCACTCCATTGTCCCTGTCTTTTGAGGTTTCTCTCTTTTAAAACATCCCTTCACTGTACTTTTGGTGCGGCTTTGGAAGGGAGTGAAATTAGATGCGTGTGATCAATCCGGCACTGAAAAAAGTCCAAGCGGCTAATTCACATATGACAACTACACCTCTCTTCTTTTAAACACCAATCGTCTCCCTGATGTTACACAGTGAGCTCTGCAAACTGGGCGAGAACCCGAAGTTCAGCAGACATAAACATTAGGTAAAAAGAGGTCCTGAGGAGGGCGTCCCAGACGTATTTCTGAATTGATTCCAGACCTTCCTAAAGCCCAACTGGAATAAGCAGTTCCAAAGGGCTGATGTTTCATAAGCTGAAATTCCCAGCCCAGTCTTCTTACTCCCATTACCACTACCAGGAAACAAGTTCCACATGCACATCCATGCGCAGCTTAAAGAGCACTCAAACATCTATAAACTCGGCAAAGAAGTGATCATGACGACTGTGACCCATATTGCCTAGAACAATGGTGAAGAGCTTGGACTCTGGAGCCAATGTCCCTTGGGTTAGAGTCTTAGTTCTATGTTCATTATTTGTATAACCCTGGCCAAATTCCCCCAACTCTCAGAGCCTCGGTTGCCACATCTGCATAATGGAGTTAATTATAGTACTCGAACATTCTGAGGTTTTTGTGAAGATCGAGGAAGACTGCACGGGTAACGCAGTCAGCACGTGGCTGGCATAGAGGGAGCAATTGATCAACAGTAGCTATTCCTCGGATTCTCATTCTACAGATAAGGACCCAGAGATTCAGAGACGTTAAATGATCTCTCTACGTTCACAGCGCCAATAAGGCCAGAGACTAGACTGAGAAGCCCCATCTCGGAGGCAGACCTCATGCTTCTACCACCCAAGGGGTTCTCATCCCTGGCTGCACACTCAAATCACCTGGGGAGCAGTGAAAACGTACCCATGCCAGGGCGCTCCCCACAGGTGCGGACTTAACTGCTACATGTGGATTCTGGACATGGGAATGTTTTCGAGCTCCCTAGGCGATTCTGACGCTAACCCAGAGTTGCAAACCTATGCTTTTTACCAAACTTCCTCTTTAGGTCCCAGGTGGCGTTGACCTACGTATTTTACACACCACCAGGCTCTTATTCACACCCATGTTTCTAGACTCCTTGTCATTACAGAGAAATGCAATCATGATATACTATTTATACAAAGTGTTAAACAAATATAAAGACGGCTCCCCACACACCCACTGTTTGACCACCACAGGAACTTGCTAGTTTACAGAACTAAAAGCTGGTCAGAAATGACTAGAAATGAGCATGTCAAATTCCAGCTACAGTCTCTCCAAGTTTCCCTGAATACATGGGGGGGGGGTCATTCCGGGCAGTCAGCCTGCACCCCCGAACAGGGTCTGCAGAATGGTCTATTTCAAACACCATTAGGGCAATGGGAGGTTCTGAACTAAATGATTTAAAAGACAAGCTTCTGGTTTTCCAAGCCAGAAAGGATACAAAGGGAGTCTGGATGCGGGGACAGAGAGGGAAATGCCATATGGCTACGCTTTTGGGTGAATGGCAAGCTGGTAGGAGCCGAGGCAATAAGGCTGCCACAACCTCAGAGCTGCAAGGGACAGGTCACCCTGCCCGAGCTTGGGCAGGAGCATGTGGCATTGATGAGATCAAGGTCACAGAGCTGACACTGCACGAGGGACCTGGCCACGCTCTATCCACAGGCCAAGAGCCCTGAACCCCATCCAGCTGGCTTGGGACAGAGGGGGGGGTGGTCTCCTCAGGAAGCCCAAGCCCCCATCACATGCAGAGCACTCTACCAGTCGGGCGGGCCAGGAGCAGTCCCAGACTCACAAAACCTCACAGATCATTCTGATCTTCAGCAACGAAGGAGGCCTTCATCACACAATCGGGGAAACTTTGCGAAGGTACAGCTGGAATTTGACGCTCTCCATAAACAGGTGTTTACCGTCATTTCTTAGAAGTGCATTTAGAGAAACATACTCTCTATGGGCAGGCCTTGGGCTTCATCTTTCTTCCCACAGCCCTGGGAATAACGAACTTGTCTAGTGGACAAGAAATCAAAACGAAAGGACCAAAGGATCTTCTCAGGGGCGAATGGAGAAACGGCTCAAAGGGACAAGATCCAACCTTCTAGGAACTTCTTCAATAAGGAGCCAAAGTTAATTGGCATAGCCCATCCCTAGTTTCAACCGACTCAGGTGAGTGTCATCTGCCCGTCCTGGGACAAAATCCGCTCTTCACGGCACTGCAAGCTGTAGGCAGCATCTACTGGCCTTTTCAGATAAAAGCCAATCGGCATCATCAGGCTCCCGGGCACATGTTCATAGTCGGCCTGATGGTGGGTGCCGGCAGCTGCGCGATTGATGGTATTAGACAGGGAATAAAGAGAGATGCCAGGAGTGCCCTTGGATCTGACGTAACGAGGCAAACATCAGTCATTTGGCTAAAAGGCTCATAAAGGCTCCATCGGCTGTGACATGGGAGCCTGTCTTAGGCAAAGCTAATGAGGAAATGTGGTGGTAAGCATTTTCCTGAGACAGGAACAAGTTGTGGGTGAGCTGCATTTTTAACTAAAGAAAGAAATCTCGTCGAGAACGGTGTGTAGCCTTGTTCTGATCAAAAATGATAGGTCTGTGTTGTGAAACAACCGTCTGAATGGAAAGATGTTTTTTTCAAAAGTGTTCCGCTTCATTTGCCAAACGCTCAAGAGCACGTAAAATTAGCACTTGAACGCGGTCACTTCTAGGGAAGGCAACGTTACAGAGTCTAATCTTGGCCTTTCGGAAAAGGAAGTCTCTTTGCTAATGATGCAGTAAATCCAGTCCATGCCTTGAAAGAGTTGATCAAGGCTGGAAGCTATTAAATACGGGACACACAAGAATAATCAGCATGTCCATGGCACTATATGGTATTTAAAGTGCTTGTTCTGTCTTCAGTTTGGTCCTTAGCGACAAAAGCAGAGTAGAAGTGATGATGATCAGCTTGATTCCAGAGACAGAGAGAGACCGAAGCTCTCATAGGTGAATTAACTTAGCTGTCAGTAGTGGGGCCGGGCCAGCTCTCCTGACTCCAGAGCTCTGGAACTCTCTGTCCTACGATGGCGCCAGTGGACCAACTCCCAGACACACTTCCGTACGCGTCCAGCATTCTTTCCATCCCAGCGCTGCCAGAGAACTTTGCCATTAGCTAATTATGATGACCTGCACCCCCCTGCTCCCCGTGGCTCAGGTCTGTGGATGGACCTCATGCCCGACATTCTCTTTTGACGGTACTACCAGTCTCGGCATCACAGCAAGAACGGTAAGCTCAATAGGAAGAAAATCCAGACCAAGCATACGTTTGGATGACGACTGCTAATATTTCAATGAACAGACACGTTCATCCCTTACCCTGGCCTGTCTGTAATACCCAGGTGGTGGGAAGAGTAATTAGAAGGGAAACCAAAACGACCAGCTCGTGCACTTAAGGGAAATCGTAAACACAGGTTATATAGTAACCTGCACTCCACGCACCCCCCACTGCTTTGGTACGTACAAGTATTTTCTGAATGGAAACATCGCAAGGCTAGACACATGGTTTCTGTCCAATCGTTTTGCACATACGACCACTCCCCTGCCTTTGTTTGCCCCTCTTTGAAATCATAATGAAAAGTAACCATTTTACTGAGTCTTGGGTGTAGGAAACATTTCCCAAAAGAAAAGAAAGATAATACATGTAGAAATTCCTTATTTTGGATATTAGTATCCCTGGACTCCATTCCACCTTGCCCTCATGACTCTCTGGTTCTTCTGGAAGGGTCCGTGAAGATTCCTTTGGAGCCCCTGGATGCCATGGAGTGCATTCCCAAACTCTGACATGCTGGGACCTTGAACGAGGCAATGATGGGTTTGCCCGCACTTCTTAGCAGAGAATCTGAGGGGGGAGAGGATGCGTTCCTGGAGAATCACCAATATCTCAGGGGCTCCAGAGATGAAGGAAAGAAAAGAAAAAAGAAGGGAGTGGAGGAGGGAGAGAGAAAGATGCAGAGCGCGGATAAGCAAAGGGCTCTTAGCGGACAACCAAAAGCAAGGCCCAGGGAGGTGCCCACTCGGCACGCAGGGAAAGGTGTTGAAGAGAGCACACACACAGAACAAAGGTGGGGTGCCTGTCTAGGTCCCCCTGAGCAATATGATCTTTGGACAAAAGGGAAGGGCTAACTACACACTGATAGATTTGCTTCTTTCTTTTTCCTCATAGCCAATGGCCGTCTTTGCTGCTCGGCCAGCTAGCGAATGCAAGAACGACTCTGCGCTCACACCGCCAGCTTTGCTCTCTATGGAAGGTAGTATATTTTCATGTCTATCCAACTGTGTGTTTTCTGCTAATGATTAGCAGATGCCTTTACTCAAACACTTGTGTTCTGGAAAAGTCTCGATGTGGAGAGCTGCTGCTCTGTGATCAGCCTCAGCGCCTAATCCATTGAACAATAGGGCTTTAGTTTGGCTGAAAGGGAGCATTTTACAGTTTTACCTATTTCCATTTCTCGGCGGGTTTTCTCCATAATACGGCCTTTGGAGGTTACAGTAATATAAATTAAGCATCTGCCTTACAGCTGCACTATTGATATTGGTACTTTTTTTCACAGTTTACTTTCCGCAATATATTTGGGGTAACGAGATTGCTATTGAGTAGAATACATTAGGCTGGTGGAAGAGTGCCTCGTTTGTAAGAAGCCGGTGAAATTTCCCTGAAAAGGAAACGGACGCCCTACAGCCACTTGGACAACATACTAAACAGCAAACAATTACAGGGGTCCTGCAAACCTACCTGTTAGCGGCGCGCACAGCCAACCCCGAGAGCCCAGATGCAGCGGAGGCTACGCGGAATGCAGTAAAAACTGTATTTCAAAAGTCGGAACGCGCCAACAAGCAAATAAATAAATTCTCCTTTCCGGATGTCACTGGCCTGGTGATTTCCAGCCAGGCGCTGCAGTATTTTCCTGAAACAGTCACCTGTCTTTGGAATCCTGTCTCCCCGGCCCCTCTTAAACTCAGGATTCGGATTCAGAACACCCCGCGCTGCAGTCCTCTGGGGTTGGATATGAATGAAGAAACGCTCTCATGCCAGAGCCTAGTTTTTATCAGAGTGTGAGAGGTACGGTCTGCTCAGAGTAGCTTTTTAATTCCTCACAATTAACCCTGCCAGAATTAACATCCGCGGCCTCGGTGGCAGATTTAAAAAGTCACGTCAGTGCGGTGAAATGCCTCTCACTGCCTCTGTGTCTCCCCCGTCTGTGGAAAGAGGAAAGTTCTCGAGGTCCGTGAACTTGATCGTCTTGTCACCACACTGAGAGACCTGCCGGGCTAGGTGTGACCTGGGCGATTTTCCGACTCCTCTGCCACAAGCGCCAATCTGGCTCAGCTCTCGACTGGCCGCGTGCTGCGCAGATCTGTGGATGGCACGGGCTCGGTCTCATTTAGTCACTGATACACAGTAGCTCCTCCGAACTCCACGGCCGGTGTGTCACCGCGTCCCTACAAACTGCGGAAAGACAGGGCAGGGGTCCTGCGACTCACTTTAATCCAGCATCACCTCTTATCACTTCTCTCAAGCAATCCAGGCCAAGACGATTAGAAACAAAATGCCAGCGTGCGGGTGACCAAACAAACCCGGCTTGGCACGGGCAAGCTAGGGTCAGTCGTATAAGGCTTTGGTATTTCTGCCTCGATTTAAATAAAGCACAACTCTCCACACTGGAAAGAAAGCATTCTAACCAGTTTACACTCAGCGTTTGATTTTTTTTTAACAAGGTGAACAGGGAATGATTGGTCCGGAGGAAACATTTCACCAAATTTCTGCAACGTGAATCACTGAACAACCCCACGAGCTCACGTGATCTTTCCTGGAAGCCAGGAGTCAAAGGTCCATCCCCTCTCTCACCTTCACAAGTAGTTCCCCTCTGGTTGGATCTTGGGGTGCAAAGCGGCAAATTCAAAAGTCGGAAGGGCTAACAAAGGGGAGGCCTGAGGAGGCGACGACAGTGAAACCCGCAGCTCTAGGGCCCCTGCCCGCAGCATGAATGAAACCCTTAAAGCCGCGGCACCGCTGCTACTCCGTCGTTGCCAAGGGCGACTCTGGCCGGACGACATCGACATGTCCCCCACGTGAGCAAACGTCGCTGCTTCCGGATCAACGCTGGCGTCGCGTTAACGCGGAAAGCTGCGCTGTGCACGCACGCACCGGGCAGGCGCACGCGCACGCGCACACCGCCTGGGAGCCTGTGCGGGACCGAGTCCCCGAGCGGGCCGTTCGCCAGCCTGTCAAAGCCCCCTTACAACACCGGAAGAGCCATTCTCCGGGCTAGCGAGGCCGCCACA
This sequence comes from Paguma larvata, assembly GCA_030068075.1. Classification (NCBI taxonomy): domain Eukaryota; kingdom Metazoa; phylum Chordata; class Mammalia; order Carnivora; family Viverridae; genus Paguma; species Paguma larvata. The sequence goes on along the minus strand of CM057830.1, from coordinate 116,793,325 downwards.
GCTAAAGCACACTGGTGCCCACCGAAGAGGACCTCAGGGGACTGCCTTTGGGGAGAAGCAGAAACCCTGGAAAAGGACATCGACCGCAAGGCCGTGTGCCTGGGACGCGTCCTAGGTGCAAAGTGCATGCCAGGTAAGCAGGAAAGCGCGGCCCAAACAGAAGGTCGGACTGACACCTAAGGAGACAGTGAGAGGATCTCTAAGCATGCATGAAAATGAATATATTTCTAGATCTACAGGTCTGCTTTTCCGCCCGGAGCCCGCGTAGGCCTGGACCCTATGCATCCCATTTGCGAAGGGACGTAGGGCCGGGCTCCGCCGCACTTCCTCCGGCAGCCTCCTGCCCGCGGCAGAGAGATAAAGATACCTTTAGTGTGCTCTTTCCTTTTAAGGACTCAACTCCAACGTTCACTACGGGCCTTTTGCAAGATCGAGCACTCTAATGTTCAAGCGGTTATGCACTCGTGTGCTCTTTCTGGGAGTTATTAGCCCCCTAAAACCATGTTTTTGTAATCACCTTTCTTTTTTCAATTATGAAATTTATTACACACTTCATGCTGCATATTACAAAATTCTGGAGCTATTCACAGGCACTTTGCTCAATGAAATATTCATAGACTAAAATGCAAGCTTTTTCATCATGAGCGATACGGTTAAAAGTAATTTCCCACCGGTCATCCAATTTTGGAGCGGTCGGCCTTTCTGGCTTTGGAAACACTGTCAGAATCAAGGTAAACAGAAAACCCCTTCCTGGATCTACCCCCTAAAACAGGCAAAATGCTGGCTGCATAATGTTACACACGCTTCTGTTTAAGGCAGAAGCCATTCCTCCCTCCAGATTGTCTTGGTGAGTGAATCCCTAGCAGAGTCACAGAGCGAAGTGTGAGCTCCAGTCTGGAAGAAAAGGAAGAAAAGGAAGGAAGGAAGGGAGGGAGCTAGGGAGGAAGGAAGGAAGGAAGGAAGGAAGGAAGGAAGGAAGGAAGGAAGGAAGGGGAGGGAAGGAAGGAAGGAAGGAAGGAAGGCTGTGCTAGGTGTGTGACCTTGGACAAGTAATTGAGCCTCTCTAAGCCTCACCCCCTATTGGGTCAAATGAAGAGGGCAGATCAGATAATGTCTAAAATTCCTGCAAGCTGTAAAAGTCTGTGATTCTAAGAGTTAAGCTGCCCATCGGCATCGATGGTAATGTAGATAATTTAAAAAATGCTCTCTGCTCGCCAATGAAATACGTAAAAGTATTCAGAAGAGCACCCCTTATTAGCCCCATATCTGTCCCCTTCTCCAAACGCCGGAGAATTCTTTGTTTCAAATATTTAAACTGCCCTAGAAAGATGAACAGGGCATATATTTGCTTAGTTTGTAGACTGACAGGGCTCAGATTCCAAAGAGTTTCCACAGATTTACTAAAACACTTGTCACTACTCTAGTTCAACAATTCGAGTATTATCCTCCAGTAATAATGTATACTCAGGAGAGGAAAGGAAGCTACTGTCACCTAAAATGAACATGTGTGGAATATTAATCTCTTGAAGCTCTAAAAGCCTACAAAGTATTTCCACCAAACTGTGGCTGAGATTATCTTTTACCAACGAAAGCATCTGCCACAACTAATTCTCCCATTTCCAAGGTTAACCGCTCCCGGAAGTGACGTAATGACCTTTCTCCTAGTAGCCACAAACCCCGTACCTCAAGGCTAGTTAATGCTGTGTGTCTGCTAAGCTAGTACTTACATTGTGGTCTACAAGAGAGTTTGTGCAATTTCACATTCCGTATTAGTGAATCTACAGTGAATAAATCCAGATACCTTTGAAAAGAAAATCATATTTTCTCAAGTTTGAAAAAAAACATAAGATCATACACTTCATCTGAATGCACACCTATTAAAATTCAGTTCTCAGTGTGCACACGGTTGTAACTGTGCCAATGAGATGCTTTCTCCATTACACACCATTATACACGCTACAAGAGGTAGCCCCGAGTGAAGAAGTATCATTATTCATTCATTTGCTGGGCCCTGGGTATCTCTCTCTCTCCCTCCCCGCTTCCCTTTCTTCTTCCCTCCATCCCTTCCTCTCTGCCCTTCTCTCTGTCTTCGTCTAGTATGAGAGGCAGGTTGAACAATTCCTTAACTCAAACAAGTTCGTGTGAGTAGCCCCCCTCACACCTACACATCCAATGAAAGACACCAACAGCTCCCCGTTGTCTAGAGAACAAAACTCAAACTCCCTGATCTGACACCTCGGATGCTCCACTCCAAAGCAGTGTGAACTTGGGCAAGTCACTTACCATCTCTGTGCCTCGATTTTCCCTCAGCTATAAATTGGGGGCGCTAGTAATCCCTGGCTCGTAAAGTTGGTGAGAGGAGTAATGAGACTGATACACGTACCATGCAGAACCCTGCCCAGCACACGGGAAGCCCCAGAGAAATAATCAGCTACCGTGCCGTTCGCTCCACAAGACGGTCTCAACGTATTTCAGGCTCTACTTCCCACTGCTCCCGTCTGGAACACTCCAATCCAATCCGACTGCTTTAGTCAGTCTTCTTCTTCTTTTTGAAATTTTTTATTTATTATTTTTGAGAGAGAGAGAGGGAGAGAGAGAGAGAGAAGATCCAAAGCGGGCTCTGTGTTGACAGCAGAGAGCCTGATGTGGGGCTCGAGATCCTGACCTGGGCTGAAGTTGGATGCTTAACCGACTGGGCCACCCAGGTGCCCCTTTATTCACTATTCTTAAACTACATCCCCTGCTTTCTTACCATTGTGCTTTCACACAAAAATAGCAACTATCTACTCACTACACGTGAGACTCTGTGCTACAGGCTGCATGGGTTACCTTGTTTAAGCTCCACGAGATCTCCACGTGACAGATACCATTACCACTCCGTGTTACGGACAGGGTGGCTGACACCTGGAAGGATAAATGACCTGACCCCAATAGAGCCAAGAGTGAAACCCAGGCAGTCTGGCTCCAGTGCTGTCCTCAAAACCACCGGACTGGACCGCCTCCGTCCGCACCTGCTAGCTCATCCACGTCCCGCAAAGGCTTCCTCGTTCCCTGCACCTACCCACGCGCTCTCGCAAACCATCTCAAATCCCCGCCTTCAGACATCACGGGACTGGACCGGTCCACTACTCGGAGCTCTTCACGTCTGAACTCGTGGAGCAGTCATGACCTTCCTGGAAGCTGGGCCCATCCACTTGTTAAATAATTATCTATTATCCTAGAACAGTGCCTCATTCCCCAAGGTAGGATGTTCTGTTGATCCATGTTTGGCTTCTTTCTCCAATTAGATCTGAAGCTTTTTAAGGTCAGGGACTTCATCTTATGTTTCTTCTATGTCCAAATGGTACTTGGCACAAAGTAGATAGTAAAAAAAAAAAAAAAGGCGGGGGGGAAGAGGAGGATTTGGTTTATCCCCAGGGATACATAACTAGGTCAAGCTGACCTTGATGACTCACTTTAACAGCTGGTAAGCAGACATAATAAAGTTCAGTTTTCAACCTCTTCCTTGATTATTTAATTATTACATCAGCAATTTTCCTAGCTCTCTCTCTTGGACTGCTAATGATTTCTTAATATTCTCTGCCATCGTCTTAAAAAGCCCCAGCAGTTGAAAATAAGTTTCGAAATTAAAGATTAAGTGATGTTTTTTTGTGAAGAAGCAAGAAGCTACTTGACATTTCTTGACTGGCGATTCTGTTACTCAAAGTATGCTTTAAAATGACGAAGAGCTCTATGAACTGATATAGACATATTTTTAAGTGAAAAAGCTCTAACATTTGAAACCATGTTAATGTTTCACAATGATTTCAAAAGAAGGGAAATAAATACTAAAGATTAGGAAACAAAACTCCTCAAAGAAACAAATGAGCTGATCTATCTTTCAAACGAATAACACACCTACACTTGGGGCAGGTGTTGGGGGTGGGGCGCCATGGAGAAGGAACCCAGGGAGCTTTTGAAGCCAATCTTTCAACTATATACCTTTAGGCTAATGACAAAAAAGAGATCTACAAGTGAATACTGTACACTAGTTAGTAGGCTTCTTTTCAGTGTGTCATGGGTTAGCAACTCCGAAACTTTCTGTGTATCCTAGAATGGTTTCTCTAGAATGCACCTGCATTTCCTAGCTCTGTCTGCTAAGAGGGCTCAGGTTCGATCGCGTCCCAGCAGTAATAAGCACACATAGTTCCCAGATCTTGGTTTTCAAATGCCATTTCCAGCTGGAACAGAGAAAGTACAAGATGAACCAGGATAATTTTTTTATGTATAAAGGAAGAATAGACTTAAAGAATGGCGGATGCATGACAAAAAGACACCGGAACCACCTTTATGGGGCTCTCCCTGTTCACGCTCGGAACAATTTGAGCACCAGAACACATAATGATAATGGAGCCCATTGGAAAACATACGAATCTTACTGATTTACATGTCGATCTCCTGTCTCTGTTCTAGACTCTACGTTCCAAGAGGACAGGAAGTACGTGTTCACTGTTTGCCACTATATATCCAAAGGCTTTTACGATCGATGTTCAATATCAATAGAATGCTCTATAGGTATCTGTGGCAATAACGATCAGAAAGTCCTTGGTTCATTTTTCTTTATGTCTCTTATAACTAACAGTAAAACACAAAGGGTGCTTTCAAAAATACTTTTTGAATGAAAAATCACCAGAACTGACTGTATAGCTCATCATCTCAGAATAAAGAAAGTGATGCATCATTCTCCAGGGAATCCTAAAGGGACTGAAGGGAAATCAATTCATTGAGTAAATGATGCAAAATAAGTCTTTCATTTAAGCTAATTAATGAAATAAATAATTCAAAACCTGCAAAAAAATAATAAACCTAAGAATCCACACTGAAAAACAGAAAGGAAGGAAGAGGAAGAGAGGAATGTCTGTCTTCACTGTAGAAAGAAATGTCAGAGTAATGATGGAATTTTAAAAATCGCCACTTAGCCCCTGCCATAATAACTGTTTCAATGGAATTACCAATGAATCCTCAACGAATGCTAATTCAGGGCTTTTAGTATATTCACAAGGTTGTACAACCATCACCACCAACTGCAGAACTCTTTTTATCACTCCAAAGGAAACCCTGTCCTCATTAAGCGGTCGCTCCCCCTTTCCCCGTCCCTCAGCCCCTGACAACCACAAATGCACTTTCTGTCTCTACGGATCTGTCTATTCTGAACATTTCATATAAACGGAAGCACACAATATGGAGTCTTTTGTGACTGGCTTCTTCCACTGAGTGTTTTCAAGGTTTGGCCAGGTTTAACATGCGTTAGAATTCCATTTCTTTTTAAGGGTAAATAATATTCCATTTTATAGACATACATCATAGTTTGTTTATCCATTCGTCAGTTGATGGACATGTAGGTTTCCACTTGGGGGCTATTATAAATGATGCCGCAGGCCACCTGGGTGGTGCAGTCAGTTAAGCGTCTGACTCGCTCTCGGCTCAGGCCAAGATCTCGCGGTTCGTGAGTTGGAGCCCCGAGTCGGGGTCTGTGTTGATGTTGCAGAGTCTGCTTGGGAATCTGTCTCTCTCACTCTCTGCCCCTCCCCCACTTGTGTGTGCACTCTCTCTCTCTCGCCCTCAAAATAAAAAACTTAAAAAACATTTTTTTAATAAATAAAAGAAATGATGCTGCGGTGAACACTCTCGTGCAAGTGTGTGCGGATCTGTGTTTTCAGTTCTCTTGAGTATATACCTGGGAGGGAAATTCTTGGGTCATACGGTAAATCTATGTTCAACTGTTTGAGGAACTTCCGAATATTTTTCCCAGCAGCGACACCATTTTGTATTACCACCTAGCAACGTACGAGGTTTCCAATCTCTCTACTTTCTCCTCAACACTTGTCGTCATGTGTCTTTTCGATTACGGTCATCCCAGTGGGTGTGACATACGATCTCGCTGTGGTTTTAATGTGTATTTCCCTGATGGCTACTGCTGCTGACCATCTTTTCATTTGTAAACCCTCTGATGAAACGTCTACTCACGTGCCCGTGCCCATTTTTCATCTGGGTTGTGGGTGAAAGTCTGATGAGGAGCAAAATAATTTACACAGTCTCAGAGTATCTCCCCGTGAGATACTTACTAATTACAAAGAGGAAAAATACTAACTTTACAGGGAAGGAAGCTGACAGATACCACCTTCACCTAGTGATCAAAGAACGTCACCAGTAATTGGACAAATCAACAGTGTGTGCTCTCTGATATCATGCACCAAGAAGAACAAAACCTCACTTCTGTGATATTCCTGCCAATAGCACACAATCTGAATCTACTCACAAGAAAACATCAGACGAACCCAACATGAAGGACGCACTGCAAATAAATGGCCCATAATCTTCAAAAATATCAAGGTCATGAGATAACAAAGACAGACTGAGAAAATTTTCCAGATTAAAGGAGACTAAAGAAGACGTAAAGGCTGGATGCTGAACTTCCATTGCCATAAAGGACATTATTGGGACAACTGGCAAAATCTGAACATCTCTAGATTAGATAACAGTATCATTCCAAGGTCAACTTCCTGGTTGTGAATAACATGCCGCACTTATGTAAGAGACTGATTTTAGCAAATATACATTCGACTAGTTAGGGATAAAGGAGTACCATGTCTATCATTTCAAATGATTCAGAAAAGAAGTATTTGGATAGATGGATAGTTATACAGACAGACGGAGGAGGAAAAAGCAAGTGTGGTGATTGGAGGAATCTGGGTATCATGTATATGGGCATTCTTTGCACGATTCTTGCAACTTTTCTGTATGTCTAAAAGCATATACAAATTCAAAGTTAAAAAAAAAAAAGCTTCGATAGCAGCATAAAGTTGATTTTTCTTATTTACATTAAGAAGTAAAGTTAGGGACGTCCGGGTGGTGCAACCCGTTAAGCATCCAACTCTTGATTTTGGCTCAGGTTACGATCCCGGGATTGTGGGATCAAGACAGATGTCGAGCCCCAAGCTGAGCAGGGAGCCTGCTTAAGATTCTCTCTCTCGCTCTCTCTCTGCCTCTCCTGCATATTCTCGCTTTGAAAATAAATAAAGCTTGAAAATAAAACAAAAAAAATGAAATAAAGTTGTTTCATTTCGAGATGTTTTCTTGTTTTTTTTGTTCCGTTTTGTTTTTTAATAGAGCTTATTCGTTCATCTCACTTCCAATCCTTTCCTTTGAAAAAGAAATCAGGGGCCCTTTATGCAACTCTGTTTGACTCACACCAGTATTTTAAAAAATGGGACAAAATTACTTTTCACTTTATTTTAACCAGTTTTATCTCAAAAGAAATATGCAACGACCTGGAGTTTTTATCTGGGGATCCTTTTACACAAGATGGATGGGCCGGCTCCCAGGATCAGCCCCTTAGAAGTGGAGACTCCTAGAAGCAGAGTTCAATTTGATAAGCGAGTCGGGGCTACGGGGCCAGTCCCACGGGGCACCTTGGTTAGAAGCAGCAGATCGTGGCCGGCCACGCCCGCAGCCTCTGAGCAAAGACCAAGCTGGCAGCAGAGGAGACAGCAATGACCTCGGTCAGCAATGGAAAACTTCAAAAGCCACACGTTCTCCCTAAAATCTCTGCTAGAGACGCAGGACCCAAAGGAAAGCGGTTTCGTGTGTCACGAAGGCATCCCGGCCCATCCGCCCCTCGACAGCGCCGCGTTCTGCCGCTTCCTCCTTGCCACTCCTCGCCCCTCACAGTCGTTCACTCTCAACAATGTCATCATGCCTCCTCGCCCACCTTGCAGACCGAGCACCATAAAGCCCAGCCGGCAGTTCCGCGACAAGCGTCGCAAAACAGAAGCCTCTTTTAACTCGGTGCCCACGCGCTGCAAAGGCCGTGATTGCTCTTTAATTTTATTTACCCAGGTTCCAGTTAGGTCTCTGAGCATCAAGAGATTCTTGCTATACTGTTATATTTAATAAAACAAACAGGAAACAGCATTTATACTGGGGGCATAAATGACTAATTGCATCATTTAAATATATTCCTACAGACAACTCTCTCCTTGCTGTGGCAAATGACAACAATCACTTTATTTCTCAAACACGTGTGGCTATGATATACATGTTGCCGATAAAAGCCTGTTATTCACCGCACTAAATTGCGCTTGGCCTCGCACTGAACTCAGAGGAAACTGTGAGCATGCATCTCAGGTAAAATTTAGCTCCATATAGCTGTGTGTACTACTCCACCGCTATTTACAGACAAAATATATTGGAGGCAATCTGGTAACAAATACGGAGGCTATATTCAGCCATTTCAGCCATCAATTACAGACCTACTTGGGTTTTCAGTTCAGCATATGGAGGCTAACAATGGTGCTTAATTGTCACAACAAAACATTTCTATTTCAAATTACTATTTGATTTCGTCTGCTGCTGCATTCCCGATCACAGACACAAGAGCCCTGGTGTCTCATGCTTCAAAACGGCTTAGCTGACACAGGCGCGGCTCGAGTGCAGCTGACTCCAGCCCAGACACGAAATCTGCGACTAGGGTAATGCCACAGCAGAGCCTTCGGGAAAAGGTGTCCTTCGTAGCAGAAGGGGCAGGTCTTTCTATTTGTAATTAATGAACATGACGGCGGTGGTTCTGGCGGGTGGGTGGAGAGTACCGTTCTCGAACATTTGCCTAAGAGGCCGGATTCTATGTCACCGGACACTCTCCACCTTTTTTTTCTCCACCAGACGTGCGTACCTACATGAGAAAGTGCAAAACGATTTAATTTTTGAAATCGGCATGCGTCACTGTCGATATTCAACTCTCTTTGTCCTGCAGGCTGCTGGCTGGGTGACGAGGCATCCTGGAGTGTCCCGTGGGGTGTTTGGTTGTTTTTCCCAAACGGGGCACACCTAGATGTAGCATCATGTGAGGGAACAGAACGAAGCAGCCCGACAGTCTTCGAGGAGTTCGAAATAGACTCCCACATCACCAGGGACACTTACTGGCCACCTCCAATGTGCCGGACACCGTCCATGGGGCAGGAGCCAGAAAAAGAAATAAGACGGGGTGCTCGTCCGGGAGCCCCTCACAGTCTCAGGGTGGCGGGGGCAAGCATGAGAGTAGATCTGGCCAACACACCTGCTGGCGTGTGACACCTGCTGGCGTGGGGCGTGGGCTGCACACAGCGCATCTGGCTCCGCGCGGGAGGGCCCGGGTACCACGCAGGGCGCGGAAGAGGCGACCGGCAAGTAGAACCTGCAAAGATCAGTAGGAACAGGCTAGAAAAAGTGAGGCGGGAGAGGGAGAAGGCCGGACAGCCGTGGCAAATGAAACAACGAAGGGAGGAAAGGAGTTGGGGAAGGTCGAAGAGACAACCCCACCCCGAGGGTAACACAGAGGCACATGGGAAGAAGTCGACAAGCCCTCGCAAGCAGGCACCGTTCATGAACACAGGCTGCCAACTTCCAAAAAAGAAAGAGCGCCTCGAATCACAGATATTCGGAATTTTCCGACTGGGTCAGTTCACAGAAAAAAAAAAAATTACAGGCCAAGAGCCACAGTAAGTGCTACACAGGATACAAAACCGCAGCGGACAGCACACCCACCGGGGGCCGAGAGAAAGGACGGGAGGCTTCAGCCGAAGCGCCAGTCCAGTGTTTGTCTGGCAATTCCAAACGGAATCGCAGAGGGGCTGCCACTTCTCACCAGATGGATGGAAGCCGGGCCAGCCACGCAGCCGGAATCCTAATGAAAGCAGTAGCATGGGCTGAGAGGTGACAAGTAGGCGGGGCCTCACGCAGGAGAGACACTGTGGCACTGAGGTAACCCCATTTGGGGGAAGAAAGGGTGGCACCACTGAGCGTGTGCATCCTAGAGGAAGGGTCCACGTCAGGCAGGAGGACAATCTGGGGTTCCCAAGGAGGACCCCACCTCTTGGGGGCACTTGGCAAGGGGGAGCACACACACAGCGAGACGGTCCAAACCTGCGGGGGCTTCCGTGAGATGACACATCTCTGCAAGGAAGTCGATTTGAAATAGCGGGCAGAAAACCCGTGGTAGTAATAAAACGAGGTCTTTGCTTTCCTTTATCTTTTGTTTCCTCTCTCATTCTTTGTTAAGGGTCTTACTAATCACTTCCTTCATCACTTCTAGGAAAACAGAGGCTTGGGAGTCTTAGTGCAGTTGTTTGTGGAATAAACCTGAGCAAATAACAGCATAACACGCTTTCTGAAACCGGAGGGTTTACACTCTATAAATAACTTCCATTTATTCTTATTCTTTACACGTACACTCTTACTGAAGACTGGATGATAGCTTTTTGCTATTGCCTGGTTGACTTCTTACACACACACACACACACACACACATCCCAAGGTAATGACGATATTGATTCTGAAGAGATACTTTTTGAGACAAATAAAAGAGCCATACACCTGGTCTAACAGAACAGGTCTAGAAACTTCTCGGGAACACTGTAGCCTTTCTGTATACAGCAACCATCTAGCTGTCTTGAAAATCCTCCATCCTAATATCATCAGGGGCTTGGGGCAGCATTAGAAAGGATGTGACACCTTAGAGATACTCAAGACAGCAAGTGGTCTATGCCATTTTATTGTAAATTAAGTTCTACGTTTTCTCTTTAATAAAAAAGTAATAACCTGTGACCATGAACAGCACCAGATGAAGTATGAAAACAGAAGCCTGTGTGCGAAAACATCTCAATTAAACGGAGACTCCAAATATAGAGCAAAGGAAAGCAATTAAGCAATGCAGACGCAAAAATGTAAAAATAATTTTCTTACGAAGCGTGGATTAGTTTCACGCGGTCCTAGAACATAAATAAATAAATAAACCCACGTTCATTTCACCGAGCTAGGGGAATCGGGAAAAATGCTTTTGTCTTTGGGGGAATAGCCACCTCTTTTGGTTCAATGTAATATTCAAAATGTGCCTAATTCTTATAATCCAAATATGTGACACTGCTTGGGTTTCCATGACTACTGCTCTGAAAACCATATTAATTATTCAAGAGGTCCATGCCATTCTCCCTGCATGCCCTAAGGAATGCTGGGAACTGCAACATGCCATTATAAAGGGAATAGCTGTTAAACAGACTGCATGACCAAATCTAAATAGGAAAGTTATTCCCTTGAAGTACTGACATCGTCCTGATGGCATTAAGCAGTATTATTTAAACTCCTTGGAACACAACAAAACGAGGGAATGAAAGAGTTTTGCTTCACCTCTAATATCTCAACGATCTTTGTACGACCGTGTAATTGTAGCCGCTGCCCCCTTCCCCTGATGGGATCTTAGTTTAAACTGCGGCGGTTGCCTTGCATGGAACAGTGCGAATTCTATGAAACTTTCCCCGCGAAGGCCGCCATTCAGACACTGCAGAAGTTGTAGGAAATCAGATAATCAAGTTAATAAGACAAATTGTGACCAGGCATCTGGATGCCTTATCCGTCGAGGCCTGAATACCGTGATAACCGTAATTTGTGCAGCCTGTGATCTCGCCTTCATCATAAATAACATTATCAAAGCAGAGGCAGGGAGGTCTGAATGTATTCAGGCAACACACACGCCATTACTGATTTCCTGTCATAGCTAAACTCGCAGTGTCAATCGTGTAGCAGGGCAATGAGGGGCATTACCAGCCCAATTACTCAAAGACAGGGGAGAGTGAAGCCGGCAGCTATCACTACCGTGCTCTTGAGCTCCCTCAGGGCCCAGAGACACTCGTATATAAAATTTGCATTTACTTTCATTTGTATTTATTAGAATGTTGTTAGATATTACAATCTCATCGATGCTTACGTATCGATTGCATTATTATATATCATTTTATATTGTTTACATTTATATATTATGTGCATTTATTAGCAGAAGAGACAGATTTTTCAAAGAGATGGCTGTTGCGATGGGAAACAAGTAGAAGTTCCCAAGTTCAAGGTCCGAGGTCGCTGATTTGGGGCATTTAGAGAGATTTACACAATCACAGGCGTTCGTTAATAATGGAGTCTTCCGTATCATGCGCACATGTGGGGGGAAAAAGAAGTGCCAATTTTCCAGCAGCAGAGAACATGAGAGAATCCGGGGTGACGCGAATACACGGAATTCTGTACTGCATAATCTTGCAATCAAATTTCAAAATAATGTGATAAAAAATTATACCCTGTGGAAATGTAATCACCTGCCACAAATGATAACGAAATAAAATCAAATGATACGTAACAATTATCTAAAACACAATGAACAGCCTATTTGCTAATTAAAGGGAAAACATATCATATATTGTAATTACTATTCAATATTTAGTAATATAATTTCTCTGCAGTTAACTTATGAGCCTTTTCGTGAATTAAATGCTGACGGAAAGCAGTGAAAACTATGATAAATGCTTACCCCACAAATAAACAACCTTTATTATTAATTATTCTTTCCATCAACCAATTACCACCCAAATTGTCAGAAAGCTAATTACAGAAGGAAAGCCAACTTGCAAAATCTATTTAGCAAGATTTTAATTCAATTCAACTACTATCTATTGAACCTGTTAGGCGCCGGCAAAATACTCAGTGCTGTGCAAGACAAAAGAAGGATGGCTTTCATTTACCGAGGGCTTCTCATGTCCTTCTCCTGTCCCAGGCACCGTGCTCAGCCACCAGGCCCGCGCACGTGGACACGTGCGCGCACATCAGCCCACCAGCGCTACGCATATATTCGTGTATCCGCACAATATCCCAACAGGGGCAGGTCGTGGTACCAGCTGCAAGGGCTTCTCAGACTCTAAGTTTTGTCATCTCTAAAATGGAAATAATAATGTGCACCTCTCGGCTATTTGCTGAGGATTAAGCGACGAGGTAAATAAAAGGCACGGTCCAGTACCAGTAAATAGGAGTCGTTACTATTAGATACTCGCAAGCGGTTACGAGGCTAAGGCCAAAGCCGCCGAAGCACCAGATTAATCAGTCATCTCCCCGGAGCACAAGGACAGGAAAAAGCACCACCAATTCAGCCCACCATCCCCTGCCCGCCCTCAGTCACATCCCCATCCGCGAGCAGTTTGACCCAAACAAGAATAAACAAGTTGCCGCGCTACAGAACGAATCCGTGTGCTCCTATTATTAAGAGAGATTTCCAGGTCACTGACTGGGATCAAAGCGGACCAGACCCAGAGCTGTGGTTATGGCTCAGTCTGTTGTGCCGCTGCCTACAAGGGGCCATGAATCATAATGAAGAATCCACTAACTTTGGCTTTGTCGACACCAACACTTATAGGGCTATTCAGTCAGATCCCTTCACAAAGCCCCAACCCTCCCCTTTGTCACCAGGGCAGGAGGGCCACGAGTAATCTACATATCAGAAAATCAGCTCCCATATTGGGAAGAATTGATGATATGCTGTCGAGAACGAATGAGCCAGTGCGGATCACTGAATATTTTCAGGAACCATCAGTACACTTAGAGACATGGGTTACCAATTTTCAGGACTCGGACAATGATAAAATCCAGTTGTTACTGAATCCTTACTGAACACTATTTATTCTTTCTTTGGGTGATTCGGGTCATCATACACCCTGACGCTGCTGTGAGAAATATACATTGGGCTAAATCTCCACTATCCCTCTGATATAACCTCTATATTTATTCTCTTAAAAGATTGGTAGCTTATCCTTTGTCTCCTCCTTATCAAGGCAGAGTAGACGATGCTCAGGGTGAGAAAAATCCAGCTCTAAGCTTTGCAGTTTGGAGTCTCAGAAATGCCCATTTGCCACACATTCTTAGTTTCAGTTGTCAGATCGGAACGTGAGAGCTAATACTAATTCTCTTGCTAAATTAGGATTTTTCTTTCTCCTCAAATATATAGGATGTTCCATTTTTCCCATCCTTTAGCATCTCTTTCCAGAGGATAAAATTGCAAATCTCTGTAGTATTTAACTTGAACTTGTTTCCAGGACTGCAAGAAAACACTAAAGGACTCCATGTGCTGAAATTAGAAAGACGTTAACCTCAAATGTGCTGTTGGTATTTACCAGCTGTTCACATCAAAGTTAGCCTTACTCCACACATGCATTTTTTAATGTAATTCAAAATAACCCCGATGTTCAACTGATACAGATTCTAACTTGAACACTTTAATTTTCTATGCTATTCCTGAGGACAAGATTTTTGTCTCTGTCACCGTTTTAAAGAGCACAAGTTGCGATCGACTTGCAGTTCCCACACACACACACACACGACACTGTACGCTAGCCTGGACTTTCCAGTTTCCATAGAATTTCCCGCATGTAGTTAACTTGCTGCGCTCTTTGTGGGTCTCCCTCAACTCCCTTGCTCCCCCTCTATTGGAGGTGCTGGGGACCAGGGTCCCAGTGGCTGGAAGGACACTAAATGGGCTGGCCTTCCAACTAGAAGGCCAGCAAACCAACGGCTGTCGACTGCCACCGCTCCCTGGCCCAACCCTGAAAGCTTTCTGTGTGTTTGTTTCCAGAAGCTTGGTGATTCTTACCTAACTAGAGTGATTAAATATTCTGATGTAACTTCCCTAACAATTTTTTAAGGTCGTCTGCTATTTATTATCACCATGCAGCAGGAATTCTAAATGCCGGTGATAAAATACCCTCCCTGATAGAAATTTTGTTGGCCTAGGTGGTAAACAGTGGATCTAGTTACTGTTCCAACGAATTATCAATGAATGTTAAGGTTGGTGAATGAAAATTTTTTGTAACCGCTTTCCTGAGATATGATTCATAGACCTACAATTCACCATTTTAAACTATATACCTGGTGGGGCGCCTGGGGGGCTCAGTCGGTTAAGTGTCCGACTTTAGCTCAGGTCATGATCTCACGGTTTGTGAGTTCGAGCCCCGCGCCAGGCTCTGTGCTGACAGCTAAGAGCCTGGAGCCTGCTTCAGATTCCGTGTCTCCCTCTCTCTCTCTCTGCCCCTCCCCCACCCGCATGCGCTGGCATGCGGACGCATTCTGTCTCTCTCTCTCAAAAACAAACATTAAAAAAAAAATTTTTTTTAAATGAAGTATATACCTCGGTGGTTTTGTATACTCACAGAAATGTACAATCCACAATACTATCTCACTCCAGAACATTTTCATCACCCCTAAAAGAAATTCTGTACTTATTAGTGGTCACTTTCCATCCTGTCCCCTCCACCCCAGCGCCTGGCAACCACTCCATGGATTTAACCTATTCTGCTTATTTTATATAAATGAAGCTGTATAATATATGACCCTTTGGATCTGCATTCTTCCACTTAGCAGAATACTTTCAAGGTTCATCCAAGTTGTAGCATGTATCATTAATTACTTCATTCCTTGTCGTGGCTAATAGCCCACTGTACAGATAAACCATACGTTGTATATCCATTCATCGGCTGATGGACTTTTGGGTTGTTTCCATTTGGGAGCTATTATGCATAATGTTGCTCTACACACTCATGTACAAATTTTGTATGGATGTATATGTTCGATTCTCTTGGATATACACTTAGGAGTGGCAGTGCTGAGTCGTATGGTAAGTCTATGCTTAACCTTTTCAGGAACCACCAAACTGTTCTCCACAGAGGCTGCACCGTGTTCCATCCCCATTAAAACATAAGGATTCCAACGTCTGTACGTCCTCTCCAACACGATTGTCTAGCTTTTTGAGAGTACAGCCATCCTAGAAGGTGTAAAGTGGTATGTCATTGTGGTTTTGATTATATTTTCCTGATGGCTCGGGATGTTGAACATCTTTTCCTGTGTTTTATTGATCTTTTATGTATCTTCTGGGGAAAAATGTTTATTCAGAGCTTTTTCTCATTTTTAATTGGGTCATTTCTCTTTTGACTATTGAGTGGTCTCAGTTCTTGATAGAGTCCAGATACTAGTACCTTATCAGATATATGATTTGCAAATATTTTCTCCCATTCTGTGGGATGTCTTTTCAATTTCTTGATAGTGTCCTTTGAAGGTCCTTATCAATTTTTAATCAAAATAATTGCTAATGCCCCAGGATACTTCTTTTCATAATTTCTAGAAAGTGCTTCCTATATGTAGATGGACCCAGAAATATCAGCCCTACTACCGCTGGCCCTCTAATCTTGAGCTGATCTTTAGATTGGAACATAAATACTTTATCAGGTGTCTATCTGTCCTTAGGATAATGAACCTTCTCAAACTTCCCAAGAAGATAAAGTAGTTTTAAAATGACAACACTGGGGGCGCCTGGGTGGCTCAGTCGGTTAAGCGGCCGACTTAGCTCAGGTCATGATCTTACAGTCTGTGAGTTCGAGCCCCACATCGGGCTCTGTGCTGATGGCTGAGAGCCTGGAACCTGCTTTCGGATTCTGTGTCTGCCTCTCTCTCTGCCTTTCCCCTACTCACGCTCTGTCTCTCTGTCTCTCAAAATAAATAAACGTTAAAAAATAAAAAATAAATAAAAAATAAATGATAATACTGCATTGTGAATGCCTGCTTCTGAGCAAGTGAATCCAATGCCGTTTTTCTTTAACTGGCGTTATTTACCTAGGAGGATTTCAGTTAGCAGCTTCTCCCCTTGGAGCACACTGTAGCTGCAAGACTTTTAGAAATCCTCTCTTTAATCAATACTACCTTTTACTTTATAATCCAAGACAGCTTTGCCATCTGGTTTCCCATTTAAATTTAATTTTCCCAAAAGTTTAAGTTTTTTTATATCATTCAGATCCAGTGAAACTTACCAACCTAGGCTCACTGTGGGGCGGGACGAGGGGGCTGGGGGGCAGGCCAGGCTGAATTAGTGACAGATTCGAGCTCCGGAATATTTGGAAAGCAATGCTGCAGTAACTGATCAGGTACGCTGCTCATGTCCGTCCTTAAGGATCCGCAGAATAAGGCCTAACGGTGGGGCCTGGTCAACAAGTGAAGAGTCCACAGGCTTGCCCAGAAAGCAGCTCCAAAGATTGGAGTTGCTTTCGGGGGCTAAGGCTCCATCTAGACCACAAGTGTCAGAGGCGCAGTGGCAAATGACAAGCTTTTGAGATGACAGGTCCTTATGGGTTCATGTGTCTCCCCCAAAAAGATATGCTGGAGACCTCACTGCCACTACCTCAGAATGTGACCTTAATTGGAAACAGGACCTTTACAGAGGCAGTCAGGGTAAAATGACATCATTGGGGTGGACCGTAATGCAACGTGACTAGTGTCTGTATCAGAAGAAGAAATTCAGACCCAGAGAGGCATACACAGTGGGAAACCCATGTGAAGACACAGGAAGAAGTCGGTCACGTGAGAGAGGATTGGAGGGACGCATCTAGAAGTCTCCCTAGTGCCTTGCGTGGAAGCACGGCCATGCCAGCAATCTTCATTTCGAACTTCTAGCCCCCAGACCTGAGAGACAATACATTTCTGATTTGATAATGTCTGTTTGAGATTACAGACCACCACGAAGAAACGCTGGTCGCTTTGGGTTGGTAGAAGTTAGAAACAGTCCGCATCCTGATCCAGTCAAAATTAAGTCAAACGCTAATACAATCGATGATGTCAGTGGGAGACATCGGTATACGTCAATAAGGTCTGTGAAAAGGAAACCAGGGTCCTCTCCATCGTTACCTACAGCTTCCCCTTTTCCATACATTACATCTGAGCCGATAGGACACACGATTGTGTGGGAGGGGGGAAAATCACTGAAACAAATTTACTGAGATCGGTTTGGTAAGCATTATGCTTTTAATTTTATTTCATAATATTGTCATTTATTCATCCAACCAATATTTATGAAGCTCCTATTATATGTGTGCTGGGCAACCAAGACTTATCCATGAATAGGAAGAGCTTCTGAATACTAATGTCAGATGAGGTGGATACTCTGACTTCAACCGCAGAAGTCAAACACACGATTCTCCAGAAAAGCTTTGTTTTGGGTCCAGCATAGCAATCCCAAGGTCTTGTCATCTGCAATCCATGGAAGGATTCGATGGATTTTACACCTCGACTTTACTCCCAGGGGAAAGGGAACACAAATGAAACGTGTCCAGAAAATATGGGGTATTCCTCATTCCAAGTAGGTTTCTGCATAGAGAAGTTTGTTTACTGTTCTGCCGAAGTATTTTTTAGCAAAACTTGAGTTCTTTAAGAGCAGACAGCGGGAAGCCTGGTAAAAGAGAAACGCTCAGCGCCAACAGCATGACTTTTAGGGAAGGAGGAAAGGAACACGGCGCACATTGTGCACCCCCTATGCGCAGAGCTTTCTAGAATGCTCTTCTTTAAGGCAAGTAGCAACCCAAGAGAGACAGCCCCCTCTTCCTCCTCCTCCTCCTCATCGCCATCACCATCACCATTATTTGTATTATTACCATTCTACAGATGAGGAAACTGAAGTTCAGAGTGGGGAAGTGACTTACCTGAGGTCACACGGCCAGCACGAGGTCACTTCATACCCTCCACACTGCCTCCACAGGACAGCTGCACGGAAGTCACACAGCTTTTAAGCCACGCTTGCTCAACGCAGCCTTCTACATTCGTTCCAGTACCCCACTGACGACAGTCAATGTTCATAACCTGTGGACTACTAAGTACGTCCCTCTTATTTCGTCATCCACTCCCCTTCTGTCTTGTGTTTTCTTGTGATCTATGCTCGATCCGAGGAAGTTGATATTTCAAAATGATTCATTCTGCTCTGCCAACTGCATGGCAAGACTGCAATAAATGCTCTCTGGTTGAAGAGTGTGTTCTGTGAGCAGAAAGACATACTATCTAAATTCACATCATGTTTTGGACCACCAACTAATACACCGGCATGTCAATATACTGGATTGTTTACATACAAAGTAAATGTCAGGCAAAGGGAAAACCCTTTTGTCAGTTACTAGACATTGCTCTTACCTTCTGGGACATGTCAGATTGAAGCAAAACACGCCTGTTTCATCCTGTCATTACATTTGACCTAAACTTCATTTTAAAGCTGTAGTATTGATTAGGCTTTAGAAAAGTGTTTGCCTTGGAATTTGATTTAAGTCTCGCCCAACAGTCACTTGTCAAGAATGTAACAGCTTTACAAATGAAACTAAAAAGGATACATTTACTTCCAATTTCATTAAGAAAGAGATTGCGCGGAAGCAGACAAGTTGGAAGGGCCGCAGCCGGTCCTACCATCCACTGGCTCAAATGCTTGCCCGGGCCAGTTTATGACTGATCTAGTCAGGACGTGACCAGGACGTTTTCTGCTCCATGGTAAGCAGCAGTTCAAAGGCCTGTTGACAGCTGATATTAGAGCTTTCCTTATGTTTATCTTTTTCTTCCTCTTTCAACACGAGATTCCTGTGAAGAGCCTTTCTGGTTCTAGGACGCCGAGCGACGGCGGACTGCAGCCTTCCTTGGCCCTGTGAGGAAGCGGGGATTTTCGGCGAGATGTCCCCCACTGCCAATGAGATCAAAGGGACACACGCAGAGGCGCTCCCCAGTTAGTGGGTCTTTACAGCAGCCCTCCAGTGCGCAGGGGACTGCCATGCCGGCCTTACTACCGTGTACACTTGAAACAACACCTCGCTCCTCCTGATCGCTACTGGTTTCTATAGAAACAAGAAAGAATCTGTTCTTTTGCTAAAATTTTCCCCTAAAGCTTTTTCTAGCACTGTATAAAACATTTATTTTGTGCTATCACAGTCCTCCATTTAGAGCGTCATTTAACCAATCAAAGAACAATGGGCTGAGTAAAGATGAATGTGTGCTCCGTTTGCAGAAACCAAATCCTCTGTGCGTGAAGCAGCCGTGGTCAGCTCATCTCTCCTGGGTCACTTTAGGACTCGAGCATTGTAGAGCAAACACTTGAAACAATGGTGTGTCGGAGAGCGAGAAGGGGTCAAGGAGGTCTCTGCCCAGCCACGAGCTGACTTTTTCACTCCGCAACACTTCGGCAGTTACAGTATTTAAATGAACCGTGTCTCATCAGTGTCGCCATAAATTATCCTTGAAAACTCCAGAGCTCCTGACCACAGGATCGTGAGTCACGGCCTCCATGCCTGTGTAGCTTCGCTTCGAGATAACGGCTGGGTTTCCCTGCCTTATTATAGTGTGGCCTTCTCCGGGGACCACATTTGCTCAGGAGTTGCCAAGGCTAGTAAATATTGTATCTGTCTCTTGTAATCACCAAGCAAACAGACTTGCCCTCTGTCACATAAAACCCCCAGAGCTGTTGGGCCATGGAAGAGGTATGGAACTAGGGCCGTGCTTAAAAACGAAGAAGGGGAATCTCTGTGGCATAAATCAAGACTAAATCCACTACGTGGCTGCAGGTGTCTGGTCTTCTACCAGATTCCATCCATTTATTCGTGCCTCAATAAATATTAATCGAGTGCTAACTATCTGCCAGCCACGGGGTTTCCAGCCTTACAGGTAAGGTGCAGCATGGAGCAACAGACACGATGCCTGTTCACCTGGAGTTCATAATCTAGCAGGGAGACGGGCAGTAAACAAATGACGACACGCACAAAATGAACTGCAATCAAGAAACGCTACGAGGCCAAAACTACCGAGTGCCTGAGAGGGAGCAGAAGGTGGTGTAAGGGGCCACACAGACACCTTGGGGTTTGGCCGGCACCTTGCTTCTAAAGACCTCCAAAGTTGGGTCTGGCCTCAGGTGAAATTAACTTGAAACTTGTGCATCTTTTGCAAGATCATAACACGGTCTGAGATCTTGAGACAAGGTCAATGGCTCAGCTCTTCGGGACAGATGGTTTTTTCCATGTGGAGCTTCTTAAGGATGGGGGCCTCACAGACTACCTTGGTGACTCATCTGGCGTTTGAACACGTCATGAGTCTGGAAGCTCCTTCTTTGCCACCACGAATGCTAAGTGACTGCACTCTAAAGTAATTCAAGAAGGTGGTCCTCGGCCGGAAGAGGAGGGAACGCAGCTGTCACCGAAATGTATATTTCATGCTCTGAATCAGGTACGGACCGGGCGCCAGAGCCTGGAGGCTGACTCTTTACCCCCAAAGCATGTATCAGGTAAACAAATGGCTCCTCAGTGTTCATACTCACCCAACCAATTTCACACTCTGCATTCCTTTCTCTTTTACTCGGAATCTTAACTTTGGGAACAAAGTTAGTATAAGGTTAAGCAAGAGACACTTCGAATGTATACTAGCAAAGAGCAGAAGCTTGGAAGTTAGACTCGTTGGGTCTGAACCCTGACCGTACCACTTTTAGCAGATAAACTTGGGCAAATGGCATAATATTTCTGAGTCTTGGTTTCCTAACCCGTGAAATGGGGATAATAGTAGTTCATGGAGTTGTTGTAAATGTTAAATGAGATACTGTGTGTAAACTACAGGGCGCAGTGCTTATAGCCGAGACTAAACTTTCTGTAAACGAAGGCGGAGGGCGTGCACACACCTGGGGATGTACTTCTGACATGTGCTTTTATACACATACGTATGTGTGTATACCTACCACCTTATTCCTGGATACATACAACCTAGCCTATCGCTATCTAGACACCTCCGTATCCACTCATATGTAGTTCGGACAGCCTTGTTGACCTTTCTGTCCCCAGGGTTGAGTTCGGGATCCAACACCGTTGTTACGTGACAAATGGTTGTGAAAGGAGAGACAAGAGGAATAAAGATTCGTATTTGAGAGTTTAAAAATATGGAGGTTCTGCGTTAACACGCTGTCTTGAGAGACACGTTAACTGGGTTGACAAGAGTTTCTGCGAACACTTTTCCGGTAACTTCGGACTCAATTCTTCTGTGCACCGTGGGCCATTTTAATGAAATAGAACCAATTGTAATCAAGTGCACTCGGGGCCATAAACCTGGAGCAAGCATATGGATTTACTACATTACATTTGCACTCCTAAGGTTTGTTAAACACCTCAGGATGAAAAAAAGCTAATAAATACGAGATTTATTTTTATCGTTATTAACTTTAAATGGAAAAAGCTAAAGATAGCAGAGAACCTAAAAGCTCAAACTAACGTACTCAAACGACTATGTATTTAAAATTCTTATGGCTAATGACCTTAAAATTTTTCTAGCTCTGTTTCCTAGGAATAAAAACCAAATCAGCGCTAATAAAAAATATTCATAAATTTTTGCTGCTGATGCCCTTAGGGGAAGATCGAATAAAGCATTTGAAAGAAGCCAGTTTTTACAACCAGAGAAAATAAAATACAGGAGATACAGAATTTGTTCTTCTCATATACACAAACTAGAGATGAATTACACAACGCTCCTCCGAGCGTCGAGAAATAATTTTCTCCCGCACGTCCATGATTCTACTGATGACAAGCATCTACGCTCTTTCCTCTTCACTTCAATTACGTGTGATGGATCAGATCTTGCACCTTCCAAGGCGGAAGAAGAGGAGGAGGAAAATGAACATGATTTTACTGCAATTCCACTTAGCCATTTCGACAGTCTCTATCGAGCCTTACTTTGTGGAATGTGCTCTCCAGGGACTGTGGGAGATAGGTACGGTATAGTGTGTGAGGCAGCCGGAAAAAAAAAAAAAATGACCATAACATAAGCCAGAGGAAACACACGGCAAGAGTGTACATTTGGCCTGGAGAAATCCAGGAAGGCTTCTGGGAGGAGGTTGCACTTCAGCTGAACACTGAAGAATAATTAGGCTACTGGAGACAGAGAAGGTGAGGGAACAGTCTTTCTGAGCATTGGAAGAGCGAGAGGAAAGGCACAGAAGAGGAGTGAAGGAAAGAAGAATAAGTCATTAAGAATGTGAAAATGGTATCAAACGGCAGAGTGGAAGCTGGGTGAGAAAGGGCAGGTGAGACCGCATCGAGATGCCTCTAAGAGAACGTGCCGAGTGGCGCCGAGGCTCTTCTGTTTAATCGGGAAGGAACTACCCAACACTTCGGAGGAGAAGAGCTTTCTTCCAGACAGCTCATTGCCATCCGCTTTCCGGGGCATTCGGTCCCAGGCATCACGATACTGCCAGACGAGCAAGGGCCGCCGCGGATTAGTCGCATCCTTCCACTTTCCTTCTCACTCTGCGAATCCTTTGCGCCCCCCCTCCGTGTCCACGATAACCCTTGCAAACAAAAGGTAGACAAGTTCCAAAGAGAGGGGCAGTCATCTTTCCTACCTTCCTTCCTTCCTTCCTTCCTTCCTTCCTTCCTTCCTCCCTCCCTCCCTCCCTCCCTTCTTTCCTTCCTTCCTTCCACCAAGTGGTTACTAGAGCCCTGCCACACACGCTAGACATTCACACCGACACCAGAAGCGCCCGGAGGAGCGAGGCAGGGTGCCCTGTCTCTCCTCATGTGGCTCGCCGTCTAGTCGGGAAAACAGCCCAGGCTGAGATTCGGTCCCCAGACACCCGAGAGCCTACAAATGAGCACGTGCGATGGGGAGGAAAAGGCGAAGCTTGGCAGGCTGTGTTCCGTCGCATTTCGCTCTCGTCCAACCGAAGGTACAACCCCAGGCATTTACAGGCCAACTCTCCAGCGACTCGAACACGACACATGGTAAATGACGGAGCCAGCATCCGGCTGGCGCTGGAAACCAAAGCCGGGAGGGCCTGTCCGATTCCTGCCTTTCGCTAGCCTTCGCCCCCGCGCACGCACCGGACCTGCGACCGTCCCGTCTCGGCCCCCCACGCCAGCATCGACGGCTGGCCTCCCTGCCTGCTCGTTCCCCTCCGCCGGCTCCCGGTGGCCAGGGCGCCCTTCTAAGACGTAAGTCAGATCGCGCTGTCCCCCGGCCCCTGCGCGCCGAGGCCCCCCCCGCCGCAGGTAGAATGAAATTCGAGTCGCTTATCTCAGCCTTTGAAGCACCCGCTGATCTGGTCGTGCGCCTACCTCCCTGACGCCATCCGCCGTGAGGTTACCATCCTTGACAAGGCGCGTTTTGTTCCTCGAACGAGCCAAGCATGTCCCTGCCTCGGGGCCTTCTGTAATTGCGCGGCTCTCTCCTCGAGAAGCTTCCCCGAGACGCTGGCTTCCCCTCCTCACTCAGGCCCTTCTTGGACCACCCAGGCTCAGGCCGGCCCCTTCCGCTTCTCTAGCCAGTCACAGTCCTGTTTTCATTCTTCAAATCACTCGCCGCGGTCGCACGCGAGACCCTTTCCATCTGTGTTCATTTCTGCACATCTGCCCGCTCGGACTAGAACGTTCGCACTGCGGAAACAGGCACCGAGTCCCCTCCCCTTGGTGCCTGGCTCAGGGCCTGGCATTCGGCCCCTCGCAAGAGGTGGGTACGGGAGGGAGGAAAGGAGGAGAAAGAGGGGACGGATGGGTGGGAAGAAGAGAGACATCTGCTAGTCTCAGGACTATCGGGTTTGTTTTAGAAACTCCAGTGGTTGCGTCGGCCCAGGTCCATCTGTAGCCTAAGCTGTCGGAGGGCCTGGGGCAGGGAGTGGGGCGCAGCCAGAGCCACTGTCTTCTTGACACCTTGCCCGACGGGACGGGACAGGGCTCCGGAGGTGAGTGAGGTCTGCGATCTTTCTGAGATCCCTCGCAGGACACAGGGGGCCAAGACGAGACATGGAAGGTGCCGCTCTCCTGAGCATCTCGGCAGGACCCTGTGCGGCAGGGTCTGTCCCGCCACGGGTGGCGGCCTATCCTAGCGCCGCATGACTTACTCGCCCTTCGGCCGTGGCTTCTTGACATGAAACCGACACGCGGCTCCCAGGACAGCACGGGCTGTGTCTACATGATGCCAGAGTAAGCTGCCCAGTGATGACACGTGGTTAAAAAGGCAATCGGTCAGACCGGTCACTCGACGTCAGGTGGACACAGCCCGGCGGCCACACGCCAGCACCACTCTATGGCCTTAAATCACTAAGGAAGCAACAATGGCGGGGCCGGCGAGCTCTTCTCCGCCATCACCACTTTCCCAGAAGTAGGTCCGACAGGTTCCCAACGTCTCACAGCTAGGATTAGAACTTGGGGAACCCTGCATCTCAATCATGAGCTCCGCAGGCGAGGGGCCATTTCCATCGTGACTTCTGCATCTGATGTCAAGTGATCATGAATATTGTATAACTTGTCTCCTTCTCGGAGTTTCTTTTTTGTTTGTTTCTTTCTTTTAGTAGGATGCCCTAAGGTTAACTGTTTCGCTTAAGGGCAATTCACCATTGAGCCACTGTCATAAAAAGAGGTGAGAGAATGCAGATCTCCAGGAAAGTCAAGCAGCCAGCCAGAGAGCTTCCGGGCACAGAGGCCTGAGGCTGTGTTCCTAAGTGTCATCGTGAATTGCACAGGCCCTTCAAGATTAGGACGACCCCCATCCCCCACCGCCCCGCAGCACCAGAGATTCCAGTTGGGTTCCCGGGGGGCCGAGGCGGGGCCCAGACACCCACCAGCACCTTGGGAAAGCACCCCGGCACCTCCCCGGCACCCACACCACTACCCTGAGGCAGAGCCTGGCTGCGGGACCAGGCCGCAGAAGAAAGCCACGGGGCGGGGCGGTCCCAAAGCAGCGATTCAGGAAAACGCTGGACGGAGGCTTTGCTGAGGCCGGACCGACTCCTGCTCGCCGGGTCTGTGGGTCGTGAAAGGAGATCGGTGCCGGGACCAGTTCCCGCGGCCGACTTGACTGCTCCCCGCCTCCCACACCCGACCGCCTGCGCGATCCTCACGAAGAAGGTTCTCTTCATGGCGCTTGGGTTTCCCCAATAGAGGGTCCCGATCGAGCCAAGGTGACATAGTTAGAAGTGACTGGGAAATGGCAACCCCGCTAATGAAGCGCTAAAAGACTCAAAGGTTATTTTCCCTTATTCATTTGTCAGATTCGTTCAATCCTTTCTCGTTTCTAAAACCCAGCAAATATGTTTCTGAGTACCCGCCGAACGTCTGGCTGGCAGCGTGGACTTTATCCTCAAGGAAGCCATACTATTCTGAAAGAGGCAGAAGCCCCCAACAAATACTCAGACCCTGCCGTGCCAAGTGCTGTCGGGAGAGCTGCAGAAAGTGCTGCGAACGCCCAGAGGTAAAATACTTTCTGATAGAGGAGCCAGTGGAGGGGGAGACAGACAAATCGGGGAAAACTCGAGAGAGATGGCATTAGAGCCGGGCTTTCAGGGGAGCAGCAGGTGTCCAAAAAACTCAGTCGTCAGGATAAATGCAATTTTAGGGCAACATTTTTTTAATTAAAACAAATGCAATAATTTTTTTTTCTTTTCGCTCTGGGCTCTGACGTTGCTCAGAACAGCACTGTTCCTGATCCTGGCTTTATTTTAAAATTAAATCTTTCTGGGGCACCTGGGTGGCTCAGTTGGTTGAGCGGCCGACTTCAGCTCAGGTCAGATCTCACAGTCTGTGGGTTCGAGCCCCACGTCGGGCTCTGTGTTGACGGCTCATCAGAGCCTGGAGCCTGCTTCAGATTCTGTGTCCCCCCCTCTCTCTGCCCTTCTGCTGCTCACACTCTGTCTCTATGTCTCTCAGAAATAAATAAACGTTTAAAAAAAAAAAATAAAATAAAATAAAATAAAATAAAATTAAATCTTTCTGGGGCGCCTGGGCGGCTCGGTCGGTTAAGTGTCCAACTTCGGCTCAGGCCATGATCTCAGAGTTTGCGGGTTCGAGCCCCGCGTTGCGCTCTGTGCTGACAGCTCGGAGCCTGGAGAGACCTTGGATTCCACGTCTTCCTCTCTCTCTCTCTACACCCCTCCTCACATTCTGTCTCTCTCGCTCTCAAAAGTGAATAAACGCTCAAAAAATTACTTTCAAGTGAGATCTTTCGTCCGGCATGGATGCTCTTATATTCATTTTGATTTTTGTACGACTGCCACGTTCGATATTATTTCCCTCAACCGCTCAGTGTTCGGGGCCACCGAAGCGCCACGCCAGGGCGAGGACCTCACGCGCAGCCACCACAGGCACGGCCGCCCTGAGCCGAGCCATCTATGTGATGAGGGAGTAGAAAATTCGCCATTGTTCCACGCGCCCAACTAGAAAAGACCAACTCCGACGGCCACACCGGCCCGCCCCCACACTACCTAAAACATGACAGGGTCGAAGGTGCCAAGAACCAGGAACGGAAGCCCGCGGCCTTCGAGGGGCCTGGGACTCCTGGGGTCCGTTAATGGGTTTCCTCTAAGTGAAGTCGGCACTTCAGAAAATGCCATCCATTGCTATTTTCCTCCCTTTGACTCAATTAATGCATTTGGCGCTGGTAACTAAGTTCCCCTCGGCTGAGTAAAACTACAGAGCCAGTGCCAGTCTCTCCGAGGTGGGGGGGGGGGGGGATGGAGCCACTTCCAAGACTTCCAGGCTGTAATTTTTACATTACGGTGTTATTACCAAGAGGTGGTTTTGCTTGGCACCTCCTTTTCCATTTCTTTTCTTACATGTTTGGAGACAGGCACGAGAACGTATGCGCTCTTGCTCTCTCTTATTTCTTCGAAATATTCCCCCGTTTAAAAGGGGAAGATGGGTATCGGGAACCCGGCTCGGTGACAGAGGAGCTATATGTAGGTCCGTAAATGAGACAGCCGCGTGGGGAACGACCCCCCAGCCCCTGGCTTCTGGCTTCTGGCTTCCAATACGCCGCACGGTGAGCAGGGCGAGCCGCGGCTCTGATCGGCCTCCCTGATTTCTGTCCGGATTTATGGCCTCGTTTGTTCCTGATAAGAGCTACTTACCCCTGCACGACCGTACCAGGAAAAGGCAAAATATGACCTAGCAGGGCAAAATAGAAGAGAAAAACCAAACCAAGTCGGAACTTCGAACATTCACTGCTTCTGCCCTGACTGTTTCGCGCCTTGAATAGAAAACTCTATATTCCCTCAGACTTGCCGACATGGTCCCCACTTGCGCCTGTGTCCCCAGTACACAGGCGCTGCGCCGATTTCGCACACACTGGTCACAAGCAGTGACGCACGAGATGGGGTGAAATATCGGATGGGCCCTTGACAAGTTCTGGAGCTCGGGCAGGCGACTCAATCACTCTGCAGACGCAACTGGCACCATCTGCAAAGACGGCTGCCTCGTTCTCTAAAAGAACCACGCGTGGGACACCTGACTGGCTCAGTCGGCGGTGTGTGACTCTTGATCTTGGGATTATGGGTTCGAGCCCCATGTGGTGTGTGGAGATTAGTTTAAAAAATAAAATCTTTTAGGGGCACCCAGGTGGCTCAGTCATTTAAGCATCCGACTCTTGATTTCGACTCAGATCATGATCTCGTGATTCATGAGATGGAGCCCTGTATCGGGTTCTGAGCTGACAGCACGGGGACTGCTTGGGATCTTCTCCCTCTCTCTCTCTCTGTCTCTCTCGTTCTCTCTCTCGCTGCCCTTCCCCCACTCGCACGCTCACGAACTCTATCTCAAAAATAAATAAACTGTAAATAAAAATAAAATCTTCTTAAAAACCACAGGTGAATGAGTTAAAACATAGAAAACACACTCCTCGATTCGTGGGAAGTATTCAGTAAGATGCTAGCTATCATGACAAATATTTTGGAGAATCTTTATACTCATTTATAGAAAGATGTATTTTAGGACATTTTTTAACATGTATAACATGTCAGAACAATTTTTAGGGCTGTTGAAGTCAATCGCTTATGATTTGGTAGTTTTTTAATGTTTCTTTTTGAGAGACAGAGAGACACAGAGCGCGAGTGAGGGAGGAGCGGGGGGGGGGGGCAGGGGAGACCATCAAATAATGAGACTCTTCATGTAACAAACCAGCACACATTTGACATTCAAACGAATACCGGCACCTTCGAAGCAGCGCGAAGAGGAAACTATACACGGTTTTCAAGGAGGCAGGCACT
This sequence comes from Paguma larvata, assembly GCA_030068075.1. Lineage (NCBI taxonomy): Eukaryota > Metazoa > Chordata > Mammalia > Carnivora > Viverridae > Paguma > Paguma larvata. The sequence goes on along the minus strand of CM057830.1, from coordinate 116,764,656 downwards.
GCTCCACAAAGTTTAGAATTCCTCTGAGGGAATTACCTTCAGCTCTAGTTATGAACCATGCATGAAAATGAAGCTCATTATCTTAGAGCCGCGGCTCATTTTTTAGTAAAATGTGTATTCGACCTTATCAGCCTCCTTACTTGCCAAATCTGGCTCCAAATTACTTTCGGTTGTTTCAGAAAAAAAATCACCGATGTTATCAGGAGATGAAAATCTGAGGCTTATGATGATATTCGGAAAGAACGAAATTGCGCACTGTCACCAACCTCGTTTGGCTGTTTTGTTGGACTAAGGCGGCGCCTCCCGAGGAGGTCACTTTGAATGGAGCTAAACCCAGGTTGGATAGGTAGGTTCTGGACATGGTGGTTCAGTGTCGCCCACTTTGTACTTGGCGGTCAGTGTTATAAAGCCTACGAAAGGGAGGCACGAACATTTGTTACCCAGTCAATTTCCTAACTAAACCTTTTGACCACTTTCACTTTTGGAAAGTTAATCTCCACCGATTTTGAGATGCTACACAGAAACAGCAATCCGAACGAGAATAATTCCTCTGAAATCCTCTGTTTTCAAAGTTACTTTAAAAGTAGAAAGGCCGTTTGACTGTCATGTAGCCATATATAGGATGCGAATACTTTTCCAGAGGAAAAACTTCTTCCCCACAGGGTTAATAACGAAAATGCTGATACGCCCTTAACTATGGTGGCGCCCGGAACCAGCACTATAATTAATCTAAATGTACTGTAATTACACTAAATGTTACTTCTGTAGAATAGTTCAAATCATGTGGCTTCTTTATGCTTAGATAACATGCAGTTTATTTCCAATCATGGACGGAGGCATGATTTGCTACAGGAACATTAGGTCTGGAAGCAATATCTTAATCAAATCAGAATTTCTTCTGTAAAACAAATCTTTGGCTTTTGAGGAATGAGAAGCATCGGATGCCTTAGGGTAGAGATGCGAAACCGAGCTGAAATCCGCATGGCCAGGTCTCTCCCTCTGCCCTCTGGCTTCCAGCCAGTGACAAGCACATCCGTGTAGCCTCCTACCTACATACCCACACTTTCTATGGTCGTAAACCACCATGGCTACTTCTAAATTACGCCCTGAAAACTCCGCGCTGAAAATCAGTTGTAGGAGACTTCACCTCATGCAGTTTATTTATTTCTTCAGAACAGAAGCCGGTTGCTTTTGGGAAGGAACTCATTTAAACCAAACCTAATAGCAAGCATCCATAAATTAGAGGGTTATTGATATGTGCATAATTTGATGCATAAAAATTGAACGAATACTCCGAGGCTGAAAACACAGACTCTTACACACGCAGAAAGATCTCGATGGTGATGTTACTTTCGTTGGGGGAACCGAACGGACTGTATGTATGTAGCAACACCTACACTCACTGGCTGCCGTCATCTTTCTAACTGTTCACTGGCTCCTCTCCCAGGTGCTGTAGGCTCACACATTAACCAGCTACAAAATGAAATGCCAGTCTTGCTGCCAGACATGCCTTCGCAAATCCAGGTCTGGTGCCCAAATCGGGAAGCGGAACGTATTAAGGATTGAAAAGGTCGAGATAGAAACTGCTGTATGAGGGCAGGGCTCAGACTCACTCTAGCACCATGCTAACATGTGCTTTTAAATACAAGTCACAGGAGGCATAGCTCTTCCTCTTCGTAATGCACACCGATGACCCAGTACTCAGGGTGTGGCTGATGACGAGACGAAGAGCCAAACACAGGTCCCAACAGAGACGAGAATCCTCTTGCTGCCCTTTCCCTCCCCTTTGCAGCAACAAGGGAATGAGACATCTCCCCCAAAACTCTTGTCAACATGCTCCGTCTTCTTTTTTCTTTTTTCAAGCTTCCTTATTTATTTTGAGTAGAGGAGGGGCAGAGAGAGAGAGGGAGAGAGAGAATCCCAAGCAGGCTCTGCACCATCAGTGCTTAGCCCGACACAGGGCTCAATCCTACAAGCTGTGAGATCATCACCTGAGCCAAAATCAAGAGTCAGATGCTCAACCGACTGAGCCACCCGGGTGCCCCACTGTGCTCCGTTTTCAACTGGTGTGAGTTCAGCTGCCCAAAGGAAAGGATAGGGAGCAACTCGCACTGTGTGTGCATGGGCCAGGAGCACGGAAGAAATAAACCCCGGGAGCCAGATGATCATGGAACGTGAAACAAGATCCCGGAGGTCATGGAGTTGCAACTCATTCTCTCGCAGGATGGGCGACAGTCCCAGAGGACTTAAGTGACTTGCACAAGGTCACAAAGCAAATGAAAGATAGAGACAGGGCTACCATCCAGACACCCTAACTTCTAAGCCAGCACTCCTTTCATTGAGCAGCAAGATGCCTCTCCTCTGCAAGGCTTGACTCGGCAGGGCAGCCCGGACGCTCACGGGAATCAGCCCACCCATCTGCCCGTTCGGCTTCTCAGCCCATGTCTACGGAGCAAACATCACGTGCCGGGTCTGGAGCCAGCGGCTATGCATCCAGTGATGTCTGTGAAAACCTAAGTCCGGGTAGCGCTCTGAAGGGACTGTATAGGACTCGGTGAATACTTCGGATGTAGCATGCATGGCCCCTCATCGCAGCGTGAAATCTGGATGGCGAGATGTGGCAAATGCAAATTAAACCCAAGTGCTTCCTGTTATCCCCACAACAGAACAGTCAAGTCTGGTTTTATTTAAACACATGAATAATCCCGATTATTGGTCAAAACTGAAGAAGATTCTCAAAATGTCGGCAGCAGGGGTGAGACTGTGAAGTGGGCCCCATTCTAACCCCCTAACCTTACCTCCCTCCACTCGCCCCTCCCTAGGCACGCGTAAACTTGATTTAAACCTCTTGCCTTTCCCCGATGGCATCATGGCCTTTATCAAGTCTTCCTCTCCTCTTGATAAAACAGCTACTGTGGATTAAACCCCTCAGACAGACGTCTGGCTTTGGGAAGATACACACTGTGCCTCGATCCTTCCAGCAACTAGCCCAGCACCTGGCACGTGGTAGGGGTTTTAAAGCGCTTGGTGAATGAAGGAATGAGTGAATGACCCAATCACCGCAATGGGTTTTTAATAGCCCTTTTTGTTTGTTTGTTTGAGTTTTTGACAGCCCTGGTAGGTAGGTCTCATTACGACTACTTTATAGACGATGGAAAAGAGGCCCGGAGATGTAAAGTAATTGGCCCGAGGTGACACCGCCTGTAAATGGCGGAGCTGACCATCTGGCTATTAGTTCATGCTCTGTTCTTTCTTAGCGCCTATTCTTTCTGCTTTGTCTTGTCAACTTCTAACCACGCTTTAAAGGTTAGCCCTCATCTTCCAGAAGTTTCATCTAATCCAAGGGCTGTGTCATATTTCTCCACAATGGTGTACGGAAGTATCTTCTTCCACTGGGTTCTGAGCTGCTCCGGAACCAGGACGATGTCACTGTCTTTCCCTCGCCAGCAACTGTACCGATGCCCTGCACTCAGTAAGCCCTCAGTGATACAAGTGGAAGGAGGTCAGAGGGCAGAGATGGGAAGAAAATGAGCAAACAATAAAGAAGGGATCGGAGGCACAGCCTGAGGCTCAGATATTCAGATATAGTTTGGGTCTTCGGATCATGTCACAGAAAGACATGTCTGCCTTCTGTCCACGGGGATTCAAAATTTAGTGTCACTGGGAAGTGGAAACTGAGGCCGAGCATTCTGTTCACAGAGCCCCTACCCATTCATTTCAGGCACTTTTTAAAACTCCTTTCAGAGAAAGCCATAGTAAATTGTATGTTATGTGTATTTCACTGTAATATTTTTTAAAAAGTTGGCATCTAAATTGAGCTATTATATATATATATATATATATATGTATATATATGTATATATATATATACACACACACACACACACACACACATCAAGTTTCAAAGACTGATTATCAAAAAAGTGTAACATTTCTTGGTCTAATTTCTATATTAACTTTGTGGTATAATTGTCATGGTTTAAATACATTGGGTTAAAATACGGTATGTATTAAAATGAGTGTCACCTGTTTCCTTTTCCTTTTCCTAGTGTGGCGAGCAGCAAATCATAAGTTGTCTGTGGCTTGCGTACAAATGCTAATGAGCAGAACCCATCGGTATCTTCCTTGGTGTGGTGGCTACCTGGGCGTATGCAACTGTCAAAACTCGTGGAACTGAACACCTAAGATCTGTGCATGTCATCGTCTGTCTGTTACAGTCCCATCACCAGAAAAAAATGACACATGCATGAGACAGAAGGCCACAGAAGAAAGAGTCTCCTGTTTTGTCACCCGCAAAGAATGTGTTCAGACATAAAAGTGAGGACCACCCTTTTAAAACCCCACTAGATGTCAGATATTTGGTGTCTCACCACCAAGACCAAACTAGTGAGGAGAAGAAGCATCTCATTTCCTGTTTGCTTTTTTCTCCCACAGACCAACAACTGCTCAGAACAGAGCTGGGCCCTGACTGACTTAGGAACTGTCACTACAGAGGAAGTACGTGAGGGATGTCCCTGATTTCCATATCTAGAGGTAAACAGACTTTGAACAAAACACGTTAGAGAAAAATTGAAAACCATTAAAGCCTTCCATTCTGCCTGATTTGACTTTTTCATTCACGCAAAGGTATCTGTGCTGTGAGGCCAAGACTCGCCTTGTAATATTAAACTTGGTCCTTCTAGTCAAGAACAAAGCAGCCAAGCGCACAGACCAAGGAGCGTGGTGGGCCGTTCGGGAACAGTGCTCAGAACACGCCGGGAACCGACAGCGATTTGAGGCAAATGTACCCACATGTCGGACTCCACACATCTGGCTCCAAGTGAAGAGGGGACCGACCACAAGCCTCCCCAGGTGGAGACAACCCCAAAGCTACAGCACAGCCGGCCCCGGCTCCCCCTTGTATCTGGTCTGTGAAGCCCCTGCCTGCAAGAGGGCCAAACAGCCGGCTCAGGCTACTTGGCGCTGGCGCACATTGGCGAGGGTAAGGCTGTGGGGTCTTCACACCCCAATGCACCCCTCACCTTCCCCCTCACTCTCTGCGAGGTACAGGACATGCATCGGAGCACCGGGGCGCCCAAGGCCGAGCTCAGGTAGAATGAACGACCAAAATGACTAGGCGTATGACCATGTAGAAAAAGGTAACACGGGCTCATTGGAAAACAAAACCAGCCATTTTTAAAAAGCACAAAGAAGAACACTTCATTGCCGTCTAGTATATGGACGTACCCAACTTGATGCAAGTCTTCTCTTACTGTTGAAAACGTGGACCGTTTCCCATTTTAGCCTTGCTTCATGATCTAACCTGTATAAACAAATCCATGGACATCAATCCCCTCTGTCCACAAGGAGACTGAGACATTTAAATAATTCTCTTCTACAAACGTGCACCACAAAGGTCCTGATTCCTGACAGAAGTTCACTGCACAAAAGTCACACAGAATTTCCCGAGTTAATACCCCACTCGTTCTCAGTGCTTAACATTTTGCCGACCCTGACATACTTCTCTTGACTAGATCCCAATTCTGTCAGCTCTCATTCTAACAAAAATCCAGTCTTGAAGATAAGAACCAATCCTTTGGGGGCCAAACAATAGCAAATCGATATTTTCCAGCTAAAGGACAAGTTGGGAGGTGCAGGATTACGTGGGAGGGGGGAGAGCGGGGGTCTTGCTCCAGTTCTTGGAGGAAGCTATTTGAACGTGCTCGATAAACTATTAAGCATATCATTTTCAATCACCAAGAGGGAAACACCGTAGCCTCCTCTCCCGATGCTGTCTAATCACAGTTGTGAGCTCTAGAAATAGCAGCTGGGGGAAGGAAGAGTAAAGAGTGGTCAAAGCAGATCTGGAAAAACTCATCGCAAATCTAAGGAAGCCTCCACTTACGGCTTTTTTTCTCCACTAACGAAGTCTGTGACTGCCATCATCCAGGTTTAGATACAAAATGCTCACCGACCCTCTGGAAATCTCGCCTTGGCATCTCCAGGCCTGGGATCACAACAGGGGGAGGGTCAGAGAGCCACAGAGACTCTTAGAGGCCTGGGAAGACGCAACTCAGAGGAAAGGAAAACGAGGCTGTGATTATCCAGCTGGAGGAAGACTGAAATGAGGGAGGAATTCTCAACTTTGTTCAAACATACAGGGGATGGTGAGTGGCCCACGGAACTCGCTCACACTCCACAAACTGAACACAGAGAAATGGATTTTATCCGCAACAGGAGAAAAATCACCTTAGCTGTACCAGAAAATTTCCCAGTGGCTTGTCCGGCCATCCCTTCGTGAGGGTGACCACGCCACAAATATGTGTTCAGAAATTACTTGCTGGCCAACTGAATGTGTTTCCAATAAAGACTCATTCATTAATTTCAGGCGTATTTGTTGAGTTTCTGCTATTTACAGGTAAGGAAATACAGAAATAACAGACACAACCCCGCCCTCAAGGCTGTGGCTCAGGAAGACTTTTAACTAAGTAAAACAAATAAAAACCAAAAACTTTATACTAGTACAGAGTTATTTTCATGAGAGATCATACTGGAAATCTTAAAAATGATAAAGGAGGTACGTAGCCCATGCACGTTAAGGCACACAGACCCGAAAAGATGAAATTTTTATCCTCTTGATTCCACGAACTAATTGGCCAGAATCCATTTTGTCTACGCAGTAAGACCAGAATGTGATGTTTTAAAACAAATACGGGGGCGCCTGGGTGGCTCGGTTGGTTAAGCGTCCAACTCTTGATTTCTGCCTAGCTCATGACCTCACGGCTGGGGAGTCTGAACCCCCCATGGGAGTCTTGCACTGACGGCGAGGGGTCCACTTGGGATTCTCTCTCGCCCTCTCTCTCTGCCCTTTTCCCACTGGCCCGTGCTCTCTCTGTGTCTCATAATGAATAAATAAACTTTTTTTTTAAATAAAAATAAACCGGAAATGGCTGCTTCGCGCAGCCACCCCCGAAGACGCCGACGGACATTTCAGTCACAGACAGCTCTAAAATGCAAATGAGAACGCTGTGTGTGGCAAACGCGGGGGAGCAGCGGCCGGAAATGAAACATTGTGCCAACCTCCCCGGCACAGAGTATCTGTCCGTGAAACCCACAGAGCACAGGGCAGTGCTCGATGGCCGTGGGTGGCAAGAGCTGAACGAAACGATCTCAACCCCCCCAAGGCAGAGCGTCCCACAGCGTGACCGGCTGCCAGCACCAAGTTCGCCGGAAGGACCTCGGGTCACCACAGTGGACTTGCTGCAGCGGCAAGACGGCGGAGCCGCGGTGGCCACCCCACACTGCCATGTCCTGCTCGGCACGAGGCCTCTCTCGAGCCATGAGTAAGCGTCCAGTGACGAGAGCCTGGCAAGGAGAGCGGTGGGGAGTGACATATGTCAGATGAGAGGAGACAAGACCTTGATCTTGGTACACACCTAGGCAGACAGGGAGCAGTAACGAGAAGGGAACACCTCCAGCTAAATCTGTGTCTTCAGGGAAGGGCTTTTCCTCGTTCGATTCTGATTAAACCTGGATGCTTGGGAAGGCGACGCTTCTCCCCTGAGAGCTTCTTAATTACAGAGGGGCCTTGGGACCAGACCACATTCGTGGCAACTCAATTTGTTGTGCTGTTGCACAATCCCCCCCGCCCCCCCACATCCTACTAAAGCGTGTTGGAAACTCTGCTCCTGAAAATGATTCACAGGCCTCACCCGAAGGTGAGAATAAAGCAATCCCCGCCCCCCCGCAGAGAAATGCTGAGGACAAAATCAGGGAAGACACACAGGGTACCCACCATAGCAAGTGGCCCTTGATAGGCAGGCCACTTGTGGGCAAAGACTCATGCCTTTTTACCCCTGGGAAGGACAGAGACCACCTGCATCAGAATCACGCTGGACTCTTTTTCTATGTTTATTTGCTTTTGAGAGAAAGAGAGAGAGAGAGGGAGAGGGAGAATGCAAGTGCGGAAGGGGCAAAGAGAGAGGGAATCCCAAGCAGGCTCTGAGCTGTCCGCACAGAGCCCGATGTGGGACTCAAACCCAGGAACCGCGAGATCAAGACCTGAGCTGAAGCCGGACGCTCAACCGACTGAGCCCCCCAGGCGCCCCACCCTGGACTCTTAGCATAGGTGCTGCTTTCTGGGCCACACCCTGCACCCACGGAATCTAAAATCCTAACGAGAGTTCCAGGGGTGACCCTCGGGCGCACTAGGGTCTGAGATCCACGCACGGAGGAGGGATCCCGAGTGCACACATCGAGTCCCTATTCCGCATTCCTTCTCTTGCTCGACCTCTGTGGCAATATGAGAGCATTTTCAAATACTATATTCAAATAAAATTATGCACGGAGGAGAAATTACTCATTCCAAAACCACAAAGATGTTACAAATGTCTGTGTTGTACGTAAGCTGGTCGCAAAGCCATTATCCATTTTTTTTCCAACAGGCCTCCCGGCTGGACCCCCAATCCCCCCAGCCCCTCGGGACACCAGCTAAACTGTCCTAAGGTACAGCTCTAACGTCGCTCCCCGGTCACTGGCAGTGGCTCTCCAGCATCCGCAGCTCCCTGCCCCCAGAGCGGAAGCTGCAGGCGGCACGGCGGCCGTGGGGACTGCGGCTGCAGCTCAGTGGCCCACCCTCACCCCGAGGCCGCCAACCACACAGCAGATACCCTCCCGCTTGGCTTGCCCGGGCCTTCCCACTGTGCTCCCTGGCATGCAACCAGCCCAAGGGATCTGCAATCCATTCCCTGGCCTTTTTTTTTTTTCCTGCTTTTTTCCCCCTGTATCCTCCACCTGGACTGTCCTCTCTCATCTCCTCATGAACAAAGGCGATCTCAAAGCCACTCTTCACCCATCGGCGTGGGAAGGGAGCGGTCCTCCCTGTGAATTCGCACCCGGCGCTCTCCCAGCTCCTAACTCTATCTACTCTTCGTGGTGTTGGTGGGCACGTATAATCTCCCCCACAAGACTGTGAATGACTCGATGGCGAAGTCGATGTCTTGACCACGTTGATTTCTCACAGCTCCTTGCACTTACTGGCCGCTCAATAAATACAACTACCAAGACCCAATCACTGCTAAATGTTAATATCTTTTTGCATGCGACCGCAGCAAACATAAAGCAGCATCACACAAACCCAACGTCACTTCTTCCAAGACCCTAAATATCCCTGGCCTGTGGAGAAGGGAAACTTGAGGCACGAGTCATTGGGACTTGTCATATTATTGATGATATGATTGGAACCATGGGAAGGTACCCATCCGAGGGATTCTTTCTCTCAGAAACAAGGAGGAAAACAATTTCCGTGTAGAAAACTACAGAGGCACTCGAACATGACTTAAGCGTCAGGGAAACAACAAAGGGGAAACGGTGGATACGACGATACACGCTGGGTCTCAAACTCCGTTCTACACAGGAAGCCAGGCAGAACACGCACGGCCGCTGCCTAGAAGCTGGAGATGCCATCATCGATCACTGGCTTCTACCAAAAATCGCAAAAGGAAAGACTCCTGCCAAGTGTGTGCTCATCATGACAGCCGGCGGTATGTGTGCACGCATACCTCCATCTTTCGTGCCTCCTTTATACGAAGGACCAGGGCACGAGATCGCTCTGTCCTTAGCACACCAGACAACACGGTCACCTCCCTGGGTCCGTCTAGAAAGCAGGTGTCGACTCTGTCCTCAAAGCCCCTGCTACAAAGCGGGTATGCTGGCTCTCCTAAGTGGCTCCGTGGCTCTTTAAATAAAAACTAACTATAGAGCCAAGGCGAAATTGAAGACTGGTAGGGGAGAAGAAGTTTTCACAAGATTTACAAGCTGTGTTCAAATCAAAGGTTGCTGCATCTAACACCATTGGCGACTATTAATGGCACTTGATAATACGGATGTCACTTTTTATGTACAGCAATGTAATTAGTAGTGCCATTACTATTATCTTGCCTGTGTCACTAACTACACCTCTATAAGCATAATGTACCAGAGGGGAGAACTGAAAAATATTTTACATGAATCTATCCCATGGCTCCATGCCAAGGTATAAACGATTATTTTCTACTACAAAACATTAATAATACCTACCAGGGGGAAGTTTCTGGACGTTACTATACTAATCGCACAGTACATCTCTGACTGTGAAGGTGATGAGTCCCACCATTTTTGTTCGCATCTTAGGTATAAAATTAGGGCACGTCAGAGAGAGAAACTGCTGGTAGTTCTGGTTCAGCGTGCTATGGGTGCCGGCCAAGCCAAGGCACCATAAGCAAGTGCCTTGACACCCAATGCCTATACCGTCAGCTCGAACTCCTCTCACTACGTGATATGAGGAGAAGTCACATTCAGTGACAGATTCCAACACAAACTTCAACCTTGTTGAGAACAGAGTCCGAAGGCTAGGTTTTTACTGGAAAATGTACATGGCTAGAGTGATTGGTCTATAGAATATTCTTCCTGGTGGTGTTGTGGAAAACAAACACCCCTATCACTATATTCAAACTATGAACCCCCAAGGAAACGATTTTACTAAACTATTTGAGGGATGGGTTGTTCTGATTAAGTACACTTTGTGGTTAAGCAAAGGGTTCATTGAAAATCTTTTATTCCATCTCTTATTGCTAAAATTCCTTTGAAAATCTGCCATTCCCCTTCATGTTTCCTGCCTTAATATGTACAGTAATAAGGTACTTCTCATTCTGGATCCTGTAGAGATTCAAGGTTATTTTCGAGCACTATTCAGTCTAGTAGATGCAGGCAGGTAACAGAAAGAAATGATGGGGCACCTGGGTGGCTCAGTTGGTTAAGCGTCCGACTTCGGCTCAGGTCATGATCTCACAGTTCATGAGTTCTAGTCCCGCACTGGGCTCTGTGCAAACAGCTCAGAGCCTGGAGCCTGCTTCGGATTCTGTGACTCCCTCTTTCTCTGCCTCTCTCCTGATTGCGTTCTGTCTCTCTCTCTCAAAATAAATAAACATTTTTAAAAATTTTTTAAAAAGAAAGAAATGAGGGGCGCCTGGATGGCTCCAGTCAGTTGAGCGTCCGACTTTGGCTCAGGTCATGATCTCGCGGTCCGTGAGTTCGAGCCCCGCGTCAGGCTCTGTGCTGATGGCTCAGAGCCTGGAGCCTGCTTCAGATTCCGTGTCTCCCTCTCTCTCTGCCCCTCCCCCACTCATGCTCTGTCTCTCTCTGTCTCAAAAATAAACATTAAAAAAATTAAAAAAAAAAAGAAATGACTCTGTCCTTATTCCATGACATAACTGAGAAATGGAGTCCAATTCAACCTGCCTGCACGTGCATATATAAGTATTGTTCCTAGAATGGAACATTCCGTACCGGGAATGGGGAGCAACTGGTTCCTCACCTCTTAAATTTAAAGAAAAATGAAGAGTAGAAAAATGCTGATTTGGACTGTCGGTTGGTGTCCAACTGACTTCATCAGTACTACGCTTGTAGAATGGATGAGGAAAAAGATGATTTCACAAGGCACTGGGAGCACAATATAACCTCCTTCTCAGAGTCCAGGCAGAGAGGCCTCAAATCTATAGCAGGTGCCCCTGGTGTCCACTCATGGAGCGTCCCGTGCTACCCCTATCATGGCCACGGCTGCAGCGTCTCGTCACTGTGCATCCGCCTGCCTATCTGCTCCCACCCGACTGAATCTTATCCTTGCCAACAATTCATCCATTTGTTTGCCAGTGAATGTCTGTCCAGTGCTCAGGGCAGCCATTCTCCAAGTGGGGTCCCTGCAAGGCAGCACCGGCAGTACCTGAGAGCTTGCTGTAAATGCCCATTCTCAGGCCCCACCCCAAACCGAAGGAATGAGAAGCTGTGGGTGGCGGGGGCACTGCAGACTGGGCCATAACAAGCCCTCCGGGTGATTCTGATGGGGACCAAAAGATTGAAAGCCTGAGGTGACCACAGAAACAATCATCCAAATCAGTAAACTTCTGAGGGAAAAAAGGGACCCAGTGACAATTACACCTGGAAAACAGGTACAAACTGGGACTATCCCAGGCAAACTAGGATGCTGACCACGCGATCCCCTCCCTATGCTGCCTTATAATGGGGTGACCGGTTAGAAGGGATACAAGACGCACCCATCTTATCTTAAACCCCTTCCCCAGTGGATCATGCTGGCGAGGTGCTGTGTATGTGACCGACTTAAAGACAGCGGGGCCCCATCCACGAGCTCCTCCTGGATCCGACTACGAAGTCAATATAAGCAAAGCTGAATTAATCAAAAGATAAACAAAATGGAGGGCGGGGTGAGAGGACACACCTAAATATTTTTCACCGTGCTTCACAGAATGGGGCCATAAAGTGGGAGAGACCTAACCCTTGAATTCAAGGGGAGATCTGGATCCTAAAACCAGCACTGTCTCCAAAGTCACGGCATGATCTCAGGCGGGGCATTCACCCCTCCAGCCTGTTCCTCGATCTGAAGTGAAGGGGTTGTGATGGCTAATGCTGGAACGATTTGAGCAAGAAAATAATTAACAACAGTATTAGATTATAACCCATAGAATAAAATAAATACCCACGAGTTCTTACTAATATAAAAACATGACCGAATAAACACTTAATAAAGGGGCAAAGGTGGCAGGTCTTCTTTACAGAAGAATTCCAATTAATAAAAGTAGAAGGAAAGAAGGAAAGAGAAAATCTTCATTAGAACACCACAGTAATAATTTCTGCAGGCGGTGTTCACTGATGGATGCTAAAATGGGTGGGTGAAGCATTGCAGAGCGATGGGATATTTGCGTAGCCTCAAAGCACCTCCTCCCAAACTGAGTCACGACTGTGGTGACTGTCCCATGGGACCAGCAATTCCGCCAACAGCTGGCCTGCCCACGCACACAAATGGAGCTCAACGGCCTTACAGTCTCATGTCTTTCTCACTAGAGGCTTTTTGAGAAGATGGCTTCTTAAAAACTTGGGAGCCCGATAGCATGGCACTTAACAAAACTTTGAAATAAGAATAAGACAATAGCTTGCCTGTCAGAATGGCCCTACAAAACGCAGGAGGAAATATTAATCTTAGTAATAAACACGCAGGAGAGCCTACCTGTTACCATGTTGCCTTGCAACGGACCCGATCTCTAAAGCAGAGACGAATCGAGACCCAAGTGCATACCACACACATACACGCCCATAATGAGGATCCTGTTGGTCCAAGTGGAAGGAACTAAAACAAAGAGAGGACGGAAGCCTGCGGCCCGCTTGTTTTCTTAGGGCATCACATCGTTTCCCACATGGGATGCTTTTAAGAAACAGTCATGAGTAGAAGAAGTCATGTGGGTCATTCACACGGTGAATCCCAAAACCATTTTTAAAAAGTAATTAAGGAAAGGGCTGGCTTCTATTTAGACCTGGTGAGCATTTTGTTCAGGGAAAGCAGAACCATCGAACGAATTCGGGCAGGTAGGGAAATGCCTCCTGAAGGACAGCACCTCACGCAGAGGGTGGCCCTGGGAGGGTCCCTGCTTAGTCCCCATCCACTCCAAGTTCGAGAATGACCACCTCACCTCAGACCGTGGCCAATCATCAGCTTTAACTGAACCGACCTTTCGGCGCCAAGCTTCTACTCAGGGCTAGGCTCGAGCCCACCTCACAAAACATGGAAAAATGTGACAAGAAATACCGATCCCACTTGCTTCGGGCCTCCGACTGCCTGTCAGCCTCTGGGCCCGTGTGTGCATGGATGGATGTGCAGAAGACCTTAATTTGTATCCTTTACCCAACTGGACCTTGAAGAGTGTAATAGCAATTATATATGCACCGTGCCTGCAGTAACGGATTTGAAGATGCATCCACTCGGGACCACCCCGCGATCAGCGAGCTAAGGTACAGGTTCTGGGTGGCAAACTTCCTTAATATGTCAAGGATCAGGCATGGAAGTTTCTCCCTCCACAGGAGAAACTGCTCTACGTGCTGCTCGGGAAACCGTGATTTCCCGAGGGCTGTGGGACCCAGGACTGTGTCTTTAAGAACTCTCTGCTTTGCCAAAAAGTAGACTTCACTCAAGTTGACTGAGCAAAACATGTTTTTTTGTTTTTTTTTTGAGTCAACTGAAACCACCCACGGGGCAAGTTTCCTGAGGCAGCAGAAGACATCTATGAGTCTCACAGACGGCGTTTGCCTCTCCACGTAAATGCAGAAGTAGGAGACTGTGCCCGACAGGCCCAGGATGAGCACACTGCCACAGCGTAACCGACTCTGCAAAGCCCTGGTTAGCTGTGACTCGAGACGGATGTAAAGACTGTGGGCACATGCTCGGTACAGAGCAAAACGTGAGATGTTCCTTTTCAAAAGATGTGTGCTAAGCAGAGGTTAGTTTCCCTTTTCCAGCCAAGAATCTGCACGGGAGAAGCCCAAGTTGTAATACGAAAAGGTTCAAGGATAACGTAAATCTGAAACCCATGTCCTCCCACGTGATAGTCACTCCCCAGGTGACTGAGGCTCGCTAAGCCTCGGTTCGCTCATCTGTAACATGAGGGTATGTACTGCCTGTCCCGTGTACCTACTGAGCACGAAAGGGCCCTGCGAAGCTCTTTCTGTTACGCACAGAACAGAACATCTGCTGTAATGTGGTTTGTTTAAAATTAACCTGATGTGGTCCAGCAGCGAACACAGACACCAGCATAATGGTAATAATACGATACACTGGACTGATTAAAATTTCAACCATGCCATCCACCCCCATCTCCTTGGAAAGTTAATGAATTAATGAATCTTTAAAGGACAGTCGGGGAGGCCTTAAAAAGACGATGCCTTTTTGAATAAGGAGAGAAAGTGGTGGATTACAACTTAATGGCTTCAGAATAATGGTAATTTCCCTATTTTCTTCACTCGCCTTAGCTCAGCTAATGGCTTCATTAATGGCCACACTCCCCAGCGAATAATAGAGGCCCTTGTCACATCCATCATAGTCACGTCACAATAAAACCAGTTAAATACAATCCATGCCAGTCAGCACCAGGAATCCAAATTAGGCAAACAACTCACACGAAAGCTCGTATGTTAAATTCCCGTTAACAATAAGCAGGCAACAGGCTCCTGGTAGGGAGACGTCAAGGACGCCGGACGTGCCGTGTCGGGTAGACACCTACGGCAACAACCCAAGAGCTGCGAGGACGAGCCTCTCTTCAGTACAAGTGGAACCACAGTCTTTTTATTTCCTTTATTCCCGTTTGAGCAAAGTAGCATATTTTCTCACAATTAGCACAATCATGTCAAATCTGCGATGTCATATCATAATCTAAAATGTCACTTCATAAAAATCAGGCTGTTTGAATGACAGAGTTCTTTCTTTCCAAAAGCCTGTGGCGGAGCTGAAAGATCTTAAATCTGGGGATCTGGTTTTTTCTACCCGTCTTGGCTAGGGAGAGGGCAGCTTTGCTTTTGTGAAGGATGGCAACGATTTTTACCAGCCAAGGTTCCAGGTCTGGCCACTTTCACAGCTTGACACTGGAGGTAACAGGATTCTGGAAGTTCCAGAAGCTTCTCGTCGCATGAATTTTGCGCGGCTTACAACGAAGCGGCTTCTCCTCCTGCGCGCAAACTACTCCTGGAAGTCAGGGAGTTGGAGAAGCTGCATATTCATTCATTTCGGGCCACTAGGGCACCACTGAGTGTCCTGAAGCAATAACTAAGTGAATGGGACCCTGGTGGCCTAAGACCAACTGGGAGAGCAGCTACCACAAACGCCTCATTTACTCCCAGGAAGTGGTGTCCACTCCAGGGGGGCCACGCTGCTGTGAATTATACTACAGGACAGTCTCCGCTGTGGGGAGGGCAAGCTTAGCTTCTGTGACCGTACTGGCTTTTCTCCGGGATAGTTTGCTCCCGTGTTATAACGCGACATAATGGGCTTCATGTTTAGATGCAGAAAAAATGGGGCGGGATGCAAAGTCTATCTTTCGCTAGTCAGTGACGGTCTTTGTTCCTGCCGATACCGTTATCTCTCCCCCCACCCCGCCCCTGGCCCACGGCTCACTGCAGATAACGATTTGTCCCTTTAATTGAAGAATGCAGAAGGTTTGCAGTGTTTCCTCCTGGCAATGTAAATATGAACCAGCTGGACCTGGTAAGGTTTTAGGTATTTCATTTTAGTCCACATCTTGAAATACTGTTTATATTTAACATTTCTCTTTATTAGCAAATGTAATATATAAACCTCTTTTCCATTCTCTCGAGCGAGCCCCGATTAACAAAAGTACACATATTTTCAGCAGATGCCTTACAGTTATTTCTAATTGGAACAAGCTGGTGTTTAGGGCTCTAAGAAAATAAAGTGACGTGGGGCATTTAACTTCCAGAGACTCTGGGGGTGGGGGGGGCAAGGGCTTCCGGTCCACGTTGAGCCTCATCAAAACAATCAAAGTCATACACAGCTCCCCTGTCCCGAACAGCTAATCAATGCCAGGTGCTGGATTTGTCTAGGTAAGGAGTATTATTCTCCCCCATTTCACAGATGAGGAACTGAGAGGCAGTAGGGCCTAAGGGTAAGAGCTGGCTTCCGAGCCCAGCTCAGTCTCTGTAGCTGTGTGATGCTGAGCAGGTCAAGAACATTCTCTAGTTGTCATCTGTTAAAATGGTGGGGGGGGGGGGTGCGGGTAAGACTCATTCTGACCTTCCGGGCAGTAGAGAAAGTTAAAAAAAAAAAAAGAAAGATATGAAAGTACAAGGTACGTAATAAGGCCTAATAAATTACATTGTTTTGTCTGCCCATAACTCTCATAAGACTAAATGTAAAGGTTACCCAGAGTTTAAGAAAAAATACAACTCTGTAATGCACCACATGCTTATTGGAGGATTAAAAAAAAAGTTCCAGTTAGCAGAGCCTGTCTGTTTATCTGTGTGGAGCCATAAACATCCTGCTTAGCAGAGGACATGTCGATGAAGGACCATCGAGGGACATAAACAACAGAGGACAGGTACTTTAAATAGCAGACGAAAGTCTTTAGGGTGGACACTGGCTACCTATGAAAGGCAACAGTATAGTATAAAGGAAAAGTCAAGTCTTCAAAGTCAGCCACAGCTGGTTTGGGGTCTGGAGACTCTGACTTAGCCATGGGACTTGAGGGATCTCTTGGAGGCTCAGCTGTTTCATCTGTCAAATGGGAATTGTCTTCACTCAGTAAGTTCTTTTTTTCTTTTTTTTTCTCAATGAGTTCTCGTCAGGACTATAGGAGAGAAGACACGGAGAGCACTTAGCATGGCCTGCTGACAGAGCAAGAATCTGTAAGTGGTAGCCATTTGGGAATCGAAGGCTTGTCTTCTTTCCCATCGCCGTCCTTGAAGGACCCAATGGTGGGGAGCACGGCAATGGGCTCGAATAGTTGGGCAGACTGAGCCGCCGCGCTTCTAGATCCACTGAGCTGCAATCTGCATTTTCACACTATTACGTTTGAGAAGCGCGCACCTAGCAAGGTGCCCTTCCACTTGGCTAGTCCAAGTGTGGTCTGGGAACCAGCAACAGGGGCATCGGCTAGAGGCTGGTTAAAAAAGGCAGCTTCTGAGGCCCCGTGCTGGGCCCATTTATTGGCGTCTCCAGGACTGAGCACAGCACTCTTCACGTCTCTAACTGTGCACTGACTGCATTAGGAACAGTGCCCTACACGTGGTGGGCATTCAAGACATGTCCCCGTAGCGTCTCCTTGAATTCATTCCTTGATAAACAGCTACTACATTAGAAAGGGTAGGGTTTTTTTTTAATTTAGTCAAATATCCATCAATGTTTCTGTTTAAGACTTCGATAGCGTGGGGGAAGGTTGGTCTAATCACACTGGAGGCCACCTTTGTGCAGAGGAGAAAGATGACCCATGTCTGGGTCTATTTCTCACCTCGCTTCACTACACACCGCCTACGCCCCCGCACGCCCCGGTGTGGCTTCGCAAGGACACAGCTATCAGGGCTTTCCCCACTGCAAACGCCTCACTTCCTACCATTACACGGGGGAGCTGTTTAATCTCGATGCCACTGACCGAGCCACTTCCGCTTCTCCCCGAGCCTCTACCTTTTTCCCCTCCACTCTCAGAGCTGCGTCTCAGGACAAAGGGGCCCCCTCACTGTCCCCGCCGCCCCAAACAGGCAAAGGGTCTACCTGCAGCTGTGAGCTAAGCAGTGGGGAGGAGATGCGAGGCACTGGCCGCCAGGACACGAACGGTGAAGGGACCTCAGCGAAAGCTCTGGAAATAAACAGAAGCCTGCACGCCTGTTACTTTCCCTGCGGCGCCGCGGCGGGATCCGAGGGGCGGCATTACACAAGCGCTCACTGGAAGGAAGGACGCCTGAGACAAATCAAAACTTAGAAATACATTTCTCCTCCTTTCCTTTCCGATCCCACGGCCACCATCGCAAAGCACGCTCTCATCAGCCTACACCCGGGCCGCGTAAATAGCCTCGGAAAACCCTGTATCTGACCTCTCGTCATCCAGCAAACAGGAGGAGCTCGGTCACTCTCTGTGCCTGTTGATATGTGCCTCTCGCCTAAGCAGCGTCTGCCCCAGAACTTGACCCACGTTCACCGAACCTCTTCTTTGACATCTGTTTTCATTTGTCCTGAACCTGCTTACGGGACATTAAGAAATCTTTTCGGTTCCGTGATTATCTTTGGAGAAACCCAGGCACCTCATCTTTCAGAATATCCTCGGAGTAAGGTGAAATTAACGTACGACCAATTGTCAGTCTGAAAGTTGGGAGATGGGTTCAAAACCCTAACCGTGATTTCCTCATAGCTGCATTAAGAATCATGACAGGGGCACCTGAGTGGCTCAGTCGGTTGATTTTCTGACTTCAGCTCGGGTCATGATCTCACGGTTCATAAGTTCGAGCCTTGAGTCGGGCTCTGTGCTGACAGCTCAGAGCCTGGAGCCTGCTTCAGATTCTGTGTCTCCCTCTCACTCTGCCCCTCCTCTGCTCTTGCTCTCTCTCTCTTTCGAAAATAAATAAACGTAAAAAACAAAGAATAATGATAGATCAGGACATTTACTTTGTATTTCAACAATAGGAGGCCCTTCCTCTTAATGTTTAAATAACTCACTGTTTTTGTACTTTACATTAGATTTGCTCACAAATCTTAACCAAAATGTTCTTTAAACTGACATCCCACATTAATGGTGCTTGTGTTTGCATGGTTTGCCATCACTTGACCGTCACAGAAGCTCGTGGGGTTAAAAGGGCAGAGGTTACCATGTGCACTTCACGGCTGGGGAACCTTTATTCTTGATGGCACGGCCTGTCCAAGGACACCGCGCTTTTAAAAGGGGCAGAACCCGGGCATGAATGCAGCCTTCTCGCTGTGGCTCCAGGGCCAGAGCCACACCTCCGGGTCACGCTGACCAACCGCTGATGCGGCCCTATATTAAGACGCTATTTAGTAAAACAATTTCATTTCACTTCTGTCAAATCTATTTCCCATCGAGGTGGACATAAATGTATTAAAATATTTCTATTAACATAGCTTCTGTAGGGGCGCCCGGGTGGCTCAGTCGGTTAAGGGTCCACCTTCGGCTCAGGTCATGATCTCGTGGTGCACGCATCTGAGCCCCGCGCCGGGCTCTGTGCTGACAGCTCAGAGCCTGGAACCTGCTTTGGATTCTGTGTCTCCCTCTCTCCCTGCCCCTTCCCTGCTCGCGCTCTCTCTCTCTCTCTCAAAAATAAATAAAAACATTAAAACATCTTTTAAAAAAGATCACTTCTCTTTCTTCTGACTATCTAACCGCCCCCCATCCCCTGCCAAAGAGAAGTTGATTTATCTCCATCTCTGTCTAAAACATCTCAACACCTGGCCAGTCTGCAGCCCTTCGGAGGCCAGCCTCCCTCGGCTGCTGCAGCAGACACTCCCCAGAGGTGGCTGGGAGATGTTTTCAAATAAGGTAGCCAGACAGACACGTATGCCATTTTACTCTTTAAATGGCACCAAACACAGAATTCCCAAAGTGTACTTGCTGCCCGAACTTGCCTTTTCTCAACAAAGTTTCCAGTTTAATTAAAATTTTCTTTAATTAAAATGCAAATATTCTAGGACCTTAAGAAAAAATTGTTTACACCAGACCGAGTCACAGCCCTCAAAGGCTTTGGGGAAAAAATAGTTTCAATTGCAAGCTATAGATTCAGATTTCACTGCTCACTGAGATGGGTAAAGATCTTTTATTTTCCTATTGGCTTAATCGGTTTTAAACAAAAGTGCAGATATCAAAATGGGTGTCTAGGATTCATGTACAGAGACTACAATTCCCAAAGCTCACGACCGCTAAGAATCCGGTTAGGCCAGTCGTATGCCTCCTCTTCTGGTCTTGCAACAACTTTCACAGGACTTGAGGTAGCAAGGTAAAACCAGAAACCAAAGCCTAATGTTAATGTTTCCTACGAAGGTATTTATTATTCTCTTTGCAAAGGCTTGATACAGGTCGTTAAAAATGCTTTCAGCCTGGGCTCAAATGATCACGAAATATCTGTATTAGTTTCTTCGGGAAGACATACTGGGAGAAGCTATACCAAGTTTCTGTCTCCAACAGTCTTCACCATAGGCCTGGGCCTCTACGCGCCCGGTCAGTTCCGCTGGGCGGCCATTGACGGCACCTCAGTGATGCCGACGGTACTGTGTAAGGCACCGGGGGAAGGGACAGTGAATGCTCGCTGGGCTGGCACCCTGACCCTCCAGGCTTCCACCACAGCGGGGGAAGTGTCCAGGCACCAGAAGGCGGCCCCCTGATGGAAGGCAGGTGCTGATGAGTGTCCGGGAAGGTGACTACAGTGACTGGATTTAGGGTCTTCACGGACGGTAGAATTTGTAATGGGTAAAATGCAGGCATGGGAATGAGGGCGGGGAGGGCACTCCAGGCACAAGGAACAGTTGGCAGCAAGGGCCTAGCGATTTGTCACCACCCTGGCCACTCATCAGCATCACACGGGGGAGCTTATGTAAAGTGCCAGAGAAGCGGACGCCACCCGCCAGGGTGGAGAACCGCAGGGCGGGCTATGGGGCGGCGGGGCAGGGCGGTGAACAGGGTGGGCAGTGGACCGAGCAGCCACGAGCAAAGCGGGTGGCCCCCCAATCTATGGCATCACGCACTGGAGGAGCAAGAATAAAGAAATGTTCATCAAAAGAGATGAAGGAAAAGAATAAAAATATTTCTTGCTATAATCGTATGCTCAGGGGTCTGAGCACCTTTTTTTTTTTTAAGTTTATTTTATTTATTTTGAGAGGGAGAGAGAGAGAGAGAGTGCATGCGGGAGGCACAGACAGAGAGGGAGAGAGAAAGAATCCTAAGCAGGCTCTGCATTGTCAGCATGGAGCCCGATAAGGGGCTCGAACTCATGAACCGTGAGATCATGACCTGAGCCGAAATCAAGAGTCAGATGCTTAACCGACTGAGCCCCCCGAGTAGCATTTAATGAGAGACTCAGGAGGTGGGGAGGCTCTGCCTTCTTGGAAGTCTTTCCCCATCAGAGGCAGGAGAGGAAGTGGGAAAGGGAGGAGCTCACCTGGGAGGAAGGCGGCCAGATCTCCAGGTAAAAATACAGGATACCAGGTTAAATTTGAATTTCACATAAATAACGAATTTTTATTCGGGTGTAAGTATGTTCCATGCAATATTTGGGTCATACTTATACTTCAAAATTTCAATGTGTGAAGAAAGAAAAGAATGGAGGCAGATGGTATTATAGAGAGTTTTTAACCGTCAACCTTGGGAGTCAAGGGGATACAAGGTACATCGTGAGGCGCGCAGCCGGTGGCATGGCGACAACGTTGTATGGCGACAGATGGTAACCACACTGGTGAGCCCAGCAGAACGTACAGAGTTCCCAAATCACGACATTATACACCTGAAACTAATGTAACATTGTGTATTAACTATACTTCAATCAATCAATCAATCAATCAATCAGCCAATGCCTGTCTCGGGAATCTGGACTTAATTCTTTTTTTTTTTTTTTTATTTTCTTAACGTTTTTCTCTATTTTTGAGAGACAGAGAGTGAGCAGGGGAAGGGCAGAGAGAGAGGGAGACACAGAATCGGAAGCAGGCTCCAGGCTCTGAGCCGTCAGCACAGAGCCCGACGCGGGGCTCGAACTCACAGACCGTGAGATCATGACCTGAGCCGAAGTCGGCCACTTAACCGACTGAGCCACCCAGGCGCCCCTGGACTTAAATCTTAATAATCAAAACAATATCTTTGTAAGAATAACAGCAATGAAGGTGGTAGCAGCAATGAGTATTAAGTATTATGGGCCAAGTCCTTGCGTGGATTACCTCACAATCAGGTACCCAATGACTCAGGTACTGAAAGGTCCCGGACCAATTAATCAGGCTCCACCCCTCACCAGACCAGTGTGGACCAATCCTTAGAGCGCCCATACCCCCCAAACAGAGACACCTGTGTCCCGCCTTGGAAACGTGCTTAAAAGGAGCCTGCGTGCTCCTCTCGTGGTCGCCATTTTACGGAGTGGCTGACCCCAGCATGCTGGAATCTCAATAAACGCTCTTGCCTTTGCATACGTGTCTCATGCTCTTTGGGGCACGATCCGAGGACCCAACAGTACTATCAGTATCTCTATTCTACACATGAGAAAACTAAGGCACCGAGAATTTAAGTAGCTTTTCCAAGGTCACCCAGGTAGTAATTGAAAAGGTTGGCACCCAAATCCATGTCCTTTTGACCACAAAACTACACTTTTTATCACTTCCCTACACGACATGTCAGGATGTCATCTGTGGGGCCATCCTGTTCTACTGAGTAAGTAAGCAGGTCACAAGACTGGATCCACGGTTTAGAAACAAAATGGTCCTCTGTTGGCAAATCTGGGGTAGCCGAGACGATTCAAGAAAGTTTTAAGCGTCTAAATGTCGGTAGGTAGACAATGAACACACAAAGAAATAAAACTTTACCAGGCATCTTCTGGGACCTGCCCAATGAGCATTGTTTCTAGTTTGTCAACATGAATACAGCAGCCCCCAGAAGAATAGCTAACCTTTATTAAGTGCCTTTTAAGAGCCAGCCATTAATTTGTTTAATCCTCATAACAGTCTGATGAGGTGGATGATCTGTTATTTTCACCATCTCACAGATGTGGAAACTGAGGCCCGCATCCATGGCTACACGGCTCGACAGGGGAAGCGCTGTCTGGTATTCGGGTTTGAGCTGAAATCAACACATGAGGCTGACTTTTAAATACCTTGCTCTATTGACTAAGCGACAATCCCTACATTTATACATCCTTTCAGGTTTCCTCGGAGCTTTCCCGTGTGCGTACTATTTGATCTTCACGGCAGCCACCCATCAGGACCCTCGAGCACAGAGCTGAAATACTCCTAAAGCCAGGAAGCTGGTCCCGACAGAAGTCTTCGGATTCTTGGCCCAGTGCCGGCCCACCGCCACGCCACCCAGCGATCCTCTCTGAGAGACGCAACCAAGTTTTGACTCACATGGCAAGGCACGGCCTCACCTCTTTTGCTCAAAGTAGAGTTCTATTCAAATCCTTTGGCTCCAAATAATTCAATGAGCTAGTGTGAATGAAATTTTCATGGTAGAGACCTTGCTCTGAAATCTTGTTTCCCCCGATGGATTTAGCCAGGGAAATGGGAAACCTGGCAAACGTAACAGGGGTTACGATTAACTCTGGTTTGTAAAGGAAAACCCAAAGACTTAGTGAGCTGTATTTCAAGCCATAAAGTTTAAGCTGAAAAAGTCCTCGAGGAGATGTATCATTCGTTATTAAAATATTAAGTAACAAAAACTGGAGTTAATGATTGACTCAATGAATGTTTCAGGATTCTGATATATTTCAAGCCAACGAAAGCTCATGAAAATTGGTTTGGAGGTTATGGAAAACACATTTGTGGAGCCAGTAAAACCAATTGATTTCTAGATTTATCTTACTAAACTTCTTATTAGAATAATGGCATAAATATGACCTCAGTAGACATTCGGTAATACATTCCCTTTATTTTGGTTCGACTCTCGGGAAGATCACTTGCTACGCATCTAAAGTCCCCCAACTCATTGCCAGTTAGAGATAAAATCAGGAAAGGCGGAGACGGTCTGCTCGTCACCACGATGTCATGTTTCAGCGTTCAAGCCAGTACTGCCCTCGCGAATCATAATTTACACGCTCCTTCACGCGGTAATTTCAGAGGAGAGGAAGGAGTTATCTTCCTCTCGCAATTATTGTATCAATGTGTTTCACCTTTACATTGGAAAAACCCAATCTGGATCCCAAAGACGGAAAGATGTCTGGCCTCAAGTTCTGCTCAGTGGCGATAGAGGATGATTGCACGTTCCTGTCTTCCAGAGAGAGGGGCTGAGACGAACAAACTGGCTAGCCCTTTCTCAGGACACAGACACTTAATAATTTAACGAGTGTTTGGAGAGAGTGTGAAGATGGTGTTCCACCAACTGCTACATACACACACACACACACGCACACGCATACATACACGGGAGCATGCACGCACTCATGCGCACACCCGGGCACCCGACGTGCTTAGAGCGTTTGCGCATGTCTGAGTGATGTGGGAGAAACTCCCGTGTGCCCGAGCAAAGCACACACAACAGGCTGGACCAAATCGGGGCTGAATTTCTCATCCATATACCGAGGAGGCATCTAAAATTACAATTACTCCCTGGGATTCTGCTCAAAAGACAGAGTGAGACGTTCTGAACTCTTGCAAAAGTCTCCTTCTTTCAAACATTCCTAACTCCATCTCTCCAGAGAACACTTGGAGTGTTCTCCCTCTGTCTTATTTGTTTTCATCTTTCTGAAACACCTTTCGTAAGGAATGTCTATGTTAATAGAAAGAAGCTCTATTTTTTTCTGAGTGAACTGCCATAAAGCCACTCCTTGACCATTCTTCCTGCGTGTGTGTGTTTTGGTTGTGGTGCATATGGTTAAATAAATCTTCCCCGAAATGCACAATAGTGTCATCTACAACCAATTACCATCAGCAATTGCTTTGTAAACACTCAACAATAAAACAATTTATTTTAGCGAACAGAGTCTATGTCAGTCCAACATTAAGTTAAAAAATAGCGTGGAATCTACCTCCACCACAGTAGTGCTTAATTGCTACTCAATTTGCATAATTTATACAAATTAATGTAGACTCAATAATTAGCATTTTCATATGGTTTATTGGAATCTAAAAGGCATAACAGTATGGTCTGTTAGCAATCTGAACATGTTGAAACAATATGTTTTGTGAGTCACTGGCATCTTAAGTTAGCTTTGCACGAAATGAGAATCAGGAAAACGTACAAATGTCAATTCGTATGATGTGCCTTTGCGGTGTTACTAAGTCTAGATTGCAATGATGCACTTTTTGGTGACGGTGATGAACTGATTAAAAACCAGCCCTGAAGAGTGTTAACAACACTTGAACAAATAAGACAGGCAGGCGCTAGTCCAATATTTTGTGTTTTAAAAGGGCGATTCACGATCTCTTGTAAATACTTATTCTTCCCACAAAGGTACACAGCCATCATAAAATAAATAAAGACATAAAAATAAAAGTTGAGTAAAATCAGCTGAGTTGTGTCACTTTCAAAGCAAGCAAGCGTCTGATCCCCCGGTAATAAAGATACAAATATTTCCAACTTATTGTGCAGACCGACACAGGTCATATGGCTATAACATTTCCAAATTTAAAACGGATACCTGGACAAGCACTCACCCCTCAACCAACCCCCACATTGGTATATTGCTTACTAGCTGACCAGTGCTTTCACCTACATGGCCTCCTAGGACCTTCACGACAGCCCCACCACACAGATGGAAAGACTGAGGCTCCTGGAGGTCCCACACTCCTCCCTCCCTCACGGTTTACCTATAAGAAGAATGCAAGGTAGCGTTCCTCGAGATGCTGATGAATAGTTTATTTTCTATTTAAAGTACAAGGTAAGGACAGGTTGGGAAAAATGAAGCTTGTACCTCATCGCTCCATGGAAGATACGGCAGGAGAATATTCAGCGTTCTGGAACATGACAGTTCATTTTATTTAGACGAGTACGAAGTTAAATTGCCTTCTTTTGTGAAGTTGAATATTCAGTCCTCCTAAGAAACTCAGTGTTCTGTGAAGACTAGATCAGAGAGGGGATGGGGGGCGGGGGGGGGCGGGGGGATGGCATCGTGGCATCTAGTCTTCACCTCGTCATCTCAAAACTGCATTTGAATGCTCCATTCAGATTTTTACTAGATTTTTATTTTTGCTTTAACCTTTCTGGTACACTTTTAATAAAGAAAGTCTGTGTTAAGGACAGAAGTTCTATTTTTCTGAATGAACTACCATTAAAGCTATTCTCCTGTCTGTGTGCCTATAAAAAAAGAAAACCCCAGGGTGAAGTTAACGTCTGTTTTCTATTTTTCCTTGTCATCGGTTCCCAGATTACTCGGCTGGGCGCCTCGCAGACAGTAGGCACTCAAATATTCCCTAAGGGATTGAACAAAGAAGGGCAGAAGGCTTTGCGCTTTAAATCCTCTGACAAAAGGAGTCAGGGCACCATAGCTCCTGGCATTACTTGTCCTGGGCCAATTCATTGTACGCAAGTTCCTGTGTCTCCATTCCCGAAGTAGGCACGAATTCGTGTCCCTGAATTCCCAGCTTCCAATCTTAAAAATGTTGAGGCTCTCCCACACATCAAGTGTTAGTCGTCAGCACCTGCTGGCGGCATGGGGAAAGTGCAGCTTAACTATAGTAGACATTCGCCAGCAGGCTAAAAGGAAGAGCTACCTTACAAGAATTACAGTCAGAGTAAGGGGATCTCCATGCATCCCGGTCTTTCTCACGAAGGGCGGAAGACACGGGAAGGAAAGAAATATACTGGACTTATGAACGATACACAAATCACCCCAAGGCAACACTTGCCAAATCAGCTGCCTTGGAACATGTTTTAGGCTCGACCAAAGGGGAGGTTTCCGGCATTTTCATTGTGCAATCATATTTTTAACAGTAACGGTGCTAATATTTGTTGAGCACTTATTATGTGCATAAAGTTACTGAATAATAATAGCTACCATTTATTGAACCTCTACTCTTCAAAGGAAATGAGCAGCAAACCTGACCCCAGACGACCTGAGAACAATAATTATAACAGCAGCTAACGTTTCTTGGTATGACTCAGGAACTGTTCTAGATACTCTGTAATGTATATTGGATGGACAAACTCATCTAATGCTTCTCAGCCCGTTCGCGTATCGACCTGTCCCACGGCTACAACCACCCTGTGAGACGGGCGCTAAAATGATGAGGAAGCAGCAGGTGGTTCCAAGAGAGCCACTTCCATCGCTTCATTTCCAACACCAGAAGCAAAGAAACATGGCCCAATTTTGTTTCTCATCATCGTTACGACCACCTGGCAACGCGTAGGAGAAGCTGGGTGGGTTTGCAAGATGCCTCAATCTTTGGTTTGGCAACCTGGTTGCAGGGTGCTAGAGACTTCAAAGAGGGTTGCCACGTGGCGGGACCCCTCCTACTCTCCACACAATTCATTCACCCTAACCTCACTGGAGCACGTGTGCACATCAAAAGGTGGTTGTTCAAAAATCGTTTCACCTCGGAAACAAGAGAATAAACGTGCACCCAATGTATCACTTTCCAAGCTCGGTTTTGATATGTGAACAACCATCAGTTAAACAAACTAATGATCAGGTCGAGAACAGAAATGTCAACACGGCCAGTGTACTGATCATTCCGTGGCTGCAGCCGTGTTTATCTGTGCCTTGGGTTTGCATTTAAAGGTCCCCATTCATAGGAACAGACAAGGTGCCCGAGAAAGGTGCCTGAGAGATTCTCTGGTCCCCCCCCCCACCCCGAGAAACTGAAGCCCAGAGCCCGGAGGTGACAGATCTTCCTCTTGCCGCCCACTCCAGTGCTCATTCAATGACAACACACTGTCACGTGGCAGCTTCACCGAAGGATCATGCAGGAATGAAGGAAAGCTTCACTGTAATGGTGAAGGTCATGGGGCCAGGCGTGACCACCACACCACTCTCCCAATCCACCAAGGACAGCGCTGGGCTAGCACGGATTTTCTTACGAATTAAGAGGCTGACGCAATGTACCGGACATGACCCTGGTACTCCCCTCCATTCCCACCTTTGGAGTAGACTACGGGTGCACTTCTTTGCAGTGCTTTGTATGGAAATCTTGATGTTTTGTGACATTTCCAGATGTGCAATCTGGGACAAAAGTGGTATCAATATAATTTTTGGTTATGCCTTTCAACTTTATGAGCAGAAAAAGAAAACTGAAGAAGTTCTAAGGCCAAGTTTTCAGAAGAATTTATCAACATTTGGTATTTTTCACTGTAATTCTCTGAACGGTATTTGTATGGATGTGCTTAGGTATCTGGCACCTGCCTCCCACCAAAAAAAACAAAAGAAAAAAGGTATTTTTTTTTAAAGGAGCCATTTGGGGGGCCTAGATGGCTCAGTCAGTTGAGCGTCCAACTCTTGATTTCAGTTCAGGTCATGATCCCAGGGTTATGGGATCGAGCCCCCACGTCAAGATCCGCACTGAGTGTGGAGCCTGCTTAGGAGTCTCCCTCTCTCTCTCTCTCTCTCTCTCTCTCTCTTTGCCCCTCTTCCCTGTTCACACTCCCCTCTCTTTCTAAAATAAAAATAAATAAATTAAAAAAGGAGCCACTTGCACTCAACATGCTGAAGCTGAAGCAAATTCCATACCCAGCTATGTAATTTTCTGAATGAAAATAACAGCTATGTGGCTTTTTGAATACACTGGTTTAAGTGAATTGAGGACCAATGGTTTCTTTTAGAAATATTCATCGTTTTAAACTATGATCACTTCTTAGAAAAAAAAGTGAATTGAAATGAGTCCAAAATGGTTTTGGTGAGGCACTGCCCTCATCCCCAGTTCTAGAATCCTTCCTCATCCAGTTGATTTCCATATAACATCATGCCCGGCACCAATTTCCACTCTGTCTTCTAAGACCTTGCGACCAGGATTTTGTGTCAGGGCTAAGGCTGGACACCAAGAACACCATAAGGATTTCTCTAACAGATCCGTGCATTTCACAACGAAAGACAGATAAACACAGAAAACATCTCCTCTGTCAAAAGTAGGAAGGGACGACTTAGTTTTACAAAGGAATTTATCTTAGTCTCCTCCCCCTTGTTTAAGATTTTATTTTTAAGTAATCTTTACACCCAACGTGGGGCTCGAACTCACAACGCCAAGATCAAAAGCCGCTGCTCCACCAACGGAACCAGCCAGGCGTCCCTCGATTCCCTTTTAAATGGGAAGCCCGTGACGGTCAGTAAAAACACTATACACTTTACCAGGGAGCTAATGATTTCCAAAGTAGACAGAACACATGAACTGAGGCATACTTGTGACTGCAAGTACCAAACAAACAAACTAACAAATCCCTCAACTTTTTATTGGCCCTCTTGTTCTTCCTCTTCCAGAGGTGAATTTAAGAAACAAAATGAATTATAATTGCCTTTGCTCTTCTGGCACAAATTGTTACTCGCCATAAGCTACGTGGGGCCCATCAAGACAGCCGAACTCTGCAATTACAGGACACTGCCTATGGCTGGTCGTATCATCACTGTCTTGGGCTGGCTAGATGCTGATGGCCACTGGCGAGCTGGTGAGGAGAGGTTAAGAGAAGGGGCAATGCGTACGCCATCCCTCAGCTGCTTCTCTGCAGCCAGAGGAAGAATGAAACCTACAGGAATATAGAAGCGGGCTCATCTGAGCCCAACGAGACTTCAGGCAAGCAGACGAGATGGCCTCGGGTGGTGTGGCAGGGACTCCACTACTATTCTAGAAAGTGACAGAGGTACATGACCAGACCTTCACTTATCTCTTTTTTAAAACATTTGTAGTTTGAAAACAACTCAAGCTTTTGGAAAAGTTGCAAAAATTTTAAACTAAAGTCTATGCATATATCCTTCACCAAGACATGATTCTCCTCTACCTCGAAATCCTTCGGTGTATATTTCTAGAAAATAAAAAAACATTCTCTTATATAACCACAATACAATTATCAAGTAATCAAGAAACAAATGTTGATACCCTATGGTTAGATCTAATCTATCAACTTTATGTATGGTCTGCCAGTTGCCTCCATAACATCCTTAATAGAAAAAGAAGAAAGGGCGCCCGGGTGGCTCAGTTGGTGAAGCATCCGACTTCGGCTCAGGTCATGATCTCACAGTTCATGAGTTCGAGCCCCGCATCAGGCTCTATGCTGACAATGCAGAGCCTGGAGCCTGCTTCAGATTCTGTGTCTCCCTCTCTCTCTGCCCCCCCTGCCCCCGCTCATACTCAGTCTCTCTGTCTGTCTCTCACTCAAAAATAAATAAACCTTTAAAAAAGTTAAAAAAGAAAAAGAAGAAGAGACTTAGGAGCCAATCTACGTTCCTGTCTCAGGTGCCCTTGTCATGTGCTTTTAGTCTCTTTTAACCTGAAGCCGTTCTTCCCTTCTTCAGTTTTTCAAGGCCTTGCCATTTTGTAGAACGCTCTTCAGTTTGGGTTTGTTGTCTGGCATTTCCTCAGGATTATATTCAAGTCACACATTTGGGGCAGGAACAATCCTCTTCAATAGCTCGCCTCAACTTGTCCTAACACTAGTGAGAGCCCCTTCGATCACTTGGTTAAGGTGGCGTCTCCGAGGTTTCTCCACTGGCGGGGTATGACACCCCTTGCAGTATTTTGAGGACAGATATGTAGAAGTTGTCTAAATATCTCAGTCCTCCTCAAACTTCTGCCCACTACTTTAAGAACCCATCGGTGATTCTTGTCTGAATCAGCTTTTCACGGTGGTGTGGGTTAGCGTGCTAGGACTGAGCCAAAGAAGCTAAGTGTATTGTGGATCATGAGAGCTACGTTTCTCAATCTTAGAGAAGGGTGTTAGCACTCAGAAAAGGGGGAAGACTGGAATGTGGTGGTCTGAGTACAACCTCGTGGTATTTTGTATATAGACGGATGGACCAATATAGACACAGATGTGTGTGTATGCACGTATCTATGTATATGTATATACAAATATCTCATCGCTTTGTATGTGCTGAGATGGCATAGAAATAATGGCATTCCACAGTAAAAAGCACACCCAACCCCCACATCTTGTTCTCTACATACCATCTTCCAATAAAAGGAATCAAAGCTCCTGAAAGAAATGGCTGGTTCCAGGGCTCGAGCAGGAAAACACAAGATGAGCCTGGGGTATCTCACCATAAATTAAGAAAGTGTTCAAAGATCAAAAGAACGCAGGAGCCAGCTTGAAGGGTCTCCCACTGGCAAAGTCAGGGACACTGTACTTCAAAGTAATGAGACAGTAATACCGCACTACAGTTTTGTAAGACATTGCCAGGTGGGAAACTAGATAAGGATACAGAGGATCTCCGTGTATTATTTCTTGCAACCGTGTATGAATCTACAAATTATCTCAAATGTTTAAAATAAATATAAGTCAGGAAGCCTGGGGGGCTCAGTCAGTTAAGCGTCTGACTTCGGCTCAGGTCATGAACTCACGGTTCGTGGGTGTGGGCCCCACATCGGACTCTGTGCTGCCAGCTCAGAGCCTGGAGCTTGCTTCAGATTCTGTGTCTCCCTTTTTTCTGCTCCTTCCTCTCTCTCTCTCTCTCTCTCTCAAAATAATAAATATACATATAAATATACATATATATATATGTAATTGCAGCAATGTATTACAACTCACAGAATAAGAATCAATTGATTAAGTAACCAAATCAATCAATAAGGGAGAAGGGAAAGGTCTTAGGGTAGAATACCAACTTTTTGCCCGTTTCTGCCAAAGCTTTCTTGCTCACTGAGGATAGTGCGTGGAGTCACGATGATTATCATAATTGCTCTCAGACACATCTGCAGATGTCACTAGATCTAAGGGTCTGTCTCTGGGAGTTGTGCCTGGGTGACTGCAGAGTCCTGGAAGTCCTGAACTTGGCAATCAAGACTGGTGCTCTGCGGAGGTTCTGAGTCCTCAGAGCACTCAGGACTTAGCGATTTCTTGTGTGTCATTAGCCCAGTAACACACTGGGACCCCGCCATGGGATGAATCACAGACGTAAGTATGTACATGTACACACACACACACACACACACACACACACACACACAGAGGCAGAATGAACTGTAGCTACTGCCTTCGTTCATCTCCAAACTGGTTGGACTGTTCAGAACGTTCTTCCTGTCTTTCTCGGTGAATTTCACAATTCGATTGTTTCTCTAACATTCCAAATCCTCACGATTATGGCTCAAATGTGATCCCTTTCAATGATAATACAAAATACTTAAGTGATAACTTACTACATTTCATATCCATCTCTTCGTAGCTGTTATGTACAGCTAGCTAGTGTTGAAATCTATAGCCAGAAACCTAATGTATACTTATGAAGCCTTCTATTCTGATTATTTAAATATGAGCTATTTATCTACAATATAGATAAGGTAAAAGGACCAAATCTGACTAATAGCACCATTATCTCTGAAAGTCCGCTCATTCACGGAGCTGAGATTATTGCCCATAGACTTGTATGGTGGTAGTTTAGCGATAAGTGTCACAATTTTGTTTGTTCTTTTATAAGCTTTAACATTAGCCAGACCTTTTTGATTAAAGTCAATATTAGCTATATAATATTGACATTGGCTGTAGTTTAGGTTTTAAATGTTACGTCAAAGCTCTTTTAATGTCTTATGTTCGGTTATAGAAAGAAAGAAGAGGAAACCAGTGAGTAGCCTCTCTCTCTGTCTCTTTGTGTCTCTTGCTGCGTCTCTCTCTGCCTGTCTCTCTCTCTATCTCTCCCTCTTTCTCTCTTTCTCTCTCTCTCATATACACACGCAAATGAAAATGTTGTACTCACTGGCTTTTTATAGAGTTAGCAAGGTCAATATAGCAGAAAAATATTACCCAAACTATTTCTTCCTAATAGAATTCTGACAACTCTGTTTTTCACTTTTAACAAGCTACAATTACGACTGCAGTTGAAGCTTTTTGTATGGGCAATTTGCATTCCAAAAATACTAGAAAATTCAACTGACCTGATTTCTTGAAACTTTTAGGGAGGGGTGTGGGCAACAGTTGTCGACAAGCAGACCGAGTACTTTGTAAGTCCTAGCTCCAAATGGTGATGTGGCAGCCACAGCCCCCGAGTCCAGGGGAGGACCAGCTCAGTGTCCTGGGACACACACGCTGCCTGCCGCCTGCTTTCTGGAAGGCGTCAGCAGTCCGGATCGAAAACGCCTGTGAGTCTACATACAAAAACAGCCCTGAAAACGGATAAGTGCTCTTTACACCTGGCTTCTGAGACTGTTGTACGTCTGTGAGTACAGACTTTGTCTCTACATTCACTTTACGATGGGACTATTCGGGAAAATGCTGCACGAATAAATGTTTCTGGAAATCAAGTATTCAGGGATCCTTTTTCAGTCCCTCCATATCTTCGCTTATGAAAACGCCTGAAATTGGGGAGGGGGGTCGTGCCAGGAAAAGAACTCAACTCTCGAGCCAAATTCCTGAGTGAGACTGACACTCGAAAAATCATTTCCTCCGGGAATTCCATATGGTACGTTTGGAAAGGCAAATTTTAATACTAAGTTCCTGGGGGAAGTACTTATCTGAAAGGCAATGAAGAAATGAGAAGTAAACTGAACCATTACCCTACAAAAATAGAATATTTCTGGAAAGTATAAAGTCATACAAACCCTTCTGGAATGGAATTTGGAGCGGGCAAATTAAAAATGGAAAGGGAAAAATATATTACCCCCTCTTCTCTCTAGAGGCATAGATTTATTTTTGCCCTCGCCCCTCACATTAGAAGGCTAGGTTAGAGTCTGCGGGAGGAAGGCACACGCTTCTCCAATCACCACCACCACGAAGAACACGCGCACGCGCACGCACTCACCCAACATACCGCGAACTTGAACATAAGTTGTACATCAGGACTGAAACAATAAGAGAACTTTAAGTGGCAAGAGAGAAGTCGCATGCCACTTCGAAAATATAAGGGAGGGGTGGGTGCCTTTACAAGTCAAAACACAACCGAATGCTCTCTCCTTGACCTTCTTCCTCCTCCCTGCCTACGTGATTACACTATGTCATATGTCACCACAGTAGGTCATTTCTTTCTCAATCTGGAGGAGGCGGATCCAAGGATTTTCTTACAAGGTGACGGGGTCAAAATATCTGCCATGAACCACGCAAAAGAGAAAAAAGCATCTTGTTTAAACTTGCACAAGTTTCAAACTTCTCAAGGAACAGAGATTAATATTCAGTGATAATTTTAGGGACAGGCGGTCCAGTATTTTTTTTTTTGCACAAAATCAAACAAAGCAGGCTTCGACTTTGATCCGAATTTCAAAACACTTCTTATAAATGGTTGCTAACATCTATCTCTATTTGGGCTGCAAGAGAGCTATTTTCACTTGAACTACATGGTATATAATTGAAGTCAGAGTTGTAAATCACTTGGCCATCTGTCCTTAAGCTGTCACAAATCATACATGGAAGAGCATATGTAGAATAAAAATAGACTGACAAACTTTTGAGAGTTTACATGCTTCTGAGTTAATTAATCCTCTGTCCTACGCGCTTCCGAGATTCTTCAACGATGTTTGATGAATCGGTTTAATGACACGAACGGGGTGTGTGTGCCTGTGTGTGTTTTGCCACGTCGCTATTAACAAATCCAGGGGAAACCATGCAATCGACTTAACATTTTCCCTTCACGTGAAAATAAATAATGTTAATCACATACAGAACCGAGATCTATTGGCCTCGTTTTGCTCATCTGGTTATTAATGTTGAAAACAGATATTAACGTTAGCGGTTACGATAATATCTCACATTCGTCTTAATGAAGATTCATTTGCATATGCCTCGCCCTTGCGTTGCACGAGGATGCTGCCGAGAGCATGCGCCTTAGTGACTGCAAGTAGAATTACGATTCCAGGGATGACTTCTCCGCGCGACCACCAACGGAAAATCTGATCTCCGGAAAGGTGCACGATTTCCCTGGGCCTCGGTTTCCCTTTTTATGTGTGTGTGCGCCTGTGAGTGTATGTGCATGTGTGTGTATGTATGTGTGAACTAAGGTCCTGGAACGGTTTACACGTGAGCATGTGCCGGAAGGCTGAAGCTGCAGTAAATGAAAATAAAAAACACGATCAAATCAACAAGATGGGTATATCTTGAGAAACTAGGGTTGTTGAGGGTGTTTCGCAAAAACGGGGACAGGGCTTAGTGATGCCACTGCCGCCCGGCCTGAGTCGGTCCAAATACGCATCGGTTGTGAGCAACTGTTGGCCAGCTGTGCGACCGTACCGGCAACCGTCTCCTAAAAGTCTTTTCAAAGATGTAATGTGCATGTAAAATTTAATTCCCACTCAATGCAGCCCTGGAACGAAGAGTCAAATAGTGAATGCGAAACTGAAAAGCCTGTCGCCCCGGCAGGAAGGAACTGAAGTTTTCCCACCGACCCTGTTTTTTCTGTGGCTCTGTAGACACGCTGTAGGCCTGTCGGTATAAACTAGTGAGCAAGTGCCTGCAGAAAGCCCGCTGTCACCTCTTAATGCAAAGTGCCCCCCCCAAAAATACACATAATATGAAACTACCCATGTCACCGGATGGACCAGAGACCAGACCTGGTCATCTAGCCCACACGAACGCGTGCACGGCCTTGTCAACTGCCTCGGCGACAGCCCGCAACGTTAAATATAGAGCCCCGTGCACCTGCGGTCCTTGGAGAAGTGAAGACTTTAGGTCAGACAGGTGGCCAGCAAATAACAGCCACGGTTTGACTGTTTTGCATTAGAACTTTTTTGGGGGTGTCTTGAGAGCCCAGAGGCAAGCTGGAGTCCACTGGGACCCAGGGAGGCCAGCTGCGCGCCCTCCGCAGTCATGAGCACAAAGGGAAAGGCCGAGGCTCGCTGGCAATTCGGTGACAAGTACTTACATTCGGGCAGAGGTTTCATTTGAAGCTGTCCGCCCCCCTCCCCCCTCCTCTGCAGGGGAGTGATGTACGTGGGGAGGGCGGAGTGGGGGCCGGGGAGGGAGGGAGGCCTGTTCCACACAGGGGGTGCCTTTCAACCCCACCGCACGACTCCCACACACAACTCACTTGACTGCTCTCCTTTTCACACTGAATCCGCACACTCCCAAGCTACAAAAATAAGAATTTAGGGGCACTTGAGTGGCTCAGTCGGTTAAGCGTCTGATGACCCTTGATTTCTGCTCAGGTCATGAACTCACAGTTCGTGAGTTCGAGTCTTGCGTCGGGTTCTGCGCTGACAGCACGGAGCCCACTTGGGATTCTCTCTCTCCTTCTTTCTCTGTTCCTCTCTCGTTTTCTCTCTCTCTCTCTCACTCAAAAATAAGTACATACACATAAAAAGAATCAAAAATAAGAATTTATGACCAGGTCAAATCTGACCTGAAATATTCATGTGAAATTCTACGTGGCCCCAGCTGAGAACCTGGGTGGTCGTTTAGCCACTGGTTTCCAAATCAGGGCAAGTCCAAGGACTGGCATTATCGGGTTTAGAAATACCTGGAGATTACATGCACACACACACACACACAATGGAATATACATAATTTGGTTCTAAGACCTTCTTAATGCTTATGATAGAACGGAAATATATCTTGAGAACCTAAATGGTCTCATATGAAATGTTTCTATGTTAATTCCTGAAATTATGCATATTCTTTTTTTGAGAGAGAGAGAAATCAAAAGTGAGCAAGGGGCAGAGAGAGGGAGAGAGAGAGAATCCCACGAGGGGCAGAGAGAAAGAGACAGGGAGAGGGACAGAGCGAGAATCCCAAAACGGGGCTCGAGCTCACCAATCGTGAGCCTACGACCTGGGCCAAAGTTGGATGCTCCACCGACTGAGCCATGCAGGTGCCACTAGACATATTCTTTTTTGAGAGAACTTCTTAGCGAGAAGAAGGCAGGAGCTTCTTTTCCAGGCTGTGGTACCACCATGACTTATATCTGAATGTACCCTGAGTTCGAGTAATTACTCGAGGCCGTGCCAGTTTGCAATCGGTCAGTCCTCCGCGCGGGCACACGGTGCAGGAACGGGGACAGTGGCACCATCAGAAGCTCCCCTGGAATCGTACCCGCTTGTTACGCCGACCTTCCTTTCCGGCGCACAGTAGGCAGCACGCTGATGAATGACGGCGCCAGCCTCAGCCGAGCGCACCGTCTTCACGCTCCACGACACTTGCTTCCACACAGACTCCTTCCCGGGGGCACTGTCTGCCGCTAGCGGCAATCAAGGAGGTTTCTGATGATTTTCGTATCAGATTGCAAATTAAATAGGAAGAAGGTAGCTGCAGGTGGAACGATGACGGATTTTTCAAAAGCGCTATGACTAAAGTAAAAGACACCCTATAACTGAGGAAGGAGTCATTTCTACTTTAAGACATTGTGTTTCAGGTGACAGATTAGGGCAGATGCCCTTCTTCTTTGAAGAGGGGAGTGCAAGTTCCGGTTCAAGGGCGTCGATTCCCTGTCCAGTTTAAATTTATGCAGAAATTCCTTCCACCGCATCCAGCACACAGCCAGCCGAGCCGGCGTGAAGGGGCAGAGGAGGTGTGTGGCCTGGGGAGCCCAGGCCCCCCGACGCGAAAACCTCGGGGCCTTGCCTGTCACCCGGAGCCCCGTGGCACACTGTGACCAGGGAATTCAGGACTGTCGGCGCGGCGGCTGGCTTACCCACGGCAGAACACGCCTTTCTTAGGGCGAGTGGGGGTGGTGGGGAAGGTTTTCGAAAGCTTACGCTAAAAACTGCACAAAAGCTTCGCGAACATCAAATGGTTCCTACAAGCCAACAGTTTGAGGAGTGACGTGCGAATGAATCAGAAACATATGGGTTACGTTTCCCTCCAAATACACAGGGGTCTCAAAACCGAAGAGGGGGAAAAGGGCGTGGGGCAACACGCATTTGGGGTTCCCCCAATCCAAAAACATTTGCCAACAGTTCTAGACAAGCGGCAGGCCCAGAATGCATCGTGGGCACGAAGAGATTTTATCAGTTTGAAAACGTCGGATAGTAAAACGTTTACTGAAGCATCTCAGATGGAAGCTGGTTTTACGTAATTTTTTTCTTTAAACGCGCAAGGGTTCGGGGCAGCTGGCACTGATCATTTCACTCTTTTTTCTTCAAGGAGTGTTTAAAATAAAATAGTGGCATAAGCCGTTTAGAGAAAACAGCCCTCCGCCACACAAAAAGGCTAACGGAGGAAGACAGGTTGTTTGCGTCTATCGGGGACGACGGTGGCACAGGATATCGGGGACCATACATCTTAACGGTTTAAGTTTCAGGAAAGCCTAGAATCTACAGCTAACTTACGTACACATGTGTGTGTACATGTGTACCATACGCTATATGTGCACGCATGCGTGTAACCATACGCTATATATGTGTACAGATGAACGTTATTATTAACTTATTTCCTCGTGTCTCTGAACAGCCCCTTCTAATGTCGTTAACTGATGCCACACACCTAGCACGTGCCCTAATGCGGGGACACAAGGGACAGTTCAAATTCCTCTCTGAGTTTTTAAGCTCGCTCTTTCTCATTTATTTTTTTTAATCTGTAGTCTCTTCCGCTTTGTATTAGTCTCATGTCTACACGAGTGGGAGACATTAAACTCTACAAACCGAACGAGAAATCGCTGCAAGTGATTTCGTCAAGAATGTGTTCAAACACTGGAATAGTTATTCCACGGTGTTGTGAACAAAGAGGAAGAAGGCGCCTGGGTTTGATTTTGAAATCGCACAGAGGGTGGATTAAAGAGAGATCAGCATACACCCTTCACTGCAACAACGTTAGCCTCTCACTCCTGACCCAGGGAAGAGCTAAGCCACTTCTGGAACAAGCGTGTCAATAACTGAATGGAGGAAGGTCCCTGTGCTGCATCAGGCGTGCAAACGTGAAGAGCTTTGGGAGAGCAGCGGCGGCTTCCGTGTCTGCATGGAGATAAGGCACCGTTTAAACGCCAATAGGCGGCAACAGTAATTAATAGGCTCCATCGGTTGAGCTCACAAAGGAGGCAAAAAGGTTTTAAACACTATATATGTCAGCGGTTCCCAATCCTTAAAAAAAAATTTTTTTAAGTTTGGGGTGTCGGTGCTATTTTCATTGTTTGTCATATTTTATGTTCCAAGGATCTTCCTGTTCTCTTTCTCACCATAGCCCCTCCCCCCAAAATGGGAAAAATATTGTGAGCCACACACTTCTAAAATTTAAAGTGAATTTAGTGTGACGTGATTTGGGCATTATTTTCTGACAATGTCAAGCTTGAGTCACAGCCAATGCCCTATACCACACAGCTTTTCTCCTAAGGGATTTTAAAGCATCATCAAAACACAGGTGGAACGTGACCAAGCGCCACATGCCACTCCTTCCTCTCCCCATCAAAGCTCTGTCATCTGTGGGGTCACCGCTGAGGGCAGAGCGCAGAGGGATGCCGGCTTATGAAGGTTTCGCCTGACGGGTCGTGTATCGCTTTCTCGCAGAAGACGAGGACAGTGCCAACAAAGCAATGAGAACACAACAGAGCTCGCTCCAACTAAATACAATAAACTTCTTAGCGCAAAGGCCGTCATCGAGCACCCACACTGATAGGCGAGGTGGCTCTCTGGAAGAAAAGAGCTGGCTCTGTCTGGCCTTGTTGGTAAAATTTACACTCAGGCGCCCAGACTAGACCAACACAAATAGGGGTCTAAGTCTCCTTCCTAAGCTAACCCCCCAGGTCAAGTCTCTAGTCTGGACTCGAAATATTTATAAGAAAGCATTCGGTAGCGAGAACTTATCCATCTCAGGATGCCCCATTAATCGCGGTGACAATGGTGTGCGACAAAATTATTCTGTACTTTAGAATCCTTTTGGCAGAAAGAATCTACACTGTACAGCTGAATTCGGGGCTTTCCGGTAATTCGTCAGTACTGTAGCACAGGAAGTGGTTTGCTGAATACGGACTGAAAGTGTGCAGTAATTGACACTGAAGTGCAACGTCACAGAGGCTAGATTTTGATTTAAGAGCCCTCTCGTGCAACAGGTGGAAATAATGAGTGCTAGACACCAAAGAACCTACTCGAGGCAGCGTTGGGTCAGTCTGGTCTCCCGGCAGCCGCAGGCAAAACCAGATGCCCTGTGCTGTACGTTTCAACATATGATTGATGACTCGAGCCCTTTCAGAATAGCGTCCGTGGAGATGGCTTGCTGGGGCTCTGGCCAGTCCTCTTTCTCACACTGATCTCGTTCACATAAATCTCCAGCATGAATCGACCTGAGCAGTGGCACTGAAGGGGAGGCTGAGTAGGACTGGTCAAGGGGTAACCCGTTTTTGTCATCTTAAAGACCGCCATAATCCCCACAACCAGAAGGATCACCAGATATAACGTTGGCCTGACTCTCATCCTACTTCAAGCATTTTAATGGTCGGATTCCAGGGGCCATTTCTACAATGGCCACCAAGAGATCCCCAGTGCCCGGTCAATGGTAGACACCCACAACATATTTCACAAACGGAGGGGTGAATGAACACCTATTCCCCGCTTTGGAAGACGAAACTCCTAGGATTTCGTCTGTCACGAAGGTTCAGCTGAACCTACTTCAAGCATTTAATGGTTTCTGCACCATCCAAGTGGTGGCGTGTTCAGAGGTGGCCGGCGTGGAGCGACATCTCAAGACTTGTCTGTGAGGGACTGTATGACAGTGCAGTGTGGCACAGTACATAAACAGTGCAGGGTGCGACCCTGCTACTACAGCCAGCTATGTGATCTTGAGCAAATGGGTTAGCCTCCTTGGCCTCGATTTCCCCATTGTAAAAATGTCAGTTACTGGAAGGTTTGACAAAGTTTATGTCTAGAGAATGTTCAGAGAAGCGTCCGATATGCAACAGCCACTCGAGACACGGGGGCCGTCACACCTGCCAAATACAGGCCAGTGCGGCCACAGTGAGAGACACACACGGTTTCCCAGGAGGCACCAGTGCTCAGCAGGAGTTACTTGATTCCTTCTGGAAAAGTTCCTGTCAGTCTTTCGATCCTCTGGGATTTCCATATCACGGCTACTGAAGGACAAGACATCCAGAGGGAAGTCTGCCCGAGCGAGGGCCGTGGCGGACCTGTTCATCGCCCCAACTTCTGAAAAAGTTTGCATGGACAAGGCAGAGAGGCCTCTCCCGGCTCTATCCACCCTAAACACAGAACGAGGGAACTCGGGGTACGGCCACCTCCCGCCTGCAGATCTAGGCAGGGTCGCTATGACTCTCTCTATGCAATTATCCACCGGCTGGGACATCTTGCCCTGAAAAGTAAGAACACAGTGAACACAGGAGGGTTGTCCGCAAACCCAGGAAGCGCTTGGCTGAGCTGGAGAGATTGTATTTCTTCTGTGTTACCTCCGGGGCGGAAATACAACCAGGAGCTGGGAGCTCCAGAGAGGCCCTTTTTCAGATCTTCGATGCAGTCTGTGTCGGAACCATCCACACAGGAAGAAATGAGCTGCCTCGAGAGGGAATTTTGTTCTCCTCCCATGTTTTTGAACTGGCAGAAGCAGGGTACCAACTGGCAGGGAGATGGAGGAAAAGGCTCCAGCGCTGCCCAACAGTGGGCCTAGCTCTCATCCCCTTAAAGACCTCCACGAGCCTGAAGGTCGAAGACTATGACCGCTCCTTCCGATCTCGCGTTTCCTGAGCATCAAGCCATAGCCGCATTCATTCTTGTGCCTACACACCACTCAAAGGAGCTCGCACTGATTCATGGAAACCCATCGCATTGCTTTTTATGAGTTTACAGCTTTTACGATTTTTACATTTCAGTTTTTAAATGGAAGATTACGATTATGAAAAAAAGATGTGGCTCATACAGAGAGCCTGAATTCTCCTGTTAACATGCGATGGAGGGGATACAAAGTAACAGGAAGGACGCTGCGAGCCTTCATTGTCCATGGTCTATTTAAGAGAATTTCGTCTCGGGGCGCCCGGGTGGCTCAGTCAGTTAAGCGTCTGACTTCGGCTCAGGTCATGATCTCACGTCGCGGTTCATGAGTTTAAGCCCTGTGTCGGGCTCTGTGCTGACAG
This sequence comes from Paguma larvata, assembly GCA_030068075.1. Classification (NCBI taxonomy): domain Eukaryota; kingdom Metazoa; phylum Chordata; class Mammalia; order Carnivora; family Viverridae; genus Paguma; species Paguma larvata. Next base: position 116,722,602 of record CM057830.1, on the reverse strand, counting down.
CTCGGAGCCTGGAGCCTGCTTCGGATTCCGTGTCTCCCTCTCTCCCTGCCTGCCTCTCCCCTGCTCGCGCTCTGTCTCCGTCTCTCCAAAATAAATAAACGTTAAAAAAAAATTTAGAAGAAAAAAAAAGAAAATTCAGTCTCACTGTTACACACTGGAACCAGAAACAAAGGGTGGCAATTTCCGGGGTCTTTCCATTGTGTTGAAGATGAAGGTCTAATAACTGGACGACTTAAAGGAAAGATGCCTTCTATGATTCGTAAAGTTGGTGGGGGCATAAATCTCTATGGGCCACAACAGTTTGGGACCAGCAATTTGGAATACTCTGCAAGACGCTAAAGGTTTCAGTCCCCTGAAAATGTAATTTCCTCTTCATTTCCAGTGATGAAACCGAGCAATTTCTCTATCACCCTTTCAAAATAAACTTTTGAAAGGTAAAAATTGTTTTTTTTCCCTTTAAAAATGTCTCATTTTGTCTCATCTCCTCAGTCTTCTAGTGTAGTTGCCTCATTCACTACAACCTTTTAAACATTCCTCTCATAAAATGCACAAATAGTCCTTCAGAGAAATTAGTTAAATGGCTCCCAGAAAGCAGTGTTGTTTTTCCCCTTTCAAAACACTGCGCTAAGTATCCCAGTTCGCTAATACAGGGTAAACAAGTCTGAGAATTGATCAGATGTAACGGATATGATTAAAAGGAAGACAATGAAAACAACAGTGACGCTTATGCTATAAGGTGTCGATTTCTGAATGCTCTTACAGCTGCCCAAGGAGGCGTTCGTTCTAGGAATAAAGGTCCGGAATTCAAAAGATGGCAACAGCAAGGCAGGGTATGTGCAGAAGAGACGGCTGTGTAGTTCATTTTTCTTTTTCAATTAATCTCTGGGTGCCACGTGGGGCTGGAACTCACAACCCCGAGATCAGGAGTCACACGCTCTACCAACTGAGCCAGCCAGGTGCCCCCCCCCTGCCCCCAGAGGGTTGTGTAGTTCAAAGTGACAACAGGCTTCTCCCAAAGGCTGCAGAGCTCTGGGCACACAAAGAGAGGGGCCAGAATTCCCAGGCGAGGCGGGAGCACATGAAAGGGTCAACAATACACAGGCCGATCCAGCTCGAACTTTTCCCGCCCCCGACCGCCACCACCACCCCCCAAACGCGGCATCACGGTGGGAATGCTGTCACATCTTTTGATGATAAAGTGACATCACAATTATATTCAGGAAATGCGATGGATTCACAAACGTCCATTGCACGGCCCACGCCTGGAAAAAGAGCCGTACTTGGGCGTTGCGTTCTTCCTTGTTCTTTCCATCTCTGTATGCTCAACTTTTTGTTACGGGTATTTACACTTCTGTGGCTTTCTGGTTGTTGTGGTGGTGGTTAAAAAAAAAAAAAATATGTGTGCCAGGACGCTCGGGTGGCTCGGTCTGTTAAGCTTCTAACTTCAACTCAGGTCATGATCTCGAAGTTCCTGAGTTCAAGCCCCACGTCGGGCTCTGTGCTGACAGCCCGGAGCCTGGAGCCTGCTTCGGGTTGTGTGTCTCCCTCTCTCTCTCTCGGCCCCTCCCCCGCTTGTGTGCTTTCTCTCTCTCTCTCTCTCTCTCTCTCTCTCTCTCTGTTTCACTCTCTCTCTCTCATGATCTCACAGTTCATGGGTTCAAGCCCCACATAGGGCTCTGTGCTGATGGCTCGGAGCCTGGAGCCTGCTTTGGATTCTGTGTGTGTGTCTCTCTCTGCCTCTCCCCGACTCACACTCTGCCTCTGTCTCTCTCAAAAGTAAACGTTAAAAAAAATGTTTAAATTAAAAAGAAAAAAAGTGTGCCTATGAAATAATAAAAGTCACATTAACCCTAAGAACCTGGACCGTTTCTGTGAAGTCAGGTGCGTATATACTCACTCACTTACGTCTTCCCTCTCTAATTCTTATGAACAGTAGCAAAAAAAATAATAATAATAACTTAATTAAAGCTCAGCGAAGAAGTATGAGTGGACTCTCATCCCACCTTCCGGCCCTGCAGCTGGGTGAGGCAGCGGCACTAAAACATCTCCGAGAAATGCCACGAGCTATGAAGTCTCTGACTCGCGTATCATTTAGGATACCCCCTGGGGAGCAGGCCCAGAACCCCATAAGGTTCTCATTACAAACAGGAATGTACCAGGCCACATGCACTGGGGGCTGTCGAGCTCTGTAAACTCTCCCCCCACGCAAAAACTCATAAATTTTGCAGAATATATTGCCTTTCCCTGAATTTTTATGATTATGTTCAATTTAGGGGAAATGTACCCCATACTTCATCATTTACCTGGTTTTAAGAGTTATTTGATGTCCATGAAATTCTACGAACTTTCCACTAATCATGGCTTTTACATCTTAAAAATATAAGCCCGCGTATTTCCAGTCAGCCATAAATGTAAAATCTCCCGGTTCTTCTAATTTTGGTGCGCCACTGCAGGCCGGACAGATTTCGGAGCTTTTCTGCCGGACAAACTCACCTTTCCGCCTTCCGGTAAGGCAACGAGCCTAGCGAAAGACGGCAGTAACAGCGGTCAGAGTAGAAAGGCTCAGAGGGCTGTGCTCCCCTGGAGCGACCACCACCCCATTCGTGGCCCATGGAAAAGACTCCCCAGCCCCAGGGCCCAGCAGAAAGGCACGACTGGAGACGGTGGGCTGGAACGAGGCACCTAGGCCAAGTCCGGCCCCTTGCCATGCGGTCTCTCACATTTTAACTTGTTCTCGTGAGTGTTAGTGATTTGTGTTCTTTTACTAAAGGTCCTTTAGGGGTGCCTGGGTGGCTCAGCCGGTTAAGCATCCAACTTTGGCTCAGGTCAAGAGCTCATGGTTCATGGGTTCGAGCCCCGCGTGGGGCTCTGTGCTGACATCAGACCCTGCTTCAAACCCTCTACCTCCCTCTCTCTCTGCCCCTTCCAATTTCTCTCTCTGTCTCTCAAAAATAAATAAACATTGAAAAAGATACTTTATAGTAATACATATTCCACGTCTGAAAATTCAACCAATCTCAAACTAGTTACCACCCAAACTGAAATCTGTCGGCTCATCGTGTATCCAAGGGGCCATGTCTATAAATCCTTCCATCTGCCTCACTGTAGCTCTGGTCGTTGTTAACACTATGCCCAAATCAGAAAGACATCCTCACACACCGCAGGCAGGGCCACGGCTATATGGCCCAGCCTCATCTACTGAGATATGGAACAGAAGTACAGGTCCCACCCCCGGCAAGCGTTTAGGATAAGAAGAAACCACGAAGCCAGATGTAATCCCCTGCTAAATCAGATCAGGAGAAGCAGACAAAATCATAACTTCATTCAAAGTGTCATTTATCCCGGGTGACTAATGCATTATTTGTATGAAGTGAAAATGGAGCTTTGAGAAACTATGAAATAAATCAAATGCCCTACTTTCCATAATTTTTAACAGACACATCCCATTAGGATTCTACTCTGCATAGCTGCTGGTTAAAATCATTGACCAGTATGCTTATAAATTAATCAGCTGGGGTAAAACTGGCTTGGCTGTCATCATTCACTACTAATCTACACTTAGAATTCACTTTAACTTTTTGAGCCCCTTGGAAAAGGGTCATCAAATCTCTATTTTTGGCTCAAAATAGATGACTGCGATTGTTTACAAAAGCCTGGGTGGCAGAAGCGAGCCGCTCTTGTCAATTTTCAATGGCCTCAGAGTGCACATTGACATTTCGCTGTGACTTCTGGGTAAAATGCCGATCTAAATCCAAAGAAAATGGTCTTCATCATTCTCGAGGAGAACTTTTACCACTCGCCGTCTGAATATACGTGCGCTGCTTAAGTTTCAACGGTTAGAGAACCTCAAAACCAATTGGCCAAAAGGCCTAATTGTAGCAAACGGGATACAGTTAATATTTATTAGCTAACTTTTGTGAAAGCTCCACGGGGCTCTTGCACTTCTCCGGGATCTTTAATACTCAGCTGTGTTTCATTTCTGACTATGAGCCCTAATTTACTAAAGACCCACAAGTACCTGCTGTCTCTCCTCCTAGTATGTATCTTAGTATCTGATATATTATTTGGGTGTTTCATCTGCACTAAAATGTCCTAGATTTCTTCATCGCCTTTTATCTGTCTTCCTTAATGTGCATCGTGTCACCTTTAATTTTGCACTGGGAAAACAAGAAAAAGATGTTTAGAAGGTTTTTTTCCAAGATTATTTTATATACTTTGGAGGTGCCCGGCGAACTCTTTTTTTTTGTAAGTTTTCATTTTAATTCAAGTGAGTTACCATACAATGTAGTATTAGTTTCAGGTGTAGAATATGATTCAACACTTCCATACAGCACCTGGTACTCATCACAACAAGTGCACGCTCCTTAATTCCCATCCCCATCGCCGGTTTCACCCATCCCCCCGCCTCCCATCTGGGAACCATCAGTTTGCTCTCTGTAGTTAAGAGTCTATTTCTTAATTTCTCTCTCTCTCTTTTTTCTTCTTTTGCTTGTTTCGTTTCTTAAATTCCACGAGTGAATGAAATCATATGGTATTTGTCTCTCTATGACTGACTTATTTCACTTAGCATTGTACTCTCTAGCTCCATCCATGTCACTGCAAATGGTGAGATTTTGTTCTTTTTAGGGCTGAGTAATATTCCATTCTGTGTGTGTGTGTGTGTGTGTGTGTGCGCGCACGCACGCATGTGTGTACACACACATATATACCTCGCATCTCCTTTATCCATTCATCAGTCAACGGAACTTGGCAAATGACCTATCCCATAAAGGGTGAGTATCCAAAATATATAAAGAACTTCTAAAATTCAACACCCAAAACAAATAATGCAATGAAAAAATGGGCAGATGACATGAACAAACATTTCTCCAAAGAAGACACACAGGCGGCCAAGAGATACAAGGAAAGATGCTCCTTATCACCCACCAAACTCCATTAGGTCTGGCTCCAACACAGCTGATTCGAACTCTGTGGAGGCTGGGGTAAGAACACCTGTCTTTGGGGCGCTTGTTCAGGAGGTGATGTGTGCAAAGTACGTGACGTGATGCTCTGCACAAATGCTGGTTCTCTTACCCCGACGATCGAGCCATCTTACGGAACATATGGAATCTTTTCTGCACATCCTTGGGATGAAATTGTAATCTGAATCCTCCAGAGGCTTAAATAGAAAATGTGTTCAGTCTAAAAATATATGTTAGGAAAACCCAAATCCTAGGTTAGCCTCCAAAGCCGGAACTATTTTTTTTTTTAAAGAAGAAAAGAAAGACAAAACAGACAGACAAACAAACAAGGCATGTGGGACAGGGGAGACGATGGTATTAAAGCACGGAGAAAAATCCTCAGCAAATGCTGAAGGTGTGTTCTTCCCTCCAACACGCACACGCATGGTACTGGACGAAAGCCTCATCCACTGATGGTAATAAGTTAAGACATGTTTTCTTTTTTAAGTGGGCACAAATACCGCCATAGCATTATTGTAGATAGTAAACGTAGGTATAACTTGTGGGGGGAGAAAAACTATACGTAAAAGTCTAAAATCACAAAAGTGATAAGCTTGGGGCTATTTGGGAGAGATTATTCTCATCACTGAAGAAGTCCCCACAGGATTGGTGGCAAGCAAGATGCACCTATAGAACATTTAACTTATAAAATGTTAATAAGCATGCTATTTCAAGAATGCACCTGTTGAAGCTACGGCAACACGCCTACCTGTACCTACCTGTCTGACCACTGTGATCGTAGCTCTTCTCTTTCACCTCATTCTTGCTCTGCTGAACTATCTCTTCACAAATCTGACCACACACAGCATTAAACAGGTGATTGGAGAGCAATCCATCTGTTCAGCAAAAAGCGATCGAGCACGTACTAGTGAATAAAACAAAAGAAAACGAAATCCGCCCTCATTGAGTTCGTGCTTCCCAAGTTTGAATTCAGTCAAAGCTGACAGATCGGTGCAGTTCCCTCCCAAACACCCGATCTGTTGCTTACAACCAAGAGGAGCACAGTCTTCTAGTCTCTTGCTGGAGATAGCAGGTCGCTTGTATCTCCTGTTTGGCTATGGTCTCAAACCCAACCCGACTGGTAAGTAGCAGAGCTGAGTGAGAGAGGCCTCGTCAGCCCCCTCCCCTGCAGTGCCCCACGACCCGCAGCGTCTGCCACTATTCTAGCGTTTCTCTCAGGAGATCGTCACGCGTTAGCAGAGACGCTAAGGATTCACGGCCTGTGTGTTCACTTCGACTCTGCCATATACTATCTGTATGACCTTGGTCCAGTCACCAAACCACTAGGTCCCAGTCTCCCCGCCCTGTAAAACCGGGCAATCAGCTAACACAAACCAGCGCCTGGCACAAAGGAAAGGTCAGCTCTACTTATTATCTTCACTTCGATTATTATTATGATGCCTTTTCACCTAGACTTAATATTTTGAGACCTAGCGAAGTGCCCGAGGGAATTCGGCGTGGATGAATGAATGAATGAATGAATGATGCTACGCTCTGCACGGCTGCATGAAGCTATTACTCTGGGTCAGACGCTGGGAATACAGAAATGAAAGATATACGCCCATCCCCCAAAACAATTCAGGTACATCAGAAGCATGTTCAGAGGAGGAGGGTCTAACTCGACGGGGCATCGGCGCGTGAATTTGGTGGGCAGAGGATACAGGAGAATGGCAGTTAGTGGCTTCCCAGAGACCTAGCTGAGATTTGAGGCATGAGACAGCCAGACAAAGAATTATCTGGTGGCCAAACAACCACAGACAGAAACTCCCAGGCACCAACTCACGCTTTAGGGAAAGGAAACGCAGAAGTCAAAATATCGGTAGACACCTTCTAGACAAATGAGTTAATTAATTTTTGGGGAAAAAAAAGGAGAAAGAACAAAAGAAGAGAGCTAGCTGGGTACATCTCAAGAGCCACAATACACGCTTCCTTGGAAAATAGCTATTTTGTCAGCCACTGTGCCAATTCACAAACATTTGTTTCACCCGATTCGGGAAAACAAACGTTCATTTGGTATTTATTTGAAGAGCGTTTGTATAAATATTTCCACAATTCAGAGAGTCAAAACAGTTGTCTCCCAGTCGGTGGCGGTCAGCGTGCATGAGGACACTCCATTCACGCGGCACGACACGACTTCGGTAATGACGGGATGAGAGTGAGCTGCTGTCAAACCAGACAGCTCCAGGTCCAAAGCCATTGTTTAGTATCGAGTGTTGGCCGTCACCGGCCCTCGAAACAACCCACAGTCCTGGCTTTCCATGCTCACTCTGGCCTGTGCTAATAGTACTCAAAGAGCTTCATGGGCCTCGCAGACCGCTTCTCCTATTCTAGCTCACATGCTCGCTCTCTCTGCATTCCTAGTTCACTGGCATCCGTGACACACTATTTCCCCCGGTCTCGTTCTACGTTCTGATATCAAGTCAGGGGAGCCAGAGGTCATCTTTACATTCCTTTCATCTCCCCCGCAAAGTGACTGCCTAGCAGAGTGTTGGGCACAGAGTAGGTACATGGTGAAAACAGTTCTTTCTTTTAACATTTGTTTTCTTCTAGAGTGGGCAAGAGAGGGAGACAGAGGGTCTGAAGCGGGCTCTGTGCCGAGAGCAGAGAGCCTGATGCGGGGCTCGACCTTCAAACCATGAGATCGTGACCTGAGCCTAAGTCAGACGCTTAACCGACTGAGTCACCCAGGTGCACCTGAAAACAGTTCTTGATACAGCTGACAAACGCTGAACTAAGGCATGAGGGCTCCGACCCTGGCTGTGTCCCTTACTGGCCCTCTTCCCGTCCTGGGCCTCGTTTTCCTCATCTGTACAATGCATGACTCTGAAGGGCCCTCCAGTCTCGAAGCACTAGGTTCGAGGAATTGATTAATTTCTACACACCAGAGCCAAGCCTTTTGCCAGCAAGTAAATAATGGCTAATTGATGAGACCTCTCTATGATTCCACGGCACTTCATCAGAAACATCCATCACGCTGGAATTTAATTTAGTTACTGTGGCTGTGCCGACCTGGCATGAAAACAACCCTTTGGAAAATTAATTTACTTAAAAAAAATTAGTTGACTGACATGCTGGAAGGAGAAGTAAAGCGTCTGTGATTACATGTTTCATTGTTCGCCGGGTAGTTAGGTCGTCATGTACATATTGCCACAGTCAGAAGGTTAAACTGACGTCATAGCAAGTTCCTTCTGGCTGGCTGGTTTGATCGGACCATCCTAGAGACCCAAAGACCAAGAGCACATCAGACGTTAAGAAACTTCTCCCAATGAGTGTTAAAGCAAGTGCAGCATTACTACAAGGTTAAGTAGGGTTTTACTTTTTAATTATATAAAAAAGAAACCATTTCAATGCTATTTCCAGGAGATGTGTTGCCTACAGAACAAAAAATTTCGACTCCGGGAATATAGTTTCATCGAGGCCACCGAGTAAATCAGTATCCGCTACTGAGGTCTGGTTTTTGCTGAAGATGATAGACAGTGCAGAGAACGATTATTTGGAAATGTAACAAAACGAATCATTCTTTATAGGCTGGAATAACGTGTGTTTTTTTCTTTTCCTTTTTTCCAGCCAAGGGAACGCTGAAAAAATAAACAGATGAGGGAATCTGAGTCTGTGATGAAAGCGAAAACTGTTTCCTTAGCTTATTTCCCAATGTGTGGCTTTTATACCCTCATATACCAGCACGTGCCTACTGAAGAACCAAATCAAAGATTACTTTAAATCACTGGCTGATGTTCTTTTTCAAATGAAGCAAAATGCAGAGGTATATAAAAAAAATAGCATTCCATAAACTGAGCAATCCATAATCAAAATCAGACTCTAGCTGTAGCGCGATTGTCAGCCCCGCTTAAATCATGCCATTTTATTTAAGCCCTCAGATAATTTTTCTCAGCTCAGTAAGTGGGTGGATGTTAGCAGCTAAGGTCATCGAAAAGATTTACTTTAAAATAAATTCAACAATTCAGAGCATCGCCCTCTCACGGCGCAAAGTGTACCTTGCTTTGAACATGCATATAAAATTTCATTAAAGTGCAACATAAAAGTTTTACATTAGAGGAACCCAGCGCCGGACCTTTGTTTAACAGTCATGATAATTTATGGCGCGGACCTGCTACAGTGAAGGAGAAAAGCAGGCTTCTCGCGATGAGATACAAGTCAGAAAGGCTGAAACTCCAGGAAAGCTGGAGGAATCCCAAACTCCCACCATTCAATTCCTGCAGGTTTTGGTCACACATTCTTCTGTAACATTCTCCGTACGGACTGAGACACAGTCCTGGTCCGTTAACTCCTGTACCCTATGCTTTCAAAGTTGGGGTTGTCAGCTCTACACACATTCTAGTTTTTAAAATCATCCCCATAAATAACATGGGGTCTAATTTTGCCTCTTCCTCCTAAGCTTCTTTTGTAACCCTTCTTCCTTCTTGTTACATTCTGCAAGAGAGACCAGACTGGCTACGAGATCTTCAGAAAGATGACAGACAATTAAAACACTATCAAAGAGGCAGAGGGCCAGTATTATCACCGGGATTTACTGAGCAACTTTTATCTTTGAAAGATGCAAGCATTTGCATAGGATGCTCTTTGGGCGGATGGGCTCTCACGTCAACCGACAGATGTTCATTGCGCACCTGTAATGCGAAAGGCACTGTGCTGCATGATGCAAGAGGGTGATAGCCCATGCCCTAGGCAGCCGCGCGAACCTTTAAACACAAACAACTTAATGCAACAGCAGCAACACAGTGAAAAGAGCGATAAATAGAAACCCTAGGGCCTCCACTGACTGTGTAAACTTTAGCAAGTCACTTCACCTCTCTGAACTTCAGTTTTCTCATCTACAAAACGAAGCTCACCCGGTCAGTCCTGACAGACCCACGAGGCAACGGTGAGGATCACGTCAAATAACAGATACGGCAAGTTACGAAGCTTTGGGAAGAAATGTTGTCCACCTCCTACTCCCAGCTTTGAGGATCCAAGTATACTGTGACCTTCTTTATGATCAAGTAGCAACTCTCCAGAATTAAGGCATTCAAATTTAAATGGACAGTTCCCAAGAACTTGAGTTTTGCTTCTTTTTTATATGTATCTTGCCATTCACAGGTTTTCATTAAAGGAGCATCCATCAAAGAAGTGCTAAGAGATTATATCGGTACATAAATTGTTCTTTTTTTATCCAGAAGAAAAAAGTAGAGCCTCCCGTGCCTGGTCAATTACATGCTAATTCCACAGATTTTTTTTATACGAGTATGATGTATACAATCCAATCCATTTGTTCCAGTGGCGGCTCGATGCTCGGGCCCATAGAATCACAATAAATGATAGGCAATGAGGTTTCATGGCAAGGCACCTGCAAATTGGGAGACATGCATTTCTGCCCTAGCTCTACTACTCACCAGGCTGTGTGAACTTAGGTGAGTCAAACAACCTCTCTAGGGCTGTTTGCTCATCGGTGAAATGGGAATAACACCTGAACATTCTAAATTACAAGGACCAAATGAGGTGACATATGGGAAAATATCACACATGTTGAAAAGACTCAGACAAAATATCAGCTGTCAATGGCGCAAGCTCTGCGGTCAAGTCCATCTAAGGTGGAACCTGGATTGTATCCCCAAGTAGGTAGTGATTCCATTACGTCATCTGGAAAACAGAGATCCTAACAGGTCCTATCTCATAAAGACGTCTGAAGGATAAAGTGAGATTGACCATTTAAAGCATCCGGTGATGCCTGGGGCACAGAGTAAATACTCAAATAACAGTAGCCATGATGACAATGCGTTCTAGAATGCACGGCTGAAACGCACGCACGCACACACACACACACACACACACACTCCAAAAGGTTTCTTCAAGTCGTGGTCTCAAGTTCTTTAATCAGCAATACTTTTCTTCTCATTATCAGTAAACAGGTTTTTAAAACCTCTTTCTGTATCCCACAACAGTCCGAAAAAGACAAAATTAGAAGTGAAAAATGTTGTCACTGTATCAATTGTTTTGTCTACAGGACTGGCTAATCAAGTATGTGGCAGTTTCGCTTTTTGAGGTAGGAGCTACAAGCTCATAGGGCAACAGCTTCCAGATTGTTCCAGAGATGACCATTTTATTGGACCTTTATGATTCTGAAATTATTTAAATATGTGCCAATTTTGCATGCAAGAAATAGTCCTAGCTCAGAATAATGGGCACGAAATAAAGGTTCAGTGCATTAAAGCCATTTCTATTCAACAATAATTAGCACGTTTAAATACAATATAATTTTTACTCATCTACAAAATGCTTAAATGTTTGGAATCTCGTTTATGTCTATAATGACAGATTCATTTTTGAGGTAGTCATTTTCGATCTTGATTTGTATATTTTCAAGTTGTTAAATGCTTGACTGAATCATTAGCAAAACAATTCATGTATCATTAAGCTGATTTCTAACATGAGACAATTTTCTCTCTTGTCCAATAGACGTGCCTTTTTAAGATTTACGGAGATAGCTGTTATCCTTCGGAGGGCTTAGCGGGGGCTGCGGAGGAGACCTCATCACCGGCTAATTTCACGGCCTCCCGTCTAGCGTCCTCCTGCAAACACTCCCTTAAGGGCCTCACGCCCCCCCCTCCATGGTTTGCTGAATGAATGCTCACGCGCAGTGGAGAATGCGTACTGTACTGGCAAAGAAGGCAAACTGAAGACCGGAAGGGGGAAGATAAATGGATGCAGTTAGAGAATGACCAACCCTGGCCACCTGTAGGCCTTAGTCACAACAGGACCCTGCCCCGCTGCCTCCGCGGTCCTGCCGCCCAGAGGCTGGCGCGGGTCGCCCGGGGGCGCGCTCGCTCCCTCCCACGCCTTCGCTCGGAGGGCCAGGTCGGTGCCACCCTCCCGAAGGCCCCGCGGCTGGGGCGGCCTCGGAAGACCCGCGCGCGCACGGCTAGCGGGGGCGGGCGGGCTGTCGCAGTGCACGGGCCGGCGGCGCGGCTGGATGCGAGACAGTTCACTTTTGTCTGCTGAGCGGAGCCGGGTCTCCCCCTCCCCCGCAAGGTCGAGGAGGACCGGGGCAGGCGGGGGGGGGGGGGGGGGGGGGGGCGCCGGGGCAGGCCCCCGGGGCTGCCTTCTCGGGAGGAGGAGAAGCCTGGCCTGCACATGGCCCCTTCCCAGCCTTGACAGCCCACACGGACCTTTGAACTTTCTATTTATATAACGGTTTAGTGAGTTTAAGTCTCTTCCTGTGCAACCGCCCGTGTGCGAGCTCGCCTCTAATTAGGCTACGTGTGAGCCTTCACTGAAACACTACCAACCGCTGCCCCGGCCTTGCGTCACACGCGCCTCCCCACAGCCTTCACTGGCCTTTCTCGCACTTCGATTTTGTTAGCCTGGTGGTTTTCTTCCCATTTTTTATGTGTCACGATGCGTCCCTTTCTCTATCTGTCTGCCCTTCTTCCCTTCCTTCTTTATTTTACTAATAAAAAGAGAAACATCCCCACAGAGGACCTTGGCCTGTCACAAAACATACCTAATCAATATGGGGGGGGGCACTGCTCACAGGACTGAAAGGCGGTACACTTTGTAGCCCCTCCAATTTCGCTTTTATCCCCTCTTAAATGGGGATTAATGACATGCCCACTGCTGGTAAACAAGGCCGAATCTCGCCACAAGATCTCCAGACACCTCAAGAATTCATTTACTGAGTTACCAGAGGCAAATCTATAGAATGGCTTAAGCCATAAAATGTCATTTTTTTTCCCCTTTTTTTCTTTTTTCCGAAGAGCAACAGTGTCTTTGGTGCACACGGACAGGCATCTGCACCTTCCTCTTCTTCCACAGAATGGCTCATATTAAATTCATACTCAGGTGAACATTGCCCGTTCATCCAAGAACCTTAAAGAACTTATGCTTCGGCCCTTCCGTCGGGGCCAGGGCATGGCCCACTAAGGTCCGGCGTGATGCGTGGAATCCAGGGATGTGTTCCTTGACGCACCGAGCACTCCCGGACCCGGCACATCGGCGCCCTGCAGCATCATCCATGCCCCATCCCTTCCATTCGCGCTCATTCCGACAAATGTGTGTTTGTACACGGGCATGGACTTTTTGTTTACTGTCATCAAGTGTTTGCAGAGAACACACATGCCTGGGTATGTGAAGTCTTCTTCATGAAGTCTAGGGAAATGAGTTTGTTTTGTAGCCGGCCTGATGCATTTGTTGTCAGACGTCTAGGGTTGCAGTAGAGACAGCTCAGAGTTTTCTGTTCCACAAGTGAATGTGGAGAAAAAATCCTATGTAAATGAGACCCTTAACTTGGCCCACGCCTTTCTCCTTGGACCTCCCGTGGGGGAGGGGCGTGAGGAATGGATGCCTGCACTCTAAGCAGCTACTTACTCCCCAGGAAAGGAAGTAAACACGCAATGAACATGTAATTGGTGTGCTCGGGATGTCCACAGAGTTTGGAAAAGTCCAGATTTCCATTCAAGCTTTTCTAGTTCGTCCACTATCGTCACATTTATGTTCCCTTTTTTCTGGGGGGGGGGGGTAAAGTAGATGCACAACTGGCATGACAAATGTTTACAAACAGATTCGTAAGGAAATTTGCCCCTCCCAGTCGAAGAGTAAGATGGAGAAATCTTCCTGGAACATCCAGAGATGTTACATTAACTCATCCCTATTTCACATAATATCCACAGAGCGTCCAAGTCTGCGTGCTTCTTAACCGATGCGGCAGAGTTACAAAAGTGGAGGGAAAAGGTTTTGCCTTTTCTGTAATAAAAGAAAAAATAGTCCCCCAAAGGGGGGGGGGCGTGTCTTTCTGAAAAAAGAAATTAAAAGAGCCTATGCCCTTTCAATATGCAAGGGCATGTGTCTAAGATGAAACTGACATTAAAATAATATAATAAACACATTTTTTTAAAACCTAATACCTTGGATATGTTTAACATTTGAACTACACCCACGAAATCAATTATAACAACGTCTGTTAAATTAATGATGTTACCCACACCATATATTAGGCAAATTGTATGCAAATGGTAATGCCGTGGTTATCAGTTGTCTGCGAAATAAATTAGCGAAGCGGAGTAAAGGCTGTGTGCAGGAGCATAATATTTAATTGAGTAGTAATTTTATTGTGATCTTTCCTTTTAAATAACAGCATGCTTATTAAAAAAATGGTAACAATGTTTTTCTGCAGGGCTGATAAAACCCTGCATGGTATCAAAAATGCCTTACCGATTAATACTGATACGGTGTAATTTGTGGCTTCAAGGATTTACCCGGAATTGCTGTAAAATAAAATGTATTTAAGTTCTGATTATCTTGGATTTGCAACTAAAGGAGTCACGATTGGCATAATGAGGCTATTGGCTAAGAGTATGACCCTTTTCTAAAGAAGGAAATTGCCTAAAATATCACATCGGCAAGGGAAATCCTTGTAAAAATACACAGCATTCATAGGCAACGGCTGCTAGCAGTTTAACATCGCAGAGGATTTCGACGATCGGTCTGTACTGTAGGTTATACTAACTACATTTAAGAAGGCAATAACCGAGATGCGATTGTCAGTCGCTGCAGCCGCACCCTCACCCCATCTCATTCCACTTGGCCGGGGCCGGGGCGGCGGGGGGGGGGGGGGGGGGGGTCGGCAATTGATATGTTAAAATGTTGCGACGGCTTAACAATAACAACGCCTGTGGCAGAAGGTGGAGTTTTTTTAAAAAAGTTAATAGATATGTACATCACTATTTATGCACACGCGCGCGCACAGCACGCAGCAAGTAACAACTTTCAGGTCCCCAGTCACCTTTGCACCATCTTTCAAAACGCTCTCAGCGACAAGTTTACGGTATTTTGGGAAGAAGCGACTAAACCTTTGAATCTGAGCTGGGTGCCCATTATACAAACCTGCGGCTGCCTCCCAGTGGGGGCGGACAGGGGTCAGGCCGGTAATTAAATGTGCACGGACGTCGGAGCAGCCGACTTCGGGGGAGTAACTTCAAAAACCCTGTCTTGAGAGCCAACGCCGAAGTCGGCTCGGACCCGGGGTCCCCCGCTCGGTGGCCCCGAGGCCAGCAGGCTCCCCGAGAGCGGGGAAACTTGGGCCGCGCGAGGGGCCGGGAAGGTGTGCGCGCCGCGCGGGGACCGAGGTGGCGGCGGCGGGGGAGGCGGCCGCGGAGGAAGCGGAGGGTGGCTGGCGGCACCTTGCCGCTGCCGGTCCCCGCAGCCGGCTGTTGGCGCTGGACACCTGGAAAGTTGAAGCGTTTCGGCCGGGCAGGATCCGGGGCGCCGGGAGACCGGCCGGGCCGGCGGTGCGCAGAGAAGATCCCCGCGGGGGTCGTGCGGCTCGGCCCGCGGGCGGCACGGGCTCCGATCCCGGCCAGAGGCAACTCTGCGGACTTGGAGCGCCACACGACGCCTTCGGGACCCGCAGCCCACCCTCGGCCGCCACCGCCTCCCACCCTCCCCCCACCCCGACACCCGAGCGGCGGGGCCAGAGGTGGCTGGGAGCAAGTGGGAGGGTGTCTGGGGCGCCCCCCACCACAGCCCCGGCTCCTCTTAACAAAGGCGAAAAGCCCGGCCCCAGCCGGGGTGGGGGGGGAGACTCGCGTAGCAAGGAGAAGGCAAAGATCAACACCTACCACTGCTGCTCCAAGTCCCAGTCCCTGAAAAAGTCGAATAGATCCATAGCGGCCGGGCGGCGGCGGCGGCGGCGGGCGGGCGTCCGTCCCTGCTCGAGGCGGGTCGGCGCGGTTCTCGGCGCGGCTCGCTCGCTGCTCTCGGCGGCCCGGCTCTCCGGCCCTCCCGCCCGGCTAAAAGTGCCCAGGCCGCATCGGCGGCGGCGGCGGGCGCCGGGGGTGCCCGGTCCTGCGCTCCGGAGCGGCGGCGCCGGTGGCACGGGGCGGACGAGCGCCCGGCCGCCCGCTCGGGTCCGCTCGCTCCGCGGCTGCCCGCGCGCCCAGCGCCCCGACGCTGCGGCGGCAGGCGCTGCGGGCTCGGGCCGGCGGGGCCGCCCGCCTGGCGGGCTGCGGGCCGGCGGCGGGGGCGGCGGGGGCGGCGGGGGCGGCGGGGGCGGCCCGGGCAGCGGCAGCCGGGGCGGCAGCGGCGGCGGCGGCGGCGGCGGCGGCGGCGGCGGCTGCACAGGCGGCGGCGGCGGCCGCGGCAGCATCACACACTTACACACTCACAGGGGGCGGAGCCTGGGCAGCCCGAAGCCGCGACATGGAGCCGGCACGTTATCGGCCCGGGATCTGGCGGGGGCTCGCCGCGCCCGCCCGCGCCGCCCGGGACCCCCCCTCTGTCAAAATCAGCTGGCGAGAGCGGCCGCCCGGCTGGGGCCCCAGGCCCGGAGTCCGAGGGGCGGCCGCAGGGGTGCGGCGGGGGGGGGGCGCGGAGCACAAGCTCCGAGGAGGGAGCCTCCCCCCTTCTCCGAACCCCCGCCCACTCCCACCACAGGAGTTACTGTTTGGAACCAGAAAAGAGCGCACTAGCCGCCGCGGGGACGGGGTGTCGACCCCCGCAGCCCGGGGACTCTCCTCCCGCGCCCGAGAACCGGAGCAAACTTTGGCGGGCCCGAGCATCCCTCGGGCCCGCGGCACAGAGCACGCGGGGCCAGGAAGGAGAAGGCGGTCACCTTCACCGTGTCACCAGGCGTGCCGCAGTGCCGTGCCCGGCTGCCGGGCGCGGCGCGCACCCAGTAGGTCCGCGAACTTCGGGCCCCGGATCCCGTGGGCTTGCAGGGGTAGGCATGAGGGAGCCTCTGCGTGAACTACGGGTTCGGGGTCAGGACGCTGGGAAACTCGGTTGCGCCAACACCTTCCCCGCACAGCTGCCACGTGCCGGGGCCGAGGACTTCTGCTCTTTCCTCCTCTGGGAAATGGGGAGGGCGCTTGGATGTGGGCCCACCAGCCCACCCACCGGCTGCCCGTCTCCCTTCTGGCCGGAGAATGTTCCTCTCCGGGTGCAGCTTGCCCCCTCGCTTAAGCCTCTAGTGGCGCTTCAGGACCGGGTGCATCCCTGTGGCCAATGCCCTCGGGGAAGGCTTCCTGGCCTCGGAAGGGACGAGGGGTGTCGGAAGGGGCGGGGCCCGGTTCTGGCGGTTCAGGAACAGTAGCACTCTGGGGTCCCAGACGCCTCGCTTGCCTCCTTCGTGTTGTTCTACAGGAGGAGTCGTGTAAGTGCATTACTGAAAGCTTGAGTCTCGGACTCTCCTAGGAACAGCAGTAGGAACAGGGTGCCAGCTCTGATCCTATCAGTGACTGTGTGACTGAGCAAACTCTTCTCTGGGGCTCATTTTCTTCATCCGGAAAAAGAGAGACTTGATCCAGCTGCCATCTGGCTCTTGCCTCTCTGGCCATCCTCCTTGCTGTGTGACTGTGCTTCCTTAATATTATCTCACATTCTCAAAATCATCCAGATAGCTTTGCTTTGCTTCTCCCCCCCACCCCACCCCCCCTCAGGAGAAAGGGAGGCACTGATCCTGGATACTCTGCTCAAGCTATGACATTTCTCCTAGAGGGGGAACGAGACTGGAGCCCAGACTCTGGGAAGCCCAGCTAGGACTAAATGATGAGAAGTGCTACAGCTTTGAAGAAATGGCTGCCTTCAGAATCTGAACTCGAAGGGGCCCAGACTGTCACCCTTTTTGCAATCTTTGTATGAGAAAGCAAGCGCCTCACGAACACGCAGAAACAAGGCACTAAGATATGGCTACTCTAGCAACCACCGAAGGCTCTGCTCAAATGTTTATTTCTTTTGCATAAAACTGAGTTCTTGACAAATACTAGCTGACTGCGAACCAACCAAGGAGCGGCCACAGGAAGACTACATTTCAAATCGCCTTATCGGTTTGGCTTCTTGCAAACTCCTCTGGTCAAAGACTCCACCGCAGTAGAGCTATTGGCAAAATTGCTGCAGGGGATTTTCAGATTCTCTCTGTGGCTTGTTTATTCGTGGGAGTTCCAGTCTTCAGCCCTAGCCTGTGAGCTCTTGAGGCGGCCAGGACTGCCCTGCTCACATCCCTGGCCCCCAAACTTTGTGCCCTCGGTAAATGATTCCCAAATTGGATTTGACTGCTAATAATGATTGTTGCCGGGGCTAGTGCTTGATCTGCTAGAAAATCCTTAGAGGAAAACCAGACCGTCTACAATTAACATTTAAATGTGGTGATTACGGTCACTTTGTATTCACTTTCCTCACCAGACTATATTGATTGCAGGGAGACAAAAAATATATAAACTGCTGGGTAAATATATTTCCAACGGAAATAAAGCTGCTCCTTTAAGAGTTGCAGCCCCCCCCCATCGCCCCACTGGTGCACTTTCTTCCCAATCAGCGGGAGGACCGAGCAGAAGCAGAAGGAGCCAGCAAGAGGCAGCACTCGGAACAGAAGTGCCCGCGGGAAGGAGAGAAGAGACAAGTGGTGTGTGCTGGCTGCTTCAGAAAAGGGGCAGGGGCTTTCTCTTCCCGAGATGAAAACCAGGAGGGAAGGCTGGGCTGGGCGAAAGGGGCTCACGCTCCAGCCACCCTCCTGGGACAGGGAGGACCAGAGAGAGGCAGCAGAAAGGGGCCAGGCTGTCCGTGAGGTCGCCCAGGCCCAGCAGGCACTCACTGGCAGCGTTGGCCCCCGGGTGGGGAGCGGCTTGGCCTTCTCCCTTGCTCCTCTTCCTGCCCATCTCCGGCTCTGATGGGGCCCCCCCCGAGCCTTACAAGCCGGCTCTTTAGTGGGCCTTCAGACATGCCCCCAAGCCACGCTCCCCCAGGCACGCTGGTGGAAGGAAGCAGAAAGCAGGATGCAGGGAGGGCAGGAGCGATAGAAATTGCGAAAGACTGTTGGCAGGCAGAGCCCACCGCTGCTGTCAGACTGGCGACTCAGCCATGTCGTCCCCGGGGTCAGCTGGCTTCCCTCCTCTTCCACTCCCCAGGGCACCTTAGCTATGGAAGACTCCTCCGGGCCGCACTGTTGTCCTGGCTTTGCCTAGAAAAGCCCCTCTCCGATCTGGCCACACAACTCTTAGTTCGACCCAATATTCCAGAAGTTGCAGCCTCTCCACTTTGGCCCTCTTGTCTCGGGTGGCTTCTCCCATTCTCTCTGACCAGGATCCCTCCACACCTCACCAAACCCCCGTAAATTCAAAAACCCCGACCCACAGAACCTCCTGGAAGGGCCACTGGCCCAGGAGAAAGCCATCTTTTCGGAGAGGAAAGAATCAAGACGGAGATTTCATGACTCAATCCCTTGAGGGAACACCAGAAATCATTTTTCTAAGAGGCTCGATTGTGTAGAAATACTGATTCTCAGACTTTCTAAAGTGAGATTTTTGACTTGAATTACTTTTAAAGGAGTTTAATTTGGAGTCTCCCGCTACTGATCTTCATTTCAAAGAACTTGAAATCTTCCATTCTTTTTTTTTTAATTTGTTAACGTTTTTATTTATTATTGAGAGAGAGACAGAGAGACAGAGCATGAGCATGAGAGGGGCAGAGAGAGAAAGAGACACAGAATCCGAAGTAGGCTCCAGGCTCTGAGCTGTCAGCAGAGCCTGATGTGGGGGGCTTGAACCCACAAACCGCGAGATCATGACCTGAGCTGAAGTCGGATGCTTAACCGACTGAGCCACCCAGCGCCCCTGAAATCTTCAATTCTTAACAGGTGTAGTAAAGGCACCATCACACCAGTTCTGATAGATAGAGTCTACAATTAAGATTAATTTAAGGAAGTTTCACTGCGGATGTCAGTTCCAAGAAACGAGCACACGAACGGCATGTGATACGTGTGTCGTCCTGTCACACCTCCGATTTCCACTTAAAATATCAAGCCTCTGTTTCTGACCTGGTGTGCGTCAGGCCGGGTTACACTCTAGGAGGAAATCCTGAGGAAGGTAACAGCTCATCTGAGGAAGCCTGCTTGAGGGACTTCCGGGGGCTCCATTTTGGGAAAGCATCACCTTCCACACCTGTGGATATTCCTCTGGCAGGGCGGCCTGCTGCTGTCATGAGTTCGGAAGGGCCCAGTGGGACACTCTGAATCAGAGGCCATTATCACATGTGGCTGAGGTCATCTAGAATGATTCTCGCCGGAGGAGCATCTCCATCCTTTCTAACTTCAGAATATCTGCACTTGGTCCAGAAACTGGAAGCCACATGAGGGCAGGGCCTAGGTCCATGTTGTCTCAGCCCAGCACAGGATCTGACGTGTGCCGAGTCCCTGCAGGGTCTAGCCAGCCAGTCTCCGTGAGGGTGGCGATCCCAGGAGTTGATCCGAATTTAGGATGAGCCTCATGAATATGCATATGTAATTTTTCCACAACTTCCGGTTCTGCCATTTTGTACTTTGGGCTTCAGTCATGTATCACAAGTGAAAGTCCTACTCTTGGGCTTTCTGATTATTGTAGACCGTGACCCCCTTTCAAGAAATCTTCCATGGTCCCTGGCTCTGGGTGCCTACTGGGTCCTAAATATCCACTCTCATGTAACTTTATGTCAATCGCTGCTTAATCAGGTGTACAGTAGTGAAGATGATGCTGTCATGATTCTCTATGGCTCATTCCTGTGACTCTTTGTACATCTTTAGCATAAGAATAAAGAGATGATGTCGACTGAGCTTTTATTATGGACCAGGAGCTATGCTGAGCATTTTACATACATTATTGCATTTACTCCTTGCCAGGATTCTCCGAGGTAGGGACTCCGTATTACCCATATCTTGCAAGAGGAAACTGAGGCTCTCGGAGGCTGAGTACTTGCCCAGAGTTACAGAGCTCATAAGTGCCACAGCCAGGCTTTGTCCCCTACTTGGTTTGTTGCCACAGCTCAGGTCTAATCCATGCTGCCCCATGGCCTCCACTCGACGTGAGCAACGGGTTTCCTCTCACTGTAGTGGGGGGTGAGGGGTAAGCAAGGAAGGGACCATTACTCCATTTGACGGTTGAGGAAACAGGTTAAGTGACTTTGCCGAGATGATATAATGGCAAAGCTGAGCAACCGAAGCTACGCCATGGTCATCCGGGCTCCAAGTCCAGCACATGCTCTCCTTGCCACATTATTTATAGTCCCAGGGCCACTCCCACGGGCTCTAGCACCCTGGAACTTGGGGACTGCTTTGGCATCAGTTAACTGTTGATTGAAAAAAAAAAAACTATCTCATGGTGCAATTTCCCTGATCTCAACCGTGGCTGACCTGGGGGAAAGGCAGTTGGCTGAACGGTGCCCTCATACTAAAGAAAGTCAGTCAGGCAACAGGAAACAAGAAGATGGTGGGGCAATTCTTGCTTCATCACTTCAGGAGACTCAGATGGGTCTTTTTCCTGGAGATTAGCAATCTAGGTTTAAGATAGTCTTTAGGCTGACAGTGGGGGACTGCACGGTGGCTTGGCTGTGACACGGTCTGCATAGACCTTGCTGCCGTAGGACTGAGTCCACAGCTCTCTCGCGCGACTTCTGGAGGGCTCCATCCCCTTGTCTACAAACTAAGGGGGATGGAAACACTCCCACTCTGACATCCTAGGGCTCCTTGATTTGAAGTCCCTTTATATGACACCCCCCCTCCCTGCAACCTCCGTCCATGACCAAATGCAGATTGGTGATTTATAACGATGAGAGAGGTAAAATGAAGAGTCACCTCGATCACCCAGGTCAATCGTCTCCATTCCCGATCCGGTGATTGGGAAATCTGCTTCCTGGAGCTCAGAGCCGTGTCCCTGGACAGCTCCCGTGAACCCATTCGGCAGTGTGAGAGCCAAGAGTCTCTTCCCAGGGCCCACTCTGGAAGGCCGAAGGGCTGGATTCCAGAGGGAAGTCAAGCATTGTCCTAGTGGCCAGAGGGAGGGAACCTAAAGTCTCTGAAAGTGCTTCGTTAAACGGTTAAAACCCTCGCACAGATACGTGCTCTCTCTTCACCCCGCAGGCTGCCGTCTCGGAGGCTTCTCCAGCAGGTGAGATCAGCTGCGCTAACTGCACCCGCCGGGTTTGCAGGGATTTCCTTCAAAGTCCTGTTTTTGTTTTCGTTTCTGTTTTCGTTGGTTTGTTTGGCAAAGGGTCACACATGCTGTGGGGTCCAGAGTCTGGTGAATGAGCTGCAAGTTTTGATGGTGTCGAAACAATATTAGGAAATATAAACTTATTTTTACTGAGTAATAATTTTTTGGAAAGGGTTCAGGTTATTGATTTTCATATTGAAACATTTAAGAGTTTTAACTCAGTGTGTTTGTTTAAAGCTTCCTGGTTCTTAGTATCATGTGAAATCTTTATTTTTCTATTAAGTTGCTAAGAATCAAATCCTTAGCAACGGCATTAGAAGAAATAAAATGACTGCCTACAGTAAACTTCCCGCTGCTCTGCCTATTTTCAGGAAGTGGAATGCACTGATAAGTCCTTCGTGCTTTGACGTACTCTCTTCTTTCTTTCGGCTTTACTGAGGTGTAACTGAGAAATAAAAATGGTATATATTGGGGTACCTGGGTGGCTCAGTGGGTTAAGTGTCCAACTTCGGCTGAGGTGACGACCTCATGGCTCGTGAGTTCGAGCCCCGCGTCGGGCTCTCTGCTTCAGCAAAAGATCCCATTTCAGATCTTCTGTCCCCGTCTCTCTCCCCCTACCTGACTCACGCTTTCTCTCTCTTCCTCAAAAATAAACATTTCTTTTAAATTATATATACTTAAGGTGTACAAAGTGATGGTTCGATGTTCATATATACTGTGAAATGATTCTCACGATCTAGCTAATTAACACATCCATCACCTCATATGGTAACCTTTTGTGTGTGTGTGCGTGCGTGCGTGTGTGTGTGTGTGTGTGTGTGTGTGTGTGTGTGTGTGGTGAGAACACTTAAGATCTACTCTCTTAGCAAATCTCGAGTGTATAGCACAGTGTCATTAACTATAGTGACCAAGGGGCGCCTGGGTGGCTCAGTCGGTTAAGCGGCCGACTTCACCTCAGGTCATGATCTCACGGTCTGTGAGTTCAAGCCCCGCGTCGGGCTCTGTGCTGACAGCTCGGAGCCTGGAGCCTGCTTTGGATTCTGTGTCTGCCTCTCTCTCTCTCTCTGCCCTTCCCTTGCTCATGCTCTGTCTCTTGAAAATAAATAAACACAAAACAAACAAACAAACAAACAAACAAAAAAAACTATAGTGACCATTAGATCTGTACGGTAGATCCCTATATGTCGGCTGAACATTTGATCCCCAGAACTTATTCATGTTTTAACTGAAAGTTTCATGGATGGGCATTAGAGGAACAATCAGTCCTGTCGTTCTGTAGGGGAAGGGGGAACAGAGGCATGAGCATTGGGAAAGTTTGCCTGATCACCTGACCTCCCGGAGACTGCTGCTCCAAAGAGGCCATGTTGTCCAGCCATTTGGTGGTTCTCTCTTCCTCTTTTCACAGCAGCTGAACCAGATCAGGATGACATAGGAGAGACTCGGAGTCGGCTGGACTGGAGCAGACACGTGGCCGAGAAGGCTTTCCACCACTTTCCCAGGGCCCACGCTTAGGCTCTTTCTTTCCTAAACCTACAACCACCTACATGAATCAGACCCCTCTGGGGGTACGGCCAATCCTAACAGAATCTACTGTGAAGAAGCAGGTAGCCCCTGCCCATTTCTACCCAATAGTCTACTTTGCTTTGCTACTAGGTATCTAATTAAAAGGTGTCCTCCAGTCCATAGCTCCTTCCTCTGAGAGACTGCGGCCAAAGAGGGCCACATCCCTCACCCCACAACCCTTCAGGGTGTCACACTAGAGCCTCGGTTAGCCTTCCCATGTGTCAGCTCGCTAGGCGTTGTGACCTTACTTATTGGAGAACGATGTTTTTTACTTAAATTTGAATTTATCAGCAGGACGATGCCCCCAAGATTGCCTTTTTCTTTCCTGTCATCACTTAGTTTTATAGATCATAGAATCACTGAATGTCAACACGACCGGGAACCTTACTCATTATCTTGAGCCCAACAGCGGCCCAGATTGCTCACCAAGATCATACGGCTAGTCATATCTGAGCCAGGACCATAACCGTGTCTCCTGAGTCTCGGCTGAACGCGCAAACCATGCCGTCCAGACATCTCAAGCCATCGCATCTTGCGCCATTTTTAATTACATTATAAAACACTTGTTATTTGACGTATTAATTAAAGAAACTATAATTCTTTGGAGAAAGTGCAAATTTCCACCCAACAGTCTGTAAGAGAATTGTTGAGGTTGTTGTTTGTTCTGAGGATTGATAGTCTCTAAGTCAATAACTGTCAACAAGTGTTCATTAAGCTCCAAAAGGTCCCAAGTCATGTAGACGCTCTGCCCCGTGGCACTGCTTGGAGAGAGACACAGCGACCTCTCCTTAGAAAACACACGCGATTTACCTCATTTAAAGCAGGCCTTCCTGGAATGAATTGTACTGGCTCTGTCGAGTGTTAAGGTACCAAATTAGTTCTCAATTAAAGAATAAAACCAAAAACAAAGCCACAGCCTCTGGAGAAGGAAACGCTCTGACCATACTTTCCTTTTCCCTTAATCGCACTAATAATGTCTGTTTTCTCCAACATGGTATACTTTCCACAGTAAATGTTACAAAAATCCTGCCAGGATAGGACCTACATGCTTTCTGTTTTCCCAGATCCCTCTTTTGATTTCTATCAGGATAGAATTCTTCCCTCCCATTTCCGATTTCTGAGCCGTGTTTGAGCAAATATTTCCCTTCGACCAAATGGCAACCATATTCTCTCAGAGAGAAACGTGGCGTGTGTGGGGAAAATTCTTTTTTTGAAAAAAACCTTGTGATCCCATATGCAAGAGCTAGCGAAGGATGGACGTGTTACCTGGCATTTTCCTTCCATTCCCACATACCACGGTTTGGGCTAGAGTATCCGTTTTCAACCTAACACATATTTTTAGTGAGTGGGTTTTATTTTTTCAGATACATTAGCCTGTATTAACAGGCTTCCGTGCAGTTAGAACTCTTGCAAAGCACTCAACCTAGAGTAGTTCCTGAAATTCACTGATAGAATAATGATAAAAACTTTCAGCAAGAATTATGTTTACAATTAACATTTTCTAAGGCTAAAGAGGCATTAGGACAGTTTATAGGGACAAATTCACAGTCTCAGTGAGACTTGAAGAAAACTGTAAAATAAGGAACAAACTTTTCAGCGTGAGTCCATTGATCAAGACCTGGTATTCCTCTGGGACCATGAGCAGAATTTCAACAACAAACAAACAATGTGCTTAAGACTATGCGGCTATTGTAGTGTATAAGCAGGGGCTTTCTCTGCGAGCAGGGGATAATATACAAAACTTTTAAACTTTTGGAGAGTTCCCAGGTGCCGAGGAACGTGCCTGCCTACTGGCAAAACAAAATCATGTGGGTGCCATCACCTGAGGTTCGGAACTATAGAAATATTTCCTATAGAAACTTCGATGTATCGGCATGTAAATATCAGTGTCAACACTGACACAGGGACATACGAGATGCTGAAAATTGCTGAAAACCTCACAAAACTTTTAAACTGAACTAAATATTCTTCTCATAGAGTGTTAGAGCTTGAAGAAGCCCTGGGGCTTGTGTATCGGTGATGGCATTTCGCTTCTAACAGAAAAGATCGGAGGGCGCAAATGAGGAGAACGCAGTTTGGAGGCTTTGTAAGGAACAAAGTCAAACTTCTCACCCTTGTCTCCTGCTTCCAGCCCAGGGCCTCTCCGCAAAACTCGCCGATCGCTGGCATCATTTAGCAACGAGTCAGTCCTGCAATGAAACATCCACGGGCACATGAAGACATACCGTTCACTCATTACGGTTACGTCTACAGACGGTTTGTAATACTCCCAACAACTGTCGTGTTCTGCATGGAAAAGGCCTGTGGCACCATTATATCCACGGCACGGTCCAGAGCCACACAGAACAGACATGTCGGAAGAAGATGGGTGCCAACGCATCAAAAAGTACATAGTAGTCTCTAGGGAAGGAGAGGAAATGAGATCTCGGTGAATTTTTTCTTTCCTTTTCTGTGGTTTTGAAAATGTTTTGTCATTCTCCTGTATGACCTTTTAATTTTCAAAACTAAACTTTCATATAAAAGAAGTTTATCTGCGCCCAGATTGGACTAGGGTCTCCTCAGAAGCCCCAGGGCCAACCCCCTCTGGAGACCAAGAACCTGCCTTCTTTTCTAAGAGATGTACATTAGTAGAATCTATATCTCAGTGAGATATATTCCTGGGAAGGGGTGAAAAGGACAATTGATTTCTAGAGGATTCCATCAAAAGAACTTGAAAGGGGTGACGGAAGACAAAAGCAAAGTCCTCGTCACACCTGATTCAAATTTTTTAAGGCTCCACATATTCATACTAACATCCCAAACTCAGCAAGGCTCCCTGAACGAACCGCCACGGCAACTCAGGCCAGCGAGCAGCAGCAACTATGAAAGTGCAGGAATTTAAGTCCATTTATCCCCGAGAAGGCTTAAGATGGCGTGTGACCCCAGGTTTTCACAGTATTTCCTGGGAAGATGGGTTTCGTGGGCTTTTAAAAAATTGATGGTTAGGTTTATTCTTTATTTTCCGTTTTCCCCATCAGAAAGATAGCTGCAGAAGAGGAGGCAGATTTGTCTGTCTTTTTGGGTTTCGCTTTTTATTTGCAAATGATTGTAGACATAGGGAAAAGTTGCAAAAATAGTACGGAGAGCTACTATATACTCTACACCCAGCTCCCCCTAATGTTAACGTCTTCCAAGGCCATACTAAAATGATCAAACCCAGGGAATTAAAATTGGTAGAATTTTAGTAACTGAGCTACAGAAATAATTAGAATGTCACCACTTTTCCCCACTGTCATTTTTTTTCTGTTTAAGCGTCCAATCTGGAATCCCACATTGCATTTATTTTATTTTGTTTTGTTTTTTGAAGAGCGAGAGCACGCGAGCGAGGAAGTGGAGCAGAGAGAGAGGGAGAGAGAATCTCGAGCAGGCTTCATGTTCAGCACGGAGCCCCACGTGGCGCTTGACCCCATGACCCTGGGATCATGACCTTCGCTGAAGTCAGGAGTCAGATGCTCTACCGACTGAGCCACCCACGCGCCCCCCCCCCACACTGCATTTAGATGTCCTGTCACCTTAGTCTCCTCTGATCTGTGATGATTTCTAAGTCTTTCCTTGATGTTAATGACCTTGATACTTGAAGAGCACAGGCCAGTTATTTTGAGAATATCCTTCGATTTGAGTTTGCCTGATATTTTCTCATGATTAGCTTTAGGTTATGCAATTCTGGTACTATTATCAAAGAAGTAATACTATACCTTCCTTAGTGCATTATACAACGGGGTTTGTGGTCCTAACATGATGTCACTGCTGACTTTAACCTTGATCACCCCGTTAAAATGTCTGCCGGGTGTCTCCACTGTAAAGTAATGACTTTTCCCATTGTGATTAATGAAGACCTTGAGGAAGATACTTTGAGACTGTGGCAATAATCTGTTTCTCCACAAATTTTGGCCCACCACTTTTGACATCCATCAGTGGATCTTGCTGCAACAATTATTATTGCGATGTTTTAATAGTGATTTTCTATTTCCCTCTTTCCTTCTTCATTTATCAATTGGCATCGTTCTCTAAGGGCTGCCCTCTCCCCCATTTATCGAATTATTTACATCACCATGAACTCAAGTACACTTATTGTATCTTGTGAAATATAATCTAATACTATCATTATTTATTTTGCTTCTCAGATTGTACCATGTTTAGCCACTGGGAGCTCTTTCAGTTTGGAACTCGTTTTCCTATTGACATGTACCCATCGTTTTGAGCAATTCTTTATTCTGAGTTACCACAACACGTTCGAGGCTCATTGGTATTTTCTTTGCCCCAGCTCTGGAATCAACCATTTCCTCAGGGGTCTCCGATTGCTTTCATGGGAGCCAGGTATTTAGAAACCAAGATCTGGGCACTATGTGTGCTCATTGCTACTGGGGTATCGTCACTCCTGCATCTCTCAGCAGACAGAGCTGGAAAATATGTCTGTGTGTCTGTCTGTATCTGTGTGTGAATTGTCTAGTCCTGTGTTTTACCCATTTATTATATTGGGTTGTTTTTTGTTTGTCCCTCAATTTTTAAGAATTCTTTATATAGTAAGATTAAAAGCCTTTTTGTGGTGTATGTTGCAAATATTTTTCTCCCAGTTTGTCTGTTGTCTTTGACTTTATTATAGTGTTCCTTGCCATGTGTTTTTTAATTGTATGTAGTCGAATTCATTGATGTTTTCTTTTTTGAGTCACAGTTAGGAAGGCATTCCTTACATCAAATTTAAATCGGAATTCACCCAATATTCTTCCAGTACTCGTATGGTTTCGTTTTTTTGACATCTCCATCCCAATCCATTTGGTGTCTATTCATGTCTCTTATGTGAAAAGAAAGGACATGTTTTGTGTTTTTTTTTTTTAAATGACTTCCCAGTTTTCCCAGAAATTCTTATGAAAACTTCTATCTTCATCCCAGTGCTTGGAGATAACACCTTTGTCACACATTAAATTACTCTTTTCTTCATTGTTTTACTCATGAATGAATAGTAAACTTTGTTAAAGGTTTCTCAGCATCTATGGAGATAATTATATGATTTGTTTCCCTAAATCTATAAATACACTGTGTTAATGAATATCCTATTATTAAACCAACCTTCCACGCCCGGAATAAATCTCACATGGTCATGTTGTCCTATTTAGATAATATGGTATTGGATTCTGTTTGCTAATATTTTATTTAGTATTTTTGCATTGAAATTCATGGGTGACGCTGTGCTCTAGTTTAGTTTCTTAATATTGACTCCATCTAATTTAGATATCCATGTTATACTTGCTTTGTAAAAGGAGTTAGAAAGTTTTCCTTTTTTTTTCCATGCTCAGTAATAATTTACAGCATCCTGGGACAAACTGGTGTTTGAAGATTTGGTAGGATTCCCCTGAAAAATCATTTGAGCCTGGTGTTTCTTTTAGTGTGAGGGTAAAGCCTTAAAACGTTCTGCATTCCTTCAGTGGAAGTTGGTCTGCTTAGCTTTCTAAATCAAAAACCAAAAAGATCATTTTCAGTAATCTAGATTTTCATAAGAAATCATGCACTTCATTAAGGATTTCAAATGTCTTTACATGTAGATATGAAAAATAATATCTTAGGTTTTATTTAAAGTTCCTCCCTCTTCCCTTTGCTTGTTTTACACAATTTTACTGTCTCCTGTTTTTCTTTAGTTATGGATTTAACTATTAATTTTGATAATTTTCCAGAAAAATCTCCAATGATTTTATTAATTAAATCTACTTTTTCTATTCTCTGCTTCATTAATTCCTGTTTTTAACTTTATTATTTTCTTCCTTGTTCATTTTTTTTTACTTTGATTTTTTTCTCCCAGTTTTTTTTTTTTTTTGAGCTAAGTATTTCATTTCTTTCCAGTCTTTCATTTTTATTGAGAAGAGTGTATAGTACACTGAATTATTCCCTGATCGCTGCTTGGAATGTATTCCGTCGATTCTGATGTGTATGTAGTGTTTTCAATATAATTATTTTTTTAATTCTATAATATCAATTTACATTTACTATTTTACTGAAGAGCTGTTTGATAGAAGGTTTTCTTAATTTCAGTTTGAAGAAAAGTTTCTATGTTTGTTTTGTTAACAATGTCTACTTTTATTATATTGTGATTCGAGAGTATTGTTTGTATATTTTTGCTTTATGGAAGTTACTGATATTTTCTCTATGTTCTAGTATCAATCAATATTGTACCCGTGCTGTGGTTTATTGAGAGAATGTGTACTTGCTCTTATAAGGGAATTCAATATATATCCATAAAATCCAACCAATTGATTGTGTTGTTTAGCTTCTCTCCCTGCTTAATTATTGTCTACTTTATCTTTTTTACACTGAGAGCGGTTTATTAATCTCTCCATTATTAGTGTCATCTCCTGTAGTTTTTTCTTCCTAAAGGTGGTTGATGTCTTATTTGGTACATAAATATTCACAAATGATATATCTTTATTGTGAATCATGGCTTTTAGCACTAATATGTATCCTTATGTCTACAAGAAACTGCTTTTAAATATAAATTAAATGGATAGGTTAAAAGTAAAATATGAAGAAAGATGTAACAGACAACTAGTAACCAAAAGAAAACTCTATTAATTTCAGTCAAAGTAGACATCAGAATATCATCAGGGATAAAACAAGACATTACATACTGATAAGAGAGCAATTCTTCAAGAAGATATAACCATCTTAAATGTTTATACACCTAACAACAGAACTTCAAAATACATGAGGCAAAAATACTGGTCAATTTGAAATGATAAATAGATAAATCTATAGTTACAATAGGAGATTTCAAGATTTATTTCTCAGTAATTGATAAAAAAAAGTAGACAGGACATCAGAAAGTATAGAGATAACCTTGGGATGCCTGGCTGCCTCAGTGTGTAGAGCATGCAACTTCATCTCCAGGCCGTGAGTTAGAGCCCCACGTTGGGTGTAGAGATTACTTAAATGAACAAACTTTTAAAAAAAGACAGCATATAGATAACCTGAAAAACACTACTAACCAACTTTACCTAACTGATATTAATAGAATGCTCCACCTGGCAACAGTATATATATATATATATATATATATATATATATATATATATATATATGTGTGTGTGTGTGTGTGTGTGTGTGTGTGTGTGTGTGTGTGTGTATATATGTATATACACACACATACATTCTTTCCAAGAGTACATGGAGTATTCACCAAGGATAGACCATAATCTGAGCCTTAAAACAAAACTTAAATTTAAAAGAATAGAACTAATAAATTATGTCCTTAGACTATAACCGTTTTAATGCAGAAATCAATTACAAAAAGGTATCTAGAAAATGCCCAAATATTTGGAAGTTAAACAACATACTGCTTCTAAGTAACCCATAGGTGAATGAGGCACCCTCAGGGGAAATTAAAAAGTATTTTGAACTAAATGAAAATAAGAATACGACATATCAAAATCAGTGGGACACAGTTAATACAGTGTCAGAAGAAATTTATAACAGTAAAATTACTAACCTGAGCTTCCACCTTAAATTGACAAAGAACAGCAAATGAGACCCAAAACGAGGAAAAGGAAGTAAATAATAAAGATTAGGAGATCAATTAAATTGAAAACAAACAAAATGGAGAAAATCAGCAAAGCCAAAAGATGCTTCTTTGAAAGATTAGTAAAATTGATAACAGTCCCGCCAAGAAAAAAGCAACAATGAAAACAGTTTTCTCCTATATCACATTTAACGTCTTGTGGCTTGAAACCTACTTCGTCCGATATCGGCACCACTCTCTCTTTTGGTTTCCATTTGTCAGCTATTCTTTCCTTCATCCCTTTGGTTTTAGCCTTTCCAAAGCAAGTTGCTTTAGGTCCAGCTTTGTATGTGGTTTATAGTTGGATCCTGTGTTATGAGCCAACCAAAGTGTTAATTAAGAAATAATTAAGGAGTTTAGCTTATCTGCATCTATTGATATGACTGATAGGTTTACTCTCAAATCTGCCATAATATTGTATCATTATGTTTATTTTGCTATATTTTCTGTGCCTTTGCCTACAAGATAGAAATACTTTTCTTTTTCATTTATAATTTTCTTCTGTTACTTAGGAAGGCCTGTACTTTCGCTCTAGTGGTTACCATTATTGGTATACTTTGTTAACATACCTGGCATTCTCGTTTAACCTTGTATTGTTTGGTTTACCTGCTTTTCCCAATTCTCTTAACGCACACCTATTGCCCTTCCTACTTCCTCTTTCAGTCTCCTCCCTCCACCTGATGATGATTGGATTGTTTCTACTGTCACAATATATAGTTTTGTGCATTAATATCCCACCAGCATTCTTACTTTCTGTCTTAGTTATCTTTTAATATGCTCACTACCAGTCCTTTGCAAAAGTTTCCCGGGCATAATAATTGGATGAAACTCACCCCCTACAGTATTCCTCAAAGTGAGCTGATGGCTTCAGAATTCTCTGAGTTCTTGTACATTGCAAACTGGTTTTCTGTTGTCTGGAAACTTGAAGGATAGCCTGGTAGGATATATCATCCTCAGTTCATACTATCTTTCATCGAGCCTGGTTCTTGGTTTTGGTTTTGGTTTGCTTTTTATGTTGTGTGTGTGTGTGTGTGTGTCTGTGTGTGTGTGTGTGTGTGTGTGTTAATGTTCTGCATTGAGGGTTGGTTTTGAAAAGTCTCAGTCTAATTGTTTTATAAGCTAATTGATCTTTTTGCCTGGAGGCCTTGAAGATTTTGGTTTTGAAATCTAACACTTTTACCAGGTCATGTCTTGGAGTTGATCAGTCTCTGTTAATTTCCCTAGGTAGCCATGGGTCAATTCAGGTCTTTTTCTATTTCTGGGATGTTTTCTTATTTTATAGTTTTACATCTTAGCTCTGTCTCAGTGTTTTGCTTTTTCTTCTCCCGGGACTCCAATAATACAAATACTATTCCTTCTTTGCCTCTCATCCCATTCCACTGCCTTCTCTAGGACCATTTTTAGTTATTTCCGTATGGCATTTTTCTTGTCTTAGTTTAATCTCCCTGCCCTTTTTTCATTTTAACCTAATCTCTTTTTCACACCCCTTGTAATTTATTCTTCTTTTATGAGATCATTTTGTCTTTTTCATCCATTTATTTCCAAAGTCCATTCAAGTCTCTTTATTTCACCTTGTTTTCAGTCTACTTCAACTTTGCGTTTTTGAATTTCTAATTCAAGGTAGTTTTTTATAGCCGCAAGAGCTTGTTTGGGTATATTTATTTATGTTTGCTGGTTCACATACAGTTTTTTGGACGCCTCTTGTTTTGTCTCGTTTTGTTTTGGGGTGGGGGCATTACCCTCGGTTCATATGTTTTTTTATTTCTTGACTTTCTGCCATAGCTTTCTTTTCTTTTGTTCATTTCTATGGTGTTAGGGCATCTTACAGGACTTCTAATTTAATAGCACTGCTATAAACTAAACTGCATGCCCTCAAAATCCATACGCTGAAGCCCTAACCTCAACTGCATTTGGAGATAGGGCCTCTAAAGAAGTAATTAAGGCTATATGAGGTCATAAAGATAGGGCTCTTATCCTCTAGGATTGGTGGCCTTATAAGAAGAGGAAGAGATGTCTCTTTCTCTTTCTCTCTTTCTGTCCATCTGTCGATGTCTCTCTCTCTCTCTCTCTCTCCCCATGCAGGCACAGAGAATGGCCATGTAAGGGCACAGTGAGAAGTGGCTGACTTCAAGAAGAAAGGCCTCACAAGAAGCCGAACCCTGCCAGACCTTGACTTTGGACCCCTCAGCCTCCAGAAAGGGGAGAAAATAAATGCCTATTGTTGAAGCCCCCAGTCTCTGCTATTTGTTATGACAGCCCGGGCTGACGGAGTACAGGTAGCTTCCTTTTTTTTTCCTCTGTCAGCAAAGCAGAGTTCAGGTAATTCGATAGTGATGGTGTGGGGGGCGGGGTTGGAAGTTTTTAGATTTCGTGGTTCTCTTTTGTCTTGCAGGGGCCCTAAAATCCCCTCTTTTCATTTGTGCTCCTCTTCTCTGCCCCATTGCCAAGTGACTCTCTTCTCTTCCTTTTGTGTTTCCCCTCCAAAGCTGCGTATGTGTGTTCTGAAAGCTTTTCCTTCATCCCCTGCCTGTCCTTTCACATAGCGCCTACCTGTTTAAATAGGGCTTGACTATTTTAAACCATGTGTATCCCTTTACATCCTGTATAATTTGAAGTTCTCTCCTCGTGGTTCCTGCTCTGATCATCCTAGAAACTTTTTCTTTTAGTATTTTCGTTTTTTTTTTTTATTTAAGCATTTTTATTTTATTTTTGAGAGACATAGAGACAGAGTGAGCACGGGGAGGGGAGAGAGAGAGGGAGACACAGAATCTGAAGCAGGCTCAGGCTCTGAGCCATCAGCACAGAGCCCAACACAGGGCTCGAACTCAGACCGTGAAATCCCGACCTGAGCTGAAGTCGGCCACTTAACCGACTGAGCCACCCAGGCGTCCCCTCTTTTAGTATTTTCAAACTTCATGTAGACTTACTCTTTCTGGCAGCAGATTTAAGATAAACTTAAGACCTTTTGCTAACTTCCCTGTCCTGTCTTCCCATAAGTTTTTCTTCATCCACCTCCACCTTTGCTTGCCGTGGAGCCTTCCCGCAGGACAGGCATGGGTTACGGTCATGAGAGATCACACTCTGGGAACTGGTGTATTTTCTCCTTTCACTTAGTTATTTGAAACTTGGGCATTCTTTGTCTGTTAGTTATGCTAAAGACAAGGTTCATATAGATTCCTTCTTTCTTTCCTTTTTTTTTTTTTTAAATCCTTTTGAAGCATGAAGAGGCAGGTAGTTACATACTGTAACCAGTATCTGGTGGCCGCTTCCTGTTAGCCTGTGTTTATTTTTGAAGAAGAGTTTTTTGTTTTTTGTTTTTTTTAATAGTTTATTGTCAAATTGGTTTCTATACAACACCCAGTGCCCAATCCAACGAGCGCCCTCCTCTGTGCCCGCCACCCACTCTCCCCCCTCCCACACCCATCTCTCCCCTCAGTTTGAAGAAGAGTTTTAAGGATGCTTTTTATTCCAACTTGGGAAAAACTAACTTTACTTCCTTTTGTGGAAGGGAGTAATAAATAACAGTAATATTGTTACAACTTGATGGAGAATAAAGTACAAGCATTCACATTTGCCGTGGGAGGACTTGCCGCTGGCAAGAGATAACCCAAATTTTAGACACGAAAGTGACATCTAATGAAAACATTCCGGTGTCACCGGTGTCAGTCTCCTCCTTCAAATATACTTTATAAAGCTTTGCTACTAAACCAAGGGATAGAAGTCATGCATAATTATAAGGAAAAGGGCCTCCATCTTTCTGAAACGGTCATGCAGGTTTGTGTTTTATAGTCACTGGGAAGGCTTTTGGCTAAAAGTAAGTAACACCTGCTGAATAGTCAGTGAAACTGTAAGACATTTACTGTTAAACAGAGAGGGAGGCAAACCGTAACAGATGCTTTAATTTTATTGTCTGAAGTTTATTTTTGAGACACAGACAGCATGAGAGGGGGAGGTGCAGAGAGAGAAAGGGAGAGGAATCCCAAGCAGGCTCCACTCTGTTAGCAGAGAGCCTGATGCGGGGCTTGAACTCACAAAACCGTGAGATCATGACCTGAGCTGAAACCAAGAGTCAGATGCTTAACCAATTGAGCCACCCGGGTGCCCAACCATACTCTTTGGACTCTTAAATACAGAGACCAAACTGAGGGTTGCTAGAGGGGTGTTGGGTGAGGGGATGAGCTAAATGGGTGATGGGCATTAAGCAGGGCCCTTGTCGGCATGAACACTGGGTGGTACGTGTAAGTGATGAATCACTAAATTCTAGTCCTGAAACCATTATTACACTATATGTTAAACTAACTGGGATTTAAATAAAATTTAACACTAATTAAAAATAAGATTTAAATAAAAAAATTTTTTTTACATTTATTTATTTTTGAGAGACAGAGAGAGACAGAGCACAAAGGGGGAGGGGTGGAGAGAGAGGGAGACACAGAATCCGAAGCAGGCTCCAGGCTCCGAGATGTCCGCACAGAGCCCGACGCGGGGTTCCAACTCACAAAATGCGAGATCATGACCTGAGCTGAAGTCGGATGTTTAACTGACTGAGCCACCCAGGCACCCCTAAAATTAAAAGTTTTTTAAAAAAGGTATTTACTGTTAACTTAGCAAAGGTATGGAACAAGGCAGTCTGGTAGTTGGGCAGATAGCTCAACAGTGTCCTCAAGGACTTAGGTTCTTTTCTACCTCTCCACTCTGGACACTCAAAGTCACCTCATGGTCACAAAAAGGCTGCCAAAGCTTCAGACACTTTGTTTAAATTGTAGCAATAAGAATAAAAGTGGGGGGAGCACCTGAGTGGCTCAGTCAGAGGAGCATGTGGCTCTTGATCTTGGGGTCGTGAGTTGGAGTCTCATGTTCATGTAGAGATTACTTAAATAAATAAATAAACTTTTTTAAAAAAAAGAATAAAAAGGGGGACCCACATGTGCACTACTATCAGGAAAGCACAAGCATTCACCAAGTCCTACAACAGATTTCCCCTTAGGTCTCACTGTCCTGCACCGAACCACAGAGCCAAACCTAGCTAGGGGTCCCTTGCTTCCCGGGATCTACAGGGAGCTGAAAATGGCTGCTGAATTTGCCAACCAACAATGTCTGCTAACGATTCTGCTAACTGTTGCCACGAGCAGTTCTGGAAAAGATAACCAAAGACACCTCCAGTCCAAGTGCTTCCAAAATAACAGTAACTGTCGCTAACACTTTAAGACTACTCACTATAACCAAGATACGAAGTTTCAGAGCTTTTCTCCTGACCAGCCTGCTGTGCTCAGGCCTCTTGTAGTGTAAAGAAAAGATGCAAAAACCACACTATAGCGATGGCTGATTCTAGAGACAGCACAGGGTGTTCAGCGGAAGCGTGCACAGTTTGCAGACAAGGCACGGCGCTTAGAATCAGTGACACTGTCTGACCTAAGTGACTTCGAGAGTGAGAATGTCGCTGTGACATTGTATCACTGAAGCAAAAAAAAAAAAAAAAGTCCAGAAAATGACTCGGCTCCTTCTTGAGTATCATCAACTGATAGATGGTATCTGGAGAACGCTGCGTATTCTACACACTGAATGGGAACGGCCGATAGGCTTTCCACATGAGGGAATTTGGATTGGGGAACAGCCGGGCCTCGAAATAGAATTTAGAAACTCGAAGAAAGCAAACCACTTTTTCATAAATTCCTAACTGAAACCTTGGGCACGGAAAGCGAGTTAGGCATAACCATTAACTTGGAAGTCTTAAGGATGTTCCCCCTGTTCCTTCTAATATGATCCATCTCCTTCTTTATCTGTTTTGACTGCAGTGTAAACTCTGCCAGCTGGCATCCTGGCGGAATATAAACATTCTATAGTTATTAAACAACAACAAATCACATATTACATATGACATAAAGATAAACAACCAACAGTTTCTTTGTACTCTTAGGAGAACGGCAATCCCCTTTCTCAATAAGAAGAATCCAGTCTAAGTCTCTGGTATTTTATGGTTTGCAAAACTCTTCCATGCTATCCCCACAAGAGCACGGGAGGCATATTCCTGCTCCTACCTTGCAGAGGAGAAATATGGTCTCAGGGAGGGGAAGGGACTTGTCCGAAGTTCCCCAATTTCCCAAGCCCTCATCTACTCATCCGCGGCTCTTTGCCAGCCCCTCCCCATTCAGCCTGTTTCCTGAACCACCTCCTGGTTCGGGGTTTTGAAATGATGTGCTTCTGACTAGTTTATTTTCCCTGTCGTGCTAAATAAACTTGAAAGTCTCAACCCTGTGGTGCACCTGGGACCAAATTTCAAAGGAATTAATCCAACATCAAGTGCCTTGGCCCACTGTTGCTGTCAGTAAAGAAGACGTTTTGTCATTGGTGTGCTGGCTCTCATTCTTTTCCAGCTGGTCACAAAGTGGACAGTTCACTTGCAGCATGATCACGAGCCAGAGCTGATTTGCCCACAGCCCCATCGTAATATTATTTACCTAGAAAAGCAAGATCCGCAGATAATGCAAAAAAAAAAAAAAAAAAAGAAAAGAAAGAAAGAAAACCCTGATATTTTAGCCATGTAGCCATGTAAAATGAGATGAAACCAAGATAGAAAAAACAGACTCCACTGTTATCCTTTCTTCTTTATCCTCCTTAATAATAGCAAAACGAAACCAAAAGCATCAAGAAAAACTGTGAAATTAGCATTCGGCAATGAAAGCATCCAAATGAGATACTCCTTAAAGGTACTTTACTGAGAATGTTTGTTTATGAACTACTAACAAAGACCCAGAGGAAAGAAATAAGAACGAGGGGCGCCTGGGTGGCTCAGTCGGTTGAGCGGCCGACTTTGGCTCGGGTCATGATCTCACGGTCTGTGAGTTCGAGCCCCGCGTCGGGCTCTGTGTTGACGGCTCAGAGCCTGGAGCCTGCTTCAGATTCTGTATCTCCCTCTCTCTCTGCCCTTCCCCTGCTCATGCTCTGTCTCTGTGTCTCTCAAAAGTAAAATAAAAACGTTAAAAAAATATTAAAAAAAAAAAAGAAATAAGAATGAATTTAGCCAGAGTTTACAACCAACATCAGTTTCCAAGTTCCTCTTGGACGAACATGACCTTATTGCATTTTAAGTCTGTATAATTTTACAAAACCTGACGTTTAGTCTCCAAGAAAAATCCTTTTAAAAGGCTTAACGATTTACTTGGATAATACGCAGCATGTCCTTATCAGTATTTTTCTCAAATACACACATTCACTTTTCTGTTTAAAAAGGAGTCTGAGAAAAGGCATTTGAAGTTTCCACAGATGTCTGAAGAATGGTTTGCTAGGTTCACCACGGTACGAACAGGGGTTGCTTGGTTCACTGTGACCAACTATTCAGAGACATGAGAACGGGGGCACACGTGCCCCCCGGAACACAACGTTTAATGAATTTCACCCAAAGCTCTATACACGACAGCCATTTTTACTTGAAAAATCGTCAGAACCATGAGTAGCGCAGGACAAATAAGAAAGCGGAGGTCAACTTTTCTATCCTCTGGTCTTGATCGTCACATTATTTCTACTGTCCCCGCAAGATTGACCTCTTATTTTCATTGTTTCAACCTCGGCTGGGCAATTTCTGTAACAGTTCCATATGGAAGATGTACAGGCTTCTCGGCTTAAGTCTGGTTGTATGCGCACGATTCAACACCAAATGGAAATTGTGGCCAAATCTCAGTAAGCTAGCAAGGGGGAGAGGAATCGTAGGACAGATCACTCGAGATGTCGGAAAAGCCCAAAGTCATTTCCGTTTGGTTTTGGAAGGGTCCTTTCATAGCTCAGAACATTGCGTCTTTTACTTTATCCTACTTTCCTCATTCTGTTTTACATTTTTAACTTCAGTCGCTCTTTCCAGCAAATGAGAATGTAAATCATTCCGGTCAGTGGGGAGAGCTGAGTGGGGGTGTGGGAAGCCGATATAGGCATTAAAAAATTAATGCAAACAATTCATAGAGAGGATAAAGTCTATGTGCATAATCAGGGGTCGACTCTCTCATACTGTATTCAGAAGGCCGGGGGTATGCGTGCTCAGTCTTGTGCCTTCATACCTGTAGGGCGAGTCTTATCATCTACAGAAAGCACAAAATGATATTTCTCTGTGGATCCAAATCCCTCGTTGCATTATTTTGCCCGTGATTGTTTCTACCTAAAAATGACATACCCTACCAGGAAGCGAAGTGAAACCAAAAGCATCCGGAAAAACTGTACTCTTAGCATGAGGCAAGGAAAGCATTCAAATGAGATACTGCTTAAAGGTAAGTCAGTGAAGGTTTAAATAAGCTGAGCCAGAATTCCAAACATAGAAAGGAAATAAGATTCAATATTCTTTGCATAAGTAGGGGAGATTTTTACAAATAAAAGCGCATCAAGTATTATGTGTGCTTCTACAAAGCGCTTAAATTCTGCGGCTTGTGTAGCTTGTGTTTGCAAGGCCAAGGCCAGACAACCGAAACCCAGCGCAGTCAAGCCTTCCGATGGCCTGGAATTTTCAGGGTGGAGGCTGGAACTGGGATCTCTTCTGCGTCCAGATCAATCTGTTCGCTTGAAATCTCTTCCGTCCGGTTTCAGTCGCTCTTTTAATTAACTTTTCGAGCGCTCATTTCTATGTGCTTTAATACGCCACATTTTGAGACGCCGTGGTCAGGAAGGCGCAACATTAAAGGTGAGACGGAGGCGTGGTAAGATAGCCCATAGAGATTTAAATCAATTGGAGGAGCTGTCTGTTTGAATCAGAAAGCAGCACCGGGCTGGGCTGCCGAAACAGTTCCAGGCTTCAGGGCTTACGGCCTCTTTGTTCCAACGGCACACCACTCTTTGGATTAAGCCTTTTCTCAAAAACGGTATCCAAGACATTCCTGGAGATTTCTTGTCACTGAGGGTCTGATGCCTGACGTATTTATTTCATGCGGTTAAGAAATAACACCATGTGAAAAGAGCTCGCATGAGTGTTAGCTAGCTCTTTCCCTGGCGAAGAAATGACCCGGCGTCGTTTTGTTCTGGGACACCCGCCAGGTGAGCTTGGAAAGGCCAGCGGGGCCGAGGGGAGCGCCCAGGCTGCGGGGTTCATTCTGACGCACAAAGCGGACCCTGCTCACGTCCGGGCGGGCAAGCAGGCCCAGCAGAAGGCCCGTGGCGGGCTCTCTTGTCATTTGACGAAGACCCACCGAGGCCCGCTTTATTGGGATCTGGCTGTGCACGCTCCCTCAGGCCTGGGGCCCCCAGAGACCTGCTCGGAACCCTAGCTCGTCACTCGCTGGCCCCGAGACCTCGGGCCAGCTCCGTAGCCTTCCGCGGCTTCACATCCGTCATCGATAAAGCGGGAATAACAGCACCGGCGCGAGGCATCGTCGTGACCGTGAAAAGAGCTAAACACGCGTCCCCGGCGGGAATCTCAAAGTGCGCGACTCTTTTTCTAGAAATGAAATTAATTCCTTTTCCTGGTCCCCATTCGGCTGGGTGGCAGACACGTGGGGTCCGTCAGTCGAGGGACGCTCTCGCCTCGCTTACTGCTGGGGCCCCGGGGTGAAGTGCCTCTGCTGCTGAGCAGGCACCACGCTCCCGGGCCGGCACCCGGGCCAGCTGTCACCTCGGCGCCCCCCTCTCGCCACCGAGAGCCCTCCCCCCACCCCGGCGCCTTCTCAGCTCCCGGCCGGCACCGAACCAGCTGCTCTTTCGTGCCACTCTCCAGCCGAGGAAGACTGTGAGGCTGCCTCTGTGTCTTCAGCCTAGGGACACCCCCGTCATGTCTAATCTTCCGCTCCTGAGCCTGCCGGTGCTGGGCCTGGACAGAAATCACTCTGAGGCTTGCTGCTGCCCGGGCCACCATCTGCAAAGTGCCCCACAGGCCACAGCTGCTCTTGGAATCCCAGAGCCTGCCTGCGGCTCCCACGTCCTCCCTCTCCGCCTGTCCGCCACCTCCCACCCCAGGCGTGGGGGTCTGCATCTCAAGGACATACCCTCTTGCTTCCTCCCGCTCAGTCGCCTTGCGCCCCACCTACCACCACCAACCACATTCACAGAGTGATGGCTGTCGTTCTATGCTAGATACTGTTCCGAACTTTCTACAAACTACGTCCTCACTACAACCCAGGGAGGTAGGTACCACAGTTATCACTGTTTCGAAGATGGGGAAACTGAGGCATTGAGGAATTCAGGGCCTCGCCCGAGGTCACGCAATTAGAATGTGGGATTTGAACTCATGCGGCCTGTCTCCAATAATCGTGCTTGAGGAGCAGTGGGTGAGGGGGAACTGCATTTGAAATTCGGAAGCCAAGCATTTGGTTTTCACTTCCTTTCCATTTCTGTGGCAGCATCCTTTCCCTGTGGTAACGAAGAGGTCTGAGTCGAGGATGGTACAGTGTGGCGTGTGTCTCCTGGGTGTGGGCAGCGGGTAACCCTTCACAATACATGCTCCCTGCACTTTCCCAGCACAGATACAGAGTATTTCATTAAATGCTAGTTCCCACTCTGTCACAGAGTTTACCCTCAGAACAGAGACCCCTCCACCCAAAACTAACTCAACTCTACCTAAGATGATTTCACAGGAATAGTTGATATTTTAATGACAAGACTCTGCTTGCCTTAGGTTTGTCTTTCAATTAAAGAAGACATTGAGCTCGTGTCCCCATTACCACCCCTTCACCCGTTATCAAAAGCCTAGAAAATTCTGGAGAAATGAGGGTGACTTATAACCAGGGCCACTCTGTTGTCTTTTCTGAGTCCAGTCAGTTGGGTAGATCACTACGGATAGAGACGTGAGTGTCTGCACATAGTAGGCCCTTGAAAATAGTTGTCCATCGATTGTGAGATATCAAAAATAAAGGAAAGACACCAAATGAGGACATCCTACCCGTCATATGCTTGGCTGGGCGGTCACGCGTGACCAAACGTGTTTATTCTGTTCTCTATATCTGTGTGCCATTGACCCCGTATAGCGCTCGCAATCCCCAAGGGCCCAGGGTCCATGTCTTCCCCTTCAAAGGCTTGGGTTTTGTTTTTTTAAATATTTACTTATTTTTGAGAGCAAGAGAGACTGAGCACGAGTGGGGGAGGGGCAGAGAGAGAGGGAGACAGAGAATCCCAAGAGGCTCCAGGCTCTGAGCCGTCAGTCAGCACAGGGCCCGACTCGGGGCTGGATCCCATGAACCGCGAGATCACGACCTGAGCCGAAGTCGGACGCCTAACTGACTGAGCCACCCGGGCACCCCTGAAGGTTTGGGTTTTATGCCCCTCTCTTCCTAGAATACCCCAGAATGGCACTTACCTTTTAGCAAATGTTTTTTGATGGAGACAGAGTCGTGCTTATATTACACATAACAGCTGAGTGGTTGATGGGCTGTGACCCCCCCAATTTTTACAAGTCTCATTTTGGTTATTTTGGTAGAACAGCATAGGTGACTGATCAGTGTGTTCTCGGGGGCTGGCTGAATCGATGATGGTAAAATATTGGCGTCTCGGAGAGTCCAGCCATTTTCTCGCAGCGTAGGAGAAGTGATAACTTTTAGAGCTTCAAAGAGGCACAGAACGCTACAGCCAGCTAGAAATGCAGAGAAGCACCTCTGC
The DNA here is from genome assembly GCA_030068075.1 of Paguma larvata. NCBI lineage: Eukaryota > Metazoa > Chordata > Mammalia > Carnivora > Viverridae > Paguma > Paguma larvata. The sequence goes on along the minus strand of CM057830.1, from coordinate 116,679,949 downwards.
CAACTCCCCATTACAATTCTCTGTCTCTCAAATGGAGATTAAATGCAGTGCCAAAATGTGTCATCTGGTGCTGCGTTTTTGTAATGTGGACAAATGTCGACGAAATTCGTGTGGAGGCTCAAAAATCTAACTATTTATGGATTAAAATTAAACTTAAGTTCTACCATGGGTTGAAGGCTTCATTGCTAAATCTGGATTCATTGTGCTGTTGTCAAAACAGCAGTACATTCTTCCTGCAATCACCTCATATTAAAAAGGAGAAAAGTGCCCTCCTTGAGAACTCACCACCCACACGGGGCCCTGTGCTCGGTGCTGTATGCGTGCTGTCTCAGGGGGCGCCTATGTCCGAGCTGACGAAAGTGGAATGTGATAAGTTCAGACCATCTACACTGCAGGCAATCGTTGTAATCAATCTTACAAATCCACTCACGGTTTTGGCAGGCACAAGCAACTTCTCATCTGTCTGCAAAACGTGTGTGTGCCTCACCGTGTTAGCCTGGATCAGTCTCTATCCCTCCTGATCCACGTAACATCCCCCTCAGGACCTTCAGACTCTTCGCCAGGAAGCAGAGGAAACCAAAATCTGCCTGCATTCGGTCTGCTCCAAATTGGACTGTTGTCGCTACGCTGGGTAGTATGCCAGTAACCATCACATATTCCGAATACTTGCTGATTGGCTATTTGATGCTCGTGATTTACATTCACATTTTAATATGAAACTGCACCCCATCTGCACGTGTATACAGTAGTGCCAATTAAGTATATTAGCTATAATAGGTGCAGCATTTAATTTATTTCCGCTGTCAATGGCCGTCTCTCCGATGGATTAGCTATACAGATAACACCGCCTCTTCGCGGGAAGAATTTGGCTAGGTGGGTGAAATAACCACTCTTGGAGAGTTGTTTACAGAACACAAACTCACAGCAACGTGAGAAAATTAGAGCTTGGAGCCTGCATGACCAGCATGTTGTCCCAAGCATTTAGCCCTGCAACTGACAGCGTCAGATATATATGGTCAGTCCCTGGGGACACGTGGCCCAGAGAAACCTTGCAAACTCAAAAGCATCATAGCTTTCATCATTAGTATTACGTCAGGTGTCGATTGCAAATCTTGACTTTATCTTTTATGGACCCCCTATGTTCACGATGCCAATTCCAACGCGTTCTCAAGCTGTCCACTCTACACACCCTCCTTAGCCAACAACCTCACACCGTTGCTGACGTGAGCTTCCTCGACTTTCTTCGTATTCATCCTAGATTTCCTCTCTGTCTCACCCATCATTTCCATCATCTCTCTATATATATTTTTATTCTTCATTTATTTAAATTCAAGTTAGTTAACACACAGCGTAGGATTGGTTTCAGGAGTAGAACCCAGTGATCCACTCATACGACACCCTGTGCTCATCCCAACAAGTGTCCTCCTTCATGCCCCTCCCCCATCTAGCCCATCCCCCTACCTACCTCCCCTCCAGCAACCCTCAGGTTGTTCTCTGTATTTACGAGTTTCTTATGGTTTGCCTCCCTCTCTGATTTTATCTTTTGTTTCCAGTTCCTTCTAGAAACTCTCTTTTCCCTTGGTTCAGGCAATCCTATACTGAAGCATTTAGACTCTCCTCTTACTGAGCTCACTGAGGGCGCCTTGTGTTTCGTGACTGCTTCCTCTTCCAAGGCTTTCCTACTTCCCCCTCTTCTTTTCTCTCTCTAGAAGGTAGAGTTTCTAAGCTTAGGAATAAACGGGCAGGCTTCAGAGACTTCCAGCAAACCTCTGTATGTTTATGCCAAATTGTGTTTGCAAGTGCATCTGTGTGTTCATTTGGATGGAAGGGTCCATAACTTTCATCAGATTTCAAAGGGGTCCGTGATCCTACAGAAACTCCAGGCTTCCTGGTTGGGCAATTTTGTCATCCTCCAAGCTGAAATGATTTCCTCCTCCCTAGTCTTCACTCCTTTAAGTCTAGCTGAGTCCTGATGTTTCCTCCTGGTACACGGGAGTACTGAGCATGAGTAAACATACCCTCTGTGGAAGTCCCGACCAGCCAGTCCCTTGCCTTACCAGGCTTCCTTCCCAGGTGCCCACATGCGGCTCTGTGCAGAATAGAAACAGGCCTCCCCTCTGGGGAGGATCAGTGCTGTGGACACGCGGGTTCGTAGTGGGACAGTACTTTTGTGTTTCTTGGTGACGTTTCAGTGGGTACTCCCATCATGCCAAGCTTGTAGACAAGCTGATACCCGAGCACCTTAGTCTCATTACTGAGGACTTCCATGATATGGTCCTAACCTTATGCTGTTAGCATTGTAACCCACTAATCCCCTCCACGATGCCTCGAGGCCAGCCGGGCCGCCCTGCTCATTGTTGCCTGGAGACATCCTACACGTTCCTTCCTCTGCGCTTTTGCTCACCACATTTTACCTTCCTAGGATCTGTGCCTCTTCACACGTGTTCGATTGAGCCTTCTGCCCTTTGACATCCTAGTTTCAGCTCTGCTTCTCCTCTGAAACATTCTCTAACCACTCCAGTGCTCACGGACCTCAACTGCACAGAAAATCCCAGAGCCCCTATCGTCTGTATCATACTGTTGACCAGGAGCACACCTCAGTCTTTGACTTCTAATGCAGTGCCTTAGGACCTCACTACTCAAAATGTGGTCCGCAGACTGACAGCATGGATGTCACCTGGGAGCCAATTAGAAACGTAGATCGCATCCCCCACCCTGGACCTACCGAAGAAAAAAATCTGCATTTTCACAAGACCTTCATATTTCTTACAAATGATAGAGTTTGGGAGGCACTGCCTTACACCATGCATTTGTAGTTGTTCAATATCTTCGTTTCAGTCCCTGAATGTTCCTTATCGTTCACAAAGTCCCTGAATGTTCCTTATTGTTCACAAAGTTTTTGCTTTCAAATCATGCCTTCTCTGTCTACTATTGCTTCTCGGAATCCCATATGTCCTGTGAAGCTTTTCCTATATTCTGTCCCCACCTCCACTCAAAAGTAAGATATGTTTTCTCTGAATTACTTTGCTATTTTCCTTCTATTACCCGTTTTCCACGTGTATCTTGTTTTAAGTGGGTATTTTGAGGGCAGAGGTATTAACTCCTCTGCTCAACTGTAAGCTCTTTGAAGACAAGTAAGGGTTTTGTTCATCTCTGTAACCTTGACACTTTCCAGTACAGTTCCTGCACTTAATAATTATAAAGAAATGCTTGTTGAACGAATGAATGAATGAATGAATGGCCAATTTCATAACGAATCCATTTGAATTGTGGAGTTTGCTTGAAAAAATGTGATAGGTAATTGACCATGGGTCATGCTGTTCCTAATTGCAGTGTTTTTATTTTTCAAGCCAAATATTAATTATCTAAGCTAGTCATGCTGTTTCTTAATGACTTTTAAACCTGTACCACCACAAATACAAGACTGCATGAATTTTTAACAATCTCCAAGTAGTTCATAATTAAACACCAAGCGATTCAACTCACTGGCTCAATCAATGCCTTTGTTTATAGCTTGACTTTCAGCCCTGAAGAGACAACTTAAAAATTAAAAAAAAAAAGCTAACCAAACCACAGGAAACAAAGTCTGAAGATCAAAAAGTATAAAACTGTACCTCACTACCAATTCTGGATGACTAGTAATGAAAGGGAAAAACGTCGGTAACCACTCAAGTTAATCAATACACTGACTCATCCGCTCGACAACTTCTAGATGAATCAGAGGCCTTTTCGTTTCAAAGTTTATGACTCATGTTTCTTGATCTCTGTGGACCTAATCACGGAAACTAAATATGGGGGGGGAGGTGGGGACTAAATGATCCCAACCCAATCTTCTAGCAGTGCAGGAAGAGAAAGAGGCTTTTGGAATTAGAAGTCACTTTCCTTCAGAGGCTTAGCAGTTGAAAACTTATTTCTCCAGTTACAAATGGCCAAAACGATCCATAGAAGAGATCGGTTTGTAACCAGTTTCTGCCTCTGGCATAAACCACACTGTAGTTTCTTTTTGACATCAGAATGATGCTGCCTTAAATTAGAAAGTGATTCTACTCATCAAGGGATTTTGAAAGTATTCTGTTTACTAACATAGCATAATTTTGGAAGATGATTTATCTCTAAGATTGACTTTTGAGAAGAAAACTAGAACACTGGTTACCCAAACACAAAAGTCCCCTCTATGTATCCACAGGCCTCCTGCTCTGGATCCTCCATTGACAATACACTCGAAGTCTTCTAATTAGGTTATTAAAGAGAACAGCCAATGTGGCAGGAAGGATCTTTGGTGAGAGCTGGACTTCACGAACTGTAGTGAGGTGGGGGGTGTGGGGGGGGGGCAGGGGCGGGCATAGCGGCTACACACCCGGTGGTGAAATTAGACTGATGAGGATGCACATCCCGACTTGCTCTCTTAATGTTAGGGTAAAAATGGCTAAGTTCCTCGTCTGTGAAGCAGGGATACAACAATTCCTGTAGGATTCAGCGATGGAATGTGAAAAGTGCTAACCAAAGTACCTAGCGCTTAGTGAGCCCCCTAACTACAGGCTCTCCTGTTGGTATCACCGCTGTCTGCAAGGCTGCACCTCTGACCTTGCCTTTCTCATGCTCACTGCCTGATTGGCCTTCTGCCCCATCAATGGATTCTTTCACCAGCCGTGTCTTTTGGAGGTTAATTTGGCTGTTCGTCGTCTCTACCTTTCTCTAGGTGGCTGCTCTTCTCTCCCTCTTCATGTTGACACTGTGCTTGTACCCATGGTTTGTCTTGGTCTCACTCCTTTACTCTCCCAGGCCACCACACTCCCCAACTTGGGCTGATCTTGCTGATGTGGTCTTCAGTCTAACCCTAATCTTCCTCAAGACCTCCACCAAACTTCCCTAACCACATCTTTAACCAAAGCTCTTCATCCGAGGAAGATGAAAACAGGCACATGAAGAGAAGCACAGGGTGTCTAGTGCAATGCTTTCCAAAGCGGGTTATGCACGACGCTAATCCTACAAGTTCTTGCTCATGAACAGATGGGTTTACCTGGTCAAGCAATTATGGACAATTTCACATACTATTCACCTCCTGGAGCTTCACAGTGCTTCTTAGTATTTACAGACTTAGACAGACCAAGTTCAACAGAACACTGTTGAACTCTGTTTATTGGAAGACATTTTTGTGGAAAGTGGGATGGGTGAGGAGACTTGCACTACAGTCCAGTTGATATTTACTACCGAATGCAGCACTCAGGATGCCTGCAATAAGCTTACCACTCCCAATCCCAACAGATCATGCTACTACTAGCCACTGTCACAAATATTGCCAGTCACTGTGGCAAGGGACAGAGAGAACTCTGGATGGTACAATATCGATAACTAAGAGATCAGCCTGGAAGTGGTGCGTATCACGTGCACTAACCACTCATTGGTGAGTACCAGTCATCTGGTGTCACGCGACCCTAAAGAAGCCAGAAGGTACCATCCTAGCATCTGCATGGGAAGGGGGGAAGACGTGGAAATAGTTGGTGAGCGGTATTAATGACTACCACACTGAACTTCAATGTTCATATCTGTAAAATGGGGAGAAAAATTGCCTCTTGTGAAGATGAAATGAAATAAAAACTCAAAGTCTTAGTAAAGTGAAAAGTGCTCTACACACCTAAAGGATCATTATCCAGTTGGCTCATGGGGTCTTCGCTTTGAGATCAAGTTGAGAACATGAGCCACAGATGAACTGTGTGGAAGGGTAGGTAGCCAGAATGATGAAAAGTAGAACAGAATTAAGAAGGATGGTGACCTAACAAGACAAAGTTCTAGATAATAGCCAAACGTAAAGAAGAAACTTACTAGACAAGAATAAGCTTCAGTCCACTGTGAAAATGAATATATCTGAATTAATAATGTTTTACCATAATTGCTCATTGAATTAAGCCACAAAGGAAATCCTGTTTTTATTCAGAAATATGATCTTCACAGACAATTTCTCCTCAGGCAGATTCTCGATGCTGTTTCCATTTACAAAAACTATTAACTGTCATCCATCCTTCTTTTTTCCCACATAGAATTTATATAACAAAAGCCTTTCAAGAGGGAATACATTTGTGCCCCCTAATTTTTTACACTTGAGAGAAAATTTCAAAAGACTAGATTCAGGAACTGCCATGGGTTCCATTCCATTCGTCATCATTCAGCCCCTCCCCCCCTTTAACAAATATGATCTGCATCTACTTGAAAATGACACATTTAAGGTGCACTCCTTGATGAATATATGGATTATGATATATTGTAGCTGCATCGGAAGTAAGTAGATTTTCTCAAGAAATTTGGAAAACCCTGCTTATAATCATGTATAACATGCCCGCAGCTAATTTTTATTTGTTCAATGATGCCTTAAACATTCCATTTGAAGAGGATACAGGGTTTGAATCTGGAGAGGCCCTTAGCCAGGCTCATTAACAGCCATAGGCCAGGACCCCAAACAATGGGGACGGGTGGAGGGATAGCCGCATACGGAAGAAGCAGAGGTGGAACGGGGATGAATAAAGTAGTGCCAACGGCAGAATAAAATCCCCTGAAAATGTGAAAAGTGACAAAGGAGCCCTATCAGTGAGAATTTTAGTTCAAAGGCAACTTCACAGCGTCGTTGATAGATAGTAGTTCCTGTCAAAGGACCAAATGCCTCAGCAACGCTAATGATCTAATAGGAAAGGTTAAGGGTACCATAGAGAAAGAAGACCACAGATTTAGCACCCCCAAAAAGCTGAAGTGTGGTTATTATGAAGCTCAACAATATCTATAGAAAATTAAAAACTACACAGCACCCTACAAAGTAAAAAAAAAAAAATTACTAAGTCTGGCATCCCATCAAAAATTATCAAACATGCAAAGGAGAAAAATGCTACCTATAATGAGGAGAAAAGTCAATCAATGGAAAGGGATCTAGAATTTGTACAGATGACAGAATTAGCCGATGAGAATGGTAAAATCATTCTCCATATATTCAGGGAACTGGGGGAAACACTGAACATTAAATAAGATACATGGAAGATATTTTTAAAAGATCCAAACTGAACTTCTAGGGATGAAAACAATGATGTCTGCAATGAAATATACCCCGGATTGCGATTAGCAACAAATTCTACATTGCGTGAGAGAAGATTAATACATTTGTTAGACACAGAAATAGGAATCACCCAAAATGAAACAGCGAAGAAGGAATACTCCCCGCAAAAATAAACAGAGCACTGATGGGCGGTAAGTCAACTTCAAGCTCCTGAAAATATGTGTCACTGGAGTCCCCAAAGGAGAAAAGAGGGGAAAGAAAAAAATACTTGAGTTAATAGTAAAGACACTTCCAATTTTGATGAAAAGTATAAACCCATAGGTCCAAGAAGGGAGCTATTGAGTAATCCAATTTCTTGGTGTAAATCAAGGTAGTAGCACTGGAAGTCGTCAGAATTGGTCAGGTTCTAGACATGTTTTTTTTTTTGTTTTTTTTAATGTTTATTTTTAAGACAGAGAGAGAGACAGAGCATGAGTGGGGGAAGGGCAGAGAGAGAGGGAGACACAGAATCCGAAGCAGGCTCCAGGCTCTGAGCCGTCAGCACAGAGCCCGATGCGGGGCTCGAACTCACAGACCGCGAGATCATGACCTGAGCCGAAGTCGGACGCTCAACCGACTGAGCCACCCAGGCGCCCCTGGTTCTAGACATGTTTTGAGGATAGAGCCAATAGGCCTCCTTGATGATTTGAATTTGAAGCGTAAAAAGACTCCACGGTTTTTGGCCAGAGGAACTGGAAGACTGAAGTACGGCAAACGACTTTCATTTAAAAGGGGCCCAGTTGGAATAGGAACCATCAGCTCAGACCTGAGCTGACCATTTCTCAACTTTCTGATTTAGAAATGTATCTCTGTGTTAGTTTTTACTGATAGCCTCTGGTGTCCAGAGCAACAGTAAAGATTTAGGACGAAAATTACTCACACTGTCCATCCAGGGGTAGGCCAAGCTCAGGCTTCCAAAATGGTCCTTGAATGGGAATCTCTCGACTCTTGTCATCTAACCAGGCTCCCAGTCCACATTCGGATGCCATGGATTCTCATTAAAGATACAGTTATCCAAGCATCCAAATGTTGCGGTTTGCCCTTTCACAATTAAAACGCCTTTCGTAGAGACAGAGAGGATAAGAGAATTTACCAGAATGCAGTGGCCGGGGCTCCTTCCGCTACTCCCAACTGGCCGCGGCAGAGTAGTTTCACGGCATCATTTACGATCCCGGAAGATTTTACGCCTCCAGGTCCTGCCTGGATGTGTCCACGAACTCATGTGTCACCTGCCAGACCGGCAGAAAGAGAGGAATGGCAGGGGCCATTTCTTTTTTAGACGAATTAACCTCATAAATAGGATTCCAGTGATGAGAGAGGGGAGGAAAATTAAGCATCATGATATTTCACCAGCGATATATTTAGAAATGGATGCCACGACTGCCATATTTCTCATCATAAGAAAAAAAAAAGTCTGAAAAACAGTCACTCGATTTTTTCCAGTAATTAAATGAAAAGAAAAATTCAGAGGAAAAAGGCATAATTTTCCTATTGGGAAGCCTCCCTACAGTGTTGGCCTGAGGGTCTGTGCTTTGGGAAGTCTTCCTAGAACTTCAATACCAACCCGCCAGAAGAGGAAGGTCCCAGATGCTCAGTGTATTGTATTCCACTCTCAAGCAAATACAGGTCGGTCTGTGGTGAGAGGCCAGCATCCTAACATAAATATAATCAACTTTTTGATTCAGTAGGTTTCATGGAGGCCTGTAAGGCACTGTGCCGGAAGCAAGGGGCGGACAGAGTTGGGTGGGAGTGGTGAAGGGAGGTTGGAAGAGAAGCACATAAGACTGATTGGAATCCTTGCCTTACAGAGGCTCACACACTAGCGGAGAAAAGAGACACACGAACAACTCTATTATGAGATAAACTGACTGAGGTTCCTTGTAGGGTACACTCATGACCTCCCAAGTTTGGTTCAGCTTACAGAGTGTGTGCTTAGAAGTCTGTAAGTCAACCTTGACATTCTGACTTTTTAGGATGGGGGAATGGACAGCAGAGGTCCATCCCTACCTAGGAGTTTCCATGGCCTGATCTTGTTAGAATTGCCCAAGGCTGACCGAGGAGGCCAGTGGGCCATTTTAGCTGAGAAGTGAACAGTCAGAAAATAGACATGGATCTGCTGGCTTAAGTGGAGGAAATCAGGCGGACTCCTGCTCACGCCAAAACATAGCCTAAAGTGAAACTTCTCTTGGGTCTGAAAAAGTTTCATAACTATCCTCAGGATGTGTTTCATTTTCATGCCCCGTTTGCATGCTTCACGGCTTCCTAGTTCTACTAAAAGCAGAAGTGCCCAAATATTTTAATAAAGTGTCTTCTTATGGCACGGAAAGGCCAGGTGTTAACAGTCAACAACATGGCGGAAAGAGGATGCAGACATTCCTAAGGGACTAAAGCTTCCTTCCCTCGAGGAGCAGCCACATGGTCTGGCCACAACCTTTGTGTTTGCTTTTTTTTTTTTTTTTTTTTTTTACATGGCATGCTTTGAATTTAGGGAGCAGATCCATTTGGGATCCCGAAGCACTCAACAGACAAGGTCACAGATTGGTTTTCCATTTATAGGTTAAGCAAACTGAAATGTAGACATATGCTCTGTCCCTAGCAGAGCCACAAAGGACAACCTCTTTGGCCCTCATGGAGTCGAAAAATAGAGGAGATTCTCTTTAAGGACGGGGAGGGTCACTATGATTTACCTCTCTTTCTGCAGAAACTGTTGTGTTGACTCAGCAAACTATCATAAACCCATCTGAAATGAGTCCGAATTGCTAATGACATTGTTATTCATGAATAACTCCATCCTCCCACCCCAGATTGAAAGGTGAAAGGTGACTATAAGGAAGTCCTTTGGCAGGTTTATCACAATGCAGGGAAATTCAACTTTTAGCCTATCTTCACCAGCAGAGGCCAATGGAAGCAGGAGTGAGGGGTGGAGTTTCCGGGAAAGAGTCTGGCACATTCAAGGAACCACAACTCTGGCTGGACCCCTTGTGCGGGCACTGGTCTTACAGATATACACCAGATCCAGAGATCGCAAAGGGCCTGATAGCTCATGTAAAGAGTCTGGATTTTTCCCAAGAGCACAAAGGGAGCAGCTGAGAGGTTTTAAATAGGGAATTATATAGTTGTGTTTTGGAGAGTTCCTTTTCACTGTGGTATGGGGAATGAATTAAAGGGGGCATCTTATTTATCTTGACGCTTCCGATACTAGCTATAGCTAGAATACGGACAAGGACATAGTATGTGCTCAGCAAGTGTTCGTGGTGAGATTGCGTATCATGCCATCATGAGAATGAATGAAACAATCTTGTAATGGGTCAGAAAATATGTTCATTGGATACAAGGCACTATGCATACCCAAGTCATTTTTGGATTGTTGCCCCATTCCAACCTTACAGAGTTCAATGATTCATATAGAAAGGGGACCATTTTAAACCTCTGTGAATCTTCCTCTGTTCTAAGTGCTTAAAGCAGCATCACCCTCCCCCACCCGCTTAACTGCTTGTCACTGTTGTAATTTTACATTCATTTGTGTTTATTTGAGTGCCATCTCTTTTCTCCTCTAAGGCTTTGAACTCCTTGAGAGTAGGGACAATATCTGTTTTTGCTCACCACCGTATTCCCAACAGCTAGCACAGAGTCTGGCACACAGTGACACTCAATAAATATTTATGAAATGAATGAATAAGTGAACAGATGGATGAAGTGTTATTGGGAAAGACCGATTAATCCCAACTGGAGAAGAGATGCAAAAACTTCCCGGGCATTTGACTTGGCCTTGAAAAGAAGGAGGTTCTTCCAAAGTAGGATTGTGGTATGGGTGGCAGGAGGGACAGGGACATTCTTGGAAGAAAGACGAGAACAGGGAAAAGCCCCTAAAGGCAAAAACTGCACAGAAGGTTCAGGGAACACTGAGTGGTTTGCTGTGGTTGGCACACGGGATATGTGCAGGCTGGTGGTGGGCAATGAAACTTGACAAGTGGAGACCAAGAGATGGAGGGACATGAAAGCTACAACAGTGATATCCATTTATGGCTGCTGCAGCAGGGAGGCTCTTGACAGGCATCATTTCTGGTCCTCCTAATAACCTGTAAAAGCAGTTCGGCAGGTGTGGCCCTGGGGCCAGCAGCATCAGCATCAGTATCACCTGGGAACGTATTAGAAATGCAGCTTCTTCAGTCCATCGCAGACCTCCAGAACCAGTAGCTCTGGGGATGGGTCCCAGCACTCTATTTTAACAGGCCCTCCAGGGGATTCTAACACAAACTAAAGTATGAGGACCACTGCCCTCTAAGTTAAGAATTCTTATCCCATATTTTACAGGTATAGAAATTAAATTCAGAGAGGTACAGTAACTTATATATATGGTTACGCAGCCAATAAATGGTCAACTTGATTTATCTAACCCTCGAAACCCTGATCTTCTTCCAGTATCATGCTGCCTTACTCTTGGCAGGGGATATTCTTTTTCTGAACACACTGGTGAGTCACACAACATCTTTAATGAAGGGAATGACTTGATCACATTTGTATTTCAGAAATACCATCCTGGCAACATAGAGGGTGGATTGGCCAAAAACTCTCAGGCAAGGAGATCAGTTAGGAGGCTGTTGGTATAAACCAGCAGGAGAAAGCGAGGGCCATATTATCAGGATTTCGTATCTGAGAAAACTGAGGCACAACATATTTTTCTTGCTCCATTTACTCTTAAATAATTGAAGGACAGTAGCTCCTGAGACGAATCAGAAATGGTCATTCTGACTTGTGTATCAGTTATCTCCAGAATCAAAGCATAAAAACCTTGGTGGAGTGGGGATGGCCTGGAATTCCAAAAAATGAGAAGGGAGAAACCCCTGACCTCCATCAGGGAACCAACATCTGAGTGCATCTTGCATGCAGTCTCAGGGCACGGTGAACGGGATACCTACCCAGTGAATTCGTTCAATTCACCGCTCCCAACCTCTAAACACTGCTGCTCTTCAGTCTGGAACCTGCTTTCCCCAACTTTTTTTTTAAGCTTTTTATTTTGAGAGAACCAGAGAGCATGAGCAGGGGAGGGGCAGAGAGAGAGAGAGAGAGAGAGAGAGAAAATCCCAAGCAAGGCTCCACATGGTCAGTGCAGAGCCCAATGCGGGGCTTGGACTCATGAATGGTGAGATCATGACCTGATCTGAAACCAAGAATCAGATGCTTAACCAAGAATCAGATGCTTAACCGACTGAGCCACCCAGGCACCCCTCCTCATCTTTTATTTCCTTTTGGTTTGGGCTTCCGGAGGGCTGGGTTTTATTAGTCCTCAGATCATGGCCCATTATCTTGGGTCTGCAGCAGACCCTTCTCTTGTTTTATTTATGTGTTTATTCCCTTTCATCACTATCTCCCAATCTCATTTTCCTTTGACCTTATGGATAACCATCATAGCGTATTCCATGTGTATCCTTTTGTTTGTATGTATTCTTATAAATACAGAGTTGTTTTGTATGCACGTTTTAACTTCTATAAGGGTACTGCATTATATGTGGCATGCGGTTTTGCATTTATTTTTTCAACATTAATTAGATCTATCTGATCTGTTACTTACTGTTACATAGTATTCCATACTCACACCACTTCCTGCCTTTCCACTCCCCCAGAGGTAGACACACAGATCATCTCCAACTCACCACCGCCATTATGGTTGTCGGTGCTCCCGTGAACATTCTTAGAAGTGTCCCCCATTGACCCCTTGAGATGCACACCCAGGAAGTGAATTGCTAAGTCATGGAGTACGTGTTGAATTTGATCATGGACTCACCAGATTGCCATCCAGAATGGCTGCTCCAGTCTCTACTCCCAATACTACATGAGGACTCCTTGATCCAATATCCTCACCAACATTTGCCATTTTCCACTTTTCAACCATCGTCTTTCCACTAGGTGATCCCATTGTGTTTTTAATTTCTATTTCTCAGATCACTAGTGAGTTTGAGCATCTCTTCAAATATTTTCTAGCTTTTTGGTTTGTTTCTTCTCTCGCCACATTCTCTGCCCAGGAAAATTAGTCTATCTATACTGATGACTTCCTACTGAAAAATTTCTAGCCCTGGATCTTTCCTGAATTCCATGTGCGCACATCCAAATGCACTCTTGCATTTCTCATAGAACATCTCAACTATAGTGTATCTAATTTAGAGTTTTTAGTTCCCACCCATCTATTGGCAAAATATTATATGCCTTGTCTTTCTCATATGAGTAAATGACACCACCATCCACTCAGTTGTCAGGACAGAAATCTAGAAATCCTCTTTGGTTATTTTTGGTTTCTCATCCTTCCATATCCAATCCATCAGCAAATCTAGATGGCTTCACTCCCAAATTATATCTTGAATCCATCCACACCTCTTCATCTCTGCTCTATCCCTTAGAACATACCATGGCATGGTTTGCGTTGAGTTTATGCATTTTGCAATATGTAATTATTTCATCTATTTATCTCTTTATTCCCTCTATCCCCTGCTAGACTATCATTTCCAAGAAGGCAACGACCATGTCTGTTTTGGTTACCATGATGTCTCCAGGACCCAGCACAATGTGTGGCGCTCATTAAATATTTGCCAAATAAGTGATTTCTTTTCATTTTGATTCAACTCTCTAGGCAGCTGAGCAGCTAAATACCAATCAGAATGTGAAGATACAGACCACGTATAAGAATTGATCATTCATGTTTGTTTTTAGCCCCATATTGCCTAGCATAATATCCAGGACATGAAGCATGCACGATAAATAGTACTGGAATTAAAGAAAATACACGGTATCTTGAATATGCTGAAAATGGCTTCTGTGTGAGTACATGTCATCGAATATACCCAGAACTTCCTCTTTCCTTGGTGGGACTGTTGCCTATGCCACGATCGATGTTCACTTAAAATATTATGGAATGGCCCAAATTATGAAAGCAAATTATGAAAGCTTTGGGAAGCCCTGAAGACACCTGGGTTCTGAAATTAGTGGAAAATAGTTAAAGAAAAGGGCATTAGAAGTATCATAAATGACGGGTTTTATCGGCTACCGAGCTCAGTCCGTGGTAGGCAAATCTGCTTTGCATCTATGTAAGAGCTGACTTCAGAGGCTAGAACGAGCCATCCAGAAGTGAAGGCGGTCTGCTCCGTATGAGTGGGTGAAGGGAGACGAGGCAGAGTAGAGACACTAAGGGTCAAGATAGACCTTGCCACAGTGGCCACAGAGCTACTAGAAAGAGAGTTCTCAGATACTGGTCTGCTTCTGAAACACTTGGGGTAAATATGTTAACATGCAGATTCCCAGACCCCATCACAGATATTTTTTGAAGGTCTAGGATTGGACTTAGGAATCTACACTAGGGGACTGGGCCACATACTGAGAAAACTCATACTAGTGAGACTGACCCAAACAACAGTCTAGAATAAAGATTGAAGAGGCCTTTGTAATGGACAGTCTGGCTTTAACAATGAACAGAGACTCAGCTCCAAACAAATAGAAAAGGACAAAGAAAGGTCCAGGGACAAGGACAGGGCTCCTGAAGCCCAGAACCGTAGAACTTTCCCAATCTAGGGGCCAAGGAAATGACTACGAGGTCAGTGAAGGTCATGAGGTTCCCCCCCTTCCAAATCTAATCAGAAGCTTCTCCTTCCAAAACCAATTAATCCATTCATTAATATAAAAAGTACCTGATACATTGTTTTGCACAGAGCAGGCACTCCACCAATGCTTTAAATGATTGAATTATGCAAGGGACATTATCAAAGAAATAAAAGGCCCTTCTATAGACCTTTGCATGAGAAGATGGTACTCTATTCAGAGAGGTAAAACATGTGAGTAAAACTATAGAATGTTTTCAAAATGATAGACAGAGTTCTGGTAATGGGGAACAAACTAACATCTAAAGTTGCAAGGAGGCACTCATTGAACTATCAGACAGGTATCAGAGTGGGAAAGATTTCTTAGACAACATCAGTCTTGAGCTGGATCTTGACAGAAGCAATAGTAACCAGAATCTTCTACAACATGGATGTACTCTTGTATTACCTCTGTAATATAAAAGACAGAATATAACTGACAAAGTCTGTGTCCGTACCACCCTGAACGCACCTGATCTCGTCTGATCTCGGAAGCTAAGCAGTGTCGGGCCTGATTAGTACTTGGACGGGAGGATGTCATTGACAAAGAGAAGAAAGGAAAGACAGGAACAAAAGCAAAGGACAGGGGTAGAGATGAGACTTTCATTCCCATTTATGTTTGGAGATGGACACAGGTTTGGGTTAGAGTATAAGGAAGACTTTTGTATTATCTTTTTACTATTCCCTTTAAACCATCCGAATTCCACTTCTGAGGTCCTACGCTACTGAAATGGTAAGCTATACTCAGTCATTCATAGGGACTCTGTCATTTGTGATTAAACAGAAATCCCAGGGACTTAGATCACACCAAAGCCATGAGCAAGACTCCAGGTCATGACGTTAACACTTCTCGGGACAAAAGTCATTCCAGTCCCTATGGGCTCATCGGTACTGCAGCTGTGTTATCTGGGACCCTGACTCCTCAGCAAAGCAGCTTGATCCTGGGCTCACTCACATGTTCCTCCAGCCACTCCCGTCTTTCCTGCCGCGCCCCAGCCCTGCAAGCAAGGCGGTCCAAGGTCTACTTCTGAATCCAGCCTGTAAGAAACTCTGAAGCAAGGAACGGCCATGCCAGAGGAGCTACTTAAAACCGGGGCATCAGCAGGAAATTGGGAGAACAAGATGACATTATCTCTGTCTCTGTCCCCATGCGCATCTATATTTATACCTATAGCCACAAATGCACACGTATATATATTCATATTCCTGCTTCTTTCAAGATTAAAACAATGAAATTCCTGGTTGTAGACTGAGCTGGGCCCTCCAAGTATTGGCCAGAAGCTCTTTAAAGGCTTCGGGAGGCAAATTGCATTTATAAAAGAAAACATTGACCACATTCATTCACTCCTATTTTATATTTATACGGTGACTTTTGTACTAGATATTCAAATGTGCTTCATTATGCTTTATGACTGTAATTTGCATACTGAGATAATATTTGAACTGAGGCACTTGGGAGTGATTTATGATGTTTTCACCAGTTCCTGTGCTCTAGGATGGAGGCGATAGAGATCTATACAATCGGAGAACTTTAACTGCAAGCTTTTGTCTCACTCAAACACCGCCTAAACCTTTCATAAAAATGATGAGCCGTTATTCACACAAAAGCGGCAGCAGCCTGGTCGTTATCCTGATTGGGGTGACGTCGGACCTCCCCGGCTACACCTGGTGCAGTCGTGAAGGACACGTTTCTCAGTCCCTTAGTTTGAGGCCCACCCAGATCCCCGCGTCTCAGGGCTTCCGCCTGGAGCCCATAAACCCTGAGCTAGAGACTCACCCTCTCTGGGCTGAGACCAAGCCCGTTGCAAGACACGGAGAATGTAGAAGTAGGCGAGCTGCCTTATAGACTCAAAGGTCTTGTCTGTCATGTGAGGGACTGAGATTTGCTCAGGGGGCTTTCCTGGGACAGTGCTCACCTGGTGTCCACACGGCCTTCCTAAGCTCTCCAGAGTGAAGCCCCTGTTTGCATGCTTGCTGTAGTAGGCTTCCTCCTGAGATTGCACTTGAGAAAGGGCTTCGGTTACTAAAAGAAAAAAAAGCAAGTGTTTGAAAACTAATGTACTACATGATGTATAAATTTCTCTTGGGGCACCTGGGTGGCTCGGTCAGTTGAACGCATGACTTTGGCTCAGGTCATGATCTCACAGTTCATGGGTTTGAGCCCCGTGTTGGGCTTTGTGCTGACAGCTCCGAGCCTGGAGCCTGCTTTGGACTCTGTGTCTCCCTCGCTCTCTGCCCTTCCTCCACTCATGCTCTCTCTCTTTCTCTCTCTCTCTCTCAAAAATAAACAAACATTAAAAAAAATGTAATAAATAAACTTCTCTTTACCCTGGCATGTCTTGTCCTTGGTAGCAATTCCGATCTTCCTGCCCTAGTTCTCCAGCGCCTGAGGCTTCCGTCCTATTATAGACTGCATTGTGTCTCCCCAGAATGCCTACGTTGAAGCCCTTACCTTCATGTGACTGTATTTGGAAATAAGGCTTTAAAGAGATAACTAAGGAAAAATCAGTTCCTAAGGGAGGGGGCCCTAATCCAATGGGGCAGGCACACTTATATGAACAGGAAGAGACACCAGGGGTGTACACACGCACAGTAAGGCCATGTGAAGACACAGTGAGAAGGTGGCCACCTGTAAGCCCAGGAAAGAGACATCAGGAGAAACCAAACCTGCTGACACTTTGACCTTGGAGTTCCAAGCCTCCAAAATATTAGAAAATAGGTTTCTATTGTTGAAGACACAATTTCTGTTGTGGTATTTTGTTATAGCCATCCTCACGGACTAATAAAAGCCCCAATGATCCAACATTTAACTGTCATTTATTGAGCACCTACTATGTGCCCAGCATGTTTCAGCCCTGGAGATATAATGGTAAGTAAAACATACCAACCTGCATTTTCAGGTCGTCTCCTAAGAGGCAGGCTCAGGAGCCAAATTGCCCAGGCTCTGCGACCTGCTAGGAGTTTGATCTGGGGCTGGCTACCTAATGTCTCCGTGCCTCAATTGCCCACATCTACAAAGCGAGTATGGTAACACTAATCAGAGCTTTTGTGAACATTGAGAAAATTATTATTTGCAAAAGCGCTTAAAATAGTACCTGGAAGGTAGCAAGTGTTAGCTATTATGTTCCATTGTAATCTACACGGACAAAAAATAAACATATTATGTAATTGCAGGGAGTGGCAAGTGCTAATGAAGAACAACGAAGCAGGGAGGGGTTGAGAATGATGGGGCCAGGAAGGACCCTCTCGAGGGTCTTTGAAGCCTGGTCCTGAGTATTTATTAATTCTGAATACACCGAATTAAATGGCATAAACTCAATTATTGTCCTGAATAAACTGAGCCAAAAAGTCATGCAGAAAATGTCCCTAGCAAAGAGAACATCAAACTGCAAAGTCCCTGGGGTTGGAAGACGTCTGGCACATTATAGGAACTGGAAAAAGACCAGTGTGGTGGTCTGGAAAGTTCTCTCATAAGAAAAAAAAAAAACTGTCGTAACTGTGTGTGGTGGTGGATATTTCCTGGACTTACTGTGGTGATCGCTTCCTTTATACACAAATATGAAATCATGACATCGTACACCTGAAACTAATGTAATATTATATCAATATACTTAAAAAAAAAAAAAAAACACCAGTGAGGTATAGCAATATGAGTAAGGCAGAGAAGGAACAAAGTTAAGTCAGGGAAGTAAGGAAGGTCCAGTTAATAGAAGGTTCAATTAGGCCAGACCACCCCAACTTCCCTGGTACTCAAAAATCACCTTGTATCCATATTAAATATACCAATTGCTAGGGCTTTCCCACTGGACATTCAGATTCCAGAGTCTCAATGCTGACTACACGGAAGGTAGTGTTTTGAGTAATAATGACACATCGATGAAAAAAACCACAGACAAAAAATATTCTGTCTCGACAGGGCTTATTTTAATAAGGGAAGACAGAAAATAAATATTTTTATTTTTTTATTTTTAAATACTTTTTATTCTTTTCAACATTTATTTTTGAAAGACAAAGGGAGACGGAGCAGGAGTGGGAGAGGGGCAGAGAGAGAGGAGACACAGAATCCAAAGCAGGCTCCAGGCTCGGAGCTGTCAGCCCAGAGCCCGATGTGGGGCTCGAACCCATGAACTGCGAGATTATGACCTGAGCCGAAGTCGGATGCTCAACCGACTGAGCCACCCAGGCACCCCTATACAGTCACTGTTATAGGCATTTAAGAGATATGACAGTGAAGAACCAGACAGAGGCCCCGGTCTGATGGGAGAGAGACCGAATCTACTGAGAGGCTGACGATATGCAAGTCAGCACATACGGAAGGCGATTTCTGAAAGTGCCAAGTGCCTTAAAGGTAGTCAGATGGGAACTGAGAGGGCTCGTTCTGCACCAAGCATCCTTCTAAGTGTTTAGCTATTTAGCCTACTTTGCCATTACAATCATCTTATAAATTTGGCACTACCACTATCACATTTTCCAGATGAGGGAACTGAGGCCCGGAGATTAAAAAATTTATGAATAACAGGGTTGTTTTGATGTCTAAGAGGGTTCAATGTGTAAAGAACTCAGAACGATCCTCAGCACACCCCTCAGTAAGGGGTAGTTATTCTTCCCATTTTATGGGTGAGAAAACCCTGGTTCAGAAAGGCTAACCTTGTTACCCAAGTTCACACACTGAACAAGTAAGAAGCGGCACCTGCTCCATGAAGATTTGTTACCCGAAGGGCAGGGCCGCGTCCCTGCGCAGCTCCTGCTCCCTCCTCAGCCCGCGTCCTTTGCAACACAGCGTCTGTGCGCACGGGCAATCAGGAGTTAACGATGGGCTAAAAATACATTTTATTCCAGCTCTACTCTCCACGCCTAGAGATCCTCGGCAAACTGTACTGCAGAATTAGGACATGTGCGGTGTTAAACTGTGGCACAGAATCACAAGGAAACAACCAGAGGAGAGAAGGGCATTCGGTAACACGAGAAAGAAGTGAGAAATAAGCAATATGTCTCTGTTTTTCTCATCGGCAGATTACTTGCCATATCTCTCGACTGTATTACCGTTTCTTCAGATTTTATAGTTTAAAGAGGAAAATAATCGTGTACATACAAGCAATGCTTGGGGAACTCACGCTAGACGTCAAGGACCCATTTAACGGTCTCAATTCCAGGAAGAAGGCATTACGGGGCTGGTCCTGCTCTAATCTTCCCAAACAGATATTAATCAGTCTGAACTCTAGGTCACCCTCGGGGTGCGCTCTCAAACGCTGCCTACTACCACGCGCTGCCTACTCGCTGCTGCAGGTGTGAGGGACCGAGCTCCCCAGCACTGTGATTTATATTGTACAGCGTAAAAGACAGAAGGGACTCCCGGCCTTAATGCTAGCTTGTCACATCCGGTGGTCCACAACCTGAGTATTTAGGGATTTTTAGGAGGCACATTCCTATCCCGAAAGCATTCAGTCTCTCCCTCATCAAGAAACAAACAAAAGGCTCCCCTGCTCCTTCAACAAAACAAACTTTCTGTAATCCTCCACCGACTGCATTTAGTTTGAAACATTTAATACATCTCCCGCAAGCGATGCCCTGTGGCTACGTGGCAAAGAGGAGAAAGATGGAACCGTGAGGCTCCAGCGCAAACCGGCCAGTCGGCCTCCTTTGGATCTCCCGGTCCTGGCAAGGCTCGGACAAACACGGGCCGGTCAAGGCTCCTGTCCACATGTCTGTTACGGCAGGTCTCATTTTGCCGCGTGTTCATCTAGCTGCTGTCCGTGTCCCCCATAGGCTGTGAGCTCCCTGCAGGCAGGGACCAGGGAGCACTCACCCCTGGTTCTTGGGAAGGGTAGACAAGAGGTGGAGGAAGAAAAGACAGAAAGGAGAAGGGAATGGGGGAGAGAAATGGGGGGGGCGGAATAAGTGTGAGTCCCTGAGGCAGCCCGTCAGAGGGAGGGGAGTCCTTCCACGGGCTTCCTCTTCCAGTTTGCCCTGCCTCGTTCCACCAAGAGGCAGAGGGACTTGAACCAGAAGAGCTTCGTGAGCTTTCCAACATTCTTAGTTTAAAAAAAAAAAGGAGGGGGGGTGATGGGGGCATGGTCTTTGATGGCTCTATCCAGAGTGGCGGTATTTTTGCAGGAAAAGTGATTGGGCAGCATCGTCTTTCCTGCTCGTCTATTCCGCTCCTCTTGCCACGCGGAGCTCTTCCTGGAGCCCCCGAGCCGCAGGGAAGATGGGCGGCAACAGAATCAACCAGGAATTCCCAAATCCTGTGAATTCTTTTGGTGTACCTCCCCCACCCTTAAGCCCTCTGCTATGTTTTCTTCTTCCTCGAGTCAATTCTGCCGATTTCCCCAGGGTCCATTATTAGTTGAAAGTATACATTTTTGTATCACACTCCGAAACATCAGCACCATTTCAGACAGCTGGGCGGCACCCTTTCTGAAACTGCAATCTCGCTGTTGTGTAGTGGTTTCGTTTTCTTTCCCAAGGCCAACCTCGGAGTTTTCAAGGCGCCTGCTGCTAGGCCCCCTCCCACCGGTCGGTTAAGAAGGCTTTCCCCCACCCCCAAAACCTCGAACATATGCAGCCTTCTGTGTGGCCATGGACTCAAACCCCCTCGGAAGACATGTCTCAGTGTGTAGTCTTCCACATTAGCGCACTCCTCTGAGAAACCATCCACCGAGTGTCTCGGTTATTAATTTAACCGAAGGGACTGGTGGAAGTTGGCCGTGGACTCTGCAGGACCAGACCGAAGGAGGGTCATTTGGCCGAAAGCCGCACTTTGAAATCTTGATTTTTTTTTTCCCCCACCTAAAAAAGTTCTTATTAGGTGGATGTTCCGGGCTCTCTGTTTATAGTAGTTTGGTTGGTTGTTTAAGAGAATGCGAATTAGACTTTAAAAGGCATTTAGAAGCATCCCCTGTACCTAAAGACTGTGTACGCCCCCCCCTCCGCCTCGATCGCCCCAGTGGGCGGTGCACGCGACGTGAGAAAGAATTGAGTACCGTGGAGAGCGAGGACGTGAAACAGTAGAGAGCTGGACGAGCTCCCCGGGGAAGCCATCGCGGCCGCGTTTTATAAACTTCTTTGACAATTAGAGTTACCTGGCCACTTATAAAAAATATAGATTATCTGGCACCCACCCGTGACTTCCTGATTGCCAGATCTACAAGGGAGAAGGACCGGACTCCATATTTTAAACGAGCCACTCTGGTGATCCTTTTAGAGAATACGATTCAGTGGTTTCTAGTATATTCACAGACTTGTGCAACCACCACCACCACCATTCAATTCCAGAACATGCTCGGCATCCCCGGAAGGAAACTTTATACCCATTAGGCAGCCGCTCCCCACTCCTCCTCCTCCAGTTCCTGACAGCCACTCATCGACTTTCTATCTCTACGGATTTGCCTGTTCTGGACATTTCATATAAACGGAATCATATAATATGTGGCCTTTTGTGTCTGGCTCCTTTCAATTAGCGTGATGCCTTCAAGATTCATCTATGTTGTGGTGTGTGCTGTGTATCGGTACTCCGTTCCTCTTCGTGGCTGGATAGCATTCCATTGTGTGGACAGACCCCATTTTGTTTAACCATTTGCCAGCTGATGGACATTCACATTGTTTCAATTTTTAGACTATTATGAATCACGCTGCTATGAGAAATTACTGTGAGGACACCTGTTCTCAATTCTCCTGCAGTGTGTCGTGGAAATCGGCGACGATGAAAGTCCTGGAGTCGGGGAAAGAGAGACAGCGTTTCTAAAAGGGACACATCCAAGCTCTCGCAAGGAGTTTCAGTGGCAGAGCTGGACTCAGAGCGCAGGACCCTGTCCCCTCCCCACAGTGGCCATCCCAGGCAGAAATCCGTGCGAAAAATTTTTTTTAAGCTTTTTAATCTAGTTTTGAGTAATCTCTACATCCAGCGTGGCGCTCCAACTCATGACCCTGAGACCAAGAGTCACATGCTCTTCTTACTGAGCCAGCCAGGCCCCCCTTGTGTGAACCTTTTAAAAATATTTCTTCCCAGGGGTTTGAAGGAGTGTACAGGTTGAGCTGCCATATCTGAACAATCCATAATGGTGAGGTCCTGTCAGCCACTGGGTTGAGTAACTGCTTCTCCCAAACGGTTACAACCCATTGGAAGAGAATGGATAGCTTCTTGGGGACCCTCACTCATTTAGCAAGGGATGGAGAGTGGATAATATAACCATTGACTCATCTACCTGGAGGAAGTTAAAGTAGCTTCCATTTCTCTGTCGGATACCCTAGAGTAGCATTGAGTGCTCTTTTTTCTTGGAAACACTCTCCACTCGGCCGACTGCTCTCCTTGTTGAACTTGAACATTTGAAGGAGAAACGGTCTGCAAATGGGCCCCAATTTTTCGGTGCAGCATGACTTGTAGGGGCAAATGTCCATTGGGGACTTATTTTCTAGGCACTGAATACTGATTGAAGGCATAGTTAACTATGTATGAAATTTTAGCTCCCTCAATTAATTGGGGGCACTAAATTATGGCTGCTCCAAAGAGCAGAAAGACTTTATGAAAATTGAACCCATTAAAGGGAATTCTCCCAGGTTAGGAGCAATAAACTATAGCAAGAACAGCTAACTTCCCAGTTAGGTGTCAGAGGGCTACATTGGACGCTAGGCAGAAAGAGCCGGCAGAAGGCCAATCCAGTTAGGCTAGACCAACTATTAGTCCTAAAATAAAATTGAGCTGAGTTTGGTTGCTAAGTCAGCATTCACAATAATGATTCCTTTCCTCTTTCATTCTTTTTTTTAAAAAGAAATTTGACCAAAAATTCTATTTTCTGTATTGGCCAGTAGCTGCTCCTTCTGAAAGCAACAAAGCTGTAGATTAAACAAGCAGCTAGTACAGACGAGGTGCTTTGTCCTCAACCGGTGATTTGAAGGAATGAATGGATGACAGGATTTACCAAGGAAATAGACCCTGTCTTTGCCTTGCAATGGCCATAAATGCAATTCTAGAAAGTTTTCAAAGTGATAATAATTGAGGTCACAGTAATGGGGCAAAAACAAAACAAAACAAAACAGTAACGACAAAACAGAATCAAAAGTTCCCAGGAAACATATTAAAACATTGGAATGGGGGGCACCTGGGTGGCTCAGTCGGTTGAGCGTCCGACTTCAGCTCAGGTCATGATCTTACGGTCTGTGAGTTTGAGCCCTGCATCAGGCTCTGTGCTTACGGCTCAGAGCCTGGAGCCTGCTTCAGATTCTGTGTCTCCCCGTCTCTCTGCCCCTGCCCTGCTCATGCTCTGTCTCTCTCTGTCTCTCAATAATAAATAAAAATGTTAAAAAAAATTTTTTTTTTAAATATCGGAATGGGGTCAGGGTCAGAAGGACTTCTTAGAACACACTGGACTTTAGAGAAGTAGTAGTAACATCAGACTCTTATATAAATGGATATTTTAAGTGTATTCACATATTACCTGTTTAATTAATAATAATCATAGTAGAATGGGCCTGACAGAAGGAAAGAGAAGAGCAAAAGCAAAGGCACATGAATAGGAATGAAGGGACCCAGCCCGGGAGGTCAGGATAGCTCCGGTGCCCTTTGCATCCCATCATCCTCTGCTTTCAGGAACGGCCAGGTTCCCTGCCTTGGTTTGTAAACTTGTGGGTTCCATCCTGCCAACACTTGGAGCCTAGTTCTTGGCCTTAGGATGTACGGCCTCTGTGTTACCATGATGTAGACTCAAATGTTGTTGCTGGTTCAGGGCCTGCTGTCAGGCCTGATACTCCTGTGCCGAGGCTCCACATTCTGGGCGTGTGAATTGGCAGCTTCTGCTGATGAGTTCCTCTGGGCTTGTGGGGTAGCTTCCTGCTGCCCAGCTGCCCCGAGCTGAGGTTCCACTTGCCAGTGTCCAGCCCCTGTGTTTTCCGGGATCGTTCCCCTCCAGCCAAGGGCGCTTGCTCCGGCATCTGAAACTCACCCATTTCCCACCGCGTTTGCCTGCTCCTTGGAAAAGTTGCTGCTTTGTGATGCTGAGTTTCTGTGTTCTGGTCCTGGGTCTCTAGACTTGACCTCCCCACCTGGACCAGTGGTAAATAGTAATGCAAATCCTATACTGAGTTACTTCTTAGATAAAGTCCTTGAATCCTCGACACCGAGTGAACTGGGCCGGTCTCCTTTCTGCTCACTTTGTATCCTCCACCACCAGTCCTGCTCCTTGAGCTCTCTGAATTCCTACATCCCTTGTCTCTGAACGCATGATCACCTATTCACACTTCCAGAAGGTTCATTCATTGACTAGTCATTAAGCACTTACGATGTGCCAGGCACTAAGATACGGAAACAAACATGGAGAAAGCAGTCTGAGGCAAAGATGGATGCTAAATAATCATTCCAACCATTTCATAGGTAACCGCGAGGGCAGCGTATTGTTGTCTCATCAGAATCTGCAGCCCAGACAGTCGTGTGGACTGGAGAATATTAGAGCCTCGCTTTGGACTCCCTCAGGTGCACTGAGATGACAGACGAGCACTCGGCCCGGCGAAGTGACCACACTCCAAGAGGCAAGACAGGGGCGTGGTCCCATTTCTTGATTTTTGGTTTTGTTGTCACATCAAACTCAAAAGCTTCTGCGCAAAGAAACAAACAATAAAATGAAACAGCCCACAGAATGGGAGAAAATTTTTGTACACCATGTATCAGATTAGGGGTTAATATCCAAAATGTATTAAAAAACTAGCACCACTTAATAGCAAAAAACCACAACGATCTGGTTAAAAAGTGGGCAGAAGAACTAAATGGACATTTTTCTAAAGAGGACATCAAAATGGCCAGCAGGCACATGAGAAGACGCTCACCATCGCTCACCATCAGGGGAACGCAAATCCAAACCTCGGTGAGATTCGGCCTCACGCCTGTTTGGGATGGCCATCGCCAAGGTGACAGGCGGCGACCAGGGCTGGCCAGGATGTGGTGGAAAGGGAACACTTACAAACAGTCCAGCCACTACGGAAAACAGTGTGGCGATTCCTCAGGAAATGGAAAATAGGGGCTCCTGGGTTTCTCGGTCAGTTAAGCACCTGACTCTTGATCCGGCTCAAGACAGGATCTCACGGTTCCTGAATTGAAGCCCCACACTGGGCCATGTGCTGACTGCGAGGAGCCTGCTTGGGATTCTCCCCCTCCCTCTCTCCGCCCCTCCCTCACTTGCACGTGTGTGTGAGTGCAGGCATGAGTGTGTGTGTCCACACTCCCTCTCTCTCTTTCTCTCTCTCAAAAATAAAGAAATAAAGAAATAAACACTATAAAAGATCGAAAATAGATCTACCACAGAATCCAGCAATCCCACCTCTCGGTATATACACAAAGGAAATGAAAACAGAATTTCCATGAGCTATGTGCCCACCCATGTCTATCGTGGTATTATTCACAACAGGCAAGATACGGAAATAACCCAAATGCTCATCAGCAGATGAATGGGTTAAAAAAGATGCGAATACACACACACACTGCATATATATAATACAGACATAGGAATATTATTGAGCCGTGAGAAAGGAGGAGCCTGCTATTTGGTACAACACGGATAGATGGACCTTGAGCACAGTATGCTAAGCGAGATGAGTCAGAGAAAAACGAGTACTGAATGATAGCACTTACACGTGGAATCTACAATTAAAACCAGAAAAATAAAAGAAAAAAACCACCAGAGAGTAAAATGTCAGTTCCCAGGGGCTGGGAGGCTGACGGTGTGTAACGGTATAAATTTGTAAGGAGTCGTACATACGCTGTGGAGCTCTAAGGCACATTGCAGGGAATGTAGACAATAATACTGTACTAGAATGATGCCGTGTGATAAATTCGCCTCAATGGCGATCATATTCCAGTATAGAAATGTATCAAGATAACACGCCGGACGCCTTAAATTGACAAAATGCAATATGTCAAATTTATGAAATTAAAAAAAAAAAAAAAAGGCCAGACAAAGGAAGCCCTTTCATTTCAAAGCTTCTGCCAGGTGTTTGTGTAGTTAAGTGGTGGCCATTAAGAGGTAAGCAGCCCGGTAATGGTTTCCATTTCTTATGCACCTACAGGCCCCGGGGCACAGTCTAGAAAGCACCAGAAGAAAATGCTACCTCCAGAGCAGTCCCGGGTCAGCTGCGCTGATCACTGTGGAGTCAGGAAATGTTTCTCTTCCTTAATAAGGGTTCAGACAGCCCCGTTCGGAGAATGTTTATGTGCCCTTTGGGGCTGTGCATATGTCTGCACGTCTGCTTCGGCCTCTTTCCAATGAGTACGCACTGGGTCACCTGGAAGGAGGCGGCATGTAAGTAAGCCGCCCCCTACGGCAAGGGGGACATGGAAGGGACTGGGCGGGAGTGCCAAAGCCGATCTGGGGTCCTGGGGAAGCCCCCCTCCGCCACCTCTGCCCCAGGATGAACTCTAACCCAGATCCACGTCCTGGACCCGGGCTGTGGGGGAGCGCAGCGCTGTGGGCCAGCAGGGAAAGCACGGATTCTACTGATGGGCTGCCCGGTCCCTCTGGGTAGGGGTGACCCTCCCTGAAGCTGTGCGGGGGTCTGCAGAGGAGGTCCCAAGGTAGGGGTTTGTGGGACCCCAGCGCCAGGACGAGAAAACATCCCTAGGCCCTGGAGTGAGCCCTGTTGTGCCCTAATTCTGGATCCCAAGAAGACCGCCGGGGAGCCGGGGCTGATGCAAACGCAAAGGGTCTTTATTCGAAGCTCGAGCTCGGACTCTTGCACCTCTCGGCGCAGCGGTGCAGTGGCAAGAGCCCTGAGCCAGGTTTACACAGGCTTTTTATCAGGGTTCGAGTACACTTTTTGGGCGGGAATGGGGATGCTTTGAATTGATTGATTGGCATTTTCGCGGGCTAGTTTCTGATGGACTATTTCATATTTGGCAGGCGCGGGCTAGCTATGGATTGGCTTAGTTTGGGGGTCCCGCGCAGATTCAAATGGTCAGAACACTGGGCTGAACTCTGATTAGTTTTGTTAGGGGCTACTCTAGGAATCTGACCTCCTGTGGTTTCCCTGAAACTCAAAGTGGTGACGGGGTCTGCTAATCTGGGTCCAGTCCCACCCGGGGTAGTGGCAGGGTCTGCTAATCTGGGTCCGGCCTTTTGGCTACTCTGTTTCCTGGAACCCGGGGCAGAGTCCAGGGTGACTTGTTTTCCTGGAACTCGGGGCCCAGAACTGCTCTAAGATGGAACTCAAACCAAAATGGAGAGGCCTTAGCCCTCACAGCACTATACTTTCACAACATGGCAATTCTCTAACACAGCAAACAGGGTTCACAGCAATCACAGCAAACGGGTCAGAAGTCTAGTGCATTCCTAAGTCTCTAAATCTAATACCTAACAAGATTTAACACACAGCAACTTAGTCTAATCCATAGCAAACTAAACAGGCCTCACAGCACCCCAAGAAAAGTTTCCCAGTGTTCACAGCCAACAGCAATCAAAACAGAATTCTCAGCAATCATAGCCCTTAACGAGGTTCACAGTAAGCAGAAGTCTGGGGCACACTCTCTCTAACACAGTCCCCCTCTATGTTTAGCAGAAGAGAGAACTGGCTTCAAACTAACGCAGGGCTGTCACTTAGGACAAGAAACTGAAAAACGCTCTCTTCAAGCCCTTCCGTGGCTTCCCGGTGAAAGCCCGTAGGACCCGTTCATCCCTTGCACCATGCTCAGCGGTTCGGTGGGAACCGAGGCTGAGCAGCGAGGGGGCGGTGGGCTCCGCGAGAAGGAACAAGCAAGCCACAGAAGCAGCGGCCTCAGGAACTGACTTCCACCCGCTCCTCCCTCCCCACTACTGCCCCAAAGATGTTCTGTTGGACAGAGCTGGATGCGTGTGTTACGGGTGCGACACCATCCCTGTGAGGGACCGTGGTCAGCGGCGTGTGGTTCGAGCACGACTTCCTCCAGTGACATCGGTTGAAACGGTGTCCAACACAGCTAGGTGCACGGATGACTCGCTGTGGCGCTTTCTGTGTGAGGCACTGTTTACTGACACACGCTCCACCGATACCTCTTCAGGGACGAATGTCGGAGGCGCCTTGCACAGAGCTAGGTGCATGAATGACTCCCCGGAGCGAGATGTCCGTGCCGCCCTGTGTTGAACAGGGTGCTGCCTTTCTCGAACGCCGAACACGGAGAC
The DNA here is from genome assembly GCA_030068075.1 of Paguma larvata. NCBI lineage: Eukaryota > Metazoa > Chordata > Mammalia > Carnivora > Viverridae > Paguma > Paguma larvata. The sequence continues at coordinate 116,651,111 of CM057830.1, read as the reverse complement.
CCCGCTAACAGAGGAGGAGGCGTGTCCGTGAGCGTGACATCTCTGAGGAACACGGGCATCTGCGTTCCTCGCTGCGGTGCGCTGCCCTGCTTGGTTTCAGGACACACGTTGCGACACCGTGTTTAACTGCCAGAAGCAGGTGACTGGGAAAGAATGCACCCCACCGTCAGGGTCACACAAAATCACCACGACAGAACACTGAAACTGGACCCAGAGGAACTGATTCACTAACAGCAAGTGGGGACACCTGGCTGGCTTGGACGGGAAAGCTGTGACTCTTGACCCCTGGGTGGTGGGTGTGAGCCCCACGCTGGCTGTAGAGCTTATTGGAAAAAGAGAGAGAGTGTATCAGTTTATTGGGCTCCTGCTCTGTGCCAGGCATAATCTGAGGGCTTACATGACCGAACGCATTTAATCCTCACAACAGCCACCTATGGCCATTGCACAAATGGAGAAACTGAGGCACACCGACAATTCAGGCAGTTCTGGTGGGTTCTGCCGCTACAGAGCCTGCCCTTGTCACCCTGACGCTATGCTGCCTCCTGAAATTAAATCGCAGAGGTGGAGAAGGAATATTTCAGGAGCAACAAACAAGGCCCAGAGGTGAGAGTCTGCAGTGTGTGTTCAAGGAACTGAAAGAAGGTTGGTGTGACAGCAGCGGAGTGTGCCAGGGAAGGAGCGACCGAGACGTGGGAGAAAACCGGAGAGGGTCATAAGGTCGGTCACTCAACGCCATGTGGGTTGTGGGAAAGGGTTTGGATTTGTCCGGAAGCAATGAGAAGCTCTTGAACCATCCTTTTTTAAATAAAGCTAGATTTCTTTTCTTTTAATGTTTGTTGATTTATTTTGATACCTCTTTATTTATTTTGAAAGACAGAGACAGCACTCACACGAGCAGGGGAGGGGCAGAAAGAGAGAGGGAGAGCGAGCATCCATGACTCAGGGCTCAACCTCACGACTGTGGGATCAAGACCTGAATGGAAACTAAGAAATCAAGAGTCTGATGCTTAACCAACTGAGCCACTCAGGCGCCCAGCCCTGGAATAATTTTGAGCAAGGGGGGGAGGGGGGTGGCTTGATCATTTCTGTGAGAAGTGGTACACGATTTTGGCTTTGAAAGAAGTTGTGACTTGGTGATTGACTGGATATTCTCTTCCAGGGAGAAGATACGTGTTGGGGAGGAGAATGTGGGAAGCTTCCGAACTTGGTTTCAGGTGTGCTCTGTTGGAAGCGCCTCCGGCACAGCCGGCTCCCTGGATCTGTGCCATCTATCTGCCAGTGGCTCCCGCCTTATGGAAGTCTATCCATTCAAACTTCATCTGCCCATCAAAAGTCATAACCTGAATCCCACTCACCCCCACACTAAAGCCTGCTTCTCCCCATCCCCCCCATCTCAGTAACTGGTAACACCATCTATCTGAGTGTTCCGGCCACAAACATAGGAGCCTCCCTGGATTCCTCCCTTTCTCTCTGCTCACATCTAATCTATCAGAAGCTCTCACAGCTCTGTCATCGAAATACATCCACCGTCAGGCGCCTGGCTGGCTCAGTCCATAGAGCATGCAACTCTCAATCTTGCGGTCGTGAATTCAAGGCCCACGTTGAGGGCAGAGTTCACTTAAAAAGAAAGATACATCCACAGTCTAACCGCCTCTTTTCACCACCACTACTGGGACTGCCCTGGTTCTAGTCATGGTCCTCTGTCCTTTGGACCTCTGCCTCAGTCTCCCAGTCTCCTCCTGGGCTCCCCTCTCCTCCTCTCACCCTGCCAGAGATTCTTACCTACGGAGCAGCCAGGATGATGTTTAAAGACTATACATCAGATCATGTCACTCTGCTTCTCAAATCTCTTCAAAGTCTTCCCACTATGCTCGGGTTCTAATCCAAATTCCTCACAGAGCCAACCGGTCCCTCCATGACCTGACCTTGCCTGCTTCTCCAAACTCAGTGCCAACCGCTCCGCCCCCAGCTTACTCTGCCTCAGCCACGCTGGCATTCTTGCTCCTGCGAGGACATGTCACACTCATTCTTGCTGCAGGGGCGTTACATTTGCTCTTCTCTCTGCCTAGAAACACTCTCCCTCCCAGATACACTCATGAATTGCTCTCTCGTTTCATCCAGGTCTCTGTTCAAATAGCACCTCTTCAGAGGGCCCATGCCTGACCGTCCTACCTAGAATGTCACTCCTTATCACTCTTTAATCCATGTGTCTCATTTCGTTCCCTAATATTTATCATCTCAAATCATATTATTATTTCTTTACCCTATTTCGCCTCCACCAGAATATAGCTCCTTGAGGGCAGGGCTCTGTCATGTTCAATAATGTCTGCCCAGTGCCCAGAACAGCGTCGGGAATATAGTAGGTATAGTAGGAATATATATATATAGCAACTATTTGCTAAATATATAAACTACTATAATATATACAGTAGGTATAGTAGGAATATATATATATTCTATATATATATATATATATATAGAGAGAGAGAGAGAGAGAGAAACTATTTGCTAAATATATAACTATTTTTTTATTTGACACCTGCTCTTCTATTTCTTCCCGAACTGCTCCCAATTTCTGGGGACTGCCTTCCTGCTGCCCCCGCCCCCATCACTAACTTGGTTAACAGACACTCCAGACACACTGAATTAACCAGGGAGCTGGTACCTACCCCAGGCTGGGCAGTATACACTCTTTCTCAGCATTTGGGACACAGAACTGATGAAAAGGAATCATAATCTCTCCTACTGGTTGAAACAGGACTTTGAAACCCAGGGGCTGGCAGTGATCATGTTCTGCCATGATGACTGGGGACAGAAACATTCAGGTAGAAAAAAGAGAAAAGAATCGTGAAGTGGACGTGAACACAGAGAAAAATCCAGGCGGTAGATGGACAGAGTCATCCTTGGGTTCTATTTTCCTTGGTTTCAGTTCATTCCTGGTAGATACATCAGATAGATACACCAAATTCTTAATTTCTCAAGCCAATCTAATAATCGTTAAAACAAATTATTTTATCTGCATAAATAATTTGAGTTACATTTCTATTACTTGCAACCAGCAGTCCCAACTTAAACAGATTTGGAGATCAGAAGAAAACTTTGAGCTGGACACATCATTTGGTGAGTCATTGGCATACAAATGGTGCATTAGAAATCGCTAGAACTCACCACATTCAGCTCTTTTCTCCTTCTTGGGCACACAATATAACTTCCCAATTTCCACTGAAGTTGGGTTGAGCAATGTGTCTAGTTCTGGCCGTGGAAGTGACATTAAAGTTGGAAGCAATTAAGGGCAGGGAAAGTTCTCCATATCCTGTCTTCCTGATGTGGTGGTCATTTAAGCCATGTCATGAAATGATGACATGACAAGGTGTCGGCCTGAGGCCCTACACTGGCCTTGAGTGAGAAAGAAACCATTGTTGTGTGTTCAGTCCCTGAGATTTCAGGACTGACTGGTGACCACAGCTTAACGCAGCCCACGCTGACTAATGCAGATGGAAACTGAAGTCACGGGAGGGTCTAGTACAGAGCCTTAAGACTACCAATAGCCAAAGTTTAGGTGGAGGAGGAATGGAGGACAAAGACCGTGCAGGATCTGCCAGAATGGTAGGAGGAGAATTCAGATGTGGGGGTCCTGAAATCAAAGGCAGTGAAGCGTTAAAACACGAGGGCATGCTCAGGAAACATGGAAATTCTGCAGAATGGTTAAATAAGATGAGGACAGAAGAATGTCTGTTGGATCTTGCAACATTTCAGTCATCGGTGACCTTGACAAGATTGGAAAGATTTGAAGAGTGAATGGGAGGGGAGGACTGAGCACAACGTGCACAGAATATTTGTTCATTTGTTGCAGCAAATAAATGAAGTAATAGTTGGAGGAGCCTGTGGGATCCACAAGGGCTCTCTCTCTCTCTCTCTTTTTTAGATGAGAGACACTTGAGAATATTTAAATGCCGACTGAAAGACTGAAGAAGTAATAGATAATACGCATACTAAGCACCGGCTAATCACTTTTCGTGCATGATCTCATTAAAGGCTCACATCAACCCAGCAAGATGGTCCTTATTCACAGCTGAGGACAGCTCAGAGTTGAGGACCTGCTGGTGCTGAGAGGTAAGAGACTTGCCCGTAGCTGGTGAGGGACAAAGCCAGTGTGTGAACCCAAGCAGTAAGAGCCGTGCATTTAGTTTCTCTGCTCTAGAGATGAAGAGGTTGAAGAGACAGGTGAAGGATTGACCCCAAACTTCCTAGAGGCTCAGAGTAGGAAGGAAGGGGCACTCTCTAGGGTACTAGTCTTGGTGCATGATAGCAGCAGGTGACGAGGAGACAATGGGGGAGACACAAACATGTGGACCGGGTGGTGAGATGCTGAGCGAGAGGTTTTCTGATGGCATCTATTTTCACTGTAGTGTAAGAGGCGAGGTCATATAGTGAGCGTGAAAGGGTGAAGGGAGGCAAGGTGCTTGAGGCAGGTGGGAGAGGTTTGTAACAGCGGGGGCAGCAAGTGAAAGAGTAAGCTGCATCAAGGACCCACTCGAGGTCGGTAACCATGAATTGGAAGTGGAACCAACCTGCCTGGCCGTGTGAATTTCTCCAGCGGTGAGCAGCTGTGGATAGAATAGTAGCAGCTAACTTAATTGAATACTTAGCATGTGTCAGCATCGTGCTAACCACTTTGCACATGTTACCTCATTAAATGTGCTCGATGACTATGAAACAGGTTCAAGGACTAGTTGGAAGAAGTCTGCTAAACTCATATTATTTCAGCTGAAGTTAGACTTCAGCTCTCCTTCTCCCTCACACCCCTACATCATCGGCCACCAAGCGCTGTTTTTTCCCCCTGCCATCTCTTGGTCTTGCGTCTTGTCCTCATTCTCAATGGCTCATCTCTGGCCAGACCCTTCTGACGTCAAGCCTAAATGACTGCTGCTGGCCTCCTAGTCGGCCTTCCCCAGGCCAGCCTTGGCCTGTTTCTGTGCATTTTCCTCCTGGCTACAAGACTAATCTACTTGGAGGAGTATTTTTATTAGGTTCCTCCCAGGCTCAAGAACCTATAATAGCTTTCAACTACACGTTGAATCAATTCCCAACTCTTCAGATTAAGATTTAAGACCCTTCATCAACTGGTCTCACTGTTTTTCACCCATGTCATTCATTACGCCACACTATTTTCTGCATGAGGGTTTTGAAGAGCAAAGATAACTTGTGATTGTGAATCTTATGGGCTCCATGCTTTTATCGTATTTTATGGCCACAATATACACTTCGGTGTGGAAAATAGCCACTAATTTGAAAAGTCCAGTCTGGATCTCTTTCCCAAGTTTTCGTCTGGTATATCTCAGCGTGTTTAAGCCCCTGCAACTGAGAATGTCCAAATCTGACTTCGTCCTCTCCCTACAACCCCTATGTCTGTCCCAGCCTACTGCAATTACATTCTTCCACTCAGCTGACGGCACCACCATCCACCAAGTAGCTCAAATTAAAAGCCTGAAAATCATGCTTGACCCCTATTTCATTATTTCTAAGGTATTATGCACATATAGGAAAGTACAAACAACTTAAAGTACAAAATTCGATGAATATTTACATGGATATACACCCATGTAACTCACAGCCATATCAAGATATGGAATCTTTTTAGTACCTAGGAGGCTCCTGAGTGTCCCTTCCCAGTCAGCTTTTGTTTAGTTTTGTCTACTCACATAAATGGGTTCATATTGTAGGTAATCTTCTGTCTTTCACAAATATCGCAGCTGTAAGATTCGTCTATGTCACTGCATGTATTAATAGTTTGTTCTTCTTTTTATTGCTATGTAATATTCCATTGTACGAATACACCACAGTACATTTCTCCATGCTGTGAGAGACATTTGGGTTGTTCCCAGTTGGGGCTCTTATGAGTAACAATGATATTAACGTTGTTGTCCATGTTTTTGATAGGCATGGCCATTCATTTATCTCAGGTATAGACCTAGAAGCGGGACTGCTGAGTCACAGAATAGGTATAGTTCACTTTCATAGATGCTGCTAAACAATTTTCCAAAGTGGTCGTACCAGTTTACACTCCCGTAAGGCTATGCAACACTTATCAGCACTTGATATTGTCAGACTTAAATATCGGTCATTCTGGTGGCTGCATAGTAGTCTCTCGTCGTGGTTTTAATATGTATTTAATATGCACTTCCCTAATGACTGATAATGTTGAGCACCTTTTCATATGCTCATTGGCCCTTTGGAAGTCCTCTTATTAAGTGACTATTCGAGATTTTTTCATTCTCTGATTGGCATCTTTTGATGAATAGAGGTTCTTAATTTCCACAGAGCCAATATATCAATCGTTCGTTTTGGTGGGTTTTTTTTAACATGTGCTATTTAAGAAATCCTTGCCTATCCCATCCTTATTTTGACTTCTCTCTCTCCTTCCATTTCCCAATAACCAATTAGTCATCACTTCCTTCCAGAAGCCATACCTCCAAAATATATTCTACATATGTTCAGAGTTTTCCACAAAAACCACTAACATCCCAGGTCAAGCTATCATTATTTCTCACCTAAACTACTGCACCAGCCTCCTAACTGACCTCCCTACTGTGAGAATCCTCTCCAGTCTGCTTTCTAACCTGAAGCCACTGTGATATTTCTGAAATGTAAATCTGACCATGTCATTTCCTTGCTGAATCTATTCCTAACATTTCTCTTGGAGTCTTCCATGCTATGGTTCTTTCTTACTTGTTTTGTTTCATCTAGTGCCACACTACCGGCCAAACTGCCTTGAAGGTGCCATGTACTTTCTTGCTTTTAGACCTTGGTGCATGCTGCTCCCTATCCCTGGAGTGCCAATACTCTACCAAAACTGAGCTAATTCGTATTCATCCTTGAGAGATGACCATAGGATTCACCTCCTCTCTGCATTCCTGGAGTCACCAGGAGTGGGCTTGATGCCCCTTCTATTGGCTTTCATAACATTGAATGCACACCCTCACCACACTGTACTGTAAACCCCAGCTTATGTCTGTGTCCTCAACTACACGGTGAGCGCCTTGAGGACAAGAACTGTGTCTTATTCTTTTGTGTATCCCCTGTTTTGACCAGCGTTTGCCACATAGTAAGTGAGAGAAATAAAGAGAGAAGAAGGGAAGGAGGGAAGGAAGGAAGGAAGGAAGGAAGGAAGGGAGGGAGGGAGGGAGGGAGGGGAAAAGGAAAAGAAAGAAAGGATTCATACATAGGCAGTATTCTCCAGTTTGCAGAATGGTCCTGTGCCTTGCTAATCCTCTGCTTGGAATTGGCTGCTGTCACTAGCACAAATTCTACAAGTCCCCAATCATTGTCTCCAGGGAATCCAATAGCTTTTTCTTAAAGATGAGAAGAAACAAATGTGGCCTTAACCCCCAAGACTCCAGGTAGCCACAAAGGCTCTTTGGCAGAGAGCAATCATTAATATAGGAAATAAGGATGAAACTGGCCAGAGATGGAGAGTGGGTTGTTAGAGAACATTCCTGAAAGCGCTGAGGGCACTAGATGACTCCAGGAAGGAGCCAACTCAGGGAATACAGAGAAGAGGGCAAACACAGATGATGTTCTGTTCGGGGAAATGTCAGAACACGATGACAGATGGAATGCGAGGAACAAAGCATACTGCGAAGCCAGAAGTTACTCTCCAAGGGAAATTTCTTTCTTTTCCCCACCAAGAAGTCTAGCTTTTTAAACTGTTATATAGCCCATAATTTAGTACTCAGATGGAAACAAGACAATGCCACCTTTGGGCTTACCCATTCCCAGACTGGCCTGTTGACAGGATAAAACCAGTGGGTCACTTGTCTTGAGGGGAACAGGGAAAGGTCTGCGATTTCAAAATATCAGGAGAATATTTTTACTGAAATGAGCTTCTTTCTGGGAGGGTGCAGAGCTGGGAGTGTGAAACATAATGAAAGTGAAGACTCATTGCTGGCCTCGCTCACTGTCAATGCCATACTTCCTTTGTCCAATTCAACAGATATTTATTGAATATCTACTACGAACTGAGTTTTGGGTTTTGCAGATACCACATCAAACAAGATCAAGTCTTGTGGAACTTACATTTAGAGAGACCCCCCCCCAAAAAAAGGAGTAAACTCAAAAGATAATTTTAGTGAAAATAAATGCTTAGAGGAAAATAAACAAAGGAAATAAGGATGCTTTCAGCTATGTGTGGTAGAAACTCCAACTCAAAATGGTTTCAAGAGTCAGGTGATTTATTATCTTATGTAACAGGAAGTCCAGAAGTGAGGCAGGTTTCCAGAGTTGGCTCATCAACGGCTCCACAATACCATCGGGGATCCAAGTAGTGTCTATCTCTACGCTGTCATCTTACGATCGGCTTCATCCTTGGACTGAAAGCAAGATGCTGCAGCAACTGTAAGTATCACGGAAAAAATACTACAACTTCCAGAAGAGCAAGACAGACATTCTTGGGGGTGGGCATCCCAAGAACAGAGGAAGGCTTAATGTGATGCTAATAAAACTCAGTAAAGCCTCAGGGTCCTTCTCTTGCACAAACTCCTTGGAAAGCTCTGGGGGAAAGCCTAGCAATCACGCAGTCATAGGTTTTTGTAAAATTTGCCAAGATAAGGTATTTTAGGCACTTTCGGTTAAGGCCTCTGTCTCTTTCCACTCTGGCATCTCCTGTCACAGTCCCCCTTTGTGTCAGATGGCACTAGAACAGCCTTGGGAACTTAAGGAATCCAGCTAAGGGAGACTTGAGTTGTGGATACATTTAGTATGGATCTAGTAACGTAGTTTCGTATGTTTCTTAGTTACTTCTGCACAAAAGCGAGTTATCGCTAGCCATTCCAGAGTAGCAATGTCTTTCAGGGATACTCCCAAAGCCCACGTAGCGACTTACTTTGCATCGTGAGATGAAGGTACTGGGCATAAATTATTGTATTATACGTCCTACGATGCCCATCCCCAGAAATATGTGAATATTGAAGAAAAAAACACAGTTTCAAATATTCAAACCCAGAAGGTCGTCTGGGGAACAGTCCTTCAGCCATCAAACATGTAAAATCATAAGGACAAAACCTGCTTTTCATTCGCACCTGTCAGGACGGAGGTTCTCACTAATCACAAACATCCAATGAAAAGCCTCAAACTGTTTCTAAATTATTATTCGAGTATTGTTTTAAATTATCAATAATAAAAACTAAAATTTTAAGCAATCGCTTTAGAGGAAGGACGAGTTTATCTTTCTATAGAAAATATTACACCATCATTGTCATGAAAAGAGGTGATCAAAGCGTGTTTTGCCAAAACTCCAGGGGGAGAAACAGTGTAGCGACCTGCCAGACAGTTAATAAAAGTAACGAGCTGTTTTGCTGAACTTGTGAGGTCAGATTTTTAAAAGTCATAACCCTTGTTCTAAATATAAAGCTTTGTAAATAATTTCATATTTGCAATTTTGTGTTATTTTCCTCAAACTGTAAAGGCTGCAGTTCCCACACAATCTGGATCTACTCCGACTCAAACGAGAGGAATGTTTTCCCAGAGATCCTGCGGTAGGCTCCTTGCCTGTCTCATTATGTCCATCTTATCTCTTACGCACTCTCCCACTTGGCTGAACGTGCCAGGAGAAAACCGTACGGCTGTAATGGTTGGTCTCACTGGAGATTACTGGTCACTACCTTAGGTGAAGTCTTAATACCGCCTCGCAATCGTGTTTTCTTAGTCCAGTTTCTCTTTCACTGTCCTAGAAAACGCTTTGATGTTTTCCTTTCTTTTCTCCTGCTTCCACCACTTCTTCCCCACCCCCACCCCCCGCCCCGCTCCCAGCTGGTGACCTTGCTTTCCATTTCAATGAGAAAACAGAAGAGAACTCCCACCAACTCCCACCTACTTGCATTTGCACCCAGATACTCACCGAACTGAGAACTTTGTTCTAATAAATTTCCCATCTCTTCCCCATCTCAAGTTCTCCTTCTCTCGGGGAGCAGTCTCATGAGCATTAAAATATACTGTTATTTCTTCCATCTTGACAAAAAATTTTTAAAAAACTAAACCTTCATTTGACCCTGATTTCCCCTCCAGGTACTACCCAAATTTCTCTCCTTCCTTTCTCAGCAAAACTCCTGAAACAATAGCCTCTGAATTCAGTCTTCGATTTCTTTTTTCTGGACGTTCTCTTTCCTATCCATTCCAATCAGGCTCACCCTACCTGTACCCCAACTGCTCTTGTCAAGGTCAACAATGACTGCCATGTGACTAAATCCAATAGTCATTTCTCCATTTTCATTTTACTTGACCGTTCTGTAGCCTTTGACGCAACCGGTCGATCACTTACTTTGTCCTCCCTGAAAACTGTCTTCACTTGACTTGCATGAAAGGACAAGCTTATGATTTTCTTTTTACCTTTCTAACCATTCTTTCCTGTCTCCCTTGCTGGTTCTCCTCCGCCGCCGCACATCTGAGCTTAAGGGCTCCTTTCTTAGTCCTTTTCTCTCCTACTACAGTCGGTCTCATGGCCGTATCATCCATCCTCAAGACTTAAATCATCATTTGTATGCTTATGGCTCTCAACTTTATATCTCCAATCTGGACCTCGCCTTTGAACCTCTGTAACCAACCGCCAATTTGACATCTCTACCTGTATGTCTAATAGGCATCTCAAACTTAAATGTCCCCAACTGAACTCCTGACCATCGTATCCTACCCTCCTCCCCAAATCCAGCTTCTCCTGCTATCTTAGTCCGCCCAGGCTACTATGACAAGAATGTCGTAAACTGGGTGGCTTATGGACAACAAACATTTGCTTCTCACAGCGCTAGAGCTGGGGAAGCGCAAGATCGTGATGCTCGTAGATTTGGTGTCTGGTGAGAACTGCTTCCTCACAGATGAGTGTCTCTTCCGAAACGTCACGTGGCAGACGGGACGAGCTAGCTCTCCCGGGTCTCTTTTATAAAGGCAGTAATCACGAGGGCTGTGTCCTCATGACCTAATCATCTCCTCAAGGTCCCACCTTCTAATACCATCAACTTGAAGGTTAGGATTTCAACACACAAATTTTGGGGGGTGGGGTTGGGGGCAAACATTCAGACCATAGCACCTGCCATCTGCCTCAGCTAGTTGATAGCAACTCCGTCCTCTCAGTTACTCGGGCAAAATAATCTTGGTCTCACCCTTGATTTCTCTCCTTTGTTTATACCTCACATTCAATACATCAGGAAATGCTGTCGACTATGCCTTAAAACATATCCAGAATCTACAACTCCTCAGCATGACACCATCGCCGCAGCCATCCTCACTTGCCTGGGTCATTGCAGTCATCTTCTAGCCACTCTCCGTATTTCAGCCTAGCTCCTTGCCTGTCCGCCTACTAGAATACAAGCATCACGCGGGAAGGTATTTTATTTGTTGTGTTCACTGCGGCATCCTCAGGTCGTAGAACAGTGTGTGGAACACAGCTGTCCAGAGGTGAGTTCCTCAACCAGTCACCAGCAAGCAAAACACAATAATCTGTAGACCAGGCGTGTCCGTTCCTGGACCTGTGGTAGCATCCGCTTCCCTTAAGACTCAGGGTTCAATGGGGAAGGGGTGAGTATGGGAACAAAATGACTTTTCTGTCAGGAAGGAAGAGGGAAGGGCCTGGGGGATTTGGGCTGGGTCGGCGAGCAGCAATGTCCCGTGTGCAGGACGAGGAGATGGGGCACTAGGGAGGAGGCTTTAGATAAGGTGGTAACGTAAAGACCTCTCTGAGGGTAGGTGACATTTTGTCTGAAATCTGGAAGATTAGGATAATAACAAGATCTGGGAAGAAAGCTTTCCGGGTAGAGGGAATAGCCGGTGCAAAGGTTTTAAAACCGATCAGAGCTTTGCGTTTCAAGTCCTGAAAAGAAAGCATTTTGGCTGGAGAGCAGCAAGTGAAAGAGATGAAAGAGATAGCGAGAACCTGAAGAGGGAGGCTGGGCCATCCCCAAGCCTTGGCCACCAAGGTCAGCTGTGGTAAGAGACAATCAGAACCACTGGCAGGCTGTAAGCCGGCTGCGACATGGTTTGGCTTCCGCTTCACACCACTGAATTTAGTTGCTGGGTGGGGAATGGGTGGTAGCAGGGGCCAGATGAGGAGTGGGGAGACCAAGCTGCTGGCCTGGTGGGAAATGATGGCATTGCCTTCTAAAGAGACCCTCGTGATAAACGGCCTCCAACCGGCTTCAGCACCTCCACACTCTCCCCCGTGTGTTCTTCTGCGTGCGATGCCAGGGCAATCTTTTTAAAGTTCCGGCTCTTCCCCGGGTGGTCAGTGCCATGCCCCTACCCTGCCGGCAGACTCAGACTCAGACTGCTGTGTTCCCTTCGCCAGACTGCACACGGCTAGAGAAGGGGGCTAATTTGTAGGCTCGCGCGAGTTGGTAGTGGATCTCTCCCCACTTCACCTTTTACCGGGCGGACTCTAATTCCTCACCCAATCAGCGCAGGCAGCACCTCCTCCTGGAAGAAGAAACTCCTGTCTTGCAAGTTACGTGACTGACGGCCCTCAGAGTCCTGCGCGGTGGAGGCTCTGCCTGAGGCCCCGTGCTGTGTTGGATGCACCTGTTCTTTCCGGCCGCAGCCTGAACCTACGGAATCATGTAAGGCTTCCTACTTGCCTTCCCGAACCCAGTAGAAGTGGAGAATCTTCTGCGACGTCCTCCCTTCTTCTTCCCCCTTTTCCTCTCCATACCCTTTACATGACCAGTGTCTTCACAGTTCCTGATGCATAGGAGGTTGCCAGTATTTTTTTAATTAAACAGCCAGATTGGATTCCCTGCAGGGTAAGAAGCATGGCTGAGGCCCTTCAGGGTCCACCACAGCAAAGGGCCTTGTACAGAATAGCTGCTAAATTAACATCCGTTGCATTGAATCCCGCTATTTGCTTACAGGCCTTCTGCAAGACCCGTGGCCGTTCAGGAATGTCGCGGAAATTTGCACTACGAAGCACTGATCCAGGCCATCTCTCAAAGCGCAACTTACACCGCTGCCCAAGTGGGAAGGAAATACCTTCCGATGACTCCTCTCTAATGATAAAATCCCTCCAAACACTCCCCAAAGGCAACCGACCGTGAGAATCACACTGAAACAGGAATTCAGTTATAGCTCTTGTGATATCCAGATCCGTATTATGAAAGATGCAAATTAAATACCTGAAGACATTTTTCAAAAATATCCATCTTTAGTGACCTTCCTTCCTTCCTGCTGGAAAAACTAAAAGGTTTTGGCATGCCTCAAAAAAGAAATGTCAGTTAGGAGAGAAGATGGGCCCACATACACAACAATGCCCAGAAAGTGCAGTAAAAGCACCAAGTCACTGGCCATTTGTAGTTGAGTCCCATCACCAAACGACACATCACTGGTTAAATTATTCGTGTGTGTTTTCATCAGTATCTATATGTGTCCTTTGATTCTTGGTGTGATAATGGATTATGGTCTTTAGTATAATTTATCAAATTATACTCCAAAAAAAGAAAGCCATAGTTCATTCTTGGTATGGGCTGAATCGTGTCTCCCAAAAAGACTGAAACTAAAGTCCTAACCCTTAGTACCTCAGAATGTGAACTTATTTTGAAACGGCATTGTTGCCCATGCAATTAGTGAAGATGGGGTCATAGCGGAGGAGTTTGGGCTCTCATCCAATGCCCATGGTGTCCTTCGAAGAATAAAAATTTGGACGCAGACACAGAGACACACAGTGAGAAGGCCATGTGACGATGTAGGCAGGGACCGGCGTGATACGGCGGGAAGCTAAGGAATGCCAAGGATTGCCAGCAATCGCCGAAACCTAGGAAGAAGAAAGCACACACCCCGAGGCCTTTCAGAGGAAGCATGGTCCTGCCGAACGCTTGACTTTGGACTTCTGGTACCCAGGGCTGTATGAAAATAAATCGCTATGACTGCAAGCCGCCAGGTGTGTGGACTTTGTTGGAAGCGGCGGTGAGAACCTGATCTAGTTGCTCACACCACTCTAGAGGCCTGGGAGGGAAAAGAAATCGAGCAGTAAGGTAGTACATTTGGAAGCGACTGGCTCGGGCGGTCGGGTGGCCGGGGTTTGAGTCTGGCTCCGTGGCTCATGTGTAATCCCGTGCGGTCCTACGCTGGAGGAAAACTCGGTTTCCTCGCCTGTAAAAGAGGAAGAAAATAATGCCTGGCTGGCTTGCCTTTCAAGACCGTTATCTGTTATGTATTGTGAGAATCAAATGAAATAATAAACGAAAGCCATTTGAAATCGGTAAAATCGATCGAGCTGTGAGGTATTATAACTCCCGTTGCATTTAGTCATTTTTTTATTTAAATAAATCCCCAAGTAATATCACTGAGCTTGGCTTGTTAAAAATAACATGAAAAACACCCTCAAAATTGAGGAATGTAGGTCTACTATGAAAGAAAGCCTGAGCCTTCTGATTAAGATGAAGGAAAAATATTTAATTGGTCCCAGGTGTGCGTGCATGTCTGCCTACTGAAATATTTTGTCATTGTTCTTTTCTTAACAATTTGGGATGTGAAAAATTAAGTCCATCCATTTTTTTTCAACACCCAAAATAATTCTTTCACCACCTTGGCATTGTTAGAGGAGAAGGAATTACTACGACCTAAAAAAGAGTTTCTTTTCCAACAAAAGATTTCTTTTTCCAATTTTAAGTGACACCCTCACAAAGGTATTTGATGTTTAGTGAGTTTTAGTCACTGCCACTATTAAGAAAGCATATATAAAAAATCCCATTTGTATGAGTTTTCAAGTCTAAGAATATAACACAAAAAAACAGAAAATGAGTCATAATTGGATAAAGGCGACCCTTAGACACTCCCCAAATGGAAAGTCGAATCATTTTCTTAAATGACAAAGAGAGAAAAGATCCGGTCCCTTTCCATGCTGCAGCCACTTTCCGTCAACACCTCCACTCATCACACATATGCACACAAAAGAAGGAAAGAAAACTCGTTAATGTAGGGCCTGAAAATAGATAGCAACGGGTCAGGACATGGAGGTACTGCCCGATCCCCATGACGCTGGAAGCATTCATAGTTTGGAGGACAAAGAACTTCCGGGGACTCTGGTAGATGGTACGTCGTCCTACTCTTCAACTTTTAATTAGGAAGTGGGCGCGCGAACAGAATATACCTGTTGGAATAGCATTAAGTGTCAAATAAAAGTTGTCCCTGCTGCTGAAACCCAAACCAGAAATGCAAATATATTTGGTATCTATCCCCCAGATCATAATCTCCCTGCTTGCGTCACCTTTCATAAAACAATGGGAGGAGGAGGAGGAGGAGGAAAATGATGAGGGTAACGGTAAGACCTAAAACTTAACCCACAGGCTTTCAACCAGACAACTTCTGGGCCAGTTTTTGCTTTTTAACAGATTTCTTTAGAAGCAGATGAAAAAAAGTCACAGTTTTTTTTTTCTTTTTGTAAGTTTATTTGCTGATGTTCACGCTCATGAAATGATATCTTCGTTTTACAGACGAAAAAACTGAAGCTCAAAAGATTAAATAACCAGGCCCACGCCACAGGCTTAAAATGTAGGTAGTGGAGCTGGCGCTATACTTCAATCTGTCTGTCTCCAACATCTGCATTTTTGCTGGCTTATCTCTCGATAACAAAAGACACAGTGAATTGTTTTATAATATGTTTATTTATTTTTGAGAGAGGGAGAGATAGAGCGTGAGCAGCGGAGGGGCCAAGAGACAGAGAGAGAGAGAGAGAGGAGACACAGAATCTGAAGCAGGATCCAGGCTCTGAGCTGTCAGCGCAGAGCCCAACACAGGGTTCGAACTCATGAACCATGAGACCATAACCTGAGCCGAAGTCAGACGCTTAACCGACTGAGCCACCCAGGCACTCAGACACAGTGAATTATTTTCACCCCTCACTCCCCCACTGTCTCGGTCTCAGTCTTGGTCTCAGTGTGGCTCACTCACTCTCGCTCTCTCTCATCTCTTCCCTCACCGGAGAAAGATTTGAGCTGCACAAACAAAAGCAAAACCATCAGCAAAAGAAATGGTCAACACCCCGATCCAGGCCTGACCTGATTCTAGACATCACAGCATCAGGGTGTATATTCGGTCGGAGTTAAGATACCAGCCAACCCCCCACCCTGGAAAGGCCTTCCCAAGAAGAAACATGGAGGCAAAGGAAGCACAGGCCCCAGATACCATAATAGAAGATAATGGGGCCTCCTGTCGTTGCAGCTGCCAAATGACCGAAGCCACGCAGGTCATCCCAACAGAGAGTGGTGCGAGGAGTTGGAGGGCCTTTGGTTACCGGGGTTGGAAATAGGTTATCAGACTCACTCTTCCTACACCAGAGACCAAGCTGGCCTAACAGTTTGAGGTAAAAATGGAGTCCTAGTGGTGAGTCTTGGGAGGGAAGCCAGATGTGGGGCCGCCACACATGCTAGCCAAGTTTGGAGTGACGAGAGTCTTATTTTACTAGCTGCTCAGAGTTCTGAGGATTCGAGGCTGGAAACTGCCTGCATTTCACATACTATCCTCGAGCTACTATGACTCAGGTACCTGGGATTTCTCTCTCTCTCTCTCTTTTTTTTCAAGTTCATCTCTCTCTCTCTTAAACTTAAAATTTCAAAAATAAAATGTTATCATCTAGCAATACTCCTAGGTGGCGGCTGCTCACTGACCCATAGGCCTCATACACAGGCCCAAAGTCACGCTCTCCCTGCTTTGCCGTGTAACTTCCCTAAATTCTCCTTGGCAACACCCGCCCCTTCTGGGTAGTCTACCCTCTTCTTGTCTTGCACGTTGTTAATTTAAAAAGATACTGAAGGGGCACCTGGGTGGCGCACTCGGTTGAGCATCTGACTCTTGGTTTCGGCACGAGGTCAGGATCCCAGGGTCGCGGGATCGAACTCTGCGTCGGGCTCCGTGCCGAGCATAGAGCCTGTTTAAGATTCTCTCTCTCTCTCTCTCTCCCTCTGCTCTTCTCCTTCCATCTCTCTCTCTCTCAAAAGAAAATTTATAAGACACTGAGGATCTGCTGGTGGCTAGCTCTGGGCTATGTACTTTGCACACACTGTCCTAAGTAATCCTCACAACTGCCCTCTAGGGAAACGGAGACGGGGTGCACACCTCCTGGATAGTGATAAGAATTAAAGGAGGTGATGCGTGTAAATAAAGCACAGTGTCTTGCAAATATTAAGTACTAAATAAATATCAGTTATTCTTATGACTAATGGAATGAATGGATTAGGCTGAACCGTTTGAAATTGCCATTTTTGTAATCATATATGGTCAAATATTGGCAAATTCATATAATATAAATTAACGTATATAACAAAGACCTCGTATTCCTTATGTATAAATTGTTCTATAATATTGAAAAAAATCCCAATAAGGAAATCCATGAATGATACTAACGGGCAGTACATATTTTCAACAGTCAATAAATACATGAAAACTGTTTCATCTTATTAACAATAAAAATATATAAGTTAAAATAATGATGAGTTATTCTTTTGTACTGACATTGGTGATAGTTTTTGACAGTATATGAATATACCACGGGGTTACAGGAGCTCCCATATCCTATTGGTGGCTTAGTGTAGTGATTAAAAAGCATGGATTTCGGGGCGCCTGGGTGGCTCAGTCGGTTAAGCATCCGACTTCGGCTCAGGTCGTGATCTCACAGTCTGTGGGTTCGAGCCCTGCGTCGGGCTCTGTGCTGACAGCTCAGAGCCCAGAGCCTGCTTCAGATTCTGTGTCTCCCTCTCTATCTCTGACTCTGTCTCTCTCTCAAAAATAAAATAAAAACATAAAAAAAATTTAAAAAAAAATAAAAAGCATGGATTTCAAGAGCCAAAGTTCCTGGATTCCAATCTCAACTTTACTACAAATCTGTCTGTGAGAATATGGACAGATAATCATACCTTTCTTTGCCTCATTCTTTTTCTTCATGTTTCAAAGTGGGGATGATAAGAAGTTCTACCTCATAAAGTTAATCATGATTTCGCAGTTCATGAGTTTGAGCCCTGCATCAGGGCTCACTCTCTCTTGTACTCTCTCTTTCAAAATAAATAAATAAACATAAAAAAATAGAAAGAAACCCTAGATGGTGGTATGGAAGGATGCATTAGCGGGCAGGGGAGATACAGGAAAAATTGGATGTACTTCATGAGGTTATGAAGACACTAATGATGCCCAAATGGCAGTGATGATGGAAATAAAAACATGAGTCCAACTTTTTCAGCATTTTTACACTGAAGAGGAAGGATGTAATCATTTGGTTGTGGGGGTGATGGAGAAGACATATCTTTTAAAAAAATTATTTATTTATTTATTTTTGAGAGAGAGAGAGAGTGCAGGGGAGAGGCAGAGAGAGGCAGAGAGAGAATCCCAAGCAGGCTCTGCACCATCAGCACAGAGCCCAATGAGGGGCTCAATCCCACCAACCACGAGACCATGACTGGAACTGAAATCAAGACTCAAATGCTTAACCGACTAAGCCACCCAGGCACCACTGTTTTTTTATGTTTTTTTTTTTTAATTTAGAGAGAGAGGAAGAGGGAGAGCATGTGAGGGAGGGGTAGAGAGAGAGAGAGAGAGAGAGAGAGAGAGAATCCCAAGCAGGCTCCGTGCTGACAGCACGGGTCTAGATCTCAGCATGGGGCTTAGTCTCACGACCATGAGATCATGACCTGAGTGGAAATCAAGAGTTGGATGCTTAACTAACTGAGACGCCCAGGCGCCCCCTTAAGTTTCTTTCTTAAACCCTAGACAGGTCACATCTGTCTGCTGTTCACACAATTGTACAAACATAGAATAAACGAATATAGATGCGTGATAGTGAAAACAAGGTGGAGTTCAGATCAAAGAGACGTGAATTGGTTCTAGTTCCACCACTTCTAGCTGCATGACCTTGAACCAGTCACTTATGCTCTTGAGCCCTGGTCCTTTCCTCATCCGTAAAATAGAAAAAGACAAACACCCACTTTGAAGACTTGTAATGACGAGTAAATGGGATGGGGTTCATAAAAGTGGTTGATAAAGTCTTCTACCAAACTTAGCTAGCATTATTTTTGAAGCAAGAAGGCATTTATAGATGATTTAGTACCATGCCATCCTCTTACCAATGAAGAGACTTAGGCTTAGCGGCAGATCTGGGTCTAGAACCCAGTTCTCCTATTCCCCATGCTCGTTTCCTCCCAAACCGCAGAAGCAAAGTAGCTGGATGTCTCACAGAACTTCGAACGAAATGGGTTATGTGCTTTCGGGCACCGACTCAGTCACTTAGCCCGTAGAGAGACATAGTTTCCTTAGCACATATGAAGAAAGTACATTTCTTCTTCCTTAAGATTACTTCTCTAGACTTCCCAGAGAACACACTCATTCTACTGAGTCATTCTTGCCTTGCAGCTGAATGAGTCAGAATCTTATCTATCCCCATCAGAAGTTCAATTTGTTGTCAGGAACGAGATGAAATGAAAAAGGGACGCAAATGGCAGAGAGGCCATCGCTTGCCTATCCTTGGGGCATAAAGCAATTTGAATAGAGGAGCACGAAAGAAGGACACAATCATTAATTTTACTGCAGTATTGGTGCCCGCTGTGGCAATAAAATGGTAAAACAAACATACGGAGTATCATCTGTGGAGCCTCGTGGCCAAGGGCTGGTATTGGTGAGGTGTACTAGACGGAGCGAGGGTAGCTGACAGGCAGAGAGATGGTCTGGACTCTTGAATCTATACTGCTAATCAGTGTGACCTTAGACATGTCCTTTAAGCTTAAGGAACCTGAGGTCCTATCTGTGAAGTGAAGAATGACACGGGCACTGCCAGCCTCCCAGGACTGGGTAAGGTTCCAGGGAAACATAGGTAGGCTGTGGGCATTAAATGAGATAAGGAATCTAAAGCCCCCCAGCAGGTGCCAGATAGTCAGTGTAGCTCAGTGAATATCAGCAGTTACTGTTACTGCTGTCGTAAGGATGGTTGCCATTGTTTACGGCTTCTTTCTCATATGACTACTTCTCCATAGTGACTAGCGATAAAGCTTGTGCACAAGAAGGGACCACGGGTTGGTAAGACTTGGGGTAAAACAGGCAGGAAGAAAAAGCGAGGTTCGGAGGCCACGCGGCATGATGGGGAAGAGCAGGGGTTCTGGGTCACTTGGATTGGAGTTCGAAGCTGGGCTCTGCTTCCTGACTGCCTCGGCAGGCACGAGGCACTTCTCCATGCCTCTCCCCAGTCCGCCCATTTACGAACAGAGATCACGGGCCCTACTGCATGGGGCCGTCGCGAGGGCTAAATGAAATAGCTCGTGGCGTGCGCCAAATGCCTGGCACAGAAACTTGTTCAAGTAAGACGATATACATCAAAGCACGTCTGTAAACCCGAAAGTGATAGAAACATGTAAGAAATTATTATAACAAGGACAAAATCCTATGCAAAACACCAATGCTTAGCTAATTGCTTAAGTGTTATGGGAAAATTCATTATACTGTCCAAATGTAAACCCTGCTCATTTACAGCAGTTTCCCTACAGCTGTGCCAGTGATGAGGTGGGGAATACTGGAAGGTTCCTTTTAAACACAGCTGCTTTATGTATTATTGTCAATTTCTCCATTCTTTTCAATTTGATCATTTGGACTCCATCTTTTATGCTTCTAAAATGGTCAGAATAGCAGACATTTGGTGAAGGTAACTTGAAAATGTGGAAGCGAGCACTTTAAAGTGAGTTAGAATCCACACGCGCTCCTTTTCTCCAAAAGCCCATGGTATGTTCCAGATAGATGCTTTGAAATCATTAGCGTTAAACATGGAATATTCCAGAAGAGAAAGTTAATTAGCCTTCAGAATGTATTTTGGGAATATATTTTTAGAAACAATGACTGTTGTAGGAATGATAGGAAATACATTTTAAAATAATTAATATTTTGGAGGAAACAGAGGGATCTAGATAAATGAGTATCCTTTTATCAATATTTTATTTTTAAGTAATCTCTATACCCAACATTGGCTCAAACTCACAACCTCCAGATCAAGAGCCGTACACTCTACGGACCTAGCCAGCCAGGCGCCCCCAGATAAACAAGTATCTTAACAGTTGTAACATTATACCACGGAAATCTCAGTGAAATATACGCGGATACATAGATTGTTACACCTGAAAGATTTCAACATCTCTTTGGTTCGACCTTATTGTAGATCTTGTAATGAAAGAATTTATCACTAAACGCACCTAGAAGATCACAGTAGCCCGAACTATCCAAACTAGAAACTCCTTCTACGGCCGTTGAAGCAGAGATGCTCTCTCTTGCTTACAGTGCCTTCCGGTGACAAAGCAGTCCATCCCACCTCCGTTGTTAGAAACAGTTGCATTAAGCAGGGTGGCCAGAGTGACTCTGGTATCTCTATGGAGCGGGGGCTTGGAGGTTGCAGACTGGTTGGGAAGATGGATTAGAAGACTTGTCTCAAAGTTGTATTTGCCTAACAAGCACATGTTTTGTTTTTTTTTTTACCTGGACTGTGTGTTTATTGCACATAGTGTGGGAGTGGGAAAAAGTTTGGAAGATCAAAGGAGACTAAACCACGCATTAGTACTTCCAGTGCTCCCAGAAACTTCCATCTTCCCAGTTCTGCCCTTGACTGCATGCCACACATGTTTGATTTGTAGAGTCACAGTAAAATGCCAAATGGCAGGGGATTTTTTTTTTAATGTTAAAACTAGGTTATACGAAAAAATAAAATTTGCTAAATCATCATGATTTCAATAATATCAATTGTGCTGAGGAGATTCCAAAGAGGGGAGGGTGAATTCAAGTAACAAGAGATATTGTCAATCAAAATTAATTAAGAAATTATATATCAATCAATAATCTTCTAAAAAGTCTTGTAATGACCTATGTTACTCTGTTTAAGCATAAATAAGATAATCAACCATGTTACCTATCTGGAGATTAGATCTTTTCCAATTAACTTGACTTAATTAAGTCTCTAAGGTGCTGAACTTTAGATGCCTCAGTCACTGTACTTTAAGATTATTGTAATTGGAGGACTCGCTGAATTTATTGTTATTTTTATCATTACAATTATATTTACTCATTAGACAAATGGAATTCAAAACTCGAATTCATGTGTGTGGGGGATGAAGAGATTTAAGACAAAAAAAAATAGGAGTTCGATATAGACAATTGAAATAAAGATTAAAGACTCCTGAGACCAATCTTTGTTCCCTCACTAAAACTCATAGGAAAGGAAGTCAGCTAGCTGCCAGTAACCACAGGGGGCTACTTCAAGTGACCAGTTTTAATCATTCTTCTAGGTATTGCCCTTCCTTCCCACCTCAGAGAGACGATGCCAGAGATGGGAATGTCCTTAGCTTCCTCCCCGCTTCCCCATTGCCCCGGCATCCCTTCTTCCTGCCTCCCATGCTGGGGGGGGAGGCATAGTCCTGCTTTCTATGTAGGGCTCATCCCTTTCCTTTGCTCTGGCTCCCATCACCATGTCCTCCGCAGGGACCACGCTCCATCAGACACGCAGTGTCTCCCTGGGTGAGGAGCCCTGCTCTCTCCACTGGCTCCTTCTCCTCGGCTAATACAAAGGCTCGGGTCGCCCTGATCTAACGATGAATAAACGACACCCTCCTTGAACCCTCCCAGTCTTGCCCTGTTTTGCTGCATCTTGAAAGATTCCTCTGTCCTCCTTGCATCCCCTTTCTCAACAGCCCATCACGCCTCAACTGACGAGAGCTGGGCTTCTGCTCCCATCTCCGCACCTGCTGCTGCTGTCACAGAAGTCTTAATGACTTCCTAATCCAAGGGCCACTTTCCAGTCCTAATCTTACGTTTTTATAAAATTCATTTATTTTGGGCGGGAGCACAAGTGGAGGAGGAGCAGAGAGAGAGGGAGAGAAAGTATTTGGAGTAGGCTCCGTGCTGTCAGCTTAGAGCTGGACACGTGGCTTGAACTCACATACCACAAGATTATGACCTGAGCCAAAATCAGATGCTCAACTGACCGAGCCAGCCAGGCGCCCCAGTCCTAATCTTATTTTTTACATTCTGGTGAAGGGTACCTGGGTGACTCAGTTGATTGAGCACCCAACTCCTGATTTCAGTTCAGGTCATGATCTTGCAGTTTGTTAGTTTGAGCCCGTCGTGGGGCTCTGTGCTGACAGTGCAGGACTTGCCTGGGATTCTCTCTCCCTCTTTCTCTGCCCCTCTCCTGATCACATGCTCTCTTTCTCTCTCTCTCTCTCTCTCTCTCTCTCTCTCTCTCTCTTTCTCTCAAGATAAATAAATTTTTTAAAAAAGTTTAAATTGAGGTGAATTCAAATTAACATCACTCTTCTTCCTCCCTCCGCCCCTGGCAACCACTAACCTGCTTTCGGTCTCTAGGGATTTGCCTATTCTAGACATTTCATATAAACGGGATCATGCGGCATGTGGTGTTTTAGTGACAGGCTTCTTTCACTTAGCATAATGTTATCAAGATCTATCCGCGTTGTAGCACAGATCAGTGCCTCGTTACTTTTGAAGATTCAATAATGCTCCGTCGCGTGGATATACCGCTTTCTGCTTATCTGTTCGTAACTTGATGGGTATTGAGGTTGATCCAAATTGATGGACCCTCCCCATCATAAATGCTTTCTTCCCTTGCCTACTGAAATGGACCTCTCTTCCAGCTTCTCTGACTACTGTCTTCACACCCTCTCTCTGATGGGCCCCTTCAGTGCAGGGGTTCCCGTGAGACCAGCCTCTGTCCTCTTTTCTCATTCTCTCTGCCCCTAACCCACAGTACCACCTACCAAGGGCCCCGTGAAAACTCTGTGTACTTCTAGTAGACACCAAGGCGTACCATTCTCCAGATGTGAAGAAAAGTGAAACGGGACTACAGGAGACCCCAATATGTTTAGGGTAGCTGTGCAACACTTCAGGCTGACTGCCAAGCTCCCACCACCCAAGAAAAGCCAGATAATGGGAAAGAAATAGGGATCTGGAACCAAATGCCTCTCCTAATACCCTCCCCGCCATGGGCCCGTTTTCAACCCTTCAAACCACACAGACACAATATCGGTTCAGTGGGGAAAGAAGCCAAAGAATGCATGTCATGTGGACAGAACAATTGGTTGACTCGATTTCTCATTTTTCAATCTATTGCTTTGCTGTCTGACACAGCTTAAGCGCAAAGTTTTAGCAGCAGGAGGAAGGCTTCATTGCAGGAATTCATCCTTTTGTTATTTTCTCTTTTCCCCACCTCAAACTGACTCACCTTTCGCTGAAAGAAATATGAAATCAGCAAATATTGACTCAAAAGACTGCAATTTACATCTTAATGCAGAGTAATAAGTCTTACTGTAGTTCTCTGGGGAACGATGTATCCTGGCACATTTTTGCTTTTGGCTTCCAGTTTAGTGCTATTTTTGCCTTGTGATTTGAGCAAGTAACAAGGATCAGTGCTTTAGGTTTTGCGGGGGTAGAGCCGGACAGCGTTCTATCAACAGGCTCTCTTTTAGCTTCCGGTGGTTCCCCAGGGGCTGAAAAGGACAAGAAGCACTAGGAGGCTGTCAGGTTTTCAAGAAAAGTCTTTCTGTTGTTATTAATAAAACTAACTAGAAATCATTCATTCAACATTCGGCAAGCATTTATTGACTGTCTACCATGTGTTCCCATAGCCCTGCTGGAATGCGTCCCTAGTATCGTAATTAACACGTTGAATAGAAATTCTGTTCACTTCCCTATTTCTCCTTCTTACGCTGTGAGCTTCTTAGGGTAGGAACTATGCCTTGTTGGTTACTGTATCTCCTGTCCCTGGCTAAGAAGAAGTGCTCACTCATTCCTTCATTCATTCCTTCGAGAAATCGGTAGAGAGTTCCCGAGTACCTGCCATGTGCCTGGCATCGTTCTGTGCACTGGAGATTCAACAGTAAATAAAAGAGACCAAAAGCCCTGCTTCTGGTGTTTATGTTCTCAGTGTGTGTGGGGGGGGGGGGTAGAAAATAAACATGAAAGCCAAATGTGTAGTATGTTAAATTACAACCAGAGCTATGGATAAAAATGAAGGGGGTACGGAGTGTGGGGCAGAGGAAGGTTGTAGTTTTAAACAGGGTTCGCAGGAAAGGTCTTACTGAGAAGGTGACATATGAGCAAATATCAGAAAGAAGGGCAGGAGGAAGCCATGTGGATATCTCTGGGAAAGGTATTCCAGGCAGAAGGAATTTGGAACATAGACTCTTATAGGTGATTGTAGGAACATGAGCTTTACTGTAAAGGAGCTAGGAAGTCATGGGAGAAGAGTGAAGGATCAGGAGGTCGGTTTGGGTTATGTGAAGTTTAAAATGCCTACTAGGTACCCAAGTAGGAGCTTTGAGCAGGCAGGTGCAAGTATGAGCCCAGGGTTCAAAGGAGAGGTCTAGCACGGAGACTGATACTTGGGAGCAGTTGGCAAATAGATGGTCTTTTAAAGCCGTAAGATTTGCTGACAGCAGCATGGAGATGAGTGCAGGTGGGGTAAAGATACAGGAAGGAGGGAAGAGGTGAACCAGCAAAGGAGAGTGAAAGGGAGTGGCTGGTGAGGGAGGAGGAAACTCGGCGGAATGTGGTGTCCCAGACGCGATTCAAGGAGATGGAACTGATCCGCTAGGTCAAATGCTGCTGATAGGTCAGCGGATAGGTCAGCCAAGTAAGGAGTAGGGGTTGATCATCGGGTTTAACAAAGTGAAGGTCATAGGTGACCTCGACAGAAGCCTTTCCAGTGGAAGGGAACAGCTGATGTGAGTGGAGGATGAGAGGCAAGGAAGTAAAGATCTGTGTACAGGCGAGAGTTTGTAGGAGTTTTTACTGTACACTGAGAGCCCCAGTAGGAACTTCCTTTTTTTTTTAAAAAAAACAATGTTTATTTAGGGACACCTGGGTGGCTCAGTCAGTTGAGCGTCCGACTTTGGCTCAGGTCATGATCTCACAGTTCGTGGGTTCGAGCTCCGCGTCGGGCTCTGTGCGGACAGCTCAGAGCCTGGAGCCTGCTTCGGATTCTGTGTCTCCCGCTCTCTCTCTGCCCCTCCCTGCTCATGCTCTGTCTCCCTCTCTCTTTCAAAAATAAACATTAAAAAAAAGTTTTTTTAATGTTTATTTATTTTGAGAGAGAGAGAGAGTGTGTGTGTCTATGTGTGTGTGTACGAGCCGGGGAGGAGCAGAAAGACAAGGAGAGAGAGGATTCCAAGCAGGCTCTGTGCCATCAGTGCAGAACCCAATGGGGGACTCGATCTCATGACTATGGGATCATGACCTGAGCTGAAATCAAGAGTCAGATGTTTAACGGACTGAGCCACCCAGGTCCCCCCTCCCCCAGTAAGAACTTCCAACACGACTTGTTTGCATCCCTAAAACGGGTCTAGTGGAACTCTCTAAAACGTAAGCTCCACAGAGCCCGGCACGCACGGTCAGAGTTCTTTGTTGAATGAATGGCTAACTTGCTTCTAATTATTTGATAATGCAAGGCCTCAATGCTTCAAGATGGGCAAAGTAGTACCGCAGACTTCTGGCAATTAAGTGGAACGTATCCTAACATCCAAAGTTTGACCTTCCATAGCACGCCACAGGTTCTAAATGCACGTTGTTACTTTTATACATGATCTAAAGGTGCCAGGCAAGTGGAGGTTTGGGAGACCCCTAGGCAGCACCAACATGTCATAAATGTGCCTTAAGTCTACACTCACCACCTAGAAAATGATGGTTTGGGAGGCCACAGCTGTTGCTGGGGAACTGTTAAGGGAGTGTTATATACACATGTGTTAAATCAAAGTTGCAGCTTAACGCTGTTGGGAGAAGGTGAAGGTTTTGTTCTTTGAGTAAAGTGGAAAATCACCTCCTTCTAATTAAAGACAACTGGTGATAGAGAGTTTTCGATTCTTAGCACAAGATGTGTTATAATGGCTTTTTTCTTTAATTAATTCTAAAAGCCAGCGGCTGAAATAGGAGAGGATTATCGGCCCCTAACGTGACTCTGGGAAGGTCCTGAAAACAAGCTCCTCAGAAGAGGAGGCTTCAAAACAGAAGAGACATTCCAAACGAAATGTATATTCACCTCGATGAATAATTTGCTCCCAAATGATCTTTTGACATTTTTATGCTTTGTGCCGGGTATGGCGATACATAAATGAATAATACACAGGTCTCTGCCCTGAAGGACTTCATGCTCTAATAGCAGAGACTATCCTGGAAACAGAAGGTTAGCAGTTAAGGGGTGATAGAATGGCGCGGATAAGAAGTACATAGGAAAGGGACACCTGAGTGGCTCAGTCAGTTAAGCGTCCAATTCTCGATTTTTGGCTCAGGTCATGATCTCAGGGTTCATGAGTTCGAGCCCCGCATCGGGCTCTGCACTGAAGGCACAAAACCTGCTTGGGATTCTCTCTCTGCCCCTCCTCGACTCATTCTCTCTCTCAAAATAAATAAAAGGACATTTAAAGAAAAGGAGTATCGGTGAGAAACTCCTAACCGACTTGAGGAGGGGGGCCAAGTTAGATTTTTTTTGTATGTTTTCTGGAAAATGTGAAATATATCCAAAAGTAAAAAGAAACTACATGAAACCCCGGTGTACCCATAACGCAGCTTCGACACTTCGTAACATCCTGCCGACTTTGTTTCCATTCACCCCCTTCCCCTCACTTTTTTTCCCCCCGGAAGTATTTCAAGCCATATCACAGACATGATACCATTCCACCTATATAAATACTTGATTATGCTTCTTGAACTCACTCTAAGGACTTTTTAAAAAACATAGCCATCATCACACTTAGCACGAGTAGCCATAAGAAAGGCTTCTTAAGGAAGGTTACTTCGGAACGCATGCCTTGAGAGCATGTCTGGGTCGGCCAGGAGAAGGCAAAGGCAGAGCTGGCCAAACGGGACTATCAGGCCTTGAGAGAGCCTCGCCTGGCTTTTGTGGAAAACCACAGGTAGGTCACTGACTGGCACACGGGGGTGGGGGTGACACTGGCTCTGGGCCAAGCCTCTCATTCATAAGATCTTGCTTAATCTCCACAACAGTGAGACTGCAAAGGTACATAGAATTAACTCCACACAAGAGAGGGAAGCTTCGAGATGTTAAATAATTGGCCTACCTCCGATCCTTCAGCCCTGGACTGTGAAACCAGGCCCCTCGGGGTCCCTGGGTGCGTAACCGCGCCGCCATCCTGCCCGCACAGATGTCTGCAATTATCCACATCTTCGAGTGGTTGTCCCTTCCCTCTTGTTCTATACAAATATCAACTTCACCAATTAATGGTTAACAGACTTGCTTCTTAAATTGTTGAAATGAGGTGTTTTTCGGAGGAGGGGGGAAGGCAGGGTTTCATCGGGCTTAAAGCAGTGGAAATTCACAGTAGGACTCGTGCTTATAATAGATGAATCTTTTGTAGTTCAAGCAACATGAATTTAACTGAGTCATCCGCTGTCGCTGGATACTAGCATACCCTAATTGCAAGAAAAGCATCTAGAAGGAAAAAACAGTCTCCCGAGTGCTGAACTTGCAAAGCTACAGTGCCAAAGCCACGGTGAGCATCACAGACGTAAGAACCCCCTCATTTCCCTTCTTGAGAGATTCCACTATTTGCCGATGCAGATATCCTAAGGTAAGAAAAGGCTAATTATTATGTTTTTCTGAGAACTGAATTTTGTAGTTAATTAACAGATTAAGTTATTCCCTGTTGCTAACAGGCTGTGTTCTCAATGAAACCAAATATTATGACAATCGCCAAGTTTATCAGAGAGGTTATTGTATGAATGCTAACGGTCTATTTTACGGAGTTCCCTGTCCCTGCCCCCCCATCCCCATTGGTTTCTGCCTCAAGGCCAGGTTTTGGGTGTCACGATTTACCTGCACTTTAGTTTGGCAGTCCTGGGATTCTCAAGGTATGCATTTCGTTTCAGGTTTCTGCTTTACAAAGTGACGCTCCGAAGCCAGGCAACCTACAGCTGCCAGTTGCATTCAGGGACTTTTCCCCCGCGCTTCAACGGTTGTGGCAATGGAATCAAAAGAGAGAACGCAGAGCACGGTCGGGCCCCTTCCTCTCTCCACCAGGCCCCAGCAGGACACGGTCGCCAAGGACATGGTCTCTGGCCGAGGACAGGCGCGGGTTCTTGTCCCAGTCCCACCACTGTGCACGTGTGGCACTAGGGAAAAACACACGTGAGCACGGCCCGGTGGGTACGCGGCAACACTTTTTCCCAGGCTACGTGGGTGTGACACCCAGTTCAAGTCCTCCTTGGCTATATGTGCTACAGCAATTGCGTAACATCTCCGTGCCTCAGCTGCCTCGGCTGCACACTAGGCCGATAATCACGGGGTCTACCCCCATGGAGTCGTGACAAGGACGGACCAAGTGCAGGGCGAATACTCGTCAGGGTCTATTCAGTTCCAACATGCCACATCAGGGGGCGGAGAGTATTCGGTGATTGTTGGAAACCCCAAAGGCTACAGAAGTCTGCTGTACAAATAATGAAACAGATCAGAACTCCACTTGCTCGGGGGGGGGTGGGGGGGTGGATTGCCAATCCTTCACAGTAGCGGCCGCAACGAGGGCCAGCTTCTGGAGACGCCCATCACGACCGTGTCACAGTGGCTCCTGAGGTGGACCGGCCCCTAGACCTTCCAGGCCAACGTCGGTACTCTTGGAGTTAGACTATCTCGGTTTCAGAGAGGAGTCCCATAAAATCTAGCCGAGAGACGCTCCCTGAAGTTGGGGGTGGGTGCACGGAGGGCAGGGAGAGTGTGGGCCGCAGGCCTAAGGTCAGCAGTCTGGTGAAGGATGTCTCATCATACTCCAGCGGTCTTAAGAGCCTCCTGAATACATCTTAAAACTCGATTTGAAATAAAAAGCCTGCTTGGTCTACAGAACAGAGGTCGACAGAGCCAAATACCGCTGGAACATTAAACAGAGCCCAAAGGGAATTTGCCTGTTCCTCATTTAGGCCGAAGGGAAAGACAAGAAGAGGGTTCTGCCAAAAGAAAGGGAAAAAGTAAAATGATGGGACAGATAAGGAGCAAAGGAGGGGAGGGAAGGGAAACGGATCCCGAAGAAAGGGCGGGGAAGATCGTGGCCACGGAAACGGACCCGAGAAGCCACACTGGGATCCCGGCTGCACAGTGTCGGGAAGCATATCAGCTTTCAAGTAAGAAAGCCCCCTCGATATCATGGGGTCAAACCCGACCGTGTCACAGACGGGAACACTGAGGCCTGCCTGCTCCTGGTGACACGGGGAGATCCGAGGCAGAAACCCTGGCCATCCGCCTTCCCACCTGGAGCTCTGGAAACTTCTGCCCCTTCCCGGGTGCAAATTTTGCTTGGAAATGAGAACGATTTTCCTCCTAGAACATCTACAGTGAATTGCGGGTACCTTCGTGCCACTTCCTGCCCCCGGGCCAAGCCCTCATTGCACGTTGTACTTTATAAGTGAAGTCGAATTCCCTGGGTGCGGATGGGGTTCTTTTGGGAGGCTGGGAGGGGGAGAAGGGCTCTATCGCAGCCCTGGAAATAATAGTCAAGGACCCCTACTGACCCGAGAGAAGCACAGAATGCCCTGAACCTTCTATGACTTTATCAGAACACATTAAAAATGAAAATTGCGATTTCTTCTGAGAAAATATTGCTGTTTTCTAGTTTTATTAAAGGGCAACTTCCTCTTTCCTGTTACACACGCCGGTGCCGCGGAGTGATGACTTGTCCCATTAATACCCAATGACCTGGGAGAAGAAAAAGATAAGGCTCCTTTCAAAGTGGCCCGGATGGATTCCCCTGAGAGGCAGATGGAAGCCGGCGATTTTCAAATCTGTTCAGAATAATTTCACAACGAAGACAAAGCAAATACACTCTGCTGCTGGCTATCAATAATTATTTATTATTTATTCCAGTGAGCTTACTGACCACCCATCTTGTCTCTGAATTTCCTTCCTTTGCTGATGAGCAGCCCAGACCCACATGGGAACGCCCCCTAGTTTGGGTCCAGGCCTTTGGCTCGGTAGCTTGAGCTCATCCTTATGAATTTCAGTACTATCTTACAGTACAAACAAGATCACTAGCAATTTGTTTGATGTCCCCTGCAAGCAGCTATAGGACATTATTAATTCCCTCCCGAGACCTTTCCCCTCTCACTCTCAGGGATATAAACAGAGTTATTCTAAACCATTTGCTGTGTTTTGACATTCTTTTCAGAATAATTACCCAAACGCATCCGCGAGAGTAAAGGAGGACATAAAAGATAAGACTGCCAGGGTTGAAGTCAAAGATCCCTTAAAATAGCCAGCACTTGTCAAAAATAATATTTAGAAAAAAGAACTCCCAGAAAATATTTTTGTGCTCATTTCCACTAGACTGTACAGGTCAATGGGCCAGACCCCACATTGTGCAACAGGTTCAGGATAGAGAGTTAGGCATCCAGTTGCATACGAATAAAAGATGGTAACGCATCAAGAAGTATATTTTTCTTTTGATGGAAACATAAAAAAATAAAGTATCTCGAAGAGAACAGAGTTGCAGCAGTGAGTTTGACACTGCATGACAGAAGTCACTAA
Source organism: Paguma larvata (assembly GCA_030068075.1). Lineage (NCBI taxonomy): Eukaryota > Metazoa > Chordata > Mammalia > Carnivora > Viverridae > Paguma > Paguma larvata. Next base: position 116,619,589 of record CM057830.1, on the reverse strand, counting down.
ACAACTTCACTGGAAGAAACTCAGTTCAAGGAATCGTGCCGTACCCCTCCCCCCAATTTGTCCCTGGTAGGTGGTGCTGAGGGACGTGGCCAGTTAGCAAGTAGGGGCTGAAATTTACACCTGAGTGATCGACTCTAGGGCCTGTGCTCTTCACCAGGGACACTGTAACAAATGGGAATCAGACGAAGCTTGGGAATGGAGTACGTAGTCACTTAGAAGATACCCCCTACCCTCTCCACTAGCCCTAAGGGGTACACTGCGCAGCAGAGACAGTGGGTGGGAAGAGTTAGGAGAGAGTATTCCAGTTCTTGGTTCTGCCCTTTGTTACCTTCTCGTTCAAGTATCTGAAGTCAGTCGTGCAGAGATGCCAAAGCTCGAAATGCGTTTGATTGGCATCTCTCTCTCTAATAAAGAGATTTTCAAACATCTACTGATTTTATAGGATACTATTCGGATTGAATTGTGTCTCTCCCAAAGGTAAGTTGAAGTCCCAGCCCCTCGTACCTATGAATGTGACCTCATTGGGAAATAGAGTCTGCACACGTAACCAATTTAAGATGGGGTCATATTGGATTAGCGTGGACCCTAATCCAGTGACTGCTGTCCTAATAGGAAGCGGGGACGGTAGACAGAGACGCAGGCACACTGAAGGGGAGGCCGCGGGAAGATGGAGATGGAGGTTGGCGTGATGTATCTGTAAGCCAACGGTGCTGGCGACACGAGAAACTGGAGGGGCCAGGAGTTTTTCTTCTGCTGAAACCTTCGGAGGAAGCATGACCCCGCCAGCACCTCCATTTCAGACTCCTAGCCTCTAGAACTGCAAGACGACACCTTTTCTGTCGTGTAAAGCCACCAAGTTCGTGGTAGTTTGTTAACGACAGCCCTGGGAAGCTAGTACAGGCACTATTGCTCTGGCTTGCTTACGGAACAAAGTTAGTCTCCCCTCAACAAAAATTATTTTGCTTCTTTTGCTGATTTTGAGAATGGAATGCTAATACCAATCCACTCCAGCTGGATACCTGAAGTGGGTAACTATGCCATTTTTCAAAAATCCTAGAGTGAAGTTTTTTTTTGTTTTTTTTTTAATTTTTTTTTTTAGCATTTAGTTATTTTTGAGAGACATAGAGACAGAGTATGAGCAGGGGAAGGGCAGAGAGAGAGGGAGATACAGAAACCGAAGCAGGCTCCAGGCTCTGAGCCGTCAGCACAGAGCCCGACTCGGGGCTCAAACTCACAGACTATGAGATCATGACCTGAGCCGAAGTTGGCCGCTTAACCGACTGAGCCCCCCAGGTGCCCCTAGGGTGAAGTTTTAATTAGGCAACATTATTTACTCATAATAAACTGTCTATAGCTCTCCACTGCGCAGACTGGACATTCGAGCTAAAGTATCTGTCATTTGTCAAATTAAAGCCACGGGCCCCACTTCTTTAGATTTCTAGTTTCTACATTTCCCCGTCTGCTCACTTTGGAACAACACGATCCCGACTCCTGGAACACAGTTATCCGCTCGGAGCCAGTTGCAGAAAACAACACGTTGGTGACGTGTCGCAAACACCTATTTCCTTTAAAAACTTCTCCATTAACACCAAGTAGTTCACTATTCCAATAGATTTGCATTTTCTATTGTTGTGGATAAAAGGATGTGCTTGTCTATTTCACACATTACAACTGAAAATTGGAGAGCGATAGTTAGTATATCACTTTATAGCCAGTAGACCCTAGAATTTCCTGATTGTAATCTGGTTGTTGTCTGAAATGTATTTAAACACACACACACACACACACACACACACACACACGCACGCACGCACACACACTTTTATACTGCAGCCAAGAAGCTAGCTTTGTTATTCAGTGTAACTTTTTGTGTTAGCAAACAAAAGAACCTGATTGACCTGGTTAAGTGGTTTGATTAGTGGCTTCTCCACGGATGAAAACACTGCCCAAACAGCCTGTGAAAGGTATGTTCTTATGCCAAGTGGATGTGATACCCGAATTCTTAACTGATGGCTTTCAACAGGCGTCTATAGAATTAGCTCTACAAAAAGCTGCAGTCAACGTTCCCAAGGTCATATCTGATCCAACATATCTCCTCCACCTGCTTGCTGGGGAGTTTCCCTGGCCAAAAACCCCAGCATGTAAATCACTGTTCAGGGTTCAACATTTAACACAAAGGTGTTCATCCAGAAATCTCCCCATTAAGTAAGAACATGTTACCAGAGAGGATAAGGAAGATTCTGAGCGCTTTCTCTTATCCACATATTAGGATGAATTTTGTTTACCTGATCATATATTTCCCATTTTGGAACCCAGAGAGAACTTTTTGGTGAAGGACAAGATCAAGGAAAGGGGAGTGGGAGTGGAAAGGATACCCCAGAGGGTCCTGGATGAGGAGACCGAGGGTGAAAAGAGAGGCATAGTTAATAACACACTGACAACATCTCTTCTGGAATGGCCTATTTCCCCACCGGAACTCCACCTCTACCCTTGCCGCAGACTCGTATGATGAACCCTAAACCTGATGTCACGACTCCGGAGCTGTGCTGCATAGACCACTACACAGTAATGTAAAGATGAAGACCTTAGGCTTCTGCAGTGAGACTGACTCAGATCTGAGTTCTGTCTCTGCTGTTTATTTGCTATGTGACCCAGGGCAAGTTACCTGACCTCTCTGAACATTGTTTTTAATCCGTACAACGTGGATGATAAAACTTCCCTAATACAGTTGTTGCGAGGATTAAATGACGTAATGTTTAACACACTGTCTTGCACATACTAGGCAATCAGTATTAGCTAGTATTAATGAACCCAAACCAAGCAAATTAACATTTCCTTCCAATGGTCAGTCACTCAACAGTGGATTGGATGGTTGATGAATTGATCTAGTTCAGCCCCTGAGAAGTCTCAGGTAACCTTACCCTCAGTTAACCTTACCCTCAGTTACCTGTAGGACAGTTATATCAGCTTACTAATCAAGTAGGACATTTAGTTGCCTAATTCACTAGTATGAAATGTAACTGCTAGCAATTAGCTACAGGCAGACAGAATGGATGGCAAGGTTCCAGAAAATTCCAGCAAATAAATTTGTCTGATTGTACCTGGGTAAGAGGGTTATACCTGTGTAGGGGAACCCAAAGATTTTACTGTATTTGCACTCTTTGATCTCCTGTCCATACTTGAAGAGCATCCTGGGACACCTGGGGGGCTCAGTCGGCTAAGCGTCTGACTCTTGGTTTCGGCTCAGGTCATGAGTTCATGGTTTGTGAGTTTGAGCCCCACATCGGGATCTGTGCTGACAACATGGAGTCTGCTAGAGATTCTCTCTCTCTCCCTCTTTCTCTGCCCCTGCCCCTGCTCATGGTCTCTCGCTCTCTTTTTAAAAATAAATTTAAAAAATCTTAAAAAAAAAAAAGAGTATCCTCCATGACTCTGAGATAGCTTGGCTTCCAGATTGTTGGGCTCCTTCCCCTTCTAACCCACACAGACCTAGAAACATTGTGGAGATTTTTTTCTTATTAAGGTAAATGATCTGAGACAAAACTCTCAAGAAGCTCCAGGAAAGGTCCAACTGAGGTACTTAAGTGTTTTGCATTCAAAGCCAAGGATGTCAACAGTGACAAAGAAACTAACATACACACATCCAGAGGAAGACAACCAGCTTGGGGAAAGGTCTGGAGGTCAGGGACAGCTGACCAAGTATTTGAAGGGTTTCCAAGTGGAAGAGGGAGTAGACCAGCTCTGATTTATTCCAGTGGGATCAGCACGTAGAAGGGCTGGGGAGAGAGATTTGATAAGACTAGGTTATTCAAATATGCAGTGAGCTCCCCATTGATGACGACGTCCAAGTGGAAGCTTAACGACCGAATCTTAGGGAGTGTGGGGAAAGAATTTGCTCCTTTGGAAGATATGGATAATAGCTAAGCATCCTACCTCTAAGATGACATTACCCAATGATTCTATAAAAAGCTAGAGAATTCATATTTATTATTTCATTATTTTAGGAGGCTTCCGTTAGGTTTTAATTCACCTTACTTCCCCCCCACCAAAATGATGAACTAATCACAGGAATAAGTTTAACATTTTTATATCTATTAAGGCATAGTTATTCATTCCAGCCTAAATTACTTTCTAAAACAAGTAAATAGTCTATAACTAGTATTGGGATTATACAAAGAATATAAGCTATTTGCAGATATGTGCAGTAGGAGGAAGAAAAATACGCCCTAATAAAATTACAGCTCATAAGTTTCAACATTAAAAACCCCGATTTAATTTTATAATCCATCCTTATGAAGTCACTGAAGATTCGTAAGCCTTTGCCTAATGAGGATCTACGGTATAATGGCCATAGCACTCTGAGGATGGAGGGGCAATGTACCTCGAAAAACATGTCAAAATCCATTTAATTATATCAGGCCCAATGACAAGCATTTAAGAATGCACACATCAGAAACTGGAGGTGTGATTGGAGGTCACCTATCATCGGCCAAGGAGCAGAAACAAAGCTAAGTAAATTTCTGCCTGGCTTCTCAAATTAACAGTTTAATTCGAGTTTTGGTTTTCTCAAGGAGTAAACCTATGATGCAGGACTATTTCTGCTGAATTAATTGCCTAATTTCTAATACTGAGTTCTTATAACTTTTTTAGAGCTAGTAGATACGCCACCCATATTTCTGTGGAGACCCATGACAGACAGTAGAGACTCTGCTGTTCACCCAAGCAAAGAGGATGGGTCCGGCAGCATCCTACACTTCCCACACACTGCTGTTTGCACCTTAGGTGTTATAAACTGAATACTAATTAGGTTCTAACACTTCTAATTAGATGGCTACTCATGCTGTTGTAATGTACTTTTCCTTTCCAAATTTGGTTTCATCGTTGCCACTTTTCAGATCATTACCTGAGTTTTGGCGGCATCATCGATGACTTCCTACAGCCTCCACCATTGGTCAATGCTTGTTTGTTGAATGGACCAACTCTTCAGAATCCAACCACTCCCAGTTTACTGCACCAGCCTCCGAAACTGGTCTTGCTTCTTCCATCCTTGATCACTCACATTCTTTTCTCAACACAGTTGCTCTGCGGTTCTCCGAAAATCAAAGTCGGATCAAGGCCCTCCTCTGCACAGATCCATCCAGTGACTCACGGGTTCACTCAGGGTAAAAACCACAGTCTCATGTAAGGCCTGAACTAGTAGGTACTATATAGCCTTGTCCCTCCACTCTTTCTCTGGCTGCCTCTCTCACTACTCGCCGCTTCGTTTGCGCTATCCATCAACTAGCCTCTTTACTGTTCCCACACCTGGGATGCTCCTGCCTTAGAGCGTTTGTACTGGTAAAGCTTTTGCAGTACCAGGAATGATCCTCCCCCACATATTGGCATGACTGACCCCCTTGTGTCCTTTCTCAAATATTGCCCTGATTAACCTACTTGAAATTACAACCCCACCTTCATTACCCTGCTCTTTTTTATACTTACATATAAATCCAAATGCACAAAAGATTTTTAAAACTATAAAATGCTGATACAAGAAATTTTAAAACCTGGATAAATGGAGAGACACACTATGTTCATGGAGTGGAAAACTGCAGAGCAAATATGTCAATGCTCCCCAAACTGGGAGAGAAATTTAACACAATTTCTACCAAAATCCCAGCAGGATCATTTTGTAGATTATAGACAAAAGGATTTGAAAATATATATGGAAAGCTAAAGGAACTAGAATAGCCAAAACAATTTTGATAAAGAAGAACAAAGTGGAAGAATCATTCTACCTGATTTTAAGACTTACAGTGCTATGATACTCAAGACAGCATGGTACTGGCAGAAGAATAAACACACAGATGAATGGAACAGAATAGAGAACCCAGAAATACATATACAGAGGTATGACTAACTGACTTTTAATAAAGAAACACAAGTATTCAATGGAAGAAAGATAGTCTTTTCATCAAATGGGCCTGAAGCAATTGGACATCCATAGGCAACATAGGAGAAAACCTTCATGACATGGGGTTAGGAGAGAAGTTCTCAGAAATGGCAACAGTTGGTAGAGCATGTGACTCTTTATCCCAGGGTCATGAGTTCAAGTCCCACATAGGGCGTGGAGCTTACTTAGAAATATATATATATATACATATGTACATATATAAATACATAAATGAATGAATGAATAAGTGTCTGTTAAAAATAAAATTATTTCGAACAAAAAGTGTTTTAAAACATATTGAGGGGCACCTGAGTGGCTTAGTCGGTTAAGTGTCCGACTTCGGCTCAGGTCATGATCTCACAGTTTGTGGATTTGAGCCCTGCATAGGGCTCTGTGCTGATGGCTCAGGGCCTGGAGCCTGCTTCGGATTCTATGTCTCCCTCTCTCTCTGTTCCTTTCCTGCTTGCACTCTGTCTTCTCTCTCAAAAATAAACAAAAAGATTAAAAATAAATAAATAAAATAAATAAAACATATTGAAAGTACCAAGTGCTGGCAAGGATGTGGAACAATCACTCATACATTGCTAGTGAGAATTTAAAATGTTACAGACACTCAGTTTCTCATGAAATTAAACATACATTAAACATACAGCCCAGCAATTGCATTCATGGGCATTTACCCCAGGTAAATGAAAACGAATATCCACACAAAAGCCTGTATATGGATATTTATAGAAACTCTATTAATAACAGCCCCAACTGGAAGCAAAACCCCCATGTCTTTGAACGCGTAAATGATTAAAGAAATGGTCGTCCATCCACACTGTGGAATCCTAGTCAGCAATAAAAATGATCAATTGATACACACAACAATTTAGACGGATCTGGAGGAATTTATGCTGAATGAAGAAAGCCAGTCTCTAAAGGTCACAGCCTGCATGTATGTATTTTTATATTTTAGTGATGTTCTTGAAAAGACAAAACTAAAACCATAATAATGGAGAACAGATTGGGAGTTGCCATGGGGTTAAAGGTGGGATGATGGAACAATTCTGTATTTTGAGCGTGGTGATGGCTGTATGAATTTATAAATGGCATAAAATCCATAGACCTATCTCCCAGTCAATTCTACTGTGTGTTAATTCTTAAAAAAAAAAAAAGCCAGATACCAAGGATTAGTGCACTATATACATTACTGTATCCATATTGTAACTCAATGGAAAAATGAAGAAATTACAGAACATAATAATTGTGTCATATTTTAATGTCTATGGTTTCAATTAATGTTAAGTCATGAGGGGCACCTGGCTGGCTTAATCGGCAGAGCATGCAATTCTTGAACAGAGGGTTGCCCATGATGAGTATAGAGCGTACTTTGAGAATAATAAAGTTAAGTGATGAAAAAATATAAAAGCCAAATACATAAGACTGTGTTAGTTGTATTTTTCCTGTTGATTTCTACTTATGGCAGTGAGCCAACTGCAATACTTTCAAATATGTTTAGACTTGCTTTTGGCCAAAGGTGTTGTCAAAGTTTTAAAATGTTCCATATGTACCCGAAAAGAATGTACACAATATAGTTGTGGATTCTAATATTTCTATGCAGTCTATGAGAGGTCAAGTTTGTTTAATGTGTTGTTCAAACATTTCACTATTTTTCTTTAAACTGAGGTGGAGTGTATGTCTCATCGTTGTAGAATCATTTGTAGGTGTTTTTTTTTTTTAGGATGAACATGAAGGTCGTTTCTTCCAGAAGGATCCGCGTTTGCTTCTGCCATGTGCTTGAGGGCATTACCGGTCCAAGACTACCGTCAGTACAGTGCATAGCCTGATATTTCTTTGACAACCCATTAATGCCAACATAGGCAATGCCAACACAGGTTACAATTTCACATGAGGACAGATTCATGGCTACAATTCTCAGTGACAAGTTTTTCTTCTTTTATTTCTTTTATTTCCACTGCTGTTGTTAACCCTGAAGGAGAATACCTTTGGTTCCTCCTATCTACCAGAGTATAATTCTTTGGGGTCCAAGTTTAATATGGGAGAGAGTCTTTTATTAGTTTCTTTTTCTAGGGCATGCCTTGGGTGTTCTTTTCTGCCCCCTCACCCTGGGAGGCCACCACAACTGAAAAGCCAAGTTCGCCTGGATTGGCAGAACACTTCAATTCCCATTTCCCTTAGATTTTGACCTGCTAGTACTTTAATAGCCTGCTATTTATTTCTTGCTTTGGGGCAGTTTGAGCACATTTTTCCTATCTAGTGTTTTTTCATGGGGGTATGTGTGGGGGGGGGGTTCTGACTAAGCTTAAACGGAAGTTCCCACCTCTGCTGCAATTTCCTTCTTTATCTCCCCCTCTCTCCCTCTAGACCACTAGTTACTCTGTGTCTCTAGTCCTTGTTCGGCACCTCATCATTATAAATAAATACCCAGTACGGGGGTAGCCAGATGGCTCAGCTGGTTAAGTGTCTGACTCCTGGTTTTGGCTCAGGTCTTAATCTCGTGGTTCATGGGATCGAGCCCCGCATCGGGCTTGGCGCTGACACCTCTGAGCCTGCTTCAGATTCTCTGTCCCTCCCCTCTCTCGAAAATAAATAAATAAACATTAAATAAACAAACAAATAAATAAATAAATACAACCCAGTACATTCTAGGACGACGAATGGCCAAAATAACTTCAGTCCAAAACTGTGAGCGCAGGCCTCCTGGCTGGAGGCCCAATATTCTTTCCACTGTACCATGCTGTGTCTTCCAGCTCGACACTGCCCATCCCAAGACTCGTCCCTGCATCTGCAAGAATGTGGGAGACCTCTGGCTAAAGCAGGCCTCACCATCTGAACCGAGTTCATGTCTTGGCATGTTGATCACTGGCACTTTCCGCTTAGCCTACCTCACTTCTCTGCTCGTCCTGAGTCCTGACACCTTCCTGTCCCCTTAGCCTATGCCTTGCCCACCTAGATTTCCCACCTCCTGCTCAATCTGGTGCCCAATGCCTGCCCTCTGTTTGAAACACCCAGCTTGTCTGTTACCTAAGGGGCAGCCATCCAGGCCGGGGCTGGATGGGTATTGTGACAGCTTTGCTCCTCACACGTTGAGTCACTGAAGTAGAAGGAGACACAAATATGAACCATCTATGATTCTCTGCCATGGCTGGCAGGGTCAGGCGGATCAATGACTGAGCTCTTGTATTCATTTTTTGGGCAGCTGCCCTAACGATGTACCATAAAGCAGAGGGCTTAACGCACAGAAACGATTTCCTCAGTTCTGGAGGCTGGGAGGCTGAGATCGGTGCCAGGGAAGTCGATTTCTTTGAGGCCTGTCTCCTTGGCTCGTAAATGGCTGCCTTCTCCCTGTGTCATCCTAGGGTCTTTCCCGTGTGTGTGTGTGTGTGTGTGTGTGTGTCACAGTCCTAAGCTCTTTTGATAACGACACCAGTCATATTGGATTAGGGCCCACCTTGATGCCCTCATTTTAACTCAGTCACCTCTTTAAAACCCTGTCTCCAAATATAGCCACATTCTGAGGTACTGGGCCTTAGGATTTCAAAACTGAATTTAGGGGGAACACAATTCGACCTGACGGCTTATCCCGAAACCAAAGATTTCTGTGAGTCGCCCACGTTACCGCAGCAGCTTCGCCAGCACGAATGAGTCTGACTCTGCACTACCTAGGCTTTGGCAATAAGCAACCTCACCTTGCACAAGGGTGCTGTGCCATCTGCTCCCAGAGGCAACACTTGTCTGTTCTGACAGAATTGGCAAGCATCGGTGCAAACGCCTGAGTTCCAAATATTAAATATTTAAATATTAATTCGTTCTTCAAAATGCTTACCAAAGTTATCGGTATGTTCGTGACGAGCCTCGTAATTATATTTACTATTCACTAATGAAGTCAACAGGGTGGGTTTCTGCCCTCAGCTCCTCGGCGCTGAAAGTACAGTCTTCGATTTTGTTCCCCCTGTCATTATTTCCCTTTTCCTCCGAGTAGTTCAGTGAACCATACGAGAGTGTAAGCATTAAATTCGGGGACACACTTAATTGACGAAATATGGAAAAAAATGTCTGTGCCAGTAGCTGTAAATGACATCACATGCTCTGGAGGAAAGAGGTTTCAGTGGGAAATGATGTAGCAATAATAAAACACACCCGTTACATTGAAAACGGAAGGCATTTGGCTGAGAGAAAAAAGGTCTCTCCCAGCACAGAATTTTTGATGGAGCAATTGACTTTAAGTAGGCTTAACGTAGAGGGAAGGGGGGTGTCAGCACTAACAATCGGCGTTTCTGTATTTTTATCTCACATTATTCATGGCTTCAAAATAAATATTTTCTGTTTCTTCCGGTATCATAGAAAATAAGTAGTCGAAACTTCTCAGGCTCCCCAAGGAAATCATAGCTAACGCTTCCTAAGCCCGCATCTGCCAAGTACTGCCTGCACCAGCTCATTTCACCTGCACCTCTGCCCTAGGAGGCACGGACCGTCCTGTTCCACGCCTTATCGATGAGAAAGTGGAGGAGAGAGTTTGGCTAATTCTCCACGGTCGCTCCACTCTGACTCCAAATCCCGAGTTGGTGTTTTTTAATGTTTATTTTTATTTTTGAGAGACAGAGAGATGGGGAGAGCAGGGGAGGGGCAGAGAGAGAGAGGGAGACAGAGCAAATCCCCAGGAGGCTCTGCACTATCAGCATGGAGCCTAGTGTGGGGCTCGAACTCACGAACTGAGAGATCGTGACCTGAGCTGGAGTCAGATGCTCAGCTGACTGAGCCACCCAGGCCCTCCTCCAAATCCCAAGTTCTTAACCTCTATATTTAACCTCTTCTCACCCCCGTATTTCCTCAAGTGTACCGTGCATAGCATATAAACAAATGCGTTGGCAATGTTGAGGAAATACCACAGCCGGAAGTATTAGAAAGCTACTACAGCTGTGTGCAAATAGGTCGAGAAGCTAATTAGGGGCACAGCTAACTATCACCTCCAGGCAGGAAGAGGGTTTGTTGTCCGAGTCCCTCCTAGCCTGGCAAAGCTGCAAGGAAACACTTCATTGTTTGGAAACTTCGGTGGCCTAATTTGCTGAGTATTAGCTAAAAGGGAGTACACAGTGGTTAGGGCTAGCAGTTGTTACTAAAGGAAAGCTTTGAAAAAGGTATCTTACAATAGATAATACTTGTTCAGCTATTTTCAACGTGACCGTAAGTCACAACCGCCGGGACAAAGGGAAAAGAACAAGGGACTATTTGCAGCCTAATTGTTTAAACGACGCCACGGGAACACGGCGGTGTACAGGGCCGTTTTTCTTTATTTCTTTGGAAGAGGCCCGCGAGTTGGCTGTGAACTTGAGATGTGCCCAAATGCATAATGTGTAACGGGATTCTCAATGTGGGCTCACTTGCCAAAATTAGGGTGTTTCCACGAAAAGAGCTGTAGAGCAATAAACATTTCAGATTCCAAATACGGGACAGCTCACGGGGCAAGAGAGTCAGGAGACCTGCGTGGTAGTGCGGGTCTTGCCATACACCAGAGGGCCTCCCCCCGGCCACCTTTCGGGTCTCGGTCGCGCTTGTGGAAACACGAATAGGTAGATAAAATGATCTCCCCGAGTGTGCTGCTCCTCCAGGCCCCTCCGTGCAGATTTTTTCTAGGACCGAGCCTTCCGGAACTAGGGAAGCACTCCCCGGTGCCCAGATGTGACTAGAAGGCAAAAGGAAGCGCTTTCTCTTGGCAGCTGGCACCGAGGAGCCTTCCTGGTCAGGAAGGAGTATAATATGTGACTGTTTAAAGGTGTCACAACACACGCTCCCACAGAGCTAGAGCTTTCTCTCGCCTGCTGAAAACGATCCCTTACTGCTGGGAGGGACGCACACGATCAGCATCGGCAGTTGATTGCGGCGTCCGCGTTAGCCACGCAAGCTGAGCTCCGACTCTTCCTCGCGATCCCCGATCTTGTCTGATTTTCACTTTCTGGTTTACCATCTTGCCATTGTTCTTTCGCACAGCGAGGGAGCTGCTTCTGATTCTGTTTGTTGCCATAGGAATCGACTCTCATACGAGACGCGTGCGCCAGGGACTCACCTGCGGCTCCGTCCAAACACACCGGGGGCCAGGCCTCCGCCGTAATCTATGGGGAATCAGGCTCGGGGGCTCCAGAAGGCCACTCCCTGGCGTGAGCAAAAGCAAGCATTTAAGATTTGCGTGGCAATTTCATTTTTCAACATGCGGGCCATATATCTTTTCCACGTCAGCCTGGAAACATATATTCCAGAGACGTAGACAGAACGGTGGTTCTCATTTTTTTTTTTTCATTAAATAGGAAAATGAAGGCACAGAGGCACTGCAGAACTCCCCCAGATTCCCACAGACAGGTAGTTCCACGATTGGAGCTCGAGCCCCAAGTCCTTAGATCCCTTTCCTTCCCGTAGATTGGGCTCTAACTCCAGGGCACGTGACTGGATGACCAGAGCAACGTGTCGCTGCAGAGAGGGAGGTGTCATAGCCTCATTCGGAGGTCAGCAAACTGCAGCCAACCCGGCGCACTGCCTGTGTTCTAAACAAACTTATATCGGAACCCAGCCACGGCCGTGCATTTGCGTACTGTCTATGGCTGCTTTGGCACTACCAGAGTTCAGTAGTTGCAGCAGAGGCCGTGTGGCCTTTGAGTCTGAAAATATTTATTATCTGGCCCTCTACAGAAAAGTTTGCTATCTGGGGTGCCTGGTGGCTCAGTCAGCTGAGCCTCCAACTCTTGGTTTTGGTTCAGGGATCCCAGGGTTGTGGGATCGAGCCCCAAGTCGGGGTCCATACTGAGTGTGTAGTCTGCTTAAGATTCTTTCTCTCTCTCTCTCTCTCTCTCTCTCTCTCTCTTTCTCCCTCTCCCTCTCCCCTGCTCATGCTCTGCAAAATAAAAATACAAAAAAAATTTTTTTTGAAAAGTTTGCTATACCCTGGCCTAGTGGGTAATGACTTGGACTCAGAAGTGACTTAACCTTAACCAGCCTCCACAAGTAAAATGGGGCATACGATGCCTGCCACCTAGGGTTGCCGTTGGTCACTCAGTAAAATTAAATGAGATAATGTCTGCTTAGAGTAGTATCTGGTGTACGGTAAGCTATCGTTCAATGGCAATTATTGTTATTTCTGAGGAAAACCAAGCCTCCTTTGCCAGCGTTTTTCTCCTCACTAGCTGAGATGCCCTCACCTGCACTGGCCAGAAACAAGATTTCCACGGGTCTGGGGCAGGAACCGAAAAGCCGGGGGCTGCCTGCCACTGCCCCCCTCCCCGCACTTCCCAGCCCCCTGCTATGCCAGCTACAACTGAACCCACTTCTGATCTGGCTCCTGAGCTTGATGAGCGTTACCCAGGCCTTGCCTCTGCTGGTTAAGGACATCTGACTGCCGCTTCTGCCTGGACACTGTTGCTATGCTTGGGATTTCTACCCCCAGTGGACCTGAGCATTCAAGCCAAGTGTGGCCTGTGACAGTGAGTAGACTAGGAGGTAAGAGTGGTACATTTTAGCGTAGGAATGGGGCCCGAGCCTCAGATTTAGGGTCTACGCGTGTAGCTTCCGTGCACGTTTCTGGATTTGTGAGTTCTCTGAGTGACGCAGGATGACTGATTTCTTGTGTTCTGTGCTTTTCCATAAGAAGTAGGTCATTCCGGTGACTCAGCCAGCTCTGAGACTCCTCCAATAGCCCAGTACAAGGTCCTCACTCCCGACACGACCTCGGCCAACAGACGGCCCCATGGTACTTGTCACTTTTTCTTTAGGTTTTCCCCACTGGGAGCTCCACATTTTGAAATATTTTGCCAGATCGAACTGCATTTACTTATTGGAATAACCTTCTTTAACCGACTGCACTTGGGAGATATCAATTAAGCTCCCCTCCCCCCCTTTTATTTCAAAACCTGAATGGAAAGGATTAGGTCATTGTAGTTTCTTGTCTCTGTGCTCTGGCCTCCAGTTCCTCACCTGTAACACAGAGGCGACACGAGCCACTGCCTCAGGACCATTGTGAAGACTGAATGAGACAGAAGAGTGGTCGGCTAACTTACCAGTCCAAAGCCAGAACCGATGGTCTCCACAGAATCTCAGCCCAAGGTCAAAGCACTTGTGGCTGCAGCCAGCCGCACAGTCCCTAAGAGGAGCGCAGAGAAGTTACCTGTCAGGCTGAGGGCATTTTTGTTTGTTTGCCTGTGAAAATAGCAAAACCCCCATTTCCAGGCTACAGACTTCTAGGTTTCTAAGGAACTGCTCTAAGTCCTCCTCCGAAGCCATCTTTCCAGACTCTACAACTTGAGGTTAAAACAAAACAAAACAAAACAAAACAAAACAAGGACTAAGGGGCGCCTGGGTGGCTCAGGTGGTTTTAGTGTCTGACCCCAGCTCAGGTCATGATCTCATGGTTCATGAGTTCGAGTCCCTCATTGAGCTCTCTGCTGTCAGCACACAGCCTGCTTCGGATCTTCTGTCCACCCTCCTCCCCACACCTTCCCCACTTGCACCCTTTCTCCCTCAAAAATAAAAATAAACATTAAAAAAAAAGTAGTATTTTTGTTCCCCCAACATGAACATGGCTGCCTTCAATTTAGTCTGAAGTGCCTCCTTCTGGTTTCAGGATGCATTCAAGGCATGCAGGGAAGGAAGTTCTTCTTTTATTTTAGCATCCTGAGATTTAATAAGTCCAGGATCATCTATTTATATCCTTTGAGGGGGGCGTGGTATGTGGGGTAATCAGGGGCATAAGCTTTGAGTCAGTGCAGACCTGGCTTCTCGCCCTGGCCCTACCACTCACTGGCTCTGTGCCTTCAGCTAAGTCCCTTTCACTCTCTCAGCCTCTCTTGCCTCCCCCGCCTGACTCCTGTGCTGGATGTGAGACGGGAATGAGGCAGGGCATGTCCATCGGCTAGAAGAACCTGGTGCCAAGGACACATAGAAGTCACCCCTGTGTCCTTCCCCCTCCCACCCTTTGTCTTCCTGGGCCAAGTCCAGACCTCTGTGGGGGCCGAGGGCAGGCCACCCCAAGACGGGCCACTCTGGCATGAACATTATTTTGAGTTACCAGCAATCCAGACCCACCTCGTTCAGGAAAAGCTCTCTACCTCCCCCTGGACTGCCGGCCAGTCCCAGGCAGAGAGCTATGAGCAGAGATTCCTCTTTAGCTAAGAAACTTATCTGCATAATAGGGTGCCTTTGTTTTCCAAACCTCTCCTCGTACCTTCCTGCTAACGCTCCTTCTCCCCTTTGTGTCCTCAGACCCCCAGCCCTCTCCTCAGCTCTTGTAAGTGTTACGTTGACAGAAGGGAAGTGGTTTGGAGTGGGTGAAATAATAGATAGAGATTAAAGAGTACACTTATTGTTAAAGCACTGAATAATGCATTCAATTGTTAAACACTATATTGTACACCTGAAGCAAATATAACGGTGTATGTTAACTTACTGGATTAAAATTAAAAGTTTAAAAGACTCCTTTAAAAAAAAAAAGGAATGTCTCCTGTTAATCTGTTGCATGTCAATTTGATTCTTTTTTTTTTTTTTTGAAGATTTATTTACTTTTGACAGAGCGAGAGCAAGATAGCATGAATGAGGAGAAGCAGACAGAGAGGAAGGCACCGAATCCGAAGCAGGCTCCAGGCTCCCAGCTGTCAGCACAGAGCCCGAGCGGGGCTCGAACCCACGAACTGCAAGATCATGACCTGAGCCGAAGTCGGATGCTTAACCGACTGAGCCACCCAGGCGCCCCGTCAATTTGATTCTTAATCCAGCTAGAAGGACCTGACATGGCAGAGGAACTTCTTCCTCCTGGACCCCTCTCCATGTGCCTAGTCAAAAGACAGATGCTGGGATGGCTTTGTGGTTAACCTGAGTGTCACTTCACCTGGGAGAAGGCAGCTATGCCGGGGACAGATGAAAACCAGCTAACAGCAAGCGAGTGTTGTCTCGTGTACGATCAGATTCACGCGGCTACTGGGGTATCCGTCAAAGGCGATGCTGTTCCGTGGTCCTGTACACCCCTTTAGGGGTCCTAGGGGGTCGCGGCCATCAGCAGTATCATTAGAAGCCCACACGCAAGCCCTCTCAGGGTCTTCGCAAACCAGTTTCACGTAAACTCTGGTCCCGCTTCATACCGGATACACATGATGCTGAAATCTCTCCAGAGAGGCTAGAGCCAGGGGCAACAACCTCACAGGCCACGAGGCCTCAGGGGGTATCACGCTTTCTACCTTCGTCCTCGAAGCTTGCTCCAAGTAGCGGATGAGCCGAACCCCAGGGCCAAGCCGCCCCCAGAGGACCTATCCTCTGCCCGGCCCTGCACGGCTCCTTTCCTCCCGGAGCCCCCGCATCGCGTGGACAGTCCGCTCGTGCGCTAGTGTGCCAGGGCTTCGCGGCCAAGTGGCACAGGCCCGGAGGCTTACCAACGGAAGGGTGCTGCCTCGCAGCCCGGGAGGTGGGAAGCCTGACATCGAGCTGTGAGCAGGGCTCACTCCTTCCGAGGCCTCTCCGCTCGGCCCTGTCTTCCACCTGTGTCTTCACGTGCTGTCTCCCCGGGCCGTCTTTGTGTCCTGACCTCCTGCTATTGGAATACCAGTCGTACGGGATCAGGGCCCACCCTGCCGACCTCATTTTAACTTAGTTACTTCTTTCAAGCCCGTCTCCCAATATAGTCACGTTCCACAGTCCTGGGGGTCAGGGATCGAAATACATACTGTAAGGGCAAACTGGGACTGACTCCATTGTGTTTCCGTGTCCTCCACCTTGAGTCCCCAGCGCCTGCGCAGAAGCTTAAAACCTGCAACTTCCCGGTTCCAAAAGAACCACGCCCAGTGACCTATGGAATTGGACCCTTGACCCTTCCTCAGCCAATCGGCTAGGGCCATGACCATCACCCCTCCCACTGCCCCTAGACCCCTTTAAAACTATTGTGTTTTTGGACCGGGCCCTCTCTCTCGACCCACCGCTGCGTCGGTGCAGGTAGGAGATTGAGCTCGAGCTAGCTCGATTAAAGGCTCTTTGTTCTTGCATCGGACTCGGCTCCCTGGTGGTTTTTGGGGATCACGAATCCTGGGCATAACAATACATTTCGGGAAACACAAACCAGCCCATAAGAGCTTTCGTGCTGACACGGGGCTTGGGCTCGGGTCTTGGGGCTCCAGCCCTCAGCCCCAGTCGGGGTGCCGCCCACCCTTAGATACACCAGCTTCTTTTCCTTTCCTCGCCCCCTCTGTCCTCCCGCCAAATGGAGACCACGTTCCCTTGTGCCTAAAGCTCCCATCGGAAGTCTCCCTCACTCTTCCCAGACGCCAGAGACATACAACTGAATGGCTCTTAGGTGACCCAGTCGTGACTTCCTTCTCAACTTTTCCATCTGAAGACCGCCATACTTTAGGGTCTTACAGACTCGGGCCCGGCTTAAAGTCTTCTAGTACTTTGTTAAAAAGCGCAGGCACATTGGGCACATCTACCACCAAGAGACACTTGAGCTTTTCCAAGACGGCCCAGCTTTTTAAAAATCCGATCCTCGTCAGACCACGGTTCTGATTATGCCGCTCGGTCTGGGATTTGGGAAACGCGGTCACTGTAGGTAGGAGCCATATCTCTTTACAGGCATATGCATAATTATGTATAATAATGTACCTCCCAAAGATGCATAATGAATGATAATTAAGATATTTACATTATGCACATGTGCTTTCAGCCCCAGGACTCCAATTCAAAATGCCAATTGTCCCTTTACATAAAATGAGATTCATGACAAACCACAGAAACTTGATCACAAATGTTTTCCTTCGGCCTCCGGGAGTACAAAGACAGAGAGCGTGGGATAGCTCACATATCCTGAATTTTCCAGCAAGTCCCAGTTTCACGGTATGTGTCCCAGTTTGGGGGTTGGAAAATACAATCCTCATAGTTGCAACCGTCGTTCAATGAGATTTGGTTCGTTCACTTTTCAAACAGACAATTCGCGGTTTTAAAGAACCTATTCAGCACATCACATAATGAAAACCAATGCCTCTTTTATTTAACGGTCGCCTGTTTGCCCCTTCTCCTCTCCCTCACGCCCGTCTCCGAACAGGACAATCTTGGGTCCCTCTGGCTGCTTGGGTGTTAATATGTGTGTGAGGTCTGTCATTATCGGCTTTGCTATTGCCCGTATGATTCAGTGTGTTTCAGAACCTATTACCAAAGGTGGCCCTAATAATCTTATTGTCACCCCTTTATGTGATGGGAGAGAAGTGCGTCATCTTCGCTTTAGAAGAGCAAAGGGTATTCCGGAATATCTCACTCGCAAGGTAATGAAATAGATCTGGGAATCTCTGTGTAGCTGATGTCTGAGGTAGAGAGACGGTTTTATAAAAGAAGCAAAGAGGCATTTCTTATTTTTCCTCCTCCAACATCTTATTAGAAAAAAATTCTAATCCATGGCCAATCTGAAAGACCGTTACAGTTAACAGTATTCAAGTGTTCTTGAACTATAAAAACATCAATCTCATTTGATTTTCCCGGGTACACTCTGACCAGGTCACCTTGGGCACCGGCGTTTTGCTCTCTGTCCTCTGAACAGTATGTACCTCAATAGGGCATTCCTTTGTCATCTAAACTAATTGCGTCTGTTTTCTCAGTAAATGAATGTAAATACACGATGTTTCCAAAAAGCCCCAAAGGTCTTTGCCACTTAGAGACCGCGTCTTTGCCGTGCCCCACGATCGCCCCCACTGTCGGCCCCCATCCACGCCCACCCACTCAGGTGTCCCTCCTTCCCTTGCAATCCTAAGGCCAATCGCTTGGGAATGTGAAAACCTAGACTGCAGGGAATATTTAGTTGCTACCTACCGAGGACAGCTTAATGAAGCTGGAAGAATGTTTTGCAAGCAAATGTCACAGAGAACATCTGAAGTATCTGTCCTCCTTTTTATTTGGCTCCTGATTTCTGTCAAGCTTGAATACATCATAACACAAGGTTATTTCAGTTCTTCCTGCCACGAACACAAAGGCAGATTAACTAAAATGACAAAACGCAGGTGGTGAAATGTACGTGGGGGAGACTAGAGTCCACCGATTGGTATCAATTGGTGCCCACCCAAATGAGTCAGAACTCCAGACGATGTAAAAGCTACTCCCCAAAATATTCATTTTAAAGGGTTTATTCCTTCTGAACAAGTCCTAGCTATGCATCTGAACTGGAAAATATGTGTGTATTAATTATAACATTTATAATACAGAAGGTAATCATACCTTGCAAAATCTAGACTCTTTAATTCAAAGACTTCAAGGAACTTACAAGCATCAATTAGTTCTTTCAACTCCCCTGTGAAGCAGATACGACCAGCATATTCTTTTATATATATTAACTTGTACTCTACAAATTCTTTTTATTTTGGCTTTAAAATTTTTCTCAGTGGTGCCCAGGTGGCTCAGTCGGTTCAGCATTGGACTCTTGATTTTGGCTCGGGTCACGATCTCACAATCGTGAGATTGAGCCTCACGTCAGGCTCTGTGCTGACACGGAGCCTATTTGGGATTCTGCCTCTCCCTCTCTCTCTCTCTGCTCCTCCCCTGCTCACTCGTGTGTGTGCTTGTGCGCGCACATGCTCTCTGTCTCTAAAAATAAATAAACATTCAAAAAAAAAAATTTATCTTAGCTAGAAAGCATCTAGCATGTATATAATACTGTGCATATATATATATGCAAACTGTTATACATATATATGCTCTTTCTTCTAAGAGCTCAGCATACTTAAAAGCTATCTTCACAAAAGCCGTTGAGGCAGATAGGAGGAGGCGCTATTGCTCTAGACTACTGAATGGGAAAACAGGAAAGCAGACCTTGAGTTACAGTGGCAAACAGCAACTTCGTAAGAGGCCAAAATCCACCTTCTCATTCCAGAGAGCAGACTGGGCAAAACCCAATCTCCCGCCAGGAACTTAGTTTAAGAATCACATTCTCTGTAAGCAAAACTATGAACCTAAGGATCAGTCAGGACTTCCAACTTGTGAGCCAGACCTTAGCCGGGAAAAATCTAACTTTCTCATTCGAAAACAACAGCATTTAAAAAGAAACAAATTCCTAGTCAACTCCTGTAGGAAACATCAAGACGAGTTGTACACGGTCCCAGCTCTTTCTTTCTTATTTATATGTTTGTTTATTTATTTATTTGTTTTGAGACAGACAGAGAGAGAAAGCAGGGGAGGGACAGAGAGAGCAGGAGAGAGAGAATCCCAAGCAGGCTCCACGCCATCAACGCAGAGCTTCACATGGGGCTCCGTCTCAGGAACTGAGAGATCATGACCTGAGCCGACATTGAGTCGAACGCCTAACCGACTGAGTCTCCCAGGTGCCCTGTGGCCCCAGCTCTTAAAGAGCTTCCCAAATATCCTCTGAAGGAAGAACGCCTTGTTCACAGGATATACTTCATGTCATTCATTATGTGAAGCTGAGGGTGTTGTGGCACGGATGCCCCACAGGCTTTCTGCAGAGCCCTTTCCCGTCAAGGAAAGGAAATCAGCCAAACGCGACTCTTCTTCCGGCCCTAGCTTTAGTGAACAGGACTACAAGATTTCCTCCTAAGCCGTAGACAAGTTGCAATCTCCTTGCCTCAGTTTCCACGCCATCTTAAAAGGAAGGAAAAACCTCCCAGGCGTTTTGTGAAGATGGACTCAGGATGACCAAACCCTTGGAAGATCGTAAGTGCTCTGCGCTGTCGTGTACCTTCAGTCCGAAACTCGCCAAGGCCTCCATCCCTGCATGTTGCTTACTCTTTATAACGCATGGAACACCTTTAGGATGATTTGAGATGAAATGTTAATTTGGCTCATCCAATTCTAGGCCGAGTAGGTGCTCCTTATTAAGATCCAAGATAAAATCTAAACCTTTTTATTCAATATTTCTTTATCTGTATGCTAAATTTAAAAATCTCTTCTTGTACTGAGTCAGGACCATAAAACTCGATGATACTTTAGGGATCAATTCCAACCCTTCTCATTTTATAAGTGAGGAAATTGAGGCTCACACAAAGGAAAGGATTTGTCAAGGGTCGAGTAGAAAGTCAATAGCAGTTTTCTTGATTCTTTCCAAGTTCTATGCTTTTTCCAAAACACTACTTGACCCCGATACTTAAAGGAAAAAAAATTATCAAAAGACACAAATTTTTAGCGCTTGCTTCAACAGCAAATATACAAAAGACACGATTTTTTTTTAAATGTTTATTTCATTATTTTGAGAGAGAGAGAGAGTATGCACAAGCAGGGGAGGGGCAGAGAGAGAGGGAGAGAGAGGATTCCGAGCAGGCTCTGCGCCATCAGCACAGCCAGCACCCTACACCGGGCTCGATCTCACGAATTATGAAATCATGACCTGAGCTGAAATCAAGAGTCAGAGGCTTAACTGCCTGAGCCACCCAGGCGCCCCCAAAAGCCACAAATTTTTGATATTTTATACCTACGCTCACACACGTACATTAAAGTCCTCCCTCCTCTTCTTCCTTTCTCAATCCTCTGGCTTCAGCATCACTGGATGGCCTTGCTTCACTTTTCACAAATAGAGGCAAGCGGTGAGTACCCTCAAGCACCACCCAACATACCTGCATAAATATGTATTCTTACCTGTCCTACCCCAACCTCTTCCTGTCCGTGGGCAGTAAGTCCTCCAGATTCAGCCCCATAAGCTTTGCCTCATCACCTATACCTTCCCCTAAGCCCATGACAATACTCAAGTCTCGCCCGCCTAATTTTGAAAAATCTTTCCTCAATCCTAATCCCCCGCTTCTGCTTCAACCTTGAACATTCGGCTCCCTGCCGGTCTACGTGTAAACGTTCCAAGGACATCACAAATTCCACTCATCCAAGATTTAACTCATCACTTCCCTACTCCAACCTGCTTACTCCCCAGTCTTCCCCTACCAGGAAGGGGTACCACTGAGCGGCTCAAGTTAGAAACTGGGAATCATCCTTGATTCTGTCCTCTCCTTCACGCCCCTCGGCCAACCGCTCAGCTTTAGTGACATCATGCCTTTCTACTTTCTAGGTGGCATAAGGCACCTGGCCTTTAGGCATCACTTAGAAACTTATTTGAAAAGCAGAATAACGGGCCCCACCCCAGACCTGTTGAATCGGAGTCCGCGCTTTAATGGTTAATGCACAATAAAGTCCTGAGAACATTGCTTTAGGCGGTGTTTGTGAAGTACACGACTACCTTTACCTTTGACCAGGCTCACCTTGATCGCGCTCTCCCGCTGCACTAGCTTTCCATGAGGTGTCCGGATTCCCCAAGCTCCCTTCCCTCACCAGGCCCACGCAAGTGCTATTCCGGTGGCTTTGGGACCCTCTCCCCCACTTTGTTGCCTGGGTAACTCATATTCACCTTTCTGACCTCAACTCAATATCATTTGCTCTCTGATCTCCTAGCCCAGGAGTCAGCAGATTTTCTTCTAGAGGGCCAGATAATAAATCCTGTCGAGTTTGCAGGCTGTGCAGTCTGCATTCTAGTGCAAGTGCAGCCTTAGATGATACACACGGCTGGGCATAGCTAATTTCTAATAAAATTTTATTGGCAAAAACACATCCGATACTAGCCCACGGGTTAGAGCGTGCAGGTCCCCGTTGCCCAGGGAAGCAAGCATCCCTGGTGTGGGATCTCACGATACCGTGTATCTTTTCTTCAGAGCACTGATCAGAGTTTGCAGTTACACATTCAATAGGGAGTCATTTGGAGTCGTCAGTATATTCGAAATATTTAAAGCCTTCAGGCCAGATGAGATCACCTAGGAGGTGGACATAGTAGGAAGGAGGAGAGGGCCCAGGACTAAGCCCAGGGGTACGGCAATGTTTAGAAGTCAGGGAGAGGAGGAGGAGTCAGCAGTGAAGACTGAGAAGTTACCAGCTGGTAAGTTAAGCATAAAACCCAAAGGATGTGGTATCTTGAAAACCAAGCGAAGAACATGTTTGAAGAAAGAGGTCGGGGACCAAGTGTGCCCAATGCTTCTGCTGCTTGACGGGGAGGAAGCAACAACCATCGGATTTGACGTCCTGACAAGAGTAGTCGTGTGGGACCGAGGCCTGACTGTAGCGGGTTCAAGAGAGAGTGAGGAGGAGTGCAGGGAGAAAGGACGAGTACAAACAACTCTCTGGGCGACTTTCACTGGCAGGAGGAGCAGAGCCACGGGGCAGTGGTTACAGGAGGATGTAGAATCGGGGGTTCGCAATGATGAGAGACATTCAGCATGTTTCCACGGTATGGAAAAGACCCAGAAGTGTGAGAAAAATTGATGCGGAAGGAGAAAGAGGAAACAATGGTAGGAGAAAAGGCCCTAAATACATGAGCGACATGCGGTTTAGGGCATCGTTGGCAGGGCGGAGCTGGACAAAAGCACCACTGCTTAACCCAGTGTGATGCTTAATCTCACATGTCAATTTGGCTGGGCCACAGCACCCAATTATTTGGTCGAACATTATTCCGGATGTTTCTGTGAGGGTGTTTTTGGAGGAGATTAACGTTTAAATGAGGAGACTTTGAGTAAAGCAGTCTAGCCTCCATAAGGTGGCAGGCCACATCCAATCAGCGGAAGGCCTTAAGAAAAAGGCTGACACCTCCCGAGGAAGAGGGAATTATCCTTCCAGACTACCTCAGGCTCCAGCCGCAACATCAACTCTTCCCCGGGGTGCCAACCTGCTGGCCCGCCTGACGCATTTTGGACTTGCCGGCCCCCGCAATCACGTGAAGCAATTCCTTCAAATAAATCTCTTCCCTGTGCGTTCCACACAGACACACCTTTATCGGTTCCGTTTCTCGGGAGAACCCTGACTACTGTATTCCATGTAAGGGGAGAGGAGGGGGTACAGGGCTCAGGCGCAGGTAGTTGGGGAAAGGTGGTGTGGACGCTTACAGAAGTTCTCTTTGAATTTTTTTTTTAATTTTTTTTTAATGTTTTTATTTATTTTTGAGAGCAGGAGAGACAAAGCATGAGTGGGGGAGGGTCAGAGAGAGAGGGAGACACAGACTCTGAAGCAGGCTCCAGGCTCCAAGCTGCCAGCACAGAGCCCGATGCGGGGCTCGAACTCACAGACTGTGAGATCATGACCTGAGCCGAAGTCGGCCGCTCAACCGACTGAGCCACCCAGGCGCCCCTGAATTGTTTTAAGTGAAGGAAAAAGTAAGGTCATCAGCCGAAAGCGAGAAGGGGGCCAGAGGTGTGGGGTGACCGTGGAAAGGGAATGTGGGAAACTGTCCTCTGGGCGAGTGGGAGGTGAACGGAGCAGGAGAGTAGGGTGGGCTCGGAAGGGGTGCCTCTCCCACGCGCTGAGCACTGTCAATCTACATCCTCACTGGTGAGTGTGTCTCATCACGCCCTCTGTACTGTGAACGTCTGTTCCCCAGTAGCCACGTCTGATGCATCTCCAATGCTCAGTTCTATGCTTTTGTCTAGTACGTGCTGAGTGTGTAAGTTTTTAACCAATTAGGGAATCCACGAACGTGAGACCCTGGGGAGAGAGAGGGTGAGGAATGTTGGTTGCCCCTGAGGTCTACCCACCACTATACCCAGTTTTCTCCCCATGCTAGGGTATAAACGTGACCACTTTCTGGACTTCTCTGGATTAGCCATTTGTATCCTGAAGTTCTCAGTCTTGCCTTTTAGCCAGTCGTTCTCAAAGTGTGGTCCCCCTACCAGCAGCAACAGCATCAGGTGGGAACTCGTTAGAAATGCAAATTCTTGGGGCACCTGGCTGGCTCAGTCAGTAGAGCACATGACTCTAGATCTCAGGGATGTAAGTTCAAGCCCCACATTGGGGGTAGAGATTACTTAAAGATAAAAAAATCTTTAAAAAGAAGATACAAAGAAATGCAAATTCCTGGAGTGCCTGGCTGGGTCAGTGGGCAGAGCATGTGACTCTTGATCTCAGGGTCATGAGTTCGAGCCCCACATTGGCTCTAGAGACTACTTAAAAATAAAATCTGAAAAAAAAAAAAAAAAAGAAAGAAAGAAATGCAAATTCTCGAGTCCAACCCTAGGCCTTATTGAATGAGAACTTGTGGAATTGGGGTCCAAGAATCTATTCCTTAACAAGCTTTCCTGGGGATTCCGACTTATACCCAAGTTGAGGAACCACTGGTCCGTGGGAGATGTGATTTCCCCAGTTAGGTCTTGCAGGGTTAGGTGTGACACAGTAAATCTCTGTCCGTAAGGAGCTCCATGAAAGTTGGGCCGATGGAACGCCCCGCTGAAGGAAGGAAAGGCTTGAGTCTCCCTGAGCCATGGAGGAGGTAAGGGCCGTAGTTTTCCTTAACACTCTCTTCAATGACGTCTGTCCCTACGAATGTTTCGTAGGCCTACAGGAGTCACACTAACTACAGCCGTTTATAGAAACCACTGAATATTTTGGGTTTTTTTGAAACCACTTAATATTTTGATGCAATTATCACACAAATCATCGGACATATTTCATTTTAACGATGCTGTAAATTTTATTTGATTATAATACCAATTTTTTCACGTATGCTCAATTTTCATAGTTTATTACTCATGTAACAGGGCCATCTGCTCCCAACAAAAGAGAATTAGAGACCCAAGGAAAATATTGACCCAATCAGCTTAAACACAGGAAGACAGTGATTACTAGTTCCCTAGGCTCACATACAAATAGATTTCAGTTTAAGAAATTTAATATACAAAAACACATGCTTAAAAAATCAGTGGTGATATTCACAGCACACACAAAAATTCACTTTGTAAAAACTTGCTCTGCAATAGTGCCCACATTATTTTAACTTAAAGCTTCATTATGTATGTAGATGTTTGCGTAACTTCCCCACTGATTTTCAGAAGCACACCTATTACGGAAATGTGGTATACCAGCAACAGCCGCTGGCTCTTGCTGGGAATGAATAGGGAAGCTCAAGAGCACCAGTTGGTTTCCAGATTATTCTGAGGCAGTTCTGTCACAGATCCAATCCGCTCCTGGAGATTCCCTACTGATGCCAAGGACAGCTTCCTTTATGAAAGCTAGAAACCCTGGCAAGGTGAGAATTATAGCACAGTAACTCATGTCTGGTGGCTGGTTCTGGGGAGCAGTGACGCCTAAGTGCCATCCACCCAACTAGGTGAGAATCAATTCCTAGCAGTTCGGGGAGGGAAGAAACTTATTATGATCCCGTGTTCCATTCCAAATGTTATTTGAAAGAAATATTTAGATCGTTAATGAAGACAGGGGCTGTATAAATCTTGTGTGCTGAATTATCATGTAATGAAGCCTTTGCTCAGAATTCCGATGAACCCACCAGGTCAGTCAATTCCTCCTGCCCACTTTGCAATGATAAGCAGCCCGTCTTGCATGTGAACTCAGTACTGCAGGACATGGTCAGCCCAAGCCCTCCTAGCCACGTCTCTCTCCCCAAGCAGTCTTCCTGCTGCATGCCAGCGCAGGTCTCTGTGCCGGGCCGACCTGCAAGACCTCACCGCAGAAGAGGCCTCTTCTGTGACCTCTGTTTAGATTAATCCCCTCGGAATCACCCTCTTGAGCTCTCTCTGACTGGCTCTCATATTCTCAGATTGGACTTCATTATTCTACATTGAATACACTGTTTTGTCAAGTAAAGAGAGAGAGAGAGAGGGAGGGAAGGAGGGAGAGAGATGGAAAAGAGATGATATAAATATGAAAGTGGGACATAGCAAGGAACCCGAATCACTGTCATTGCCAGAAGCTCAAAGCTTCATGGATGATGCTTCCGCCTCAGTGCTTCTTAACCTTCAGGGATCAAGAACCCCCTCGAAGACTTCGGTGAGACGCTGGAGCTCCTCTCCCGAGAAACACGTTCATATGCACGCACACGCAAAACGTCACCTCCAGTTTCAGGGAGTTTGTGAACCTCATATGGTGCGCCCACAGGCCCAGGTCAACAGTCCTCAAAAATCACCCGTCACAAGATCCAATCACACCGTCTGTGGTTCATACGACGCCGACTTGAGAATCATTTTATTAAAACATCTGACACACCTCACGGTTGGGCGATTTCTGCCTGGGAACTTCCCCCGTCCTCACTCTCCTCAGGTGGGTTTGCTCACTCCCTAGGAAGTACCTAGGAAGTACCCGCTTGCGGCCTATGAGTAGCTAACCGTTCTCTGCCCTCTCTGTGAAACTCGAGAAACATGCACATAAGCACATATCTCTCAGCGCGACCCCCGACCTTCAGAGCACGCCTGTGCCATCTGAAGTCCATCCATGGACCCAAGATCAAGAATCTCTGGCTTGGAAGAAACCACACCTTCTTGTCCTAAGTGGATTCACGCATTTGGGGCTTAATTCTATTCCAGCGATTCACAGAAACAAACCGAGTTTTCAGAGAATTACATAATGCAGTCTTATAATATAATCCAAATCTTCCTCACTTCTAACTTCATTACGAAAATCCCGATCGAGCCCCCAAGGCTGACAATGCAAGTGACACACACGCATCTCTGCAGAGCCCAGTCTGGTCCCCTAGAGCCCGCCACGGCCCCCCCGGGGTTCTGTAAGTGAGCGATCGGGCAGGCCGCGGCCCACCGTGCTCAATTGGGGACTAAATCAACTTGTTTCATTACCCTATCAAACCCCAAGTCTTTTATTTTGGTGCTATTTACAAGATAATAAGATCCAGCAAAGCCTAGTCATGAAAAAGATCTATTGCTTGTAATGAATTCTAATTTTGCAAGCAGCTCCATCTCACACCAATAGCTAAACATAATATTACTGATTTGCCTTTACCTTGTTTGTCGGTAAATTTGATGCATTTCTACTCTTAACAATAAATATTCATAAACTAAGCTTAAATGGGTTTTAGAAATGCAGCCCCTTCGTGTGTGAAGTGCAATGCTAAAATAGAAAGAACGTGAGCTTTGGAATCGAGAAGAAAAATGTCTAAGTCCCAGCTCTGCTATTTCCTAGCTGTGTCTTGCATTGAAGCGTTTAGACTTTCTGAGCCTCAGTTTCATGATCTGTAAAAGGGGTTACTCATGTCCTCTTTGCAAGATTGTTTTCAAGACTCAAAGGAAACGATGGTTCGGAAAAGGACTTTGTAAATTGGAAGTGCTAGAAATTTGCAGTTACGGTGTCCTGTTGAAGTATACAAATAATTTTGGAAAGAATACATGACCAATGAGGTTGAACACCACCTCTATACAAGTAGTAGAGGGAGTTAATGCAGATTCCTTCTGTAGTATTTCTTTGCATTAACCTTTAAGGATAAAAACACAGCATTCCACAGATTCTGTAGAGACCAATGACCACTGTTGCCATCCCTGATGCCCTACTTAAAGTCAAAATAGTTTAGGGCCACCTGCGTGGCGCAGTCGGTTAAGCATCTGACTCTTGATTTCGGCTCAGGTCATGATCTCATGGTGCATGAGACCCAGACCCCATGTCGGGCTTTGTGCTGACAGTGAGGCGCCTCCTTGGGATTCTCTCTTTCCCTTTCTCTCTGCTCTCTCTGGCTCATGTGTGCTCTCTCTCACACACACTCTCTCTCTCAAAATAAATAAATAAACATTAAAAAAAATAATAAAGTCAGGGTGCCTGGGTGGCTCAGTCAGTTGAGTGTCCAACTTGGGCTCAGGTCTTGGTCTCACTGCTTGTGGGTTTGAGCCCCACGCCGGGCTCTGTGCTGACAGCTCAGAGCCTGGAGCCTGCTTCGGATTCTGTGTCTCCCTCTCTCTGCCCCTCCCTCCCCTTGGAGATAAATAAACATTTAAAAAAAAAAAAAAGAAAAATAATAAAGTCGATATAGTCTAGACAAGGTGAAAAAGCCCCAGGCTAAGAGGCGGGGCTTTTATTTGTAACCTCTGCTGTCAGTGACATGCCACTCTATGGTGTGACTTATAGATTTATATAGAGGCCACCTAACTGCTCCGTGGTTGTTTCTTCATCTGCCAATGGAGCTAATACCACCTGCTCAATTAACCCAACAGGATTACGTTGACTTGAGTAATCAGAGGGAATAGAAAAAATTCTGAAGAATGGCAGCAGGGTGGAGGGAGGGGAAGGAACCGGGAGCAGGAAGAAGGAAGTGACAAGAAAGCAGATAATGCAGGCGGCGGCTCTCCCTGGCCCTCCACGGGAACCGCAGGCAGAGAGGCAGCCAGACCATGAGCGACTGCGCGCTGCGGGGAGAGAGCGATCAGGACAGTCCACTGAGGGAAGGACTCGTGATCGCGTGCTGGGGACCCTGATCGCTAATCCGATGGGCAGGAGCCCAAGGGGCGTATTCATCATAATTAAATCCCGGAAAGTAAAGGAGTTTGATATAAGCTTCAGATCAGCCGAAAAATCGGATTTCTTTTGGCGAGTGCACCAGGAGAAAAAGCAGCAGGGATGAAGAAGGATTCTAGGTAGCAGGTTCAGGTAACGTCTTCACGTCCTTGAGAAATCAAATTCGAGATGCAGGAGAGGTGTCACCCTGAATCCGAAAAGGCCGTGACATACGAGGAAAGGCAGGTTCGGGTTTGAGGTCTGGCCTGCCGAATCTAATGCAGGAAGGAGAATTAGGTTCCATCCCGTTCAAGGACATTTTCCCCTTGGGCGCTTCCGGTGCCCCGGTCTCACGCTGGATGGTGCTGATGCAAACTTTCAGCCATTCAACAAACATTCATTCCGTTACCTACCAGATGGTCGCGAACGTAGCGTGCACTGGATACTGCCAAAGCCCCTAATCCCCCAGTGCCCTCCTGGACTAGGTACCCTCGTTGCTCCCACTTTGCACAGATGAGTCGAGCGTTAAGGTCCAGGATCCACCTCCCTGTGCCCTTCCCCTCCACCGGGCTCTCTGCCCTCCAGCTGCTGGAGAGCCAGGGACACGTTGTCACAAGTGTGGTAAAGAAGGAAGAAGCTGGATTTCAGCTTCCAGTGGACACGAAACAAAGAAGATCTATAGAGAAAAATGCTGGGGGGGGGGGGAAGAAGAGGTGTCAGGAAGAGAGAGGTGGGGACAGGAATGGGAGGCTCAACCTGCTTCCTTCAGTCAGCAGACATGGTTTGCTGGATTGCACAGAGAAAGCAACGAGGCAGACATGGGACAGATAGGCCTCCAAGAAGCCAATGGAGGACAAGACCAAAGAAAGGACCAATAGTCACGGGTCCAGTTTGAGCAAGAAGCAGCAAAGAGGAAAGCAGGAGGAGGAGGAGCAGCTAAGGGGAGGCAGGAGAGGAGGAGGAAAGACAAGAGAGGTCAAAGGAAACCTGGAAGGACTAATTAAAATCTCACCGACGGGGAAAGCACATCTCAGAACAGGTAATACAAATAATATAAGAACCCAGGAAGCTCAACACAGAGCCTGGGGGGCTCTGAGAGTAAAGAAACAAGATGTAATTTTAGTATAAGAAACGAGGCTGGATACAAAGAAGGACATGTATTATGCATGAAAGAATATGGCTTCCAGGCTTTTCACAGTGGTCAACAGAGGTAGGAAGTCACACAAGAGAGAAAGTGTGCTGGGCTCACGTCACGTAAAAGATTCGAGGCCTGAGCTGGGACATGTATGTAGACAGAGGGGCTGAAAACTTTTCTTCCACCTTCAGATATATGTACAACGCGTGGCATTCTTTATCGCTAGAATAAAGCGGTTTCTCACTGGGGCCATTTGGCCTCCCAGGCAATGGACTGTCATGACTGAGGGGGTTGCTACTGGCATATACTGGGCAGAGGGTAGGGATGCTGCTAAACATTTCAAACTGCCCAGGATAACCCCCACGACGAAGGATTATCCAGCCCAAATGTCAGTGACGCCAAGGTACTGCCCTTCCTTGAAACACTGAAACTATCGATTTAATGGCAGACAGTGATACGGGGTGTCATAGGGAATTGGGATTTAAGAAGAAAGTTATACTGGTTGGGTACCTGATACACACATATACACACACACGTGCACACATGCACGCACTGGACCGTGAGAGTGGAAAAGATCAACATTGGGAATGGATATGACCTTATGACCCCAAACCGTCTAGGAAAGTGAAAGGTGAAAGGTTACTTGACTGAAGGGGGAGGATGGGAGGCAATAGCAACCATATCGACAACAAAGATGACGGTGTGGAAGCCAGCAAAATCCCGCCAAACATTTAGAACTGGCATGGAAGAATCCTGCAGCGGAGGCTCCTTACAAATATCTACTGAAAAACAAAAAGACGATGAAAAAGAAGGTTAACGGAATTGCTAAGAAGTAAACACTACGTGAGAATAGGTGCTGCGTAATCAAAAGGGAAAAATACTAACTTTTCTGATTATTCTCCGGAATAACTGAAATTAATCTATCAAAAGACAAAAACATTTGACATGTATGTATAGGGTGGATACATAAATCCCTATTAGAAGAGAGAACATTTTCAATTACGGAAATAGAAGAGATCAAGGAAGCTAAAGTTTCCCTGCGTTCGAGGACTTGCTATGAAAGACAAAGTCATCGAAGCCTCAAGATATGTGCCTCCAAGGTTAAACTCTATGAGAGTCCATTACGGGGAAACGAAATGTCTAAGGAGACCTGTAGCCAGGGGGTGGTAAAAAAAAGAGGAGCTTTTGACTCGGGTACAGTTTGAAAGTCTGGCTTTATAACCTCAGGCAAGGTGTTCATCCTCCCTGGGTCTCAGTCTGCTCGTCTGTAAAGTGGGAATAATAATACTATTTACTCCAAAGGTTAATTGGTTGGCTAATTGTTGGGTGAATAAATGATGCAGCATCTGTGAGGTGTCTAGTACGTGGCAGGCACTCAGTATGTCGTAGCTCTTGATATCACTTTATAGTGTAACAATGCTTGTAATGTTTATTTATTTTTCAGCGAGAGAAAGAGAGAGAGAGAGAGGCAGAAAGAGAGGGAGACACAGAATCTGAAGCAGGCTCCAGGCTCTGAACTGTCACCACAGAGCCCAACAGGGGGCTTAGACCCACGGACCTCGAGATCACGACCTGAGCCGAAGTCGGAGGCTTAATGGACCGAGCCACCCGGGGCGCCCTGACAACAATGCTTTTAAAAGACAGATGCGGGACGTCAGAAATGGGATGTGAACTACGTTACTGAGTGCGAACTACATTAAGCTAAGCAACACACTTACACTCAGGACAGGCGACACTAGCAGGGGGCTTTCTCCAGGGATAACTGGTAGACTCGGACTTGACCTATGGTAGAAAACGCCCACGAAGGGAGATTAGAAAGCATATTTGTTATGGGTGAATGAAGGAAAATCCATCTGATCCTCAACAAACCTTGACTTTTTCTTCCCGCACTGGGTGGTACGGTGCATAATAGGAGCTCGTGAGTCTGCGGGGCAGCCTGCAGTGCCCCGCATGACACCGGGCCCCTGCTTCTCTACAGCCGCGCTGGCCTCGTGGCTGCTCCTCAGACCTCCCAGGCCCGCCCCCATCTCAGCTCCTGCTCACCTGCGATCCTCTCCACCCGACGCCATCCTCCCCAGGACATCTGGATGACTCGTGCTCTCGCTTCCTTCAGGTCTTTCCTCAAATGGCACTTGCTAGTGATGCTTTCCCTGATCATCCCGTGTAAAGTGACCTCCCGGCACCCCTCACCACTCTTTCCCGCCTGCGCCATTTCCTCCGCTGCCCTGTACACCATCTAATACTCCAAGGTCAGCTGCTCAAGGGCAGGCTTTTACCTCTGTTGTTCCCTGCTCTATCCTAGAGGACCAGAATCTTACCTGGTACGTGGTAGGTGCTTAAAAATATTTCTCGAAAGATTAAATGACTTATTTAATCCATCAACAAATGAATAAATGATTTATTCAATGTCAATGCAATTACATATCCAGGATCGACAACCAGAAAAGTTAGAAGAAAGCAAGTAGGGAGGGGAAATGAGCATGAAGCAAGGAGGGAGGCAGAGCCTCCCACACAGCCCCTTCCTCTCTGCGTTGACCGTGAACCCACTGATAAGGTCTATAGCAGATCAGTGGAGATATAAAAAAGAACAGTTGATTACAGTTGCAGGAGACCAAACCGAAAAGTCTGGTGCGGGTTCAAGGTCACTCTGGTTTGATCTCAAAGGATGCGTGAGTGGGCTTGGCTGCCCAAGTCTCCCTTGCATCTCTCAGAGGCATGCTGTGAGTTCCACAGCGTTGGAAGCTCTATGGTGTTGGAAGATCACAGATGAAGTCACGAGGGTTCCAGCCTCATGATGGGATTAGTGCCAAACACCAGAGAGTTTGCTCTCCCTGTCTCCATACTCTTAGAGGAAAGGCCACGTGAGCACAGAATGAGAAGTGGCCATGTGCTAGCCAGAGTCCTCACTAGAACCCGACTATGCTAGCACTCTGATATCAGACTTCCCCGCTCCGGAACGGAGAGAAGAAACATTTCTGTTGTTTAAGCCACCTGTCTCTGGTATTTTGTTATGGTAGCCCGACCTATGACATTTAATGCCCAGGGACAAGTTATACTACACAGAATATAGTATTCAGGAAACCATGTCATCTGGGCATAATGTCGTGCTTTTCAAAACTTGAAATTCTTGCTTTGCTAAGTTTGGTGGGCTCACCTCCACTTTTCTGCACCTCTGCTACGTGTTTTCCATTTTGGTCCATATCGGCGCCTCCTTCGGCCAACCGCACCGGTCACCGCCGATTCTGCTGCTGTGTTCCATCGCATGGGCAAGAGCGGCAAAAGACAAACTTGGTGAAACAAAACGTAAAGCTATAAACATGAGACTTTCGTGGAAAAGTGTCGGTGTGTGAGACGTACAGGCGGACAGAGGGGCGTCAGAATCCTTCAAAATTGTCTGTAGGAGCAGAGGACGCTAAAAGAAGTTGTACACGGGACGAAAGGCATCAGGAAAGGATTTGGGAGTCAGTCCTTAGGAAATTGTAGGACTGATCAAGAACATTCTGGCACCAGTTCCTTGTTCGTGGCAGGATTCCCTTCCAAATGTATTCTGGATCTACAGTCAGAAGGCAGCTTGCCACTGGAGAAGGGCATGCTGAACATGACCGAGAGTATTTTAGTGCTCCAAGGTTAAGAAGGCAGCAGAAAATGGCTGAGGGCTAGCTCCAACCCCAGAGTCCGTGCCGCCACCCAGGCTCAGAACATGCTACACAAGAGCCTTTTGGCCAAGATTATGTGAGAAACAAATTAAGAACCAAGTGAATGGCTGTGAAGAGAATGTATAAGGTCCTATTCGAACAGAATGAAGGGATGAGACTCAAGAGCAAAGAATCATAACCTGGAGGAGGAAAAATGATGGTCGCCTGAATGGGTGATTCAGATGCTAGAAATCTTCTAGTGGATGACGAAAACGGAGTGTAGAGCATAATGAATGAATAAAGAGTTGCTAAATATAGCCTATGGGCTTATTATGGAATTTACACATGGAAAACACCAAAGTATACATGTAATATGCGGAGACATTTTATAATAATGGATAATAATGATAAAATAATGTATACAAAACTGAGGATGTTTCCAAAGATTGTGGCATATTTATTGAAAAAATGAATAAATGTTTATTAGGTTATTCTATGTAAGTGAGAGCTCCAACTAAAAAAAGAGAGGACTTGAAGTGTCTTAAATTTTATTTATTTTTAAATGTTTATTTATTTGAGGGAGAGAGAGAGCATGAGCGGGGGAGGGGTAGAAAGGGAGAGGGAGAATCCCAAACAGGCTCTGCACTGTGAGCACAAAGCCCTATGGGGGGCGCGGACTGGATCCCACAAATCCGTGAGATCATGACCTGAGCCAAAATCAAGAGTCAGATGGTTAACCGACTGAGCCACCCAGGCGCCCCAAGGTTTATTTATTTTGAGAGAGAGAGAGAAAGTGAGGGAGAGAGAAAGAGAGCATGGGGGAAGGGCAGAGAGAGAGGGAGAGACAGAGAATCCCAACCAGGCTCAACGCGGGACTCAATCCCATGACAGCGAGATCAGGACCCGAGCCCATCGCAAGAGTCAGATGCTCAACTGACTGAGACACCCAGGCGCCTCTGAAGTGCCTTAAATTTTAAAGTGTTAAAACAACAACAACAAAAAACTTCTTCCCGCAACATATTCTATTATCTTCTACCCTGAATTAAAGACTATTTTCTTGATGAAACAGGCCTTAGCATCGATTATTGTCTGGTGCCCATAAAGCATAGCGAGGTTTGCACAACTGCCCGCCCGCACACCGAGTGACTGCATGTTACTGCACTATTCTATGCCCATTTGCTGCTTTAATAGAAAGAATACCCACCTAGGATTAGAAAGAATTGGATTCCAGTCCTGACTCTTATCACCTACTTCACCTACCATAGAGCAGCTTTGGGCAAACCATTTTTACCTCTTGGAACTTCAGTGTACTTACTCATTTGTAAAAGGGGCAGGACAATATCTGCCCAGGCTGGCTCCTCAGATCACATGAGGAATAACAATTAAAAAGTAGCAAAAGGGAGAGAGAGAGACCAACTAAGAAACAGGCTCTTAATTCCAGAGAACCAACTGGTGGTTAGCAGAGGGGAGGTGGGTGAGGGGATGGGGGAAGTAGGTGATGGGAATTAAGTGTACACTTACCGTGATGAGCACTGAGTAATTTGTAGAATTGTTGAATCACTATACTGTACACTCGACACTAATATAACACTGTACGTTAACTATATTGAAATTTTTTTAAGGCAAAAGCGCTTTATATTTACAAAACGCTATTTTTATAGCTAGCGCTCCTGTTCCTTCCAGGTCATGTGTCCCACAGGGTTGCTCCCTGTGTCAGCTGGGGACCTTCTGCATCTGGGCAGAGCCATGCAGAAATTCACATCTCCACCCCTCCCACCCAGGCTTGCCGAGCCGGAGCCTGGCGGGGACACCAGAGATCTGCGTTCCTAATAAGGACCCGGTCCTGCCGACGAGCATAAGGGTTTGGAGGTGCTGATCTGTGGCCCCGTTGAGTCTGTGAACTTCTCTGCGTTTCTGTAGCTCTGCCCTCTCGGCTCCCTTCTCTCTGTGCTTTTTTCCTTTTATTCCTTCTCATCATCTTTCTTGACTGTTCGAGCTTTCCTCTTACGGAGTTTCTACGGTCCTCGCCAGGGAGTGAGAGAGCTCTGGTCCCCTATGATCATGCTCTGAAGGCTGAAGTAACAGGAGGTAGCAAAGCACTGGAACGAGCGTTAATAGTCCCTGAGACGGGAAGGATTTTGAGTTGATAGTTCAGTAATGTGGCTTTACCGCCCACATTTCGGACTGTGGACCATGGAACGCTACCTCTAACTTACGTCAGATTTCCTAATTCTCTTCTTGAACGACTTGTTTTGTATTGTGAAAATAACCATAACCAAAGGGTCTTTCACTGGTTTTGCCATAGAATTTTAAGGTAACTTTAAGAAGAGTAAAAGTGGGGGCTAACATGTAAGAACATTCCTTTCTTAAATTGTCCTGGTTCTATATATCCACTCTCTTACCAGATATGGGGTAAAAAAAAAAAAAAAAAAACCCACAGTTTGAGCAATCTCTCTGATCATCAAATGGCAAGTCATCTATGATCCAAAGCTATTCAAAACTTGTTCTGTTCACTGGCTTTATCAACGCTCCGATAAATTAAAAAAAAAAAAAAAACTTGACTACATTAGGATTGGAGAACATATTTTTTTAAGTAGGCTCCATGCCCCATGTGGGGCTTGAACATATGACCCTGGGATCAAAAGTAAGATGCTCCACTGACTGAACCAGCCGGCTGCCCCTAGAATACATATTCGAGCAGAATACATATCGAGTGTTTAAATACGGAACAATGCAAACCCATATACTGTGTTTGAATGTAAAACAATTCTCACCCTTGCTGTCGATGCCGCTGAAACAGATCAATACCTAGATATGAATGAAATCTTGGCAAGTTAGCAATAACGGACGATCGCTCTGCCCAATCAACTTTTAGTCACACCTAAGAAAGACCGAGTGACCTTATCTTTTAAGCCCTGACTGGAGCATAAAACACCTTTTCTAATCCATCCAAACAGGGTTATTCTCTGCCTCCTCTGAGTCACCACTGTAGTTAGGCCAGTGGTCCTCAACCTGGGTCCCGAGACAAGCCTCCAACACCCCAATGCCTATGATATACCTGAGGCCAAGCAAATCAGAATCTATCGGGGTAGAAGCCAGGCATCAGCATTTTTAAGACTTTCATTGAGAGAGAATGCATATATCACGCAGCATACCCATTTTAAAGTGTACAATCAAATGGTTTTTAGTACCTTTTACAAGGTTGTGCCATCATCACCACAATCAAATTCTACAATAGTACTGTCACCCCAAAAAGATACTTCATACCCACTAACAGTCCCTCCCTCCCCGTTCCCTCTCACCCTCCACCCCAGTCCCCCAGCCTCTGACAACCACTCATTCTACCTTCTGTTTCTATGCATTTGCCTATTCTGGATATTTCATACGGAAGGCATCCTATCATATTTGGCCTTCTAGTCCAGCTTCTTTCAGGCGTTGGCGTTTTTTAAGTCCCCGTGGATGACTCTAGAGAAGCCAGGAATGGGACGCCAAGGATGATTTTTATGAACTGTGAACATGGTACTCTGCTTCCATTTTTGTTCACATGTCTCTTTCCTTACTCGTCTATGAGCTCCTTGAAGGCAGGGACCATGCTGTATTTTTGTTAGGCTCTAAACACCTACCTTGGTATATGGCTCGTAGTTTTAATTCAATACATATTTTTTAAAAAGAATGAATATTACACTCCACCCTACTCCGAAAACCCCTTTATGCCTGTGTACATGCATGTATTTATTACAAATTCTATCCTGTAGGAAAGGACGAGTATTAAATTCTTATAGACTCCCAATACGGCCTTATCTAAGGCTGCCTAGGGGCCAAGCACTTTTCTAGGAACTTTCGATATGGTTGTAGGAACGGAACAGAAAAGAGTCATATCCTCGCGGGATTCTGAAGTCTGGTTGGGTAGTCCCATCATCAACCAGTAAACCGTTTAACAAGGTCATTTCAAATGGTAATAAGTGTGAAAAGACATTTGCGCTGAGTAATGAGAGGGACGCGGGGAGGGGAGAGGGGGAAGAGCGCTGACTTGGACATCTGGGCCGGGCGCGTGCAGGCCCTCACACTGATTTCACATGCAGGGACCAGCTCTAAACCAAACCACCAGACGGGATGCGCGAAGTGCGGAGGAAACTGTCAATCAACGATGAAAAATAATGAAGATAATTTTAAAAATAGTGTTTCCAACAACAGCACAATGTGGAGAAGGAACGTTGGCCTGGGAATCCAAGCCGGTTCTGTTTTTCAGTGAGTCGGTGCCATCGGCAGGACTTGCATTCCCACGGGACCCAGGGAGAGGAACCGTCTGAGTACAAGGACTGTGCGTGACTCCCGCATCGGTGCCCTAGAATCTTACTCGGTGCCCGCCGACACCACGGACGAAATATCCTTCTTCTCACTTTATCAGGAATTTGATGCCATTGATTCTCCCCTCCTTTCCTTCCATTTCAACTTTCCCTGGTGGGCCAGCTCACTCGCTTCACCGGACGCCAGCCTCTTCCACTCTAATAAACTACCAGGACCCCACGTGCCTCTTCCGTATCACTGGGATTTTCAGTATGAGAAGAAAGCTACAGAAGTAAGATTAATGGAGTTCAGTAAAAATCTTGTAGCCTTGAATCTGAACGTGACGATACAAAGTTCTTATTCTCCGAACTCAAGAAAGGAAAAGATTGCCCGTGCCTTAGTCATAGTTCAAGCAGTGAACAGGAGCCACTGGGAATGGCTTTAATCTACTGATCCCGACGAAAGCAGTGCCTAAATTAGGAGGCGGAGTTGGTTCCGTGAGTATTGTCCTTGGTTTCCTCTGTATTTTCCCATGAGTCAGTGGTGCTGAAAGCGGGTCCTTCCTAAGTCAGTCTCCAAGCGCCCCTGTGTGAAGGAGAGCTTGATGTAATGCTGAACTCCCACACAGAGCATGGACGAAAATAAGCAATTATCACAAAGCTCTTTGTTTTCCCCAGCTTTATTGAAATATAATTGACATATAACATTGCGCAAGTTTAAAATGTACAATGTGATGATGCGATGCACACACACGCACACGCATATTATGAAATGATAACTGTAAGGTTAGTTAACACATCCATCGCCTCACACTTACCTTTTCTCTCAGTGAGAACTTTTTAAAGATCTACTCCCTTAGCAGCTTTCCAGTGTACAATACAGCATTGTTAATTACAAGTCACCGTGCTGCACGTTAGAGCCCCAGAAATTATTCATCTTATAACTGGAGGTTTATTCGTTTTGACCGACATTTCCCCGTTTCCCCCACTCCCCCTCCCTGGCAACCACCAATCTACTCTCTGTTTCTACGAATTGGGGGTTTTGCTTTAGATTTAACATGTAAGTGAGTATTTGTCTTTCTCTGACTTGTTTCATTTGGCATAATGCCCTCGAGGTCCATCCATGTTGTCTCAAATGGCAGGATTTCCTGTTTCATCGCTGGATGCTACGCCACTGTGTTTATATCCCACATTTTGTGTTTTTAAGTTTATTGAGAAATCATTGGGCTTGACAAATACATATATTCGAAGTCTACAGTGCGATGATTGCATATAAATATATTATAGATCTCACATTTTCTTTATCCATTCATCCGTCCATGAACACTTAGGTTGTTTTCACGTCTTGGCCATCACAAATAAAGCTGCAGTGAACAGCGGGGTACAGATATCTCGTCTACATATCAATCGTTTCCTTTGAATAGATACCCAGAAAGGGTACTGTCGGATCATATGGTAGTTCTCATTTTCATTTTTGGAAGAACCTCCATGCCGTTTTCCACAGTGGCTGCAGCAGTGTGCGTCCCCACCATTAGCGTGCTAGGGCTCCCTTTCCTCCACACCCTCACTTGGTGTCTCTTGCCTTTTTGATGAAAGCCATCCTAACGGGTCTGAGATAATATCTCACTGTGGTTTTGATTTGCATTTCCCAGATGACTGGTGATGTTGAACATTTTTTAATGTACCTGTTGGCCACGTGTATGTCTTCTTTGGAAATCTGTCCGCTCAGGTCCGCTGCCCATTTTTCAGATTGGTGTTGTTGTTTTTATATTGAGTTGTATGGGTTCCTTATATATTTTGGATATGAACTCCTTATAAGATATATTATTTGCAAATACTTTCTGCAATCACATAGGTTGTTTTTTCATTTTGTTGATTGTTTCTTTCACTGTGCAGAAGGCTTTTAGTTTCATGCAGTCCCATTTGTTTATTTTTGCTTTTATTGCTTGTACTTTTGGGGTCTCATCCAAAAACTCATTGTCAAGGAGCTTTTTCCGTGTTTACTTCTAGCAGTTATTTTTTTATGTTTTTAAAAAGTTTTTTTTTAATTTTTACTTTTTAATGTTTATTCATGAGAAAGAGAGAGAGAGAGAGAGAGAGCGAGCATGAGTGGGGAGGGGCAGAGAAAGAGAGGGAGACACAGAAACTAAAGCAGGCTCCAGGCTCTGAGATGTCAGGACAGAGCCTGATGCAGGGCTCGAACTCAGGAACTGTGAGATCATGACCTGAGCTGAAGTCAGACGCTTAACCAACTGAGCCACCCAGGTGCCTCTATGTTTTTTGGGGGGTTTTTGTTTTGTTTTGTTTTTTTTGTTTTTTTGTTTTTTTGTTTTGTTTTGAGACAGAGAGAGACAGAGAGACAGAGTATGAGTGAGAGAGGGGCAGAGAGGGAGACATAGAATCTGAAGCAGGCTCCAGGCTCTGAGCTGTCAGCCCAGAGCCCCACACAAGGCTGGAACTCATGAATCATGAGATCATGACCCGAGCTGAAGTTGGTCGCTTAACTGACTGAGTCTCCCAGGGGCCCTTCTTCTAGGAGTTTTATGGTTTTCGGGTCTTATATTTAAGCCTTCATACCATTTCATGTTAATTTTTGGGAGTGGTAGAAGTTATGGGTCCAATTTCATTCTTTTGCATGTTTTTGCGTGTTTTCCCAGCACCATTTATTGAAGAGATTATTTCTTCTCCATTGACTACTCTTGGCTCTTCTGTCAAATATTAGTTGACTGTATATGTGTGGGTTTATTTCTGGGCTCTCAGTTCTGCTCCATTGGTCTGTATGTCTGTTTTCTCACAACGTTCTTTGTACTTTAGGAGTTCGAGACAACAAAGGCTCATATAAATGTCAAATAATTTGGGGTATTGAGCAATACCCCATGTTTTAAAGACTACATGTGTCACCATTTGTTCATGTTTTCAAT
Organism: Paguma larvata; assembly: GCA_030068075.1. Taxonomy (NCBI): domain Eukaryota; kingdom Metazoa; phylum Chordata; class Mammalia; order Carnivora; family Viverridae; genus Paguma; species Paguma larvata. Next base: position 116,578,475 of record CM057830.1, on the reverse strand, counting down.
TTTCTGTTGTACTCAAGTCCAGTCGTTCATCTATTCCCAGTTTGGGAAGGGGAAAGATATACTGAAAAAAGGGAACAACACTTTGAAGACAGAGCGAGAGGCAGAGAGAGTTTGACTGGTGATCACAGGACACAACAGACTGTCTTTTATGATAATACTTAGGATATTGACATTCAAAGTAGGAGAATCATGCGGAAAAGCTAGAACTTTACTGTGTCTCAGGTAAACGCGGGGATACTAGAGATGAAGATTCAGCACACCCCTGAAAAAAAAACCAAGTGTTCTTTCAATTCTTCAAGGACATTTTGGAAAAATCCCAAGATATGTGGCATCCAAAATGTAACCATAATACTGAAAGGAAGAAAAATATTATGACGGGGTGAAGCTAAATATTAAATTGTTTTCATTTTACTCAAATAGAAGGTTTGTTAATAACTATAATTTTCTTTCTAGTCTTTATATTAAGCTCAAGATCCCCTCCTAAAATTTGAAGTCTCCTTTGTTACTTTAAAATAGCAAATATTTCTTACATTAGCAGGAATATAACCTCCTATAAGGAATATAATCTACTGTAATATGTGTATACATTTTCCCTCTGAGGGCCCCAAACCTGAATTTATTAATATATCAAGTCATTAAAAACATGACTGATTGGCTTAAACAATTAAGAAAATACAGGAGGGAACAATTTTGCATTGGTAGAGAATGGACTAGAAAACTCAATAAGTCATTTCCATTTCCAAGTCAATGATATATTTACAAGCGACATCACGAACATTTGTAGTAATACATAAACGATGACTAAATTAATTATGAATAGTTAAACGTTTATTTATAACTGTCGTCAGCTCCGCATTTCGTAGGAAATCCTTAATCACCCACACTACAAATTGCCAGCCCATCTGACTTCCGCAAGGAAAGCCATTGCTCGCTGAATAAAATATGAAAGGGAAAATGTCAGGCAATCAAACTGGAACGCCCCCGATGATGCCTGCCTTCCTCAAAGCAAACAAAACCTTTCCGTTCCGCAACCACAAATCAGCTTCCATTGGATGCTAACGCTACTGGATCCTGCTGCAAAGCCCAAAGCAATGCTGCAAATTGGGTCAGGACTAAGAGACTTCTTCACGTCGGGGCTCAGCGCAGGGCCCGGCACACCGCAGATGGTATGCAGTTGGCTGTTGAACGGTGCCTCGCGAGGTCACTGTCTCTCCCCAGCCTCCCTGCGGTGACTGCCTCTGTATCGGAGACCGCACGTGGCAAATACGCTCTGCCAAGTCAGCAAAATATTGTTGTCTGCAACAAGTTGTAGGAACTACCACGGAGGGAGAGAGTTCAACTCTTGCTGCTTTTGTCTCTCACCTCGATGCGCGGGACGCGCCCTGTATCAGAATCACCTGGCCCGATCACTTAATTATATTGAAATATACATGGCCACAAAGACGAGACTATATCGCAAAATTTACGGAGCAACCTACTGGATTTATAGATCGCTGAGGTCTGTGTACATTTAACAGAAGTGTTAACTTGTCTAATAATATACTTTGTCAAGAAAGCCACCAAGACAGACTCGCACAGAACCACAACACAGCCCTCTTTGTTGTCCTGTTGTCAACGAAGACGTGCAGCTGAGTATATATAAAGCGACCTCATTGATTCCACTTTGACTGTACTTTTAATGTTTTTAGTTGCTGAAAGGAACACTAGAAGAGGAATATAGCTTTAAAATCCCATGCAGTTTAAAGAGAACAACGCTGAACAGTTCTGAGTCTCTTTATCATCCCAATAACAGTGACATGTTTTAAAAAGACTTTGAAAGGATGCATATAAATTTTGTCAGTCTGTCTCCTCAGGATGTTCAAAGAACACCACCGAAATGAAAACAACATTAATTTACACTTGCTTGGCATAAATACGTACTCATCTCGGTGAACTTCCTTACTGTAGGGCAGTTCCATAGCATTTTAGTCTTTGGGTCTCAAAACAACTCTCAAGGTTACATACTTTCTGTTCCTGTCCTTTGATGGATGGCATTCTAGCCTAGGTCAAAGTCAGCCCACTCTGAAGGCCCAGCAATGATATTTTCAGGGGAGCACGTGAGCAAAGCCTTTTATTTTTATCTCCTTCCTTGAACAATATCTCCTCTGTGCTGGAAGCTAGGTTTCAAAGATAAAGCATCTGAGGTTTCTGCTCTTGAGCGCCAACCCCTAACCCTATTCCTAATCATTACCCCAACTCTGTCTTCCTCACGGTCAAGGTATGCAAATGCATGAGTGACAATGAGCTTAAAAAAATGGCAAGTAGAATAATATATTATACTACAACCTGCCAAACATCAGTCAAGAAGGCAATCTGAAAGTTTGGTTTAAAAAGGGAACCAAAAAACAGTGGAAAATACTGAATTCTAATAGTGTTACCCTGTCCTTGATCTAAGACTTAGCCTGTGAAAATCGAATTAACACTCTTTATAATAGTCTTGATTCTTTTCTATAATAAACCTTTTTAAAAATAATAATCTTAAACTCTAGTCTGCTACAGTGTGGGGGCTAAGAACATGGATTCTGGATCAGACCGCCTGGGTTCGAATCCTAGTTATAACGTTAACTAGCTGTGTGGCCCTGGCCAAGTTACTTAACTCTAAGATACCTCTGTTCCCTCTTTGGAAAGACGAGGACAATAGCACACACATACCTCGGAGGGTTATACGAGAAGGAAATGAGTTCATATGGGTGAAGCGTTTAGAACGGGGCCAGGCACGGAGTAAATGCCGCATACGGTTGGCAGCATCTTTAAGAATATATACTCCTCTCTCCTCAGCATTTTGGTCTTTAGTTAATAATTATCCCTTTTGCCCACGGGCTCATTCATCACTGCTTCACGTACTCCACAAACATTCTCCTCGACACTCGGCATACTCTCATAACTCTGCTAGAAGCTAGGGTCTCAAAGATGAAGTCTATAAGGCCCCTGTCTCATTACCCTATCACCGTGACTCGCTCAGATACGCAAACCCATAAATTACAACGCAGTGGGGCCAGCGCTAAGATACCGGCCCGAATAGCACGACTCGGTGCCCTTAATTCTTCATCTCTGATGTTCACTGGCTTTCTAGTTCCCTCTTTCTGCATCCACCAAATATTCATTCGACAAAGCGTCTCCAGCTACTACTTTTTGGCAGACACCGCTTCCAGCATTTGAGATACACCAATGAGCCAAACGGACAGAAATAAATCCCTGTCCATGGATCTTAGACTTTAATGGGAGGCACGAGGCAGACAGTAAATTAACAAGTTAATTCTATGTGTTAGAAGGTTATAAGTTCTAAGGGAAAAATACAGCACAGGCAGAGGCCCGCTTGAGTGGAGTCACCTTGTAAATGGGAGTGACAGAGGTGGGGCGGGGAGGGGAGCAAATAATTAAAATAAATAAACGAGGCTGGACCTCACCGAGATGGTGAGGCTTGAGAAGAGCCGAAGGAGCAGCGGAGGCTCAGATGACATTTGGGCGAAGAGTGTGTGTCCTGGGAGGAGCTGGATGGGCAGCTTCGTGTGAGCAAGGAGGGGAGTCAGGAGGGTCACAGGAGGGAAGGCCTGAGACGTAGTGGGGTCTCTGGGTCATATTAGTGGGCTCGGTGGCCACTGCGGTGACTTTAAGTGAGTTGGGAGATCACAGGAGGACTGCAGCAGAGGAGGGCTGTGCTCTGATTGACATTTTATCAGGATCTCTCCGGGCTCTTTGGGAGGAATAGTGTGTAGGGAGAAGGGGGCAGAAAGAGCAGGAGCACTTAGGAAGTTGGGACAGCAAAGTAGCTGAGAGACGACGGTGGCTCGGATCAGGCTGGACGATGCGGCAGGTGCCGAAACGATTAGATCGTGGACTATGTTTTGAAAGTACAGCCAAATAGGACTTCCTGGTGGCCTGGACGTGAGATGCGGGTGGTGAGGTATCAGAGGGAACCGCAGGGATTTTGGCCTGAGCGACCGGAAGAATAGCCCATTGGGGGCAGGGGAGTGGAGAAGATTAAGATCATAGTCTGGGAGCTGCTGAATTAGAAACTTCTCCTAGCAATCCCAGCGGAGATGCCAGCTAGCCGGTTGGACAGATGAGTCTGGGCTTCTAGAAGAGTCCCCAGTGGAGGATCCATCGGGACAAAGATGATACTTAAAGCCACGAGATCATCACGCATAAAGTGTAGACAGAGAAGACTTTCGGCTCTGATTGTTTTGCCCACATGCGTCATGAAGGGAAAGTAGCCACGTTTGTACTTCAAATCTGTGGCCATACATACCGAGAACGTAGGGGTGCAGTGGAAAAGCACGGAGATAAGAATGAGGAAAGTTGATAAGCTGATCTCGGGGAACTGACTCCTGTGTGCACGAGCAAATCCCTCCAACTCGGAGTCTCAGTTTGCTTATCCGTGAAGATGGGCATAGTAACACCTGCCCTGCCCACTCCACGTACTGGCGGGAGTCTTGAACGAGACTGTGAAGAGTGAAGTGTTTGTAAGCTGAAAAGCAGCGCCCACGAGCACAGACTAGCGTCACCTCTGACACCCAGGCTGCAGAGCGAGTGCTCACGCTCGCCTGCGCTGCTCTGGCCATGGGCCGCTCGAGACGGCTCGCCCTCCTCCAAAGGCTGGTCTCTCGGTGTCTCTGCCAAGTCACGAGACCCTGTGTTCTAGGCCCAGGACTCTGTGTGCGTCCGAGCACTCCGACGGAGCTGGGGAGAAGGGGGCCGATCGGCTCGTCGTTCTCGCCTGCCGTCGCCCCCCTCCCCTCCCGTATCTGGAGACTGCACTCCAGCTAAGTCGGGACGGGAAATGGACTCGCCACCGAACCAGAGGGCCTGCACTAGAGCGACCGAGGGCCGACGCGAGGACCAATAAAGAAGTGTGCCATTTCCCTCCTTCGACAGGGAGGGCACTGTGGCTCGGAGGGCTGAGGCGACTTGCTCGTGGTCACAGGACGGTTAAGTGGCAAAGCCTTCAGGTTTGCTTGCCACCGGATAGACAAAGGGCTTGCAGCTCTTGCCCACAGGGAGCACCTGACGCCCTTTAATTTGGGCAGCAGCTGGCCACGTACCGCTGAGCATGTGCCAGCAAATACCCACGGATCTGCCGGAGGCTTGTGCACCGGCAATAAGTAGTAAGGATTTTCAGTCTTAAAAAAAAAAGAAAAAAAAAAGTTAGGTCTCCGCTCGAGAGTCTTACTCTCCGTCTTTGGTTGTTGGGTGGGGAGCAGACGGGGCTGGGGGTGGGGGGCAGCATGGCTACCCAACCCGCAGAGTGAAGCTTCGGAGATGGGACGTTGCCTATCTCGCCACCAGAGACCAACAGAAATAACTGCCTGCGGGGCTGAGATGTCACACCGAGATTTCAGATGAAAGCGCAGGCCAGGAAGTGGCTTCTGAAGCAATAGAAAGTCTATAAAGCCAGCTTGCAGCCTTTCCTGTGCGCGCGCGCGCGTGTGTGTGCGCAAGGGTACATACGTGTCCGGGAAAGCAGGCACGGAGCGGAAAGGCAATATTAAGTGAAATGGATCTATTAGTAGATTCGTTCTACCTACAAGGAAAAGGTCTCTTCCCTGATGAAGTAACCACAGCTCTTCCAACTCGATGTGATCTTAAAGATTACAGCGGCGACTTTTTCTTCTGCGCTGAATTTCTAAAACGTGGGTGCCCGGGGGAGCCCTTAAAAGGTTGTGGCAGATTCCATGAGTATACAACCCACTATGCATAGTATTCTAGTACCAGGCCTGAAAAGCAACGCAAACCTTGCTTTGGTTTTTTGTTTGTTTGTTTGTTTGTTTTTTCCTTTCGTGTCATCGTAGAGGTGGGACACCTCACACAGATAATAACGATAAGTTGCCGAGTTGAGAGTGGTTCTGATTTTTCTTTACCTGTAATCCTTAGGATTGTGGGAGGAAACGTAGCATGGTGGAATCAGAGACCTCAGCTTGACTCCTGATTCTGCCCTTTATTTGCTGTGTGACCTTAAGCAAGTGGCTTAACCTCTCTGAACTTCCATTTCCTTCTCTGACAATGGCAGTGGCCTCCTTGATCAGTTTGTGGTAAGGATTCAATGAGATCACACCACGCGGAGCCACTATCCGCGTGCGCGGAGCACAGTAGGTCCTCACTGAGCGGCGGCTCTCAACACCCTTATTGCTAAATCTTTGGATGGAGCTCAACCCGGTAGCCCTATCAGTGTTAAATGCTTACCGGGTCACAAAATACAGAGGAAATTTTCCCTCCCTCCTGACTGATGTTTCCGTTCTATTTGTATGTAACCCCAAGACCTCCCCTCCTGTTATTCTCAATACAGACGCCAGACTGATCTCGTAAAAACTGCTCTGCCCGAAACCCCGCCGTGGTTCCTATAGCGCAAAAGTAAAAGTCCATTCGTCACGAGGTCCCTAAGGTCCACCCCAGCCTGACCACCCGCGACTTCTGCAACCTCAACTCCTGCTACTTTCCTCTCTCCTTACCCCCACCGTCTCCTCCTGCCTGTCTCCCAATGGGCTACGTAGACCCCTGCCCCAGGGCCTTTGTACTTGCTGTTCTCTCTGCCTGGAATTCTCTTTTCCCAAATAGTCGCTTGGTGTGCTCCCTTGTTTCTCTGAGGGCTCTGCCTGAACACCACGCTGTCTGTGAGGCCCTGGCTAGCACCCTGGCCTTCTCCGGCCTCCCGCCTGCATTCACCCTTCTCCGTCGTAACTCATCATCGGACACACTTTCTAGCGTTCTTGCTTACTTGTTTCTCGCTTTCCCCTGTAACCGTATGTAGACTCCCCGAGGACAGGCATTCAGGCTTTGTTGACTAGTCTATCCCGAGTGCCTAGAACAGTGCCTGGGCCGTGGTAAGAATGCCGTACACATCTGTTATACGAATGATTAGGAAGAGAGCAAAGAAATCACTCGCAGTACCTTTCGGAAAAGTGAAAATGTAATAATTAACCGTGTGCATCCGGTGTCTCAGAAATGACTCCGGTAAGTCCTGAAAGCAGTCGACCGCTGAAGCAGGGTAACTCGGTGAGTGTTTCTGGACTGCCGATGTGAATGACGTATCTGGCAACAGAGACAAGCTGGGGTATAAACGAAGCTGAATCCGGTGGGACCCATATCTAGGCCCAGAAAGCCGGCGTTCTAAACTCAGTGCGGAGAGAGCTGGGAAATTTGCTAGAGGCCCTTTTTGTAAAAAAGTTTATTTATTTATTTTTGGAGAGAGAGAGAATGGAGGGAGCAGCAGAGAGAGAGGGAGAGAGGGAGGGAGAGAGGGAGGGAGAGAGAGAGAGAGAGAGAGAGGGAGCGAGCACGTGAGCAGAGAACAGGCAGAGAGAGAGAGAGAGAGAGAGAGAGAGAGAGAGAGAGAATCCCAAGCAGGTTCTGCACTATCAGTGCAGAGCCCCATATTGGGCTCGAACTCACAAATTATGAGATCACAACCTGAGCCGAAATCAAGAGTTGGATGCTTCACGGATGGAGCCCTCCGGGCGCCCCTTTGCTAGAGGTTCTTGAGGAGAGTCTACCCGGCGTGAAGGCCGACCTCTCCCCTGAGAGGCCGTAGAGGCACAGAGCCTCAGGCCCCTCCCCAAGCATCTGTACTTGAACATGATCCCCAGATAATATGGCTGCACACGGAAGGACCGAGGTAGAGGGCAGCGTTCAAGAGCTTTCCCTTGGGGTCCGAATCGCTGGCGCTACCACGCACTCACTATGGGACTTTGGACAAATCGTGCAAACTCCCTGAACCTCAGTGTCATCACCTGCAACACTGGGGTCCTGAAAGCACCTAAGTCAACGGCAAAGAAGAAGAATTACAACAAACAATGGGCGACATGTATTGTGCACGTGCCGGGCAATGTTCTAAGCATATTTATGAGTGTTGAATATATTTATTTAACCCTCGCCATAAACTTGGGCGGCCTGTGCCCCCGTCATTCCCATGTCACAGATGAGGAGAGGGATGCTTGGATGGGGAAGTGACACTCAGCCGCCGCTCAGCTAGGAAGGCGCAGGGCCCGGCACGCACTCGCCCTGGTGCGGGACCCACAAGAAGGGTTCCATGACTGGTGGCCGCCACCGGGCTCTTTCTGCCCGTGTCCAGACCCGCGCCCCACGATCCTTTCCATGAGTTTGTTGCTTCGCTCCCGCCTTTTCTACGCCCCGCCACCGCCGATGGCTCCTCGCCCCGCGCCTCTCCGCCCCAGAACCAAGCGCTGACTCCTGGGCTCAGGGTCTCCAGAGAGTCACCCGGCCCCTCTGCCCTCCGCATCTGGCGACCGCCCTCGAGTTCTCTCCCCTGGCTGCCTTCCTCCGCCTCGGGCTCGCGGGGCCTCTAGGACCCTACCACCCTGCCTTCTTAAACTGCTCCAGGGGAGCCTGGGGGGCTCAGTCGGTTGAGTGTCCAAATTTGGCTCAGGTCATGATCTCACAGTTTGTGGGTTCAAGCCCCGCGACGAGCTCTGAGCTGTCAGCACAGAGCCTGCTTCGGATTCTGTGTCTCCCGCTCTCTCTCTGCCCCTCCCCTGCTCACACTCTGTCTCTCTCTCTGTCTCTCGAAAATGAATAAATGTTAAAAAAAAACAAATTTAAACCACTCCATCCTTCAGCAGCAATGCAGTCCGGCGTGCCTCCTGGAAGGACGCGGTGGCCAGGGCTGCCGGCGCGACCGCCTGTCACTCGACGTGGTCCCTGCACACGAGTCTGTGCGCGAGTCAGCAAGTGCGGGAGAACGTGTGCCCGTGAGTGTGATGGAGGGGGGGGTCTGTGAGAGTGTGTGCCGGGGGGGGGGGTGGATGAACAGGAGGACTTAATAATAAGCCAAAATACTGTCCAAAACACATAGAGTCGCTGGTGCCTGTTCACTTCACGGAAGGACTCCTCATGTGGACGAATCACTTCCTTTAACGGTTCTGGCGTCAGCAAGCCGAGGGCCTTGCAAATGTCATTCGCTTGACACCTGATATGTCAGGAGTGAGAGTACCACCCGGCGTGCGGTTTATAGGACACCTACGTACATAAGCACACGGAAGAACACACGCTCGCACGCCTCGATAAGGCCATCCTCGCCTCGCCTTATCTGGAAGGTGTGTCCGTGAAGCTTTAGCTACAAACCTAGGCAGTGGGCACGATTTGGCGGCGGGCTGTACTTTGCGGACTCCTGTCACGAGGACTAAAGAGCGTAACTTCGACGGCGCGCTACGCATCCATTTGAAAGATGGAGATGGGCGTACGGGGATACAAAGCCACCCAAGACACACCGAGAGAAGCGACAGAAATCAGGCGCAGAACTCTGCATGGGATTCTCCCTTTTTTGTAATATACACCCCTCCCCCCCCCACGCAAACGCAGCGCAAGGCGTGTAGGAAACAGACACGAAATGGTTAACAGGGAGCGCTCCCTCCGGTGGCGTGGGACGAAGGGGGACGGGCACTGTCCGTGTCGCCGCGTCAGTGTAGTCCTGATGAATTTTTAAAAGACCAAGCACAGGTGCATAGCCAGAAAACCAGTACAGCTTTTAAAGTTCGTACGCATGGGGGCGCCCGAGCGGCTCAGTCGGTGAAGCACCCAACTCTTGATTTCCGCTCCGGTCCTGGTCTCGCAGAGATCGAACCCCGTGTCGGGCTCCAGGCTCAGCGAGGAGCCTGCTTGGGATTCTCTCTCTCCCCCTCTCTCTCTGCCCCTTCCCTGCTTGGTCACACGTGCGTGCTCTCTCTCTCTCTCCCTCAAAATAAAGAAACATTTAAAAAATAAAATAGTCTGCATGGATTTTGAAAACTGCAGATCCTTCTGGAAATGCTATTCTTAATATTACGATGCTATACATGGGAGAAAACTACTGCTCTGTGGGTATAGCCATTTCGCTCTCACTTGGCGCTGAGTTTTGTGAGGACAGGGACTGCGCGCGCGCACACACGCGCACACGCACCCACACGTGCATGCACACACGCACACGCGCACACACACGCACGCACACACACGCACACACACGGTAGAGTCGAGCTGAGAAATGTGCACGCCGTGTGGACCGCTGGGGCATAAAGGATGCCTGGATTAGTGTTGAGCGGGAGGATTTGTTTTCAGAAACAGCAAAAAGGTCCTAGCTTCATGTGCAAAGGCCAGGTCGGAAGCCCCACACCACTGGGTGTTTATTAGAAATGTCAGACTGTCACACAAAGGTGCCTGCTGTTCGCCACGTTATATTTGTGTCGTCTCTTCTTTAAAAATAACCCTGCAGCAAGTCGGCATGAAAAAATACATGTGACATAGATCTAGATGGGTCAGGACAGAAATATAGGAGAGACAGAAACGTGTCATTTATTTCTAACCCGAGGTTGGCCTGTGGCTCCTTCACTCCCGCCAACCCACCTGGCGAGACAGACCGTTCCCCGGGTCCTTCGGTGATTCGTTTTGAAAACTGACCCACGATTGGAAGTCCTTCGGCCCAGGGAGAACATCTTATTTCACTTTCTGTACCTAGATTTTCGTTCTGTCTCTGATCCTTGGCTGTGTCAGCTTAAGTAAGTTACATCCCCTCTCTGGTTTATAATATCATATCCGCTTACTAGCTGTGGCCCCCTGGGGATGTAGGATCCTGGAAAAAATGGCCCGGCCTCCCTGTGCCTCAGTTTTACTATCTGTAAAATGGACACAGCACTCATCCCTTCCTCCTAGGAAGACCAGACGGAGAGCCGAGCTGGCATAGCCCATCTCGAAGGCCTTACCCCGACAGGCCAGTCTTTCCTGCTATGAAATGAAAATGTGTAAATCTCTTTTCAGGAATTTCTTTAGGAGGAAGAAACAAAGACAGACAATTGAGCTTCCGGAAGGTATTTCTTCATGCTCCACACGTGGGCTGCATGATGTTCGTATCGCCCTACCCCTCCAAAGAAAGGATATTACATTGGTAGGTTTATAACGCATCCCCTACATGCACCGAGAAGGTTGGGGCAAAAACGAGCACGTGCTAAGAGACATATGTCCTAGGGGGACCCAACAATAGGCAGATCCTATGTTGGGGGGGGGAGGGCAGGATAGGTCAAGAGACTTGAGTTTGGGTTTGCGCTCTGCCAATCAGCTTGCCGCACAACCGGACCTGAGTCCCTTCCCTTCGCTAGTGGCTCTGTTGGTTGGTCTCGAAAGGCTTTTCCAGCACTCATGTGATAGGGTACCATGCTGTCCAGGAATAACTCAAACATCTGCTCTTTAATCATGGGCCTGTTCCTGGAAAACATCATTGCTGCATTGCATCTTAAACATTTTCTGGAAGCAGGCACCCTCCTACGCTGTTGGTGGGAATGCAAACTGGTGCAGCCACTCTGGAAAACGGTGTGGAGGTTCCTCAAAAAAATGGAAATAGAACTACCCTATGATCCAGCAATAGCACTGCTAGGAATCTACCCAAGAGACACAGGAATGCTGATGCATAGGGATACGTGTACCCCAATGTTCATAGCAGCACTTTCGACAATAGCCATATCATGGAAAGAGACCAAGTGCCCATCAACTGACGAATGGATAAAGAAGATGTGGTACATATATACAATGGAGTACTACGTGGCAATGAGAAAAAATGAAATCTGGCCATGCGAGCAACATGGATGGAACTGGAGGGTATTATGCTAAGTGAAATAAGTCAGTCAGAAAAAGATTGATACCATATGTTTCCACGAATAGGTGGACTTTGTGAGACTAAGCAAAAACCAGGGGGAGGGGAAGAGGGGAAGAAAAAAAAGACACAGAGAGGGAGGGAGATAAAACATAAGAGACTCTCAAAGACTAAGAACAAACTGAGGGAGGGGGGTGAGGGAGGGGTGAGAGGGGGTGACGGACATTAAAGAGGGCACGTGTTGGGATGAACACTGGGTGTTATATGTAAACCAATTTGAAAATAAACTATTATTATGAAAAACAATTTTTCTGGAGAATATAAAGGAGTGAGAGCAGGGACCATTAAGCAAGAGGATGTTTGCTCATCTTTTTTTTTTTTTTTTTTACGGTTTTATTTTAGTTTTGAGAGACATAGAGACAGAGTGTGAGCAGGGGAAGGGCAGAGAGAGAGGGAGACACAGAATCTGAAGCAGGCTCCAGGCTCTGAGCCATCAGCACAGAGCCCGACGTGGGGCTTGAACTCACAGACCGCGAGATCATGACCTGAGCCGAAGTAGGCCGCTCAACCGACTGAGCCACCCAGGTGCCCCTCTCATATTTCTTCACAGGGATCCTCACCCTCCAGCTTTCCTCCTCGTACTTCAGATTCGATGAGGGATGTCCGTTCTATTTTTCCCCAACCAGTGGCACAGACGGTAAATAAACTTGCATCCTTGCAACTGGCTGTGTAAAAACACCGACGGATTACAACTCACACTCTGCTGTGCAAATTAATCAACTGGGTATACATTCGTGTAAGCGTCCACATAGAGGCACCAATCTCTCCTTTTTCTTCTCTCTCCTTCCCTCCCGTCCAGTCCGCCCACTCCCCCATTCCATGCCCTGTTGCCCTTTAAGAAGTGACCTTCCCTTCTCGTTAAGTGCCACCAACATTCTCAAACAGCACATGCCATGACTGATAAAATGATAACGAGCCAACTCCACGGCCTCCAAGCTCCAAGCTATTGCTGGAGCTCAACTCCACGGCGATCAGACATTTTTCCATGACTTTCCAAGAGCCACGCTTGCCTCCCTTTGTGGTTCTCGGCAAAGGAGACCTATTGTGGGTCTAAGGCCGAGCGGGGTGGGCAGGGGGGCAGCCGCGTGAAGAGACTTGCACGTGTTTCATTCGCTTCCCCTTCCTCCCCCTCGGACTCTGGAGGTTTCCCCGCATGGTCCTGGCACCTGCTGCGACAGTCTTTACGCTGGAAGTGGGGAGGTCTGACAAGTCCCCACCGCGAGCACATTGTTACCTCCTGCTCTCTCTCTCTCCGTGTTCACCTTTCCTTCTCCTTTGGATCTTTTATCCTTTTCATTTCCCGATGATTTGGGCACTCTGAACTTTTCAAAACTGTTCCATTTCCCATTTGTCTCTCTGTGCCCTGACCATCGTCACCATCACCAGAGTTCACGGTCACTGAGAACTTATTCTTTTCTGAAGTTTACGTATTTATTTTGAGAGAGAGACACTGCAAGTCAGGGAGGGGCAGAGAGAGAGAGGGAGAGAGAGAATCCCAAGCGGCCTCCTCACTGTCAGCACGGGGCTCGAACTCACGAAACCACGGCATCATGACCTGAGCCAAAACGGAGTCGAATGCTGAACCACCTGACCCCCCGGGCGCCCCTACTGAGCACTTATTATAGGCCCGGCTCCGGGCTAAACCTTTACTTTCGTGACCCGGCATTTACCTCACCAAACCCGCGTCAGGAAAGGTACCATTAGGGGCCCAGGTCTGTAGATGAATCAGCTGACGCAGAGTTTACCTATCTTGCCTAAGGTCACCTAGCTAATAAGACAGAACCAGGATTCGGGACCGGATCTCTCCAGATGCCAAAGCCCGTGCCCTTCACCACCACGCTCTATGGCCTCAATCACTGTCATATCATGTGACGTAGAAAACATGGGCCCCAATATTCTGGTTTAGATTTATCGGTGGACTGCACGGGCGTTTTCAGTCATGCCGGCAAAGTCTGCTGAACGAAATCCAAAATGCCTAGGAGTTACTTTAATTAGAACCACGTGAGACCTACAGAAAGCGAGCAGTAAAACGGTGCCGAGGACGATATGAAAAACCCACCCGAGGAAGAGGGAAGACGCACCCCGTTCCTGAACCGGAAAGCCGAATGTGACAGAGAGAAACCAATTTGGTCTCAAATTAGTTGTAATTTTAGTTGCGTTCCCATCAAAATGCCAACAGGATTCTTGCGGGAATTTGACAAAAGCATCCTAAGATTTAGGAGGAAAAACAAATGAAAGAAAATTGCATAGAGAACTTCGTAAAAGAAGAGTAATGAAGGGGAACTAGCCTTATCAGATATTAAATTTTTTATTTAGAGGCCACTGCATTCAAACTGCATGCTTTAAATCTGTAACTCTGTAACTTTAAAGCCCCAGGAGGCTGGAACAAATTTAGATATACAAATCAAGGAAATCGTATACAACCTCCATGCTCATTCTACGATGGATATGAAACTAATACATGACAAAGGAGGCATCTCAGATCAAGAGGAAGAAAAAGGTTATTCATAAATGGTCTTGGGACAGGTGGTTAACTATCTGGGGGAAAATAAACAAAATTCTTAGAACATACCATGAAGTAATTCCTAGGTAGATTATGAGATTAAATGGTAAGAAAATTCAAGCCATAAAACTAGAAGAAAACAGAAATAAATATTTATCAAATCTCTAGTAGAATAGGAATTTCTAAATTTGGAAGTAATATAAAAAATAATTTAGAATAGTAATGAATTTGACTTTATACATACTAAAAACTCCTCTAAAACAACCAAAGCATTCAAAGTTAAAAGGCAATTTGCAAACTGATAAAAAATATTTTCATAATAAATAAAGCAAAGGATTTAATATATAAATATTATAAATCTATAAGGAAAATACTAATTCTCAAATAACTGGACAAACTACTGAACACATATTCACTGGACGCATTCGACATTTCAAGAAATGTGCTAGGCATTGAGGAACGTTGGGTTTAAAACAACTAATCCGCCTCATGAAAATTATACAAATGGTTCCCATACTCATGAAGTTTAGTCTCTAGTGGATGAACGACAGAATAATTTCTTTAAACAAACAATAAAAAACGATGGCGGGTCCTACGAAGGAAGAGACCATGGTGCCATAACTGAGAATAATAGGTAGGATGGGGCGGACATCTCAAAGCGAAGAAGCCAGGGAAGATAGTTCTGAGATGACACATTAACGGAAATGTATGGGTGACAAGGAACTAGACAAAGGAAGACCAGGAGAAATGGCAATTCACAGAAAAGGACGATGCAAAGGCACTGAGGAGGAGAAACTCGGGGCGTTTGATTCATTGAAAGAAGATCATTTGGATTTGGAAGCAGTGAAAGAGTGACGGGAATGGGAGGAGGTGAAAGTGGAGAGGGGGGCAGAGCTTGACCAGGCAGGGGCTTGTAGGCCACGGTTCTATTCTAAGTGCAATGGAAACACATTCCCATTTTTATTTTTTGAATAGGGAATACATCCGCACGATTTGAAACTCCAAACAACAAAAAAAGGGTTTATTGTGATGAGTCTGTCTCTCACCCCTGTACTACCCGCGGATACTTCCTGCTACTCAACTACAAGTAATCATTTTCAGGGCGCCTGGGTGGCTCAGTCAGTTGAGCAGCCGACTTCGGCTCAGGTCATGATCTCACTGTCTGAGTTCGGGCCCCTGCGTTGGGCTCTGTGCTGACAGGTCGGAGCCTGGAGCCTGCTTCAGATCCTGTGTCTCCCTCTCTCTTTGCCCTTCCTCTGCTCACGCTCTGTCTCTGTGTCTCTCAAAAATAAATAAATGCTAAAAAAAAATTAAAAAAAAAAACAAGTAATCATTTTCATTTGTTTCTTAGGAATCCTTTCAGTTTTGATGCAGATACAAATGTACATTGTTGATTTGTCTCTATGTCATATGCCGAAAGTTTTCTATCTTTTGGACATACTACTTACTCCATACATTGATTTTTTTTCACGTAATAATACCTTGGAGCTCTTTCCATTTCATTACACGGCTGCCTTCCCCATTCATGTGTATAGCTGTGTAGTATTTCATCATGTGGTTGCAGCTTTAACTAGATAAAGACTTTTATCACATAATGATTTATCTTCTAGAAAGATAATAATGGATGCTGTGTAGAGAATGGCTTGGAAGGTGCAACGAGAGTTCAAAACTACTGTCATACCCGAGTAAAAGAGGACATTTGCTAAGTCCAAGGACTAGCAATAGAGATATATAAAAGACAGGAAACCATCAATATCCTAGAGGAGAAAACAGGCAGCAAACTCTTTGACCTTGACCACGGTAACTTCTTACTGGACACGTTGCCAAAGGCAAAGGAAACCAAAACAAAAATGAACTCTTGGGACCTTATCAATATAAAAAGCTTCTGCACAGAGAAGGAAACGATCAACAAAACTAAAAGGCAGCCTACAAAATGGGAGAAGATATTTGCAAATAACATATCTGATAAAGGGTTAGTATACAAAATCTATAAAGAACTTACCAAACTCAATACCCAAAAAACAAAAAATCCAGTTAAGACATGGGCAGAAGACATAAAATAGACATTTCTCCAAGGAAGACATTCAGATGGTCAATAGACACATGAAAAGATGCTCAACATCGCTCATCATGAGGGAAATACGAATCAAAACCATGATGAGATACCACCTCCCACCTGTCAGAATGGCAAAAATCAACAACACAAGAAACAACAGGTGTCGGCGAGGGTGCAGAGAAAGGGGAAACTCTTACGCTGTTGGCGGCAATGCAAACTGGGGCAGCCACTCTGGAAAGCAGCATGGAGTTCCCTCAAAAAGTTAAAAGTGCAACGACCTATGATTCAGCACTTGCACTACTAGGTATTTACCCAAAGGAGACAAAAATACAGATTTGAAGGGACACATGCACCCCGATGTTTACAGCAGCATTATCTATAGTAGTCAAATTATGGAAAGAGCCCAAATGTCCATCAAGTGATGAACGGATAAAGAAGATATGATGTGTGCGTGTGTGTGCGTGCGTGTGCGTATGTGTGTGTGTGTGTGTGTGTGTGTGTATAATGACTATTATTCAGCCATCAAAAGGAAGGCAATCTTGCCATTTGCAATGACATGGATGGAACTAGGGCGTATTATTTGAAGGGAAATAAGTCAGGCAGAGAAAGACAAAGACCATATGATTTCACTAATATGCGGAATTTAAGAAACAAAACAGATGAACATATGCAAAGGGGAAAAAAGAGAGGGAAACAAACTGTAAAAGACTCTTTATAATAGAGTGAACTGAAGGGTGATGGAGGAAGGTGGGGGATGAGCTAAAAAGTTATGGGTATTAAGGAGGGCACTTGTGCTGAGCATTAGGTGTTATATGTAAATGATGAAACACTAAATTCTACTCCTGAAAACAATATGACACTATAAGTTAACTAGCTGGAATTTCAATAAAAATTTGAAGAAAAAAAAAAAAGAACAGAAAATAAATAAATAAATAAATAGAGAAACTAGGAAGAGGGAGTATGTGAAAACTGGACTTTCCAATGAACTTTTCTGTAAACCTAACATTATCATTAAAAAAGGGCAGAGGCACCTGGGTGGCTCAATCAGTTAAGTCTCCGACTTCGGCTCAGGTCACGGTCTCACGGTTCGTGGGTTTGAGCCCCATGTCGGGCTCTGTGCTGACGGCTCAGAGCCTGGAGCCTGCTTCGGATTCTGTGTCTCCCTCTCTCTCTGTTCCTCCCCTGCTCATATTCTGTCTGTCTCTCACTCTCAAAACTAAAAATAAACATTAAAAAATAAAGGCTACTATTTTAAACTGTTTTTTAAATTTATTTGTTTTGAGAGAAAGAGCATGAGTGGGAGAGAGGTAGGGAGAGATGGGAGAGAGAATCTCAAGCAGGCTCCGCACTGTCAGTGTACAGCCCAATGTGGGGCTTGATCCCATGAACCATGAGATCATGATCTGAGCTTAGATCAAAAGCTGGACATTTAACTAACTGAGCCACCCAGGCACCCCAAAGCTACTATTTTTTTAAAAGCAAAAAAAAAAAAAAGTGGGTCGATTCAACATATAATGTAGGGTAGAACAGACCAGATTTGGTGATGGACTGGGCGTGAGAGGTAAGGGAAAGGGAAGCATGAAGGCTGACTCCCTAGCTTTGAGATGGAGCCACTGGTTGAGAACGGTACCATTGCTAAAATGGCCAAGACTGGAAGCAGCAAGTGGGGGAAGGGGAAGTCAAGAGCTCTGTGCAGACCTGTTGGGTTTGAGATGCCTCTGAAACATTCGGGTTGAGATGTCAAGTAGGCAGCTCTATTTGTGGACCTGGATCTTGAAGTTTGTGCTAGAGATATAAACATGAGAGACATTACATGTTAGTATCCAGTACATACAAAGAACTTCTAAAACACCCCAAAACACAAGTAATCCAATTAAAATATGGACGGAAGACATGAAGGGACATTTCTCCAAAGAAGACATTCAGATGGCCAACAGACACAAGAAAAGATGCTCAACATTATTCATCATCAGGGAAGTTAAAATCACAACTACAATGAGATATCCCTTCATACCCATCAGAATGGCCAAAATCAACATAGGAAACAACAGGTGTTGGCGAGGGTGTGGAGAAAGGGGAACCCTCTCCCACTGTTGATGGAAATGCAAACTGGTGCAGTCATTCTGGAAAACAGTAAGGAGGTTCTTCAAAAAGTGAACAGAACCACCCTACAGTCCAGCAGTCACACTACTGGGTATTTACACAAAGAACACATAAACGCTAATTCAAAGAGATACATGCACCCTTATGTTTACAACAGCATTATCTACAATAGCCAAGATATGGAAACAGTCCAAGTGTCCATCTATAGAGGGACGGATAAAGAAGATGTGGTATATATATACAATGGGATACTACTCGGCCATAAAAAAAGAATGAAATCTGGCCGTTTGCAGTGATATGGATGGAGCCAGAGAACATCATGCTAAGCAAAGTAAATCGGTCATAGAAAGACAAATATCATGTGATTTCAGCCATACGTGGAATCTAAGAAACAAAACAAATCGGCAAAGGGAAAAAAAAAAAAAGAGAGAGAAGTCAAGAAATAGACTCTTAACTACAGAGAAGGCACTGATGGTTACCAGAGGGGAGGTGGGTGGGGGGATGGGGGACACAGGGGATGGGGACTAAGCAGTGCACTTGTCCTGATGAGCACCGGGTGATGTATGGAAGGGTTGGATCGCCATACTGTACACCTGAAACTAATATAACACTGTGTGCTAACTAACTGGAATCAAAATTTTTAAAAAGAAATGTGGGAGACATTTGTATGTCATTTTTATCTAATGGCATGGCAATGGGTAAAGTCACCAAAAATGTGAATGCGAAGCAAGAGAGGAGGAGGAAGCCAGCAGCCGTGCAGACTCCCCAAATTTGATGGTCATATAAAGAGAGCTACGTTGACGAAGGAGACTAAGAACGAGCGGGAAGTGAATCAGGGGAAGCAGGGGAATGCGGTAACGGAGAAGCCAAGGGAAGTGAGTGTTTCAAGAAGGAAGTGGTTGACTGTGTGGGCTGATGCCGATAGGTCAAAACAGATGAGAACAAATAATGGCAAGTAAAAAAAAAAAAAAAAATCAAAGAACAAAATTGTAAACACCCTTAATTATATATGTGTGTGTTTATACACACATACACACATATAGACATATGCAAATATACACCTACACACACAAATATATATACACACACGTACATATACAATGACGCATAGAAAAGTCACAGTGCAGAGACAATAAATGAAAGGAAATATGTAATAATATTATCAATATTCAACTTTCAGAAGTCAGGTTATAGGATTCCCTTACTTTTTTTCTGTATTTTCCCAGTTGTCTGTAATGAGTACTGATTTCTTTGATAATAGAAAACTGCATTAAAAACTAAGAGGTTTCTTCGCTGATCTCGATGTGGGAACAGAAATATTCCCTGACTTGGGAATGGCAATGTTGCATGACTACAGATCGGCTAGGAGACCATGAAAATGGCTTCGTTTGGGAAATGAAACCTGTACCTTCTCGGAGGCGTTTGCAACGGCGGGTTCTCTGCGCACCGCACGCAGGGCCAGGAGAGGAGAGGAGTAACCTGGCCCTTCTGCAAGCCCTTAAGCCTTCTCTTTCTTTTTCTGCTCTACTAACTTAATCAAGAGTCACACTGCTGTGGCTTTTATCTTGAAACTGAAGCAGCCTAAGACAAATTCTCTTCAATGCAAGCAAGATAAGCTTAGAGAGTTTAACTTGAACCACTGCCCACTGGGAGCTGCCTCGAAAACTTGCATTACCCCCATCCCTCCATGTCCACTGTGGCCCTGAGTAACTTGCTGCGACACCAAGTCCCAAGATGTCCCCCAGAGGCGACAGCCCTGATTTACTCACGAATTTCAATCTTGCCCCCTGTGCCGACACCACAGCGGTCACTGCTTTGACCACTCCAAGAAAACAGTCCCCTGAACACATGCGGAAGTCAGGTCTCCAGAGGGCCGTAACACAGCACTTGGCTAGCAGGTGGTCAAGGTCGAGCACGACTAGGCAAGCTCCTGCTTGAATTTCCCAGAGCGGCCAAGGCCAGACTTGATCGGTGCCCAGTCTTGGCAACACAAAACTTCCTATGGACCTCCACCCAAAGCTAAGCCAGTGCCAACACCCCAAACAAGTACTGTATTAAGACTCGGGACTCCTGGCTGGCTCAGTCCATTGAGCATCCGACTTTGGCCCAGGTTATGATTGCATGGTTTGTGAGTTCCAGCCCTGTGTCAGGGTCTCTGCTGTCAGCACGGAGCCTGCTTCCGATCCTCTGTCCCCCCTCTTTCTCTGCCCCTTCCCTGCTCATTCTCTACTCTCTCAAAACAAATAAACTTAAAAAAAAAAAAAAAGACTCAATGGCAAGACAAGCCCTGCCAGTAAGTGGGAGTAGTGGCCTCATTCCTCCCCACTCCTCCCACCTAACCCTCCCACAGGCCCTGCCCCACAAAGGACCCCACTCGTTTCAGTGCCGATGGTAGGCTCAGCAAAGCTTCCTCTCCTAATTTGTCTGTGGCCTAATCCCTGGAACCTGTGAAGATATTACCTTACATAACAAAAAAAGAGGGGGGACACTTTTGTTCATCATGGATTGTTCGGTAGTAGTTTTGACTTACTTAAATACTGCATTTAAAATGTTGTTTACCATGAGGGGAAAAAACTCAGCAATCAATAGTGACTTTCGAAGCTTCCTTAAATTGTGCGCCCTAGGCAAGTACCTCACCCTGGTTCTGACCTTGTGTAGACTAACAGAACTAACCACACTGGTCTTTAATTACTCCTTTCTAAACCTGTCTACTCCCAAGACTGTTATCCCCTCAAGAGTGTAGGTATCCCTGCCGCCTAGCGAAGGGCCGAGCATGGGGGAGGAGCTCAGGAAATCTTACATGAATGCACGAGAACCAGTGAGAGGTACTGAGTTTTCATGTGCATTAAGATACACACGTATATGTGCGTATATGACCATACACGTTTGTACGTGCCCATTACATATAAAAAGAAATTTCTGTAACCATTGGTAAATCCATCAAGGAGACTAGACTAGGAGGCTGGCACCGGCTACCGAGTGGCAGGTACCTACTGGTTTTCCTCAGAGTACTCCAGTGCTGGAGAAGGCGCCCAGGGTTGCAGGCCCTAAAATCCCTGCATCATATTCCAGCCAAACGGAGTGAACCAGAACCTTCCACTACTATCCCCTTGTCTAGTTGTAGAATGCAGATCAACCCTCCCTACGGGAGGAAGGAACTCGCCTGACTTTGGAAGGCCTCTCCTGAGCCACGCCAATCACACGGAGGGGCGGGGGGGGGATGGCGAGTGCACATATTTGGGGACCCAGATTGGCTACCGGGGCTGCAGATGTCCAGGCATCCCACTCCAAGCGGGTGGGGTGGAGGGGGGCCTGCATTGGAATAAACCAGCATTAGGTAGCAATCGGGCCGGGCGCAGGTTGCCCAGCCTGAAATTTCCGCCTGCTAGCTGCGGTAGGTTGAATAATAGCCCCCTGAAAGATATCCACGTCCCAATCAATCCCTGTAACCTCTGAATGTTACCTCAGACGGTGAAAAGGGACTTTGCACCTGTGATTAAGTCAAGGCTCTTACGCTGGAGAGACTACCCTGCGTAACCCGGTGGGCCCTAGTGCAATCACGCGTATCCTGTAAGAGGGGGGGAGGGGATCGGACGCACAAACGAGAGGAGAGGACAACGTGCCCATGGAAGCAGCGGCTGGAACGTGGTGGCCACAATCTAAAGCCTGCAGGCGGCCACCAGAAGCCGAAGACACAAGGCATGGATTCTTCCTAGAGCCTCCGAAGTGGGTGGGGCCCTGCCAACACCTTGATTTCCGTTCCGCGAAACTGATTTTGTGTTCCTTTGTTACAGCAGCCACTCGAGACTACTATACTAGCTTCCTAGTTGTGGTTCTGGGGGCCGGAGGGAACTCTAAGCTTAGGAGATTTGAGCTCGAATCCTTGTTCTACTGATTGGGGTAGTCATTTCGCCACCCCACCCCCTAGCCTTGATGTCTCGATCTGTAAGTTAGAAATAACTTTGTCTCATTTACAGGGGTCTTTGGAGAAGTGATAACAACGGCAGCTAACGTTTTCTGGGGCTCACTCCCCGCCAGGCTCAGCGCCAGGCACTCGGCGTGCATTTCCTCCTTCACACATCACAACCATCCGTGCGGGAAGGTGTTGTGATCTCCTTCGGACAAGTGAAGAAATGAGGCTCAGTCGGATTCTCAGATTCCCCCAGGGGTACACAGCTACCACTCAGAGACGGGACGCGCCCCCAGGGCTGGTGGACCTCAGAGCCTGTGTTCTCTGCTGTGGGTCCCTCTCACCTCTGACACGGCCTGAGCAGCATGAAACCACCGATCAGAGGTTAAAAGGCTTTACAAACTGTAAGGTGCTGAAAAAACATTAGATTGTTCGGGTAGATGTTTGGAGTGTTCATGTCACTACTAAATTTGGGCACAAAACAGAGAAATGAGAACCTTTAAAGTACTGGCCTCTTGGGGCACCTAAGTGACTCAGTCAGTTAAGCATCCGTCTTCGGCTCAGGTCATGATCTCGCAGTTTGCGAGTTGGAGCCCCGCATCGGGCTCTGGGCTGACAGCTCAGAGCCTGGAGCCTGCTTCGGATTCTGTGTCTCCCTCTCTCTTGGCCCCTCCCCTGCTCACTCTGTCTCTCTCTCAAAAATAAACAAACATTAAAAAAAAAAAAAGTACTGGCCTCTTTATGGGGCACCTGGGTGGCTCAGTCAGTTAAGTGTCTGACTCCTGATTTCATCTCAGGTCATGATCTCACAGTCAGTGAGTTTGAGCCTCGCATTGGGCTCTGTGCTGACAGCGTGGAGCCTGCTTGGGATTCTCTCTCTCCCTCTCTCTCTGTTTCTCTCTCTCTGTGTCTCAAAATAAATAAATACACTTAAAAAAAAAAAAAAAGAATTGCCCTCCTTAAACCTCATCCTTACTTCCAAACTCTCCTAAGGTGGTCAGTCCCAAGTGAAGAACAGAAAAATGCCAGCCTTTTGCACACATGAATTTGAGCTACCCCAATGAGGGGGCAAGTTCTCGTTTGTACTTTGAGGCCACACAGGCTCCATTGAACACATTCTCCAATCTAATGCCGATTTCAATTTCCTCACATTAGCTTTAGCTTTCTTCTCTGTTTTGTAATCGTCTAATCTGTAATTTTCTAGGCTTGTCTAAAACGCCTGCCACGCTATGTTCGTTCACAGGAATCCCATACCTCCAGGAGCCAGGAACACCTGTACTACACTGTATTCATATAAACAGAATTTCTTTATTTCTCTTTTCTCTCCCTAGACTACCCGTAACGCACGCCAAGACAGGAGATAGGTGGCTTGTTGAATTCACGCATGCCTTTAGTTCAATGAGAAGGTAACTTCAGGGTAGTTCAAAGGCTGGGGTTGAACACTAAGGCCTAACTTGTACGTTCTAAATCTTTGCTGGGTTGACACCATTTTCTAATAACCACGAGACAGGCTGGAACTGAACAGGATCTCTGGCTGGCTTAATGAAGCTGCAGGAAACAGGCTCATTAATGCAGCTTTAGAAGGAACTTCCATTTTCTACATCACAAGACATGATTTTTACCATCTTTCAGCACTAACATTAAAATCTTTTCGATTCTACCAAGATGCCAACTCACAGAGTGTGTGGAAATCCAGAAGTTCCTCTAATTGCTTATAAAATGCAATTGCCATCTTATCCTTTCTCAGTGTGGGACCGAAAACAGCGTCCCTCTAACTGTGACTGGGAGCTGGGCACTGTGTTTCCCTCTGTTTTGTGCTTTAAGTAAATGGTAATTAAGAAAAGAAAGAAGGGGAGGAAAGTTGAATCGAATGCTCCCTGTATGACTTAGAGGAAAAAATGAAGTGTAAATCAGCGTAAAGCTTCAGCGACTCAAAGAATTGAACAGACTTGTTGAAAATGTCAATCCAACCAGGCAGTCATTATTGGGAACACACGATAATAGTTATACAGTCATATTTTACCTTTATGCCACGTTTAAGATCTTTTGAAAGCACTTTTATGCTTCTTTCCCATTTAAAGTGATAACGAGCAACACAACAATCCTGACGATGTTTCTTGCCCTTGTTTGAAATTCTACGAAAACATTTTGACAGGATCCAACCGTGTTACTTGCATGACTCATCTTTCACCTCCCCCGAATCTCAGCCTCGTCACATCCTGTC
Organism: Paguma larvata; assembly: GCA_030068075.1. Lineage (NCBI taxonomy): Eukaryota > Metazoa > Chordata > Mammalia > Carnivora > Viverridae > Paguma > Paguma larvata. The sequence goes on along the minus strand of CM057830.1, from coordinate 116,554,011 downwards.
TTTATTTAACGTGTTGGTATTTTGTTCAGCATGGAATTTTTTACATTCGTTGTAATTTTTTAAAAATTACTACACTTAAATGGTTATCATCTGTATTATTAAGGGTTTTTTTTTTTTTTGGCACCTCTTCATTTCTGTGCCCTGTGCAAGCAGCTCGCTCACCTCCTCCTAGCCTTCCTTGACCTTGACTCTGACTCGTGTCTAAAAGCAGCATGAACTGAATAAGTATCTGTCAGGTGGCACAGCACGTTGGCATGGACATTGTACTTGAGCTCTGTAGTCCCTCAGAATGTGGGCGAATTCACTGAACGAGACAAAAACTGGCGTGGGAGACTGAGCCAGAGGTCTGGAAACACTGTCGCCGGGAACCCGGTGCACATCTTCCAGCCGCTAGGAGTGGGTGCCGTTGTGACTGTGATGTGCGCCCCTGGGTTCTGTGTGGCCTTGCGTGTGGAGCTGGGACATCTGGTGGCAGTGAGGGAAGAGACTGCAGAATGAAAACGAAGAGTGCCCAGCTTCTACCCCACCCCACCAACTGTGGCCCTGGTTGGGGGGTCTATCCTGCTGGAGCAGTCTACAACACACTTGTCTGGGTCTACTCAGACCTTTGTCTGTCCGGTACAGTCACAGCTCCACAACCGAGCAAGGGCCTGGAGGGTGTAGGTGGTTAGAGCCGGACAGGAACAGTTGGCTGCGTTTAGGATGGCCACTCTTTTGTTCTATAAAAGCTGCCTATTTGGAAAAAAAAAAAATGAGCAACTACCTGAAATGCAAAACCCAAGTAATAACACAACCGCCCCCTTCCACGGAATTCACGGCTCATTAATTAAGCTTATGATAGAACTAAGGAACAGGCAGTTTCAGACTCTCCGCTGGGAAAAAATTCATGAAATTTGAAAAGCAATGTGTGCTGCACAGACAAAGAGAAAGGATGGCTAAAATACTAAGAAACGTAGATAATTAGCAATTAAAACCTGTAACTAACAATGCTTTTCATATATAGCATGCTGAAATTCTAACGCCTACAAAGATTACAGTTACTTACCCGGTTACAAGTTGCAAGTTACTTGACCGGAGTTCTCTCCTATCATAGAGGACAATGACAAAAAGGTGGGGCATGAGACCGATGCGAAGGAAAGTGCACAGGATTAAAGTCAAGTGGATTTGGACGCCAGTCCCAGCTCTGCCACTGACAATACGGCGTTGGTCTATTTCCTTGAGCCTCTGCTTTCTCATCTATAAAATGGGGATATTATCCACCTCATAAGCCTGCTAAGAATATCAAATGAATATCCCGTGTAGGGCACAGGCCGATACTGGACTTCCACCCCTCTCTAGGCTCCATTTCCCACCATCAACCAAAGGAAGCAAAGGCAAGCCTGTGGCAGGTCCGTATCTGAAAGCTACAGACAGTATATTAAAAAGAACATATGATCTATAGTTGTTTGATACAGTAAACATTTTATTAAATAAACTGGAAAGTCAGGAAAGTACTGCAGTTAAATTTGGAAAACAGTCACAGCATTTCTGGTTCCAGATGACTGCCCTGACCACATGCGTTCACTTCTTCATCCTGCGGGCGCCCAATCAAATCACAGGAAACATACTGGGAAGCAGCACGGTGTATTGGGTAGGACCAAACTCCCTGGTGTCATCCAAAATATTTATGAAAGAAAGCTCAAGGGAGGTGATAGACACTTTCTTTGGCATAGCCCCCTAGAGGCTCCAAGCTCAGAGTCACGAAGTGCTAAGACCAAAACTGGGCTGTGGGACAGCATTCAGGGTGGCCACGTTAGAGGACTGTCAGTGGGTAACAGAGGCAGTTGTCGTCTTCCCCCCTCGTCCATGTATACGAAGTAGCCAGCTGCCATATTTGTTCCTAGCTGGAGTCCCAAGGCCGGTTTCCTGAACAGAGTAAAATATTTGCCTGGAGGAGGCAGGGTGCAGACTAGGATGACACCATGTCTCGTGTGGAAGGGAAACAAACAAAGAAACGAACAAGGAGAGGCCACCAAGGAACGAAATACATTCAAGTCTACTACTTCTAGAATAAAGTCTGAAATACTTTCAAAGACTTCAAAACAAAGACCTCCTCACTTTAGCACTTCTACGGAGAAGTACTTTCGATCCAGACGGTAGCCTGTCGGTACAACTATAAAAGAAACTCATGCCAGCCACTATTCTAATCAATGTAGTTCTTCATTCATAAATCATAGATAACCAGATGTTTGAGGAAAACCAACAGCATAAAAGAGAAGAACCAACATGAATAAACAAAACAAATGACCCCAGAGGAAATAGATTATGTCAGGAACAGAAGTCAAGAAAGAGGTCCTATGAAAAAGAAGCAATAACAGAATAAGAAAGTTCTTAGAGATTTTTCAAGAAGACTCCAGATTTGTTCAAGTAGAAGGGCTAAATAAGAAAAATTTTATAGCCTGAAATAGCAAGATGGCAAATATGAGCAAAAAGGTAAAAAAATATTGAGTATAGATCCGGAAGGTCCAGTATTTATCTAATAGGAGTTCTAGAATGAAAGGAACAGCAGTGGTTAGGACATAATAGAGGGAAAGAAATCATAGGGGAGAGGAAATACAGGAGTCTTTAGATGAAGAGGACCCTCCGATACCAAACAGGATTTTAAAAATGGCCCATACCTATTCATGTTGAAATTTCATTTATTAAGGATAAATAGAAAATCACTTGGCTTCCAGGATACCTCGTGCACAGTGGATTTCTCTCCTAGGTCCCCAGCCATTCCTTCCTGGTCTTGTTGGCTGGTTCCTCGTCTCCACAGACTCGAAACATTAAAGTGGCCCAGGATTTAGTTCCTGTTTCTCTTCTCTTTTCTATCCCTTCCTACTTCCTAGATAGGATCATCTAATATCATGAATTCAAGTACCATTTATAGGCTGCGTCCTCCCTTTATACCTCCATCCTGTATTTCTCTCCCAAATCCAGATTAGCGTAACCAACTGCCCACCAGATATGTCAGAGTTAACATCCGAACTGGACTTCTGATATCCCACCCACCCCACCCTCAAGAAAACATTGTCCAATACTTTTCCTCACATATATTAATAACTCCATATTCTCAGTTTCTCAGGCAAAAAGCCCTGGATTCCTCCTTTGCTCCTCTTTTATCCTATACCTTATGTCCAGCAACTCCTGTTGGCTCTACGTCAAAATCTATCCTAAATCTGGCCATTCCTCACTACCTCCACTCTCAGCGCCCTGACCCAAGCCATCATTCTCTCTTAGCTGGATTACTGAATTAGCCTCCTCACTAGTCTCCCTGCTTCTGCTCCTGCCCACATTTAATCTATTCTCAATGCAGCAGCCAAAGTGAGCCTTTTCTATGGCGTCTGTGACCTCGTCTGCTGCTACTTTCATTCACCCCACTCTTGTCAAAGTGGCCTCCTCTCTGTTCCTGAAACGCATCAGGCAGGCACACGTATTGCAGAATGATAGAATGTAATTGGCTCAATCTGAACAAGAAGTTAGAAGGATGCTTGAAAAATGTGTTCGAGAAGGGAAAAAAAGGCTACTACCCCATAAACTACATGTGTAATAACGTTAAGGTTCTTACTGATGAAACCAAGGAAAATTTCTCTTCTTTCAGAAAAGAAGGAGGAAAAGGAAGGGAGGGAGGGAGATGGGGAGTGGGGTGGGCGAGAAAGAGAGACAATAAAAAACAACTCTGGTTTTTAAAAAAATCCACACAAAACAAGGTATGGTCCAAATATGAAACCAAATAAAACACGGTACTTTTATAATAATCGGCAGAGTATAAAAAAAGAATCCATTTGAACTTGATGCTTCTCAATGACCTGGGATTACATTTGTTTCTCAGTGAAGTATGTTCTTTAACAAATATTTGTTGAGTACTTCTGATATGCTGGACCGTGTCCTAGGTGCTCAGGGGATATAAGACTGTAAACAGAAAAATAAAATAATTTTTCTGTCCTCATGGAGTAAACATTCAAATGCTGGAAGATAGATTATAAAAAATAAATATGGGGTGCCTGGCTGGCTCGGTCAGTAGAGCATGCAACTCTTAATCCTAGAGCTGTGAGTTCAAGCCCCACACTGGGCATAAAACTTACTTTTAAAAAATAATATATAACAAACAAAATTTCAGTGCGTTTGAAGCATTGTGAAAAAAGTAAAACTGGATGCGTGACTAGTGGTGAGATGGTATGTACCATTTAAAATTGCGTGGTAAGGGGACGCCTGGGTGGCTCAGTCAGTTAAGCGTCTGACTTCGGCTCAGGTCCCCATCTCCCGGTTCGTGGGTTCGAGCCCCGCGTTGGGCTCTGTGCTGACAGCTCAGATCCCGGGGCTGGCTTCAGATTCTCTGTCTCCCTTTCTCTTTGCCCTTCCCCCTGCTTGCTCTCTCTCTCTCTCTCTCTCTCTCTCTCTCTCTCAAAAATAAATAAAATATTAAAAAATTTATAAAAGTGGGCGGTCAGGCAAGCAGGTGATATTTGAACAAAGACCTGAATGATAAAGAGCCAGCCATGGAAAGATCTAGAAGCAGGGTGCTGCAGGCAGAGGAGACCAGCGCACTATAAGGCCTTAAGACAGGAACCATGATGGTATGGGGCACGAACGGCATAAGGCCGTGGCAGCTAGAAGACAAGGGAGGGGCATCGCTGATGGGAAATAAGACCAGAGAGGTTTGTTGGGGTCGGAATTCAGCAAAGCCTGACACGGTCACTCACAAGATTTTTGGTCTCGTTCTAAATACAAAAAGATACAATTGGAAGGTTTTTTTCAAGTAAACTCGGCCTCCAATGTGTGGCTCAAACTCCCAACTGCGAGATCAAGAGTCTCCCGCTCTGCTGACAGATCCAGCCGGGCACCCCACAAATGGAAGGTTTTAAGCAGTGGAGGGAAATGATCTGACTTCTGCTCGAAGATCACTCTGACTACTGTGTGCAGAATGGATGGTAGGATGGACTGCCAAGATGAGAAGTATAACAGACACAGGGGAGCCAGTCAGGTGACTGTCACTACAGTGTGGCGTAAGAGGTGATATGGTAATAGTACTAGAAGAGTTGAGACTAGGGCGTAGTTTGGAGAAGAACCCAACGGGAGGTTTATTTAAGGTGGGAATAGTGGGTGACAGACAGGTAGAAATCTGAGGACTCCGCATTTGGGGTTTGAGTAACTGACGGGCAGCGGTGCCGCGTACCATCGAGAGAAGGAGAGATGGTTCTACAGGCTGGAAATTAAGAATTGTTTGGGACAGGTTAAGTTTAAGATGGCAGGTCGACATACACAGGTATTGAGTAGGTAGGTAGATGGGAGTCTGCACCTCAGGGGAGAGGTTGGAACTGGGGATTTATATCTGGGAGTCATTCAATGGTATTTAAGATCATGAGGCCAGTGACACTATTTGTTGTCTTGGAAAACACACATATATCTAATATTATGAATGCTTATTAGTTTTCAATGTTTAGAATCAAGCCATAGACAAGCACACAAAGTGTAATTGTACTAGATCGAACCACAGGAAATTGCTGATATTTGGCCATTTTGACATAAAAAAAAAATGACAATTTCATATGGTTAGACTCAGTGGTTACAGAATAAATTGTAAATGTTATAAACCTTGACAACATAAAATTAATGACATAGGAGAAAACAGTCAGCAGGCAGAGGAGGAGAAAGAGAGACGGGGGTAAGTGTGCATGTGCTTTGTTTATTTATAGGGTAGGGAGCAAATAGTGTCGACATTTGATGAAACAAGAAATAGAACTGGATATACACTGCTTAAAGTTTGTAAATAAAATCAACGGAAGAAATTTAAAAATAATATCATTAACACAATCGAGAAGTCAAAGGGAGGAGATATGTGGAAAACACTATAGCTTGCTAAATTCCTCATGCGTCATGGCACCAGAAAATGCAGTCAATGCGTACTAGCTAAAACCGACAAATCGAGAAATCGGGCTATATTATTTAGCATATCTTCCAGAATGTTTAAAACAGTTGAAAGTGGCTTCTCTGGGAAACGGAACTGGAAGACAACAAGGGTAGGAGAGACTTCTACTTTTTATCTTATACCATTTCGTCGAGTTTTTCTTACGTGCATTATTTTATACCGACAACCAATGATGGTGGTGGTGGTGATGAGGAGACAATACCAGCTGCCCCTAGCTAGTTTCGCCTTCCTTTCAGCCTGTTCAAAATCAAATGGTGGGTTACTGGCTGTGCTCCCTTGGGCCAGTTGTACTGATAATAAGCTAACGCCGTATAGTTTTTTATTTTGTCCATTTGGGAGCGCAAAATTACCAAATGTGATTTCTAATATGGATGCTATTATTTAAAGATCTGGACCACAAAATTCCTCCAAAGGAAAGAGGTCTCGTACACCAAAAACACAGATGAGAATTTAAAGTTCCCTGTGGGACGTAGGCCCCACCTCAAAACAGATGGCCACGGTGTTGGCAGAGCTGTGGTAAAAGGTGAAATTGGGAAAAAAAAAAAAAAAACCAAAGGAAGTTTGTCCTCATGATTTCTAAACATACTTGTTACAAATGTGAAAGTTACCAACCCTTTAAACCAAATTTAACGGAAGAGTTGGTTTGGTTTCCCAATATTGGTTTTGTGACACTTCGGAGTGCCTCCAGTTATCTTAAGGAACATGGTGAAATTCTATTCTCCCACCCCAAAAATAATTTATGTTCACCTTAATTCTAAGATATAACAAATGAATGTCATTGACTATTTTTACTCAGAGGAACGGGGCTGGCTGGCATGGAAGAGGATGAAAACGAAGAACATCGCGTATGGTAGCATTGGGGATCCCCAGTTCATATCCTGGATTTTATTTATATGAACGAATAAGTATCCAGACCATCCAGGAAGCTGTTTATTTGTGCTACCAGCTCCTCTCTCCTTTTAAGAGTCTCATTAGACTTTGCCTTGTTTCTTTCTCTCAGGAGCTGCTTTACTAAAGTACATAAGTTCCCAACTTCTTATATATATTTTCATATTATATGTTATAAAAATATATTAATAGTATATTAATATATAATATATGCACATATAATGTGGAATATTTTATACGCACACGCGCACACACGTAAAACCTTTCCCTTCATGTTGAGCCTTACCCTTGGCTGTAGATTAAAAAGACGTGTCTACAGACTCTTCAGAAGGCGCTCAGATTGTTTTTTTATATACTCCATCTCAAGAAGAAAACGACTTCTTCCTTTCTATGCATAGTGACTAAGGATCACCCATCCCTCCTGGCAACAATGGTATCTGCCTGGATGCTTCCTGTCCTGTCCTTAAACAAAGAGGTAAAACCCCATGGTAAAGTGGAAAGTCTGGTTACCATCCACGTCTCACCCTGAGGGCAACTCTTTTTCAGGAGACTCAGCCTCTCAAGGAGAAAAAGAAGACGACCAACTTCCAACTGTGCCTTCTGGCTTTTCAAGTCCGACATCTCAGTTGTAATAGTAGCATCCGGCTTGTTGTCCTTGATGAGACAATTTCTCTATTACCCCAGCCCCCAGATGTTTTCCAGTGGGGCAAAATCACAGTGAAGTAAGTAATAGTAAATTTGCCTGCTGCCAAACAGATCGCACGGCTTCCCCCTAACTCCTTAGGTTTTCAAATCCTACGATATTCTGAAACTCATTTTACTAGATTCCCAAGGCTGTGAATTATAGCTCCCAGAATGCTAGGAAAGATGGGCTAGAAAGCAAAGGAACGGGGCCTTATACCCGTTTGGTCTGGAACCAGATTTTTCCTCCTGCCCTTTCTTGCTTTCCTGTGCGTGTTTGGTCGGCACATAATGCTTCCAATTTTACAGGGAGCAGTTCTGATAACTCATCTCTGTGGTTTTCAATAGCACGCCTTCAATCTGCACACCGTGATAACCAAATCCCTCCGCGGCGCCCAAGTTGGGGGTAATCCATCTGAAGTCTTAATCACTAAAATAAGGCTCCTCTGGGCCAGTCGGGTTTTAGACCCGACGAGCCTGGGGTGGGAAGCAGGCTTTTAACCAGTGCCTCCTGTTAGAAAGGGAACCAAGCCAGTGCATTAGTGAGCGTGAGTGCCAGGCCCCCGGTGAGACTCGGAGCTCTGAAGACACAGTGTCACTGTGTAAATGGCTTTAAAAATACATGTTTGGAAAAGCACCAACATGTTTGAGTCAAATGTTTGCCTGATTATGGCAAAAACTAAGTCATTTTCTAGCCCCTAATAGAGGAGAGAAACAGCAAGACACTAGCAAAAATCCACTAAGGACATAGAAGCAAGCAGGCAGCAAACGGCGCTGCTCGGTGCCAGGAGTGGGCTGTCGCACAATGCCACTCTCCGTTAGTCTTTCAGGACATTTCATCCATTGTGCAGAGCCCCTGCCTGTTTTTTCCAAGTCTCTTCCCCAAGTAAATGCTTCTGTCATCTACCATTTTGCCTCTTAAAGAGGATCTTCAGCACCCGCACTGGGAATGGCCAGCCAGACCCCAAGAGACATAGAGCGATGTGTAGCTACAGAGCTCTGTTTCACGGGGAAAGCGGTGGTGGGCCCTCAAGGGGGAGAACGGGAGGAGGGGTAGAAGAAAATCAGGCGGCTCCATTTCTCCTTCCCAGGGGAGAATTTTAGCACACGGCCTGTTCTCTAACTACAACTTTCAAAAGGACAAACAATCTTTGGAGTAAAAGAACATTCCGGGTGTTTTGCCAGCCCAGGATTTTGTAACATACGATCACAGCGGTCAATAGCAAGAAAAATCAATCTTCTGAAATTTGAAAACACACACACACACACACACACACACACACACACAGCATTGGAGCCTTATCCATTATACGAGCTCAAACATCTCAATCTAAATTAAATCCAATTAGAGGTAATCATAGTGGATCATATTGAACTAATTCTCGGACAGGAAAGATTATAATTTTAAATGGTTCCATAAAGCACTAATGAAAAAAAATCATTTATTTCAATTACGGAGGCCTATAACCAATACCTAAAGGTCAGTGAAAACCGGCCAGGGAGGCTATTTCTTTCCTCCGCCTGAACCCCGGCTGAGCCCTACGAGCCCGGGCTGCTGCAGCGAGATCGGCCGATGATGGGATTGAGTTTGAAGCCGTCTATCACGCCAGACTGAGCGATCGCAGAGCTCAGTAATGACAGGAGCGATTACCTCTCGGGATGGATGTAATACCGCATTTCAGGACGTAGGTGCCTAACTACTTTTCTATTATTACATCTCCCCTTTCTACTTGATGTATTCTAGTCAATGGTTCTGTAATTTCCCAAGCAACTTCGGCTTCCATGAGAAGCCTTCCTAATGACTGCGCCTAACCTCTGCCTTTCCTCCACGGAACTGACAGCGACCAAGCACTAGACAAAAGCTGCTGTGCCTTTTACTCCTAAGCCATCTACTTAATGAAACAGAAATTAACGCAAGTTTCTGTTCGTTTTGTCTGCAAGTTGCCACAAAGCGAGAGCTTGAGAGGTCGGAAGATCTTCGCTCTGTAGCCCAAATTAGAAGAAACCCGGGTTCTAGTGCTAAATACCGCCCCGGGCTTTGTGGGTGGCGTGACTCACGCGGCCAAGTCATTTCACTCCACTGAGCCTCAGTTTTCTCATCTATGAAACTGGTGTGTCTTCCAATCGCACCTGCGATTTTAGGGCTCCTCTGTGATGCCTTCGGGGTGGCGGCTGCAGAGTTGGAGGCACAGCTGATGAGTCCTGCCCTCGCCCAAGCAGCTCTGCTTTCATACGGAGATATGGACATTCATCCGTGGATATGGGCATTCGCATAAGATCCCACTTTACAAAGAATTCTGCTGCTGAGATTTTTAAAGCACTGGCCTGGGGCGCCTGGGCGGCTCAGTTGGTTAAGCGTCTGACTTCGGCTCTGGTCGTGATCTCACAGTTCGTGGGTTTGAGCCCCGCGTCGGGCTCTGTGCTGACAGCTCAGAGCCTGGAGCCTGCTTCAGATTCTGTGTCTCCCTCTCTCTCTGTCCCTCCCCCACCTGTGCTCGGTCTCTCAAAAATAAATAAACATTAAAAAAAAATTTAAAGCACTGACCCTTAAGGTGTAGCAATTCTTGATTCAGTGAGCCTGTAACTTCGATTCCAAGAGACGAATCATGCCAGATAAATCATCTGGAAAACATATCAACTTAGGAGAGGGCTCCCATATTCCACGGAAGAAATAATATTTGGACGATGACAGTCTGACGTTTTCCTCGATATACTATGGCTGGGTGATTTGTAGTTGAGCCGAGTATACGATAGGGATCTTTCTCATCAACATCTCCAGCCCTCCGTCAGCCAGTCTACTGTCCTCACCTCTTGTTCATAGACCCCTCTTCCGAAGAGGCTATATGTACGGTCTAATTTGCAATGGGCCATGCCTTTTATCCTCTGTCTGGTTTACAAGGCAGTAAAGGCAGATGCTTGAGGATAACAGTGACAATTGTCATCCATCCTGGTGCTGAGAAAGAGCTTGAAGGAGAAAGCTTCCATTTGACCAATGATTCCAGGTGAGTCATTTAATTGCATGGAGATCCTCCGTTAAGTCTGAAGGAAAAGGAAAGTGAATTCATCTTCCAAAAGTCCACTTTGATAGCATCTTACATTCTCAATGAAATAGGGATATTCACAAAGCCTCTGTTATTTTCCTGTGTCTCTGAATTCAAACATAAATATTCAGAGATGTACCTTTGCTTCCTATCTCTGCATATTTTTCCTTTAAATCTCCTAATACATAACAGCTCTTGTACAAAAAGGATTGATTAAGGGGTTTCCTTTTCGGTGTAACTGTTAAATCAGCAGCTCATCCAGCGATCTGATGCAGAATGGAGCCAGTTCCTGATAGAGTCGTGTTCCCTTCGAGAACAAGTGTTTTTCATCACCCTCTTAGTCACCTAATTTGACTGAAATCTAAGATCTTAATGCATCAGTCTTGTTAATTCTCTTGCCAGTACGTAGGAAATTGAAGCAATAAACCACAACTTGTTTGTAGTGGTGTTAACATTATTAAGTCCTCAGCTAGCTGACAAGAGCCCCATTTTTCCATTAAACTTCAATAGCAGCTTCATGCATATTTAGCTCTCTGGCACTTTTCTTATTTTCCCCCTGATGACTTGTTTGAAAAGTTGACCTCAAATTCACTACACTCCACTTCACTTTCTGCATAATCAAAGTTATGACATACTGCCTTAGCAAATTGCTATTGTCTTTTTATTACTATTTTTTTAAGCACTATTCAAATGCTTGTTCTCTGTAAGGACATACATAGTATTCTTCTCTCATTATGCTAGTTGATGGAACTGGACCTTGAAATTGCAGGACTGAATTTCAAAAGATAGTATTTCAATGGTTAGGTGTTTAAAACATCCTGTGTAAGAATAATGATAATAATAATTATCATTATTATTATTATTCTTGAGTTGCTGTGGGAGTCACTTGTCCTTTCAGCTGATTATTTTGCTTCACATTTAAAATGCTTCGATCCTGGAAGGCACAGTGGCCTTTCTGCCCTACTGCTGTGTGTGTGGACAGGGCCATGACCCCAGCATCAGGCCACTCCTGTAACTCATGGCTTGGACATAACCACTATGTGGTACGGGAGCAGACAAAACCAGCTGCCTATAATCTCCACGACTAGTCTGCGGGAGGTTAGTTGACGACTGCTGGACTATAGCGTCCACCACCATGCCTTCACAGTTGTCAAGCCCGTGCTCAGCATCTTTTTCCCCAAATGAGCTTCCTTGCTACGCTCCCCATTTCTGCTAACAGCCCTTTTCTGTTACCCTCTCAAAACCTTAGAATAATCCTTGTTTCCCCCATTTCCCTTTTTCTATTAACCTAGCCAGTCAGAAAGTACCATCCATTTCTTTCTTGCAGTCACTTCTTCATTCTGTTTCCAATAATCCTGCTGAAGTCCGGATCTGCATTATTTTACTCAAGGGCAGCCCAGCTGGTTTTCCTGGCTCTCGTCTGTCATTCAACACATGCTATTAACAATGGCCGGAACTATCAAAAACACCGTTCTGTATATAGGCAGTCAGGCAAGAAATATGCATCGAGGACATACTATGTGCTAAGTACGGTGCTTGTCTCTGGGCCGTTAATGGAAAGCAAGGAGGGCACGGCCGCTTGAGTCTTTGAGCTTGTATTACAGCAGCGAAGCTAGACATTTGCATTCATTCCTCTCGAAAACCTTCCGTGTCCCCTCCACTAGCTAATACATTTTGAATAAAGTGTTAGAACCCTTAGTGTACCATTCAGGGAACTCCACAATGTGGCCCTAAACTACCTCTTCAACTCTATTTCCCACTATCACCCTACACGAGTGCCATAGATTAGCTGTATTCGTTATTTAATACTGCTCTCACCAACTTAATCATAAGCAGCTTGAGGTCATATACCTCTTGGATACTCAGAACTCAGCATGGAATCCTCCTTATGATAGAGACTCGGCCAAAGGCTGTCACTGATAAGAATAGAGTTTCCATCTAGTCTATCATTCTAAGTGAGTTGTCCCTACTCTGTGCTCCGCTGGCACCATGGAGCCATCTTTGTTCTTGTACTCACGACACTGGGCTGTAATTATCTATAGGCACCCCTAGGGTGTTATTGGCTCCTAGAAATCAAAACCTCTTCTTCCCCACTCTGCCTTTGTTTACCTAGAAGTTAGTACAGTGCCTGGCACCTAATAGGTTCTCAATTAATTAATGGAAGTCTGAAGGAATGAGTGAGTATAGAAACAACCTTCCCATGGTGAATTTCATGCTCTCTGGAGATGGTGGACAATCAATCAGGTACGTAGAGGGAATACATCTACATTAAAAATAAAAGTAACATCAAAAGGGCTTCATCAGTTACTTGGCTTTGCTAAGATATCATTTAACCGGTCAAAGGTAAGTTTCTATTTTTTGAAAATATGCATTATTTATATATGCAATTCACACATCCATTTCTATACCTATATACATGCACACTTACATCTGAAAGGACTTATTAATCGCCCGACTAATTGCTGCTCCAAATAATAGTCCTTCAGAGAAGAACTTGGAAGCTATTCTTTTAAAATAAAGGAATATGAACAAAACCCATAAGCTTTACAGAGTCCCAAAGGGAGTTCCAAGGTTGGAGCCGGATGCTATTACCAGCCACTATATATCATTCAAATACAGCTTTTAAGGAGGAAACCATAACCCATAGGGATCAAGTAGAAGAATTTGCAATTCATCATCTGTATTTTGGAGTCTGGAACTCCGGTCTGTCCAACCCCATTAAATGTTCCCTCTATCATAAACATGCAGGCATCCCAGCGAGTTAGAAACATGTACAGTATCTGAGTTTTAAACAGAGAGTTGAACCACATACTTCTTGAGCATTACATAACAGTGGTTTCTAAGTATTTTGCAGTTTCTGAGAGTTGTCCAGCAAAAGATTTTCCTACTCACTCCAGGAGCCTACACGTTATCTTAAGAACTTCATGAAATGAATAAAAAAAAAAAAGAATTTCATAAAATGAATACGAATAGTGCTTACAATGCCTAACCACTTATTTCCTAGGCAATATAACGTAGTTCCATTAATACAGCCCCAAAAGTCACATAATTAATCATCTAGATCATTTATCCTTTCTATGAACTTCTTTTTTAGAATAACCTTCTTCTATATTGTTTGTGGTTTCAAAGGATGCATATGCATCACTTTTGTGATCAGAAAAGCAACGGAGTTATTTTCATTAAGTTAAATAAGTGGTCAAAATTTCATTAGGTGTTTTAACAGGGCTATTAGCAGAACTAACTACGGTGCTAAATTCACTAAGAGACGAGAGAGAGAGAGAGATAAATGAATACCAAAAAAAGAGAAATATGGAGAAGAAAAATGTGTGTTAGTTATGTATTTGCTATCCAAAGACAATAATCAACCTAAAGTACTAAAACTTACAGGGAAGAACTAGCAATATAATTACAAAATGGGGAACTCTATCCAGGTTATGGCTAACACAGCAAATACTTGCTGGTGCTTTTAAATTACACTGACAAAATTCCCAGAATTCAGCATTTATATTGTGTATAAACATACCAGCATTTATACATCTGTCTTCCAGGAAGACAGAGAGATAGGTGAGGTCACCTGAAAATCTTTCTCCCAAATCACCTTTAACATAGCTATGAAGCAACCAGAAAAAAAAAATGAGCCCTCTCTGCAGAGCAAAAATTTTAAAAATAGCATATTCCGTATTCATTTACAAATTCATACAATCTTCTATACCCGGTTCCTGTGAGGCAACTAAGCAAAAAAAAAAAAAAAAATGCAATGGTCAAGATGAAAGAATGAATCAAAAGGAGGAAATAGACTTGACATCACAGAAAGCTGAATCACAGGAGCACAGAAATAAATGGAGAAACACTCCTAAAGTGCTTGGTAGAGAACAGACAAAAAAAACAGGCACGAGGTCTACCTACCAGTACCAGATGTTTCTGAGGAAGTAAGTGGAGGTAATGGATTAGAAACAAAAATCGAAACTATAACAGAAGAAAGCGTTTCAGTTCAGAAAAATTATCTGAGATTAGGTATTAGAGAGAATCACCACGTGCCATGTTGTAAACAAAATTACCAAAGATCGATATATATCCAGACATGGCCTGCTAAGTATGCCGTGGCAAATAATTTAAAAGATTCCTGTTAGCATTCAAGGAACAATCAAACACCCAAATCGAAACCATCATGATTTGTTCTTCTCAACAAAAACTACCAGAAGACAAAGGAGCAATGTCTACAGGGTTTTGAGAGAGAATGTTGGTGGCCTAAAACTTGAGACCCAACGAAGCTGTCTTGAACATACAAAGAAAACAGAAGGGCAGCATGAGATATGCCAGGTTTGGGGCAATTCACAGCCCAGTAAAGAGGTGGCTCAGATTACTAAGCATGAAAATAAGGAGATGGGGCCAGAGATGACACCAGAAAGGTAGTTTTGACTTCTTCTTTTGGGTAATCGGGAGCTTTTGAAGGGTTTTAAATGGTAGGGGACTAAAGCAGTGGGCAGGAGACCAGAGGTAATAGTCCAGAAGAAGGAGGCTACTGGACAGAAAGAAGGAGACTGTGGTGGTAGTTTCTTTTGTTTTGCTTTTGTTGTTTGGTAAAAAAAATCATCCCAATACATGTGTAATGAATCAGGTGGGCAATCCAGGCGACAGAAAGGATGTGGCAAGAAAAACAAAGCACTAAATGAAGTGGCTCTCTGTCTCCAGGACCTAACAGAGTTCGCAGTGGCTGGCACAAAGCAGGTGTTTAATACACACTCAAGGAGGGGGCCCCTGGGTGGCTCGGTCGGTTAAGTGTCCAACTTTGGCTCAGGTCATGATCTTGCGTTTTGCGAGTTTGAGCCCCACATCAAACTCTGTGCTGACAGCTCAGAGCCTGGAGACTGCTTTGGATTTTTTTTCTCTCCTGCTCTCTGTGCCCCTCCCTGACTCATGCTGTGTCTCTGTCTCTCAAAAATAAACATTTAAAAAAATACATACTTATGGAATAAATGAATGACGAGAAGAACTCCAAAACATCATTGGAACGAGCGTCTTTTTACCAAGGAGACTGGTCTGAAGGACAACGCTCATTTAGAATGAGAAAAATTCTGGTGCATTTGTCTAAAAAAAAAACAAAAAGAAAGAAAAAACCCAGCCCTTTCATCATTTAGTAACAATTTGGAGTTGATAAGTTTAGAACTAATATACCAAATGTCAAATATCAGCCGCAACAGGGGAAAGAATGATCAAATTAATTTGTTGTGTTTAATTAATTCACTGTGATTGTGAATATATCCCTAGTCCAAAAGCTGGCCATTGTTTAATTAGGTCGTCCTGCCTCACGAAATGTCTTAAACCAAAGAAAAATGGAATGAGCCTGGCTATATTATGAATGCTTGACTTGTGATACTCACACTTACATAGCAAATGAAGCAGCTTTCACTGACTAAGAGGCAGTCCTTAGCACAGACTCTCACTTGTATGGAAGAAATTTATCAGGTTGGTAGTTACTCTTCCTTTATTCTCCCTTTAGCCAAGATGCAGATTCTTCTGAAAGCTTTAAGTTCATTGTTCTATACCATATAACGAACACTAAATTTCATTCTACCATAGTCCCATTTGTTCTATAAAGATTTCTTGAGTACCCCCACGTACCCCATCCCTGCCGAGGAGCACACATTATAGTGGGCTACTTCCCAAACGCAAAGGGCCTACCGGGTCAGGCGAATCATCTCCCCAGTCTGGTATGTGGGGCTTCCCACAGTAATTTCTTAAAATATATGATATTTCACTGAAACCTTGGACGAAGTTGAGCCTTTGATTTCAGCTGCGGGCTGCATCGGAAAATGTTCTTTCAAAAAAGCTAGGCAGAACTGACAAAGAATATGTAATCAAGTCTAAATTATGAAGGCCCACCAAAGAAGGATTTGAGACACCTGTGCGGCTCAGCCTTTATCAAAGAACAGCACGTGCTGTGCAGGAAATGAGGTAACGGGGGGATTCCTTTTGCTCTTAGGCAACTTGAATGCCCTGAGAGCTAAGAATACCAACACGTTTTGCACAGATTGGCTACCGTCGCACAGGCTGAGTCCTTACGGGAACGCAGCGCTGAACTAGTACAATTGCCTTCTCCCTAGTTAGCATCTCCTCCCAGCCATGCCCAGCGCCTTGCATGTCAAAGAAAAGCTCAGGCTGCACTGTCATTTGCATTATAAATTAGGTTCAGATTTCGTGAAGGGATTTCGCCTGCTATTATTTAGTGCCCGGTAATAGTATCTACACAGGTCGTTATTACGATATTATAGGCGCAGGGTGAATTCAAAAGAGCAATATGACACAGCTCCTTTCCTGGCAGAGGTAAGAATCTAGATGCCAAGGTCCCAGAAACCTCAAATTCAGGGAAATTGACATTGATCTTAAAGCCAAAACATTTTAGGTCTTCTTCAGGCTCTGTCCCTGAGCATGAAAACTAAAGACAGAAGGAAAAAAACAAAACAAAACACAACAGCAGAAACCTGTCTTTGGGAGTACTGAGAATAAACACTGGGATCGAATATTTCCCACAGATAATTAGCAAGTTGCAAACTCCGATGTGGTATGCATATGAGGCTTCAGAAGAAAGAGAGCAAGGGTGGGGGTGGGGGGATGAAACCCAAGCCCGGATTTTCATCAAGTGGATGTACAAGAGGAATTGCTACTGGCACTGAAAAAGTTAAAGAGATTCTGGGCAAATTAATGAAGTGAAAACTAAATTAGTTAATGAAGTAAGCACCACGAAATTAATGAAGCAGGGACTGGTAGACCTCATTTTCAAAGAGTAGCTCTGCACGTGCAAATTTGGAGCCTGGCCTCTGTGTATTTTGAGAACCGGGCTACTATTACCCCAGACAGAACTGGGTAATATATTATCAATGACACTTCCTTTCACATAATGTCAATAGGCAATGTATCTTTTGATCTCTAAGCCATGGCTTTATTTTCATCCCACTGGAAAGGCTGGCATCAGATCGAATCAGACCAAAAGATTAAATAATAAAAGAGGGAGCGCATGAGAGAAATACGGATCGAGACAATGACAGTGCCACTTTAAGGGCCCCGCCTCACGCGGCTCACCTACCTGTGAGCCCTTGAACACACATGGCCTCCCGACATGTAAGACTACGGAGAGAAACTAACCACACTCCCCGTTCTCACCTTGACGGCACTTCCACTCCCTGGCTCCATGCTCTGCCTCCCAGGAGGTGCTCCCGGCTGGCCCTCTTACCTGCTTTGACTTCATTCTAGGCTGACCTCCAGGCACCGCACAAGCCCCTGCCTCCCCACCCGGAAGCATTCTATAAGCGAGTAAATGGAGGGAGGGGAGACGCGGCACCTCGCCCACGCACGTACGCAGATCCGTAAGCAGCTCTCTGTGTGACCATCTGTATCCGTACGAAGCTGGGCATGAGTTCATATCAACGTCTCCAACTCCAGCAATGAGAATCCTGGTTCCCGCCATCGCCAGTCCTTTCCTTAGCGGCTCCATCCCAACATAGGCGCATAGCCGTATCAGGATCGCGCATCTACACCTGCACGGGAAACGACTTGATCAATGCGAGCTCAGCATTTACGTGCAGATTCTTTTGTCTTTGGTCTTAAAAACTCCACTCCTGTCCAAAGTTATTCTCGTTCGGTGAGGTGGCTGCGTGTATTCAGAGTGCAGTTAGGTTCTTCTGTCATGGTCTGCGTTCCGTCCTGGGATTCTCCCGTTTCCAAAATGATTTTCTAAAACCTGTGTACATGAAGGTTTCCTCTGCGTGCCCTAAAGCTCTGCGGGTCTTGACAAATGTATAAGGTCAAATGCGCCAGTGCCACATCATACGCGGTGGTTCCTGCCACCCTGAAAAAAATCCCCTGTGCTTTACCTATTCAAGTCTCCCCGCTCGCCGAACCCCTGGAAACCATGGAGTCTGTTTCTAGTTTCTGTCCTTCCCAGAACATCACTGTAGCTGGAATCATGCCTTTTCAGGCTGGTTACTTTTTCTTAGCAACACGCATTTAAGATTAATTCCAGTTGTCGAGTGTATCAGTAGTTCCTCCCTTTTCACCACCGAATAGCAGATCACTGCCTGGATGGGCCACAGGGCGTTTATCCGATCACCCACTGACGAACATCTTGGCGGCTTCCAGTCTGGGGTAATTATGAATGAAACTACTGTAAACAGTCATGAGCTGTGGATATGAGTTTTCAATTCACTGGGATAAAAACCCAGGAGTGTGATTCCGGGCTCCCATTTTAACCTGATAACAAACCGTGAAAGTGTCTTCCAAAGTGCCTGGGCCATTTCACACTTCCACCAGCAAGGGATGAGAGTTCCTGGTGCTCCGCATCCTCAAAGCATTTGGTGCTGTCAGTGTCTGGGATTTTAGCTATTCGGATAGGTGTGCGGTAGAATGTCCTTGTCGTTTTAATTTGCATATGCTTATTGGCCATCTGGAGGTCTTTTTGGTTGAGGTTTCTGCTCATATTTTGCACCGTTAAAAACCGGTTTGTTTTCTGTTGAATTTCCTTGTATGATTTTGGCACAAGTCCTTTATCAGATATGTGACTTGCAAATATTTTCTCTTAGTCTTGGCTTGTCTTTTCATTCTCTCAACAGTGTCTTTTACAGAACGACTTAATTCTTTTTTTTTTTTTTTTTTTTTACTAAGCCTCTGCCTTTAACCACGATTCCCTATGTCTCTTCATTTTTTTCTGTCTGTCGCCATTGAATTCCAGAGTCCTCCATCTATGTGTCCCTCCCCTACTCAGGGCGTCAGCCGGTGCCAAGCACAGCGAAGGCCTCCAGCCGGAGGCTTTCCCTGCTTCGCAGTGCTGCCCTTTCCCCGAATGAGGCCGGGACGCCACACCACAGTGACCTCCTCACTGTTCCTCAAACATACCAGGAAACCTTCTGTCTCAGGGCCTTTGCACCTTAACTATTCTCTAACTTAAAATGTCCTCCCAACAGATATCCTCTTGGTGCACTTCCTTCCTTCCCATAAATGTTTTCTCAAAGGTCACCCTCTCCATGACACTCTGAAGACCGTTGTCTCCTTAGCAGCCGGTCAGAAACCATGTCAGAGTAAGTCTCCCACACCTTCTCTTACACCCAGGAGTGATGAGCAACGCGGACCTGTAGGCAAACGGTGGGCCTGCGTTGACGCTATGGGTGGTCTCCCATCTCGGGATAAAATGTGAGAAGTCTGTCCCCCAGTGAGCTATGTCTCTAATGGGACCAAATATTAACTTCAGGGACTAAAAAGCAGTGCTGACTTTCACGCTCGCGTTCTTCGATAAAGTAGGTAAGCTACGCTGCAAGCATTTTTATTTGTGCCACGAACTCCATACAGCAATCTCCATTTTGAATGGGGAAATACGAGGCCAGTGAATATTTTGATTTCCTAAGTTATTTCCCATGAACGAAAGTGTGTCCTGCCACTGGAAGAAGGCATATGCTTGCCCAGAGCAGGGTACAGCTGATTAGGGCCAGTGATCACGGTTGGAAATGTGATTGGTTCTCCCATGCACGGGACGAGGAAAGCAAATAAAAAGCCAGATGCAAGTCATAGCTCCCCATCCCTACCACTCGAGGATTTTCCCAGGCCCACCCGCCCACTCGCCTCTCAGCCCGTGGCCTCTGACCCTCCTCTCCCCAGCTCCCTTCTCCCCTGCATCCACAGCAGCGCCTCGACCTTTCCCTCTGATGACCTGTTGATACCCTTCTTTGGTGTTCTGACCTCAGCCTCGCCCACCTTCCTCAGGGTAAGTCTTTCCGTGATTCCTGGCCCCAGACGCTCTGGGCAAGACACATCTCCCCCACAAGCCTCCGCTTTGCAGAGGGTCCCCAGCCCACCACCCCCACCACAGCCCGGGCCAGGCCAGGCTCTCTTCCCCCTGAGAGGACAGAGGCATGATATAAAAGAGAATTTCTTTTTCAAATTTAAATTAATTTTTAAAAATTTCAATACCAGTATAGTTAACAGTGTTATATTCGTTTCAGGTGTATAATACAGTGATTCAACAAGTCGATACATTACTCAGTGCTCGCCGGGATCAGTGTGTTCTTAATCCCCTTCATCCATTGCACCCACCCCCTCGGCCCCCTCCCCTCCGGGAACCATCAGCTTGTTCTCTAGGGTTAAGTCTGTCTTCTGGTTTGTCTGTTTTTTTCTTTAGTCATTTGTTTTGGTCCTTAAATTCCACATATGAGTGAGTGACATCATACGGTATTTGTCTCTGACTGACTGATTTCACTTAGCATTATACCCTAAAAGAGGATTTCTTACTCCTAGCAATAAAGGCACTCGACTTCGGAATATACGACAAGATTGGGGCTAAGCGGAAACGGCGAGGAGAGATTTCATGGCAAATGGATCAGAACAACTTGCTCTCGCAAGGATTTGGATTTTGGGTTCTCCGACCCTCAGAATTCTTAGCGCTCTCCCGCAGTTTTCAGTCTAGTGCATGCTTCCTCTTTGACGAGGGATGTTTCTTTTGCTCGTGAACGCTGGCGGGATGCGAACGATGGTGTCCCTAAAATTAACAACGAAAGGGCGAGAGATGATCGCCAGTGTGTTGACTGGGAAGCTACAACTCAAGCTGCTCTCAGAGTAAATGATATCATCTGTCAGTCTCTTATGGTGGAGACTGGGAGCTTCAAGTTTAAGGTCCTGGGAGTCTGAACTACATCGACAGTGTCATCAGAAAGTTGATAAAAGATGAAGAAATGAAGGATCATAATTAAGGTTACAAGAAATTTGCAGGCGTAGGCTCACGTCATGGGCTGCCTGACCTTGATGGTATTCTGTGTTTTCCTGCCCCTGAAACTGAACATAAACTTGCAATTGGTATCATGTCTTTCTGTAAGACTTGCCACGGTGAAAAAAAAAAAACAAAAAACAAAAACAAACAACAACAAAAAAACCCCACACACCAAAGGAATAAGACCAAAGAAAATCCCACCCCTGGGAGACATGGCTAAATTCAAACAAATGAGACAAACACATTTAGAGATATCTAAAAGGGAATTCAAGGCCAACAACAAGAATAACCTTGTCGACTGAGCACCAAACACCTGACTGCAAGAAATCAGGGTTCCTAAAGTTTTCTTATAGTTGAGGGTTAGTGGCTTTAGGAGATATGATATCAGTCTCCCTTACTGAAAAACTGTGCAGTCAGAAAACAGCCTAGAATCCCATTTTTCTTGGAGGCAGCTTCTTCAAACCTCAAATTTAGATGGGAAAGCCCTTGGGAAGCGCACAGGGCTCTTTGCGATGCAGCGAGGTTGCTGTTGCCACAGAGCCGGTGTCAGACCCATTTACCCTGAGCCCGCCAGGCGGCCCAGCCTCCGCGAGGCGCTCTCCCTCAGGAGAACTGTGGCTCCCGCCTCAGCTGGCACTTGTCCGTCTGGCATGAGGCACGTGGCTCAAGCGACCAACTGAACGCCCCGGCTCAGTGATTTGGGGAAAGACAAAATTGGGAGGGGTAAGGAGCACCCTTGGGAGAACCGTCCTAGCATTTTTCATGCTTACCCAAAGATGATAGCATTTTATCGTTAAGCTGCTCTCTGAAAGGCGCTCCCACACAGAGAATCGACTGTTCACTTTATCTACCCTGGAAGAATATGAGGGAAACAGGTGAAGGGGATGAAGAGTACGCTTGTCATGATGAGCACCGAGTAATGTCTAGAATTATCGAATCACTGTAGTGTACACGTGAAACTAATATAACACGTTACGTTAACTGTACTGGAAACAAATAAATAACAACAACAACAAAAATCCACCATTGCTCATGGGCCTCGTATACCTAAACCAGCCCCTCCAACGAAGAGGCAAGGGATGACTGTGAATGGATAAACAAACTATTCCCTAAAGTAGATTCGAGTTCTTTCGCCTAACAATTCAGGTTTTACCGTGTTTAGAGATAGAAAATGGGGTCACGGGCCATTAAGCCAAAATAAACGCCGGGTGCGCTAGGGCAGTGACGAAGCAACCACTGAGAAGTCACCACCAAACAAATGAGTAGAACGTGGGTGGCCAGGGCGTAAGGCAGGGGACAGCAGCAAAGAATTGCCCGTTCCCCATGTTCTACAGATAGGGGGTCCTGGGAATTGACAACGCACGCTTTATAATGGGAACAACTGCGAAAAATGGTGGACAGTTTTCAAATCACTTCCTCCTCCAGTATTTCATCCAATCCTCGTAACAATCTATTCATCTTACCTGTATTTATATTCATTCGGCTCTTCAATTTCAGCAAATACATATTAGGCACCGACTATGTGTCATTGTAGGTTCCAGAAAGACCGGGAGGAATAATTCAGATAAGGTACTTGTTTTCATAGAGTTTGTGGTCTGGGTAGCGACCAGCAGTGAACATGAAAAATAACACACGCACACAAAATATGCAGTCTGGACAATATGTGTTGTGAATAACACAGTCACAGAGTGGTGCCGTGGAGAGTGCTGAGGGCAAGGCATTCCTTTCAATAGAGTGGACCAGGAAGAGGGTTACTTTTGAATTAAGAGCCGAAAGATGAGAAGGAGCGAATTCTGCCAAGATCGGAGGTGGCTGGGCCTAGGCACAAGAGTCCCTCAGGCAGAGGGGACAGTCAGGCAAATGCCTTGATGCAGGGAAGAGTCCCCTATGTTCTTGCAACTGGAGGGACACCGTGGAGGTGGCTGGAACATAGTGAGTCGCATGAGAGAGTGCAGAGTGCGGGCGATGGAGCCAGAGAAACAGGCAGAAATGGATTGGTGAAGACCTTGAAACCAACGGAAAGGGCAAGCCATTGGAGGGTTGCAACCGACCTGCATTTTCAGGTTACTCTGGAGAACAGATTGAAGGGAGATGAGAGCGGGTGCAAGGAGAAGAGTTAAAGGAGCGTCCTAGGGAGAGGCCGCTGGGGGCTGGCTGGTGTGCTGCTGGAGGAGTCGGAGAGAAGGCGGCAAACACGAAACACGCTTCGGATGTGGAGCTCGCAGGGCGTGCTGATGGACGAGTGGAGGGTGGAGGGAAAATGGAGGCGGCCAGGATGTCTCTTGGTTTGGGGACTGGGTCACAGGCCAGTGGTGCCATGCTCTCAGGTGGGGAAGAGCAACTTTGGAGGGAGGAACGACTTTGAAGCGCGACGGGGGTATCTAGAAATCAGGAGGAAGTGCCATAGCTTCATTTCGCTGCGGAGGACCTAGGAGCAAGAAGCAAGCATCTCCGCAGAGCGCCCCCTTCTCGCAGAGTCTCTCAGCTTTTAGAGGTTCTAATCACCTTGTGGAGAGCTGAGGCCTGCAAATCCCATACAGGTCTATCCCCATTCCCGACACCAGGAGGTCCGGGAAGCAGGATGCATAGTGTGGGATGGTCCCAGGACTCTGCTAAGAAGAGTCAAGAAACAGCATGCATGTCCTCGTTCAGAGTTTTGCTCCGAACTTCTCCTACTCAGGAAAAAAAAATTCTGCTAATCTGTCCTGCTGAAAAGCTCCCCCTTTCTCTCTTCCCACTGTTCCCCTGGTTATCGCTCTTGAAATAACATACGCCCATCCGAGGCCCTGGCTTCAGGATGAAATAGAGAATAAAGGTTACTAGGTGACGACCTCCAGCATCTAATACGACACCGGAAAACACAACCTTTCATACACCAAGCATCAACCCAGGGACCGAAGTTGAGAACCTGCCTCAGCCCAGAGGACACACATGCTCAAACGAAGTGGAGGAGGCCAAAGATGGTCCAAATCCTTTTGTGGTCCTCGCACGTCATGACAGCCGTCACACTGACCGCTCCCGGGAATAACTGTGCCACCGACTAAGCTTGGGAGTTCTGTCGCAGAGACAGTGCCGCTGGAATGGGAGTTTTATTCTGGGAACTGGAGTGTGAAGCCTGCACCTCGAATTGCAGTGACGACAGGAATGAATATTTTTTTTTCATGAGGAAGAGAACACTGTCCCTGGATTACCTTTGAAAGCAAAGGACAATTGTTCTCGGAGGGGAGCAGAGAGCCCTGGAAGCCAGTCCTGGACGCAGATGGAAGAGAAGGTGTTTTGTGCTGGACTTTCCTCCAATCCAGCCCGCCTCCCCGCTGCGGCTGAGGCCTCTCCGGGGGGGCAGCCCCAAGGAGGTCGGGTCAGGAGGTTAGGAAATGATGTGGAGAGAGGGCTCGGGGTCGGCTTCGGGAAAAAACAAATACACAAAGAGGAAATGGTTGGTGCCCACTCCAGAAGGGACTGCCACTTGGAAACACATCCGCTCCCGGAGGGTTCAGGGGAAAATGGGGTTTGGAGATCCTGTATGGTCTATGAGCTGACGGTCACAGACCACGACTGTAGTACCCCAGGACACGCCCCTCTGGTGCCGTGGCCCCCAGCTTTCTGTCTGCCGCCGACCCTCTCTGGCACCACGGAAATGGGTCAGGTGCCTCTTTCCTAAAATTTCTTTCAGCAGCCCTTCCCCTCGTGGTCCCCAGCGTCTGTCCTCGCAACTACTCTCCACCCTGGGTTTTTCGTCTGCAGCATCGCCGCAGTAGCCAGGCCCGTGTCGTGGGTCACCCGTAGTCCCCAACCTGCCCTCCCCGTGCCTTCCCTATTATCCTCAGGTTGGAGCTGCCATAACACAGCACCACATCCGAGGCGGCTTCAACAACAGAAATCGGCTTCTCACAGTCCTGGAGGCTCAGACTTCAGGATGAGGGTGGCCCCGTGGCTGGTTCTGCTGAAGACCCCCTTCGGGGCTACAGACCGCCAACTTCACATTGGACCTTTTCTTTCCTTCTCGGATGGGAATGCTGAGGATTGACTGTCACAACTTTCCTGCAGATCACATGGCACCGTTCGCTGTAGTCGTCATGTTGTACATTACACCCCCAGGACCTAGTTAGCTTCTAACTGAAGCCTATACCTGTTCGCCAACTTTGTCCAACTCCTGGCCTCTGGTGGCCACAAATCTGATCTTTCTCTATGAGGTTGTTTTTGTGGGTTTTTTTTTTAAGTTTCCACATGTAAGTGAAATCAAATGGTATTCTTCTTCTTCTGCCTGATTTATTTCACTTAGCGTAACGCCTTCGAGGTCCATCCCGTGTTGTCATGACACATCGTATTTTCAATCGGCGGTAAAATACGACCTAGCCCTCTGGCTTCTTCTCATAAAACCACTAAGCCCATTCAAGACAGTTCCACCTTCGTGACCTAGTTATGTCCCCAAAGCCCTACCTCCAAATACCATCGCATTGGGGATTTCGGTTTCAGCATATGTACATCGAGCCAGGGTTGGGGGGCGGGACACACATAAGCATCCAGTGCAATGCATCCCTCCTCAATGGGTTTCCCAACTAGACCTTCTAAAAACAACCCGTTATCCAAGAAAACCAAGCCTAGGGGGCCAGGTCCGTGGCCTCACGCTCAAAGAGAGCACTTGGCCAGCAGGTCTCTCTCACATCCTTCCTGCACCATAACCTCCGTGGGGCTGCCCACGAGCAGTGAAACAAACATCCAGCTGCCCTCTGGGTAGGACCCATGTCCACCCAGTGCCTCTCACCACACGACAGCCCATCGACACCCACAACACCCTTCATCGACCCATTCTCCCGTCCTCATCCCGCTCTAGCTGTGCCACGGTCTCTCCAGTCCTCCCCCATTACCTCTTCTGGAGACCTTCAGGCCTCCCTGCACCCTCTCACCACCCGCCACTTCCAACGGGCCCCTCAAACTCACGTGATGGATCGCCGCACGCCCGCCTTACTCGGCATGAATGTAAATTCCACATACGCGTGTCCGCAGCGAGTTTAAGCACAAGCATCGTAGTAAAATTGGTGCCGGCAGAAAGCTTATCTCTCTTACATTTCAAGATGTGGGGGGGGTTGGGGAAGCTACCTTTGCTAAGAAATCTCAAAGGTGAGGCAGTAACTGGGTGTTCTTGATGGCGGGGAACCTTGTGCGCCGGCTGCGAGTCTCCTGCGCGCTGACCACGAGTTTTTCAAACCTCCGCTGTGGACAACCCTCAGGCACCTTTTGATCCAACTGGGAATCCTGTGTTTTCTTGAATTTTTTTAATGTTTATTTGTTTTTGAGAGAGAGAGAGGGAGGGGCAGAGAGAGAGGGAGACAGAATCCGAAGCAGGCTCCAGGCTCCGAGCTGTCAGCACAGAGCCTGATGCAGGGGCTCAAACTCGAGAACCGCGAGATCATGACCTGAGCTGAAGTTGGACGTGTAACAAACTGAGCCCTGCAGGCGCCCCCAAGAATCCTGTGTTTTCAGTAGAGGAAGAGAGGGTGCAAAGGAGAAAAAAAGAAAGACCGGATACACAATCCTCCTTAGAGGGAAACTATTGATACTTGATTCAATTCTGCCCCTCAGGGTACTCCTGGGATCCCATGGCTCCACGGCCAGATTTCATGTGTCTTGCTAAAGACAAAAGATATTGATTTAATTTTTGGATAAAGATAAAGAGGGAATAGCGAGAGGGAAAGAGAGAAGCGTGGGTGAGGGAGAGATTGTTTGTTTGTTTTCTAAGCCCCACATTTTTCTTAATTAAAAAAAAAGATTTTTTTTTTAACTTTTTTAAAGTTTATTTTTGAAAGAGAAAGAGAGAAAGAGACAGAGAGACAGACAGAACACAAGTGAGGGAGAAGCAGAAAGAGAAGGAGACACAGAATCCGAAGCAGGCTTCAGGCTCCGAGCCGTCAGCACAGAGCCTGCCGTGGGGCTCGAACTCATGAGCCCCACGATCACGATCTGGGCTGAAGTTGGGCACTTAACCGACTGAGCACCCAGGTGCCCCCCAAGCCCCACTTTAACCTTCTGCCATACTGATTTTCTCAAGGGAAAGCTGTGTAACCATGACCACGGGAGCTGCCTTATTCCGTTGCCTCCTGGAATTACTCTAGCCAAGTGGAACATTTTAACTCTTGTGATTCAGCCTCCTAAACTCACATTAAAGATATTAGGCGCATCTCCTTTGAGGACATTGAACCAAAAAGTGACTGGCCAAATACTCATCGATAGTTCCCATTGAAAGCATGTACTTTGTCTGCTCATATGTATTTTTTTCTTTTATCACATAGCCAAGATAACAATAAAGCTTGTGTCATTGCTGGCATCAGAAGACAGATTAATACTGTAACCAAGATTTATGACATCTGCATTCAAAATGTCTCTTGCACCAGGACCCTCCTTTCCCCTTCCTGAGCCAGCACGCCCAGTTCAGATCCTTACGAGCACCCTAGCACGGAAGCAACGACTTACTAACTAGGCAAGGACCTCCTGCTTCTGGCCCCACCGCGTTTACCTGCTATAGTAAACTTTCAAAAGCATGGCCCTCAAGAGGTCATGTTTCTGCTCCAAACCCTTCCGTGGTTCCCAATTTCACACTGACTTTTGTACAAGCTCCTCACTGTGACTTTTAAACCCTTCACGGTGAGGCTTCAGCTGACTTTCTCATCCTTATCTTTACTGCCAACTCACACTGGCCTTGTATGTCAGCCGGATACACTCCCAGCTGCTCCCCAAGTACGTCCGAGAGTTTCTCCCCACGGTGACCTCACTCACTTTCCCCTTTGCCAAGGGTACCACTCCTATCTCTCTCTGCCTGATCAAATCGGATCCCTCTTGCAAGTTCTTTCTCGAATGTCCATACCTCCCTGAGCATCCTTCCTAATCCCAACAGAGAACTTTGTCTGACCTATTACGGCATTTCTCTAACTCATTCCCTACCCAGCCCAGTGACACTTGTAGGTGTTTAACAACGGACTGAAGAAAGTCCTGATTTACAGCCTTTGCCAATTTCTATGGTGTAAATTCTCCTACCATGGCCAATCTGAAGCTACCAATGGGATGTCACTGAACAGAGTTGTGAAGAGATATGCAACAGTAAACCATTATATAGTATTTCTACCATATGATCAATGGAAATCATCTTAAGAGCATAGACAATAACATAGTAAACCAATTAAAAACTAGTGATTTACTTTTGCTTTTTAAAATTATTTATTCTGAGAGAGAGAGAGAGAGAGAGAGAGGGAAGGAGGGAGGGCAGAGAAAGAGGGAGAGAGAGAATCCCAAGCAGGTTCTGTACTGTCAGCATGAAGCCCTATGTGGCACTCAAACTCACAAACCCATGAGATCATGACCTGAGCTGAAATCAAGAGTCAGGCACTTAACCGACTAAGCCACCCAGGCACCCCTACTTTCGCTTTTAATAAAATTTATTGTCAGCTGATATAATTTAATTTTCAACAGTGGTTGTGTCTAACAACCAGCTGTTTAAATTCCTAAAAATTTAATGATCAGCCCTTGTGAACTGGCTCAAACCAGTTCCAGTATACCATCGCCCCCACTATCCACCACATAAGCTCCTTGAAGGAAGATGTCATGTCTTTAATGATGTCTGTGCACCCAGCTCAGTACTGTGAACAAGGTACACTTTGGATAAAAAGTTAGGATACTGAAAAACGTGTTCATGGAACCTAAACCCAGTATGGACACCTGAGCCCGTATCCTAGAGTAAAGCTCTAAAAGCAGCTGTCCGTAAAGATCTAGAACCCTGAGGTCCTGTCATTGGCAGAATGGAGGGAAAGGCCAGAGAGCCACAGTAAATTTAGTGCCAGGAGAACAGAGTGCAACTTAGTCTCAGAGGCCTGGTCTTCTTGCCCAGGGATTCCTTGGGTTATTTTTGTCTCATTTGTTTGAATGTCCCCAGGTCTGAACCAAGGAGCAGGAAAAGCAATGGATGAGGCAAGACTGTACAAGGAAACTTCCACGTGCTGTTTTAAGATACCAACCGCGGCAGTAGGGGAGGGTCAAAGGAACAGAGGATGGTGTTGTGGCACTCCGCCGCTCACATGAAATCTCAAAGCGTTTGGACTCCAACACTCCCACCTCTCCCTACATCAGGAAAATGAAGCCACAAGATGAAGAAACATTAGCTTTCTTCGGAAGGCTTACAAACACGAGTTGGAAGAACTAATTCACGGAGTTAAAGTTACTTTCAAAGAGAATAGCCAGTTCCTATCCATGTTTATTTTTCTCATCGTAGAAGGATGGGCTAAACATTCATATTGAGATTCATGGTATTCGAATCCTTATCCAAGTTCTTCTGGGATTCAAGTATCATATAGTTCAGCTTTTGTTTTGTATTTTAATGGGACAAACTTCTACTTTCCCTTATAGAGCAATAGAAAGATTATTGAACAAATGTAACTGCATTGATCTCCTTATATAAAAGTACATTAGAGAGCATTTAAAGCAATTGGGAATTTCTAACATCTAGAAACAGTGTCGGGGCAGGGCCTAAGGTCCTGATTTATAACCCCCCACCCCCAGCGGGGCCCTAGGTGCCTTAGTCGGTTGAGCACCCTACTCTTGATTTCGACTCGGGTCATGATCTCACAGGTTGTTGGCATTTGCAATGATGTGGTTGGAACCGGAGGGTATTATGCTAAGTGAAATAAGTCGAGAAAGACAGATATCTTATGACTTCACGCATACATGGAATTTCAGAAACACAACAGATGAACATAGGGGAAGGAAAGGAAAAACAAGATAAAAACAGAGAGGGAGAAAAACCATAAGAGACTCTTAAAGACAGAACAAACTGAGGGTTGCCGGAGGGATGTGGGTGGGGGATGGGCTAAACGGGTGATGGACACTAAGGAGGGCGCTTGTAGGGATGGGCACTGGGCGTCATATGTAAGAGCTGAACACTGGGTTCTGCCCCTGAAGCCAAGACTATGCTGTATGTTAACCAACTTGAATTTAAGAAAAAAAAATGATAATGATAAAAAAATTTTTTAATCAGGAATAGAGAAGGAAGGATATAAGAAAGATGGATGGATCAGTGGTGTGGCCAGATAGTGAGATACTGGAGTTTCCGGTGGCAAGGGGACATGGACAACAAAGATGAGTAGCCTCTAGAGCATAGAGCTGATTGGGATGCGAGGGCCCGAGCACTGTGATACCAGGGTGGGTAGGTGGACTGTTGGCATGAAGACCCAAAACCATCCAGGACACAGCCAGCCTTTGAATGGAGAGATAACATCGAGTAAGGAGCCACG
Source organism: Paguma larvata (assembly GCA_030068075.1). Lineage (NCBI taxonomy): Eukaryota > Metazoa > Chordata > Mammalia > Carnivora > Viverridae > Paguma > Paguma larvata. The sequence continues at coordinate 116,523,423 of CM057830.1, read as the reverse complement.
AGGCCATGACCAGGACACCAGCGATGACTCGGGGAGCAGGGGGTTCAGCTAAGGTGATGGCATCCTCCACCGGAAGTGGTGTGGGGGGATTTCACACATATGATTACATTAAGGGTTTTGAGATGAAGATTATCCTGGAATATCCGAGCAAGCCCTAAATGACATCGCAAGTGTCCTTCTAAGAGAGAAGCAGGGGGAGACATCCAGAGGTACAGGCGAGAAGTTGATGTGCTCATGAAGCCAGAGATGGGACGGATGTGGCCCTAAGCCACAGCCTGCCCGCGGCCACCAGAAACTGGAAAAGGCAAAGGATGGATTTTCCCCCCAAAGCCTCCGGAGGGCGCACAGACCTGCTGACACCTTGATCTTGGCCCAGTGACACGAATTTCACACCTCTGGCTTCCAAAACCGTGACCGAATAGATTTTTGTTGTTGTTCTAAGCCCCTGACTCGGTGGTCCATTGTGAAAGGACTCAGAGGAAGCAAGTGTCGACGGGGAGCCGAGAAGAGGCCCTAGCCCCGTGCGGGAGTGGGCGGCCTGCACCGCGGCTAGGTTCCAGGCGACACAGGATGGGGATGAGAACCTTCCGAGAAGAGGTTATTTCCATCACGAAAACAGTTAAGCTACGACAAGGCTTCTAAAGGGCCTGGCAAGAAAACCCTGGTTGGAAGGTCAGTGTGCCATGGGAAGAGAAAGAGGGGGAAACCACAGCAGGGGGGAGGTGAGAGAGGCCGGAGGGGCCTGCAGCCAGGCACCGGCAGGGCTGCCAAGGGCTCAGGGGCAGCAGCTAAGCTCGGGTTCTCACCAGGCACTCTGGCTGCTCCTCAGCCTCACTGTTCTAGCCCTTTCTCCGAGCTTCTCGTGTTTGCCGGCAACCCTCGGTGTGGCTCAGTTAGTAGACATAGAACTCCCGTCTGTGCCTCCATCTTCCCATGGCCTTCTTCTCTCTGTCCTTATGTCCTCCCCTCACGTCCTCTCCCCTTCTTATAAGAACACCAGAGGGGCGCCGGGGGGGTGCAGTCGGTTGAGCGGCCGACTTTGGCTCAGGTCATGATCTCACGGTCAGTGTGTTCGAGCCCCGTGTCGGGGTCTGTGCTGACAGCTCAGAGCCTGGGGCCTGTTTCAGATTCTGTGCCCCTTCTCCTCTCATGCTCTCTCTCTTTCTCTTTCTCTCTCTCTCAAAAATAAATAAATATTTAAAAAAAAGGGTGGATGTAGGGCCCACCTTAAGTCTAGGGTGATTTCATCTCAAGATCCGTAACTATTCACCTCTGTACGAACCCTATTTCCAAAGAAGTTTACATCCTGAGGTTCTGGGGGGCCATGAATTCGGGGGGGAGGGGCACTATTTAATGCACTACAAATAGCTCTTATATGGCACTTACTTTGTGCCGGCTGTGTTTCTAGGCCTTTCACTATTTATCTTCACAGCTTTCCTATGAGGAGATACTATTATGACTATCCCTGCTCACAGAGACTAAGGAACCTGCCTCTGGTCACACATTGGGTAAATACCAACGCCGAGTTCCAACCCAGACAGTCTGGCTCCAAAGGTCGTGTTCTAAACCACTGTAACAACCCGCTATGAACCACTGTTTAAACAGCAAACTCGATTTCTACTTGTCACGCGTTACACGTCTTAGGAGAAAACCTGACTCGGCTCACGCTGCTGACACTCACACTTCCGATCAGGCACGACCTGATCCCGAAACTATTAGTTTCTTTGCTGGAGGACGAACCAAAGGATAACCCGTGAATCTCCTAACTGTTCTTCCCTGCGGCAGATGCCAACTGCGTGATCGCGAACGAGTCAACCGCTCTCTCGGGATCCGCCTATCAGTTAGTGTTTATTGAGCCTCTATGATGCGCCAGGCAACGGATGAAGTAGGTATTGAGGGTGTGGAGAAGCATGAGACAGACAAACCCCCCTGCCCCGCCGGTCTTTAAATGCTCACCAGAGACACAAACCAACCAAGGAATCACTCGGATACTTTAATAATCATGACTCTGCAAAAGACTGGAAAGGAACACAGAGTACGGTCCTTCTGGAAGCACAGAGAAGGAAGGCCTAGCTCCATCTGAGGAGTCAGGGAAGAGGTCTTTTGAAAGGGTCATTTAAACCAAGACTCGAAGGAGCTCTGCCAGAAGGGAAAAGCCTTCCAGGCGAGGAAAGCACAGGTCCGAAGCCTCGAACTGAAAAAGAGCAGAGTAGGCTGCGGCTCCCAGTGGCTCGGTCGGCTAAGCGACCAACTCTGGGTTTCGACTGAGGTCAGGATCTCATGGTTCCTGAGAATGAGCCCTGTGTCGGGCTCTGTGCTGTGAGCACAGGATTCTCGCATCCTGCTTGGGATTCTCTGTCTTCCCCTGCCTCTCCCTCTGCTCTGTCTCTCCAAATAAATAAATAAACTTAAAAAAAAAAAAAAGAACAGAGTACATCGAAGAATGGAGAATTCTGGAGCCGTGGACGACAGAGCAAGGCTGGAATGAGAGTGGCGTGTATGGGGCAAGTGTGACACTCGCGAGCCTCGCGGTCATGATAGCAACAGGCTCACGCCACCGCGAGCAGCTGTAAGGAAGGCTAACCGAGCAAGCGCGGGAGGACAATGCCGGACGCGGCGCAGGCACAGGGAAGGCACTAAAACATTCCCCGAATCCGAATTCACCGAGAGTCTCTCCTGAACCGTCGCCTAAGAAAATACAATAACCTTACATTCTCAACTGCCTTCTCGTGGGCCTGCGGAGGCTGACATTCAGAACCAAACGGACGAAAATCGCAGAACAGATGGTGTGGACCCGTCATTTTGCCCCGTCCTCCGACGAGGTCATCTTAATGAAACAAAGAACGCTGCACGCGCGTGAATTTCACCCGTTTTGGCCTTGTCTCATTCAGAAGCCTAATGTTGTCTAAAGCCCACACCGCATACGACGTCAGTCACATTCAAATCTCTGATCCCTCTAAACAACGATTGTGGAATCACTGTAATTATTGTACGAAGGACAGACTCAATCTCAAGATAGAAAAAATGAGCCCACTCCACATTTGATTTTTTTTGGTAGCATGCTTAAATTTAAATTACACCATAGGCGCTTTTTAGCATAACATGTACTGTATATTTTTGCATTTCAATAAACCCATTTTCCCCCTACACATAACACTTGGTAATTCAGAGAAATGTATCTTAGCGGCTCCCAACTGCTGCTTCCTCCAGTTGGCTCATGGTTAGTATTTTTTTCTTTTTTCTGGAGTTAACTGAAAACTACAAGCTCTCTGGGAGCAAGAATAAACCTGCTTGTCTTTAAGAAAGAGGAATTCCTTTTTGTCTCCCCCCCTTCTCTCACAATCATATCACACGCAGTGGAAGCATCAGCTGTATTTACCAGTAATAAAGTGACCGCAAGAGGCAACCATGTGAATAACTTCGGTGAAAATTGCCATACGTAGTTAGCTTTAAACCATAGACGTCTTTCTGAACCTCCCACTCTTCCCTAGAGCAAGGAGAAAGGCTCATTACGAATACAGGCTCTGCCGGCAAACAGATCCGGGGGCAAAGCCTGGCTCTGTGGCAAAGGGATGCTATGGGACTTCGGCCTGTGCGCTGGAACCCCGAGCGTGCCATGCTCTGGGGGAGCCCACGCCGCATGACGAGGCCAGGGGAAAGTGCTCTGGTGGCAGTCCTGATCTGGGACTCGTCCCTCCCCAGCCACCAGATACGGAAATAGACACGGGATACGAAACCTCGTGGTCTGTATCCCGGCTGAAGGCCGCTCAGGGGCCTGAGTTGATGCCACAAGGTGCAAAAGAATCACCTCGATTCTGTGACCATAGAATCTGTGAGCCTAATAAGATGGTTGTTACCTTAAGGCACTAAGCTTTGGGGCTATTTGGCATACATTAACCGTAACAGAAAGAAGAAACAACCCGCATTAACGTCATCCCGCTGGGCCGACAAGCACCTGGAGAGACCCTTGGCTACAAGCCGACGCGACAGTAGTCAGAACAAGAAGAGCAGCGACAATGGGGCCATATGGAGGACACACTCTGTGCAGGGGACTGTTGCTAGTGTATGAACTCACTGTTCCTATGTCTATGAACTCATTTAATCCTCGCAACAGACCTGTGACATAAGTGCTATTGTTATCCCTACTTCACAGATGAGATTGAGGCACAGAGATGTTAAGTGACCTGCCCGCCCTCCCACAGCGACTAAGTGGTAGGGCAGGATTTAGATATAGGCCGTCTGGAGCCAGAGTCCCCACCTGTGGTCCCTACGCTTGTGTCAGACATGTACGAGAAACCTTCCCGATGTGTCTAGACTTCTTAAAAACACTATAGAGCTGGTTTCCTGGTCCTGATCACCAAGTCCATTTGGAGTGGTGCTCCCAACAGGCCAGTGGGCTCTGCCACCCCTGGTCACCCCTGGACCAGGCTGCCATTCTACAGAAAAGGAAACTGAAGCTCATGGAGATGGACTTGCCGAGGTTACACAATGATTAAATGGGACAGGATTTGAACCCGCATCGGTATAACGCTAAAGCCAGTATGCTCGACTGGATCAGTGAGACTCGGTGCACTGCTTTTCTGATGGAAGAGACATACGGACCTCACGGTAAAAAGCCAGCATGGGCTCCTCACAACCCTTCCTGGCTTAAATCCCAGCCCTACCCCTTCTTCTCTCAATGCTTCACCGCTCTCCACTATAAAGTGGGGATAATGAAAACAGATTCACTCCCGGGTCTATATCCAAGAGAAATGAAAACATATATCCATACAAAAACCTGTACAAGAATGCATACGGCAGCATTACTGAAAAGAGCCCAAAACTGAAAACAACGCAAATGCCCTTCAGTAGATGGATGAAGAAACAAACAGAGGTCCCTCTCTACAATGGAATGTTCGTCAGCCAAAAGAGACATGAAGTACTGATCCATGCTACGTCATGGATGATCCTTGAAAAAATTATCCTAAGAAGCCAAGCACAAAAGGCCACGTATTATATGATTCCAGTTACATGAAATATCCGAACTAGGGAAATCCACAGACGGAAAAGAGATGAGTAGCTCCCAGGGACTGGGGGGGAGAGAGAATGGGGAGCCACCGCTAATGGCTATGGGGTTTCGTTTGCGTGTGAGAGGTTGTTCTAAAACCGATTGTGGTGATTGTCGCTCATGTGTAAATGTCCCCAAAACCACTGAACTGTATACTTTACATGGATGAGCCGTATGATATGTGAGTTACCCCTGAATAAATAGGTCTAAAAAACACGCACTCAATGCATCATGTTGTTGTTTGGCATAAACGAGTTACATGCCAAGAACGGTGCCTGGTGGGTACCTCTGAGTACAGGCTGGCTGATTTTATGTTGTAAGAAGTTCGAAAGAATGTGGCAGAATGGATTTGGGACATTGGTTCTTGTTTGGGCGCCATAAGAAATCATATTCAATTTTCACTCTGATTTTTCCGTGTTTTCCTGAAAGTCCTTAAGTGCCCTCCATCCTGCCACCTGAAACACCCAGCGAGAAAGTGCCACAACGTGCAGGGGAGAAAAAGGAGAGAAAAACAAAAGCAAAAGAAAACCAATATTTTGGTGGCAAATACCAACCACAGTGAGAAAATCCCTCATCCTGTTTGTGTTTCGGGCTCTGATGAATCACCCGCGAGACGTCCTGCTGTGTCTTTCCTGTGCCATGCCTCCTCTCTGCCCTGCCCTGCCCTCTTCCTCAAGAAGCTCGGCGACTTCTTCAACCACATACTTACCTTGGAAGGTACTGAGAAGAAAAGTCTACACAGAGGGTGGTGGCAGTCGGACCACGGAAACCTGTAAGGGCAACTTTTCCGGGGCTCTGCCCCCAGTGGGAAGCGCCGAGGGGTCTCCCCAGCCAGCAGGTGTAGCTGCGGGACAGGGGGCGGGGTCTGCGGGCTACCTCTCTCTACACGGGCCTTAGAGTCTACCCCAATCAGAGCTGTAAAGGAGAAGTATTCCAAGGAGCTGGGGAAGGAAACCACATCTCCAAGCGTGAATGTCTTGTACCTTTAATTATGGAAATTAGATTGTGTCGTTTGCACCTGTTTGCAAGTTAGGTCTCCTTGTCTTTTCAACTGAATCCCAGCGGGAGCCTTCCGCAGCTCACACTGGCAGGTCAGAGAGGGCAGGGCTCAGACGATTTCTCCCCGCCTTGAATTTTACAGGCAGGGAGGCAAATTTAGAGAAGGGGTCTGTTCCGAAAGGCCATTAGTGAGTCAGTCCTTACATGGTAAGCTTACCAGCCCAGCTCCCAAATGGTTAACTGAGCCACACGGAGTGTGGCTTAAATGTGGATATATTCCAAAAATAAGGAGATTTTCAATAGCAGGCTCATGATTCTTCACCTGAAACCTTTGGAGCTTAAGGTTTCAGAAATCAGGATTATTTGGATTTCAGAAACGGAACCCAATGTATATACTCTATGTAACGTAAGACCCCCATTGGGGTCAGGAGCAATATCCTGTAATCAAGACAATAACTTTTCTGAGGCAAAGCAGATGAATACTCAGATGAAGCAGGATAAAGAGAGATTGTAAATAGCCTCCTGGTAAGTTAAGGTCGACCTCTGACACCAAACTAGCAAACTTGCCAAAAAAAATTAAAAAAAAAAAAAAAAAACCATTCGGTTTCCCATCTGTAGAGGATTTCAGAATTACAGATAAGGGATTGTGAACCGGTATCTTCATGTACACATGACCACTTGTGTACTCCTGGGCAATCACCTAACCTGAGCCTCATTTTTCTCCTCCGTTAGACGGGATCAACACTAGTCACCTCATGTTAAAGGAGCAAGTGCATGCAAAGCTTTGAGTGGTGCCTGACACGAGAAACGTGACCTCACAGAAGTGTCCGTGCAGGGACGAATGGCTAGAGAAGATGTGACACACACACACGGTGGAATATTCATCAGCCATCAAAATGTGGAAATCCTGCCATTTGCAACAACACAGACGGATCTCGAGGGCACTGTGCTAAGTGGCAGAAGTCAGACAGACCAAGAGAAATACTGTATGGTATCACTTATATGTGGAATCTTTAAAAACAAGAGAAAGCTGATAGATCAGATTTGTGGTTACCAGAGGCAGAAGGTGGGGGGAAGGGGAATTGGAAAAAGGTGGTCGCAAGGTATAAACCTGCCGTTTAAGCGACATAAGCACCGGGGATGTCATATACAACACGTGACTGTAGTGAGCACGGCCGTGTGATAGAACAGTGGCTAAGAGGTCTTATCACAAGGAGAAACTTTTTTTCTTTTTAAAAAATTTCTCTTTATTGGTGTACAGGACGTGATGAATGCGAAATTACCCTGGTAAGTTTCACCGTGTAAATCCGACCTTTATGCTGTACACCTGAAACTCATACGGTGGCGTCTGTCAATTTTCTCTCAAACTGGGGCGGGGAAAGGCATGTCACGTGCAGGGCGACTGCCGCCGAGGTCATCGTTAGCGTCGTTTCCGCCCTCCACAACAGCTAGAAGGGATTGGGTGGGGGCGCGAAATCCTAGACACCAGGATTTGTTCGTTTTCCATTTCCGTACCCAAAAAGGCGCGTCTGTGGATGAAGCACTTCTCCGGTGTTCTCAATCAGCAACCAAAGATCAGGTGCCACGTGGAGGCCAGCTACCATTCGGTATTACCCGCTACGCACGCGCGCGCGCGCCCCCGTGTGTGTGTGTGTGTGTGTGTGTGTGTGTGTGTGCGCGTGCGCGCGCGTGCTGTCCGCAAGTCAGGGCTTTATAAACCACACTGTCAGTATAGCAAGAAGAGCTGCGCCCTGTGTTGAGCCCCAAAACGTGCCCAGCCCTGTCCTAGGTGCTTAACAGGTGACATCCCGGCCATCGCGGCCCCAGCCCGGTAAGGACCCCCAGCCTGGTCTTTTCCCTCTACACGACCTCTGCGAAGAGGTCTGAGGTTTGACCGCTTGGTCAATGCAAAATGCCAGTGAATCTAACAGGGATAAAAAACGGAATCCCCCACGACGCCCTGAACATACTCTTCACATAGAAGAACAAATGAGAGCCCCCATTGGGAAGTATTACACATAGTGTTGTGTGTGTGTGCGTGTGTACGTGCACGTGTGTGTGGTCTTTGGAGGTGACGGTAGGGAGGCTGATGATTCTTAAGAAATTTCATTATGGTTTAATTATTTTTTTCACGAGATAAGCCCAGAGGCCTTTGTTTCAAATATTATTTCTAATTATTCATGGCTTATGAATGCAATCACAAATAAGGGTGAGAAGGTAGGTTTATTATTTAATCAACTGCATAAAAATAATGTACTACTCAAATTTAAAAGGAAAGAAAGTTATCTCATAATTAAAGCCTTAGTCGGGTAATGAGGTCTCTTCGGCTATATCTATTCTCTGGTTGCTAAAACTTTTGAAGACTACGGTAACACTGGAGTCATAACCTGGCGTTGTTAGAGCAGGTGGTAGGGTCCAGTTAGGGGTTTCCATGAACCCTGCCCCTCAGGAGGGAGCTTAGAAGTCAGGCGAGCCCAGACACCTGTCCTCGGCAGTGAGCCCTTCTGAAATCCCGCCGGCAGACCACAGTTTGAGCGACAAGGAGCTCACAACCCCAAGAGGTAGCTCATTCCTCTGGCAAACAGCCCCACGGGTCAGAAAGGGGCAATTTGCGCGTAGCTGAAGCACTGAAATCCAGTTAGTCTGTAGCTTTTGTCCCTCAGCCCGGGCTTTCTCCGCTGCAACCACCAGACTCAGTGTCCTCCTGTCTTCCGTCACAGACACGAATGCAGGGACTTCAACTGCACACCCGCGTGCATACGCACTCCTCTTAATCTGGCCGAAATACCTGGGTATTTTTCAGCTCTCTCTTGTGTGGCATGATTTCTAGCACTTTCCCCACGCCTCCCCCACCCACTTCTGGATGCTCTCTATAAGGCAGTGCTTCTCGTACTTGGCTGCATAGTAAAAATCGCCCCGAGAGCTTTACTACATCATGATGCACGGGTCATCAGACTTCATACCAATTGGGTCAAAATCCCCGGAGATGGGTCCCAGGCAGCAATATTTTAAACTTTTTTCCAGGAAATTCAAAAGGGTAGTGAAATCTGAGAACCAGGCCTCTAATCTCTTGCTCTTCAAGAGTGGTCTACAGACCGGCAGCAGCGACACGACCTGGAAACGAGGTAAGAATGTAGGCTCTCAGCCGCTGCCCCAGTTGTACAGAATAAGAATCTGCATTTTGCGAAACCCACTGGCCTGCCCGTGCACGTTACAGGGCAAGAAGCCAGCTGTGAGGCATGTTCTATTTCCGTCTTATTTCCATATATTGTTTTCTTACGTCGTAGGCTCAGTTATCCTCAGATAAAGCAAGGTCCTCTCTGATTCAAGCTTTGCCACAAGGTATGGGACATCCCCTGGCCCACTCCTCATCCAGTTCAGGATTGACTAAATCCATTTCAGACCTACAGATGGACCTCAGTCATCCAACTTCCCCAGGTCTAGCGAGCTCTCTCTAGAGCACTGTTTCCCAAACTAAGACCCACTGTCATATTCTCAGGGTGCTGTAGTTCCATGAGAATGTTTTAAAGTGAAGGTTTTAATTTCAATCAAGAGATCTAAAAAATTAATATCGGCGATCAGCATTTTAGAAACCATCTGGATGACCACCTATGGCTGGGCACCGCCTTGTGACTTCAGCTCCCATGTGGGCTCTTGTGTTTACGGCCACACTGGTGCCAATTAGAAATATTTTAAGTGTCTCAGGCTAATGAGAAAATAACAGAGACCAGCCGGGGATGCGGAGCCAAGATTTAAATCCAGACCTGTGACTCTGCAGCCTGTGTGGTTTTTTGTTTTGTTATTTTTTTGGCAGCCTGGTCTCTGAAAGCAGTTTCACACCAGACGCCCTGCGGAAAGACCTGTAATCTCCCAGCCGCCTTTCTGCCTTCTCCACATTGCCTCCTGAGATCAAGCCTGGCCACCAGAACGGTGCCTACTTGAACCATCTCGCCCTTGCTCCATTAAAGTCACTTTCGATGAACTCGTGTCATGAGAAGGAACTATACGACCCCGAGACTTGTTTCTGCAAGTGTCCACCGTGGATAACCACGGGAGAAACTTAAAATCCCTCGCTGTGAAATACTTGGTTTCCCTTTAAGAGGAGCCCTTCATTGCAAACATGCGAATGGCACAACTCGATGATTCTCAGAGATCGGACGACCAATTCTCCATGATTCTGGAGTTTTCTAAGAATTATTTAGTTGTCTCTTTTCCTTTGTGATTATAATCTGAAAGAATCACTTTCATCTAGTGGCCACCTTGCAGCCAAGTACTAGAATATATGTTTAGAACTCACACCCGCCTTTGTGAGCAAGAGCTTTGCTACCAAGTGAAGCCCAAGTGCCATCAGAGAAGACAGAGGAAAGAGAATAGTTCGAAGGAGGGCAAGGGGTAGGAGGACTGTGATGCCGTGTGGCCTTGGTCCTACGGACGCAGCAAGTGCCCAAGAATCTGCAGCACGGCAGGCAAAACGACTCGTGTGGCGAATGGATGTGCCTCCCAAGTCATTAAATTAATCCTAGTTTACATATGAAAGATGAATTTCTCTCCAGGCGATATTTTTATGTTTTAGTGTTGTATTTAGGGATATTCTCCTCAAATGAATCAATGATTACCTAAACTCTGGTTCTCTGTTAAAAAGGAAAAGATTTGTATGGAAACCAAATTGACAATAAATTATTTTTAAAAAATAGTAATTAATAAATAAATAAATAAATAAAAAGGAAAAGATAGTTCATTGTTGGGACCCAAATGACAGTCTGCTATGGCAAAAAGAACAGAGGAATTGGAATGTAAAACTACTAAACTATACTACTACTAAACTTAATAAATATTGAATTTTTACAGTTGACATTATCAGCTCATGACACCTTCCTTCTTGAAATTCCTATAAAAATACTAAAGATGAGGCACCTGGGTGGCTCAGTGGGTTGAGCCACCGATTCGTGATTTTGGCTCAGGTCATGATCTCAAGGTTCATGAGTTTGAGCCCCGTGTCAGGCTCTGTGCTGACCGTGTGGAGCCTGGTTGCGATTCTCTCTCTCCCTCTCTATCTGCCCCTACTCAGCTTCTGTTTCTCTCTTTCTCTCTATTTCTCAAAATAAACAAATAACTTAAAAACCACTAAAGAAAGGATGAAACACTAGGGTGATAGCAAGTCTGTGGCCAAAATCACAGGGGAATTTCTACCGACTACAACTGCAAAGTCATTGACGCTGGACTGAACGACACATTCCATGGCCCGGCCGTGCTGCACACGGAACTCGCCTTCCGGTTATCTTGCCACTGGTTCGGCTCTGCCAGCTTTTCCTAATGACAAAACTGGGTCACTGTCCCTATATTCCATGGGGCAAATTTCGAATATAGCCAAAATGCTCTTCTGCTCTGAGCCCATTCATATGCACACCGAGAATGCAGTTCCCAGGAAACACCTGGACAGGAGCCGTGCCCGTGTGTTGTCGGTCAGCTGCAAGTGGTGCCTCGTCTCCTGGGAAGATCAGGCTTCCCTAACGCGTTGCTTGAGATCAGTATTTTTCAAATGGTGGACTCGGATCCATTAGTGAGATGTGACATTAATTTCATCGTCATGTGCTCTTTTTAAAAAATAAAATTGGGGGGCACCTGGGTAGCTCAGTCGGTTGAGCGTCCAACTTCGGCTCAGGTCATGATCTCGTGGTCTGTGAGTTCGAGCCCCGCGTCAGGCTCTGTGCTGACAGCTCGGAGCCTGGAGCCTGCTTCTGATTCTGCGTCTCTCTCTCTCTCTGCCTCTCCCACTTGCTCTCTGTCTCTCTCTCACTCTCTCAAAAATAAAGATTAGGGGCGCCTGGGTGGCTCAGTCGGTTAAGCGGCCGAGTTCAGCTCAGGTCATGATCTCACGGTCTGTGAGTTCGAGCCCCACGTTGGGCTCTGTGCTGATGGCTCAGAGCCTGGAGCCTGTTTCGGATTCTGTGTCTCCCTCTCTCTGCCCTTCCCCTGCTCACACTCTGTCTCTATGTCTCTCAAAAAAAAAATTAAAAAAAAAAAAAACATTAAAAATAAAGATTAAAAAAAATTAAAATAAAATAAAATAAAATAGGGAACAGATCAGAATACATCTCATGTAGTAAAACCAGGTACATACTGTTATATAAACCTCCCGTTTGGGTGATCGTGTGTGTGCGTGTGTGTGTGCGCACATGTGCGTGTGCGTGTGCACACACACTCGGGTTCTAGATCGCAATGTAAACATGTCTTGCCTGTGAGCCCTGCTTTGGTCAACTGACACACTGTCGCTCGCTCCGGCTTTGTTTTCTCTGAAACTTTGGTGAACACGTCAGCATCCTGTGTTGACGGTATGGGTGAGGATTACAAGGACGGAGTCTGGAACCAGGCTACCATCTTGCTACCGTGCAACCTTGGGCACTTTATTCTGCCTCTCGGTGCTTTTTATTGCTTTCTTGGTGAAGCGATACTGAGAACAGTGCTCACTGATAAAGCTGTTGTAAGAATTAAATGAGTGGATACATGTGAAGCAACGGGAACCGTGCTTGGCTTGCGCTAAGTGCTATTTAAGCGTTAGTGATTATGCGTATAACCATGAGTATTTTACCCAGGTAAAAGGAAAGTGTTACATAGGATGGTGGAGCCGAGAGCAGAGCCCCTTGGTAAGCCACTTAGAGCCCTTCCTCCATTTTTGCATGGATCCATTCATCATCCCTTCGCATGTAGTGGCTCCGCCAGCCAGGAATCCACTTCACCGAACGTTCACCCAGTATTCATTTCTCTATCTTCAAGACGCCATGGGGACCCTGGCATCCCATTCTGCTTCAGTGAACTCTAAGGCCCCGACGGTGCCTAAACACTGCACGTCTGCTCTTCCCACCCTCTGCCTTCACTGTCCTCACCGCCCTGCCCTCTCTGGGCTCCATCAGCTCCAATCACGCTGGCCTCCTAGCAGGGGTTTCCAAACACTCGCCTTTGTGTTTCAGGACCTTTGCACCTGCGGTTCCGTCTACCCGTGATACTCTATCCACACAGATCCCCGACTTGCTCCCTCCCTTCCTTCAGGTTTCTACTCACAGTCCTCTTAATAGAGGAGCCCACCCTGGTCATCCTATATTAAATAATATCCCCTGCCCTACCCCAGCCCCCCACCCACCCCCCGCCCCGCCTCTCTAATCCCTAGCACTTAACATCAGCAGGAATATCATATTAGTTATTTAGCTGGCTGTTTTCTCTCTTTCCCACTAGAATATCAGCTCCAAGAAACACAGATTTTTTTTTTACCCCTTTGTCCACCACTGTATCACCTGTGCCTAAAAGAGCGTCTGCCACAGGGTAGCAGATAATAGTCATTCAATAAATATTCATTGAATGAATAAATGTCAAACACTGCACGAAAACCCAAAGTTACTACATGTATAGTATTCTCCTGACCTAAATAAGAGTCGAGCAGCAGACTTTTAAAACCTTTTAAATAGATGTTTAAGGCATGCCTTGTTCTCAGTGCACACAGACTTTCACACACACAGGCAGGTGTGTGGTTCTGCTTCAGCAGGTTCTCACCAACACCCCTGATGTAATAAAGGTAAGAATTTCCAGTTCTTTGACCAAGGGGTGAAGCAAGGGCGTACCTTCGCCCCACTTCTATCCCACCTTCACCTTAAGGACATACTTAATCTCGAAATCAGATTACAGGCTATTTCGCTACTGCCGTACAAACTCCAAATCGCTGTTGTGTGCCAGTAATAAACTTTCCGTTTTTGGCCTGCTTCTATTATTCAGTTTATTTACTGGAGCGGCTGTTCCCGGCAGCTTTTCTCCTGCTTCTTTGTGTTTGCCTCCGATTTTCCGTCATTTTAAGAATGCGAGGTAATCCCGGGTCCTGGTCTGTCCCGCCAAGGTCATGGTAGAGGGGGGTTACAACTTGTTGCCTGAGGATGGGGTTCTAGAAAACCCCGACTGGGCACCGCTAATGATCCTGGTTGACATTTTGATACACAAATGAATAAAATACAGAATAAATATTCATGTAACTTTTTCCTTCCTAACAAATATTTTATAAAATAGCATGGCATACATTTATTTGAGAAGATCCAGGGTAACGATCTAATACCAAATTGTCCAAAACCAGCTTGTCCTCCCTCACCTGACCCTCGAACCCCTATCGCTGTATTTGCCAATATGTTATAAAGCTTGTAACCTTTACAACGCCGGAATTTTTTCTTACTTTTAATGTATATGTTTGTCCTCTTAGACGGTCCCTCAGGTCCTTTGTGAAATGAGATGTGTGGTGTAAATATATCTAAAAATATTCACTTAGGAGCCCTTATATATACCCAAGTGGTATAATTCACTTAAAGAATCATTATTAAATATTAATTATCCAAAAAGAAAGTTGACGATTGGGAAGGGGGCAAACCAGCCACGTGATGGGCTCTCTGTTATCAGTCAGTTGATCGGTACTGGATACCGGTAATATTTTAACTAAGCACTTCCTGGGAAATGACACACGAAGCCATCAAAGGCCACAGTCACGAAAGCCGTAGGAGCCAGACTGAAATGCTCCTGCACCATAGGGGGCCGCCGAATCAATCATCCTCTAAAACTCTTCCGGAGAGCAACTCCGCGACTCAAATTCTATTCGAAGAAAGGAACGGGGCTTGGACAATAAACAGAGCGCAAAGCTGGAGACGTTACAAAAGGGCCTCCCTAAAACATTCGTATTTACCAACACCACCACCTCTCCAGTGCCTTGGAAGCGGTAATTCAGTTGTCTTGGATTGACACCAGAATCTGTATTCATGAGACCATCATAAAATACCGAAAGAACCTGCCATGTTCCCTCAAGAACTAGGTCTCACATTTCTGTTGGCTTCAGCCTCACGAGAGGAAGAACAAATTTTATAAATAATTCGTATTGTGTCAATTCTATTATCTTTGATTTACAGGGTCAGAGTAGGCACTGGCCTATTAGTTGGATCAATTTATTGATGCACAGAACAGTGACCCATGCAGCAGGGATACAAGAGGAATCTGACATGGATCCCATCCTCAAAGAGTTCACGATCCAGTTGGCGTGGAGAAACAAACACTGAGGCATTTTTTAATTGGTCTGCAATACGATCATTGCTAAGACAAAGGTGGAACAACACCTTTGAGGCTCCCAGAAGATGGATCTTGAGGCCGAGAAGAAGGAAAAGGTGGCCCGGGAGAGGGAGCAGCGACAGCAAACTCAGAGCCAGGCGAGCCCGTGGACCAGAGTGCAAAAGGGAAATGGCGAGGGATGGAACCCAACAGTTGGCTGAGACCAGACCTCCAAGGACCACCTGACGCCTTGCGAAAGAGTTGGGACTTTTCCATTTAAGTCATCGAAGGGTCCAGATGGGAATTTCATAAGATTATGTCAGATGGTAACAGAATACACTTGTTGGAGGCAAGGAAGCATAGATCCTCAACCCTGGTCACACACAGAAAGCAGGAAGTTTTTAAAAACACGCCCGAGTGCCAGCCCACCTCAGAGCATTCGAAGCCAGCATCTGGCGGTGATCTCACACATCAAGATCCTTTCCAAGTTCACCCAGATAATCCTAACGAACATCTACAGTTGTGATTGACAAGTCATGGCCAACAGGGGAGGCGAGGTGCCTATATTAAAGCCGTGATGATGGTGATGAAGAAGAAAGGGGGCAATGGGTGGCTCAGTCAGCGAAGCGTCTGACTTCAGCTCAGCTCATGACATCACGGCTTGTGAGTTCGAGCCCCGCATTGGGGCTGACAGCTCGGAACCTGGAGCTTGCTTCGGTTTCTCTGTCTCCCTCTCTCTCTGCCCCTCCCCCCACTCACACTCTCTCTCTCTCTCTCCCTCAAGATTAATAAACATTAAAAATATTTTTTTTAAAGAAAGGAGGGAAGAAGGAAAGAGACAGATTAAAGGGATATTCATAATGTCCAAACAAAAAGGCTGTGGCCAAATGATGGGACCCTCGAATGAGGGGAAAAGATGAGTTAGATGATGGCTGGCTGATGGTGCGTCTCACTCCGCATAGAGAGAACTGGGGAGGAGAGGTGGGTTGATGGGCGGACTCTCACGAGTCCAGGCCCAAGCACATGGAATGTGAGGTCCTCATAGGACATATAAGAGGGGGTTCCTTGGACAACTGGATGTATAGACTTGGAGTTGAGGTCAGAAATGCAGGCAAAGATCTATGTGAACAGATCTTTAATCGGATACTCTTTTTTTTTTTTAATGTTTATTCATTTTTGAGAGGGAGAGACGGAGAGACAGAGCGTGAGCAGGGGAGGGGCAGAGAGAGAGGGAGATACAGAATCCGAAGCAGGCTCCAGGCTCCGAGCTGTCAGCACAGAGCCCATGTGGGGCTTGAACTCATGAGCTGTGAGATCATGACCTGAGCTAAAGTCAGACAGTTAACGGACTGAACCATCCAGGAGCCCACAGATACTCTGTGAGATGGGCTGCCTCTTTCGGAGATATAATTCCTCTAGACCCAGAGTCAGACTGAACACGCATCGAGTAAGTACTTACGCACCCCCATCTGTTATCATTCCACATACCATTTTCCAGGGGGTTGCGGGTAACAGAAAGGAATCCCTCGGGGAAAGTTCCCTTTCAGAGAGAAGTCTTCCCAGTGCAAGTCTTCACTTGGGCTGCTCGTTGGAGTCACCTGCAGGATTTCTAAACCCCACCGCACCCCCGTGCTCAGGCCAGAGGCCAGGTCGGCTAAGTCAGAACCCCAGGTAGTGAGACCCTGGCAACAGTATTTTCTAAAGCTCCCCGTGTGCCTCAAGCGTGCAGCCAAGGTGGAGGCCACGGCTCTACAAAACTGTGTTTACAAAGCACACCTGCTTCCATGATCGAAGGCAGACCCGGCCCGCCAGAATCTCCCAGCCTG
This sequence comes from Paguma larvata, assembly GCA_030068075.1. NCBI lineage: Eukaryota > Metazoa > Chordata > Mammalia > Carnivora > Viverridae > Paguma > Paguma larvata. Next base: position 116,506,485 of record CM057830.1, on the reverse strand, counting down.
AGACACCCATCCGCGTGGGCAGAGCCCAGGGTTGCGCACAAAGTCAGCTGTTTCTGGAAATGACCCAAACGTTTGAGGACTGATTTTAACCACTTCCTACCTTTTGCAGGTGTATATATCAAGTGTCTATTTGTATTGGATTCTTCAATCACCAAAGCATAAACTATTGTAGGTCTCTTTTGTGAAAACAATGCTAAAATGTTGCCGGCTCTTACACTCAGAGATTCAGTTTACCTTCGTTCTATTTTGATCTTTATAATTTCTTTTAAAATCACATTGTATCTCTCCTTTGCTCTATAAGTCTTGCCATGGCCTTTGGCCAAAAACAATAAAGCTCTGACCTGAAGATATATAATAAAGAATCCTCTGCTGTTCTTTCCCCAGCAACCTAATAAAAACAATAGCACTGTGAGCAAAAGTCTTTATACTCTTTTTATGATGCCAAATCAGTGGCATTTTCCCGGGTCGACAGCAGTGGTTTTTAAAACCTAGAGAAACAAGCAATGACAAGGAATTTTCCTTCCCGTGCGTTTTCTCTTAGAACAAGGCTGGACCCAGGTCCTCTGAAGTCTGCGGAGGAAGGTATGTCTGAGATGCTTCTATAAGTCTTCCCCGAGTCATTCACCCAACCCACGGCCATTAAGCCAGTAACGCCGGGTCCCCAGGGCGCAGGTGACACGTGTTACAATTAATACCGGGTGAGCCCTCTGTAGAGGGTTAAAGCTGAAACGGGCTTTCGAGATAATCAGGTCTAACCCTGCCCTTCCACACACGTCCAAATGAGGTCCAGAGAGGGGCCGAGGCCTTGCCCAAAGCCACACAGGATCGGAAGCCAGCCTTCTGATGCCTCGCCTCTCTTCTTTCTGTCGGCCCTGGGCGAATCCCAGACATCCAGAGAGACGGTGAGGCCTCGCTCTGGAAAAGAATTCATCCTCACGATCTGAAACCTCTTCTACTCCAACAACGATGGTGACAGTGAAGGCCACTGCTCAATTTGAAGCGGAGGATCCTGGGAAGGCTCTCAGGCTCCCAGCCATAATTCTAGTATTCTCCCTTTAAAGCTACAGCCACTTCAACTCGAATGGACAGAAACTTGGGCCTCGACGTGTGAAGAGACCCGCTTTCCCCGTGGCCCAAAGCTGACGCTCGGGCCCGCTCCGTCTGCCGTCGTCATTACCTGATGGCCTGAAGACAGCAGCAGAGGGGAAGGAGCTGAGGCCTCCGCCACACATGAGCTGCGTGATCCTGGCCGAGTCAGTACCTGTCACAAGTTCAGTTGCCCCACCTGTAGAATGGGGACATTGGTAGCACCTGCCGCACAGGATCGGAGGATCACGCTAGAGGCAGTGGTTCTCGACTGGGGAGGAATTTGCTCCTACCCACACCTCCACTCGGGGGCGTTCGGCCATGTCCGAGACGTTTTCCGTTGCTATGACTGGGCAAGGGTGTCACTGGCGTCCAGTGGGTATAGGCCGGAGATACTGCCAACTATCCTACAAGGCACGGGACGGCCCCTTGCATCAAAGAATTACCCGGCCCTCGACAGCAAGAGAGCTGAAGCTGAAGAGCGCCACGCTAGACAGATGGGTGCCCAGCATCGAGCTCAGCTAGCGAACACAGCGAGTATTCAGTAAAGGACCGGCCCTTTTCCTTGGTGACTACGGATAAGCTCTTGGGGTCTGGAGGGCTTGCTTACGGAAACCAAGCTCCTGGTCTTCTCTGCAGGAATTCTGTTTTTCCACTTGCACAGGTGCATGTTCCAATGGGTTTTCCAAAAAAGGATTATAAAATACCCTGATCAAATATGTATCCTAAAAAGCCACTTTGCCCCACGCGGGGCCCAATTTCCATGCCAACCCCTCTGACTCGTTCGCGATCAGGTTATTTCCTGGATCTGTCACCCAACTTCTCTGTACGGACACGGCTTTTACTCCGGAATTCGGCAAAGCCTCTGAAAACCTGGCTCTGAAAGAAAAGGACCCAGAGACTGCTGGGAGATAGGCCGAGACCCTCTTTTTCTAAATAAAACACACTTGAAGACCGACTCCATAGAGCTTCTCTCTAGGAAGTCTTTGCTGCACTGTCCCGGATTAAATACAGCAGTTGAAGCTAGAAACTTCTGTTCGACTTGTCTTGGGCCATAGTTATCAACTTGTACTCATGTCTTCAAGGTGTGCGATTGCCTTCATGTGCGTGCACGCACGTGTGTGTGTGTGTGTGTGTGTGTGTGTGTGTGTGTGTGTATGTTTGCCCAAAGCGACAGGTCTTAACAGATCTGGGATGAAGCCTATTGTTTAGAACTGGCAACCAGACTCATCTTCAGTCTCTGCAACAGTAGGGAATTCGTCCAGGTATGTGGGAGGCAGGCTGCTTGGAGCCGTTATAATGCTTGTTCCCGGCGTGATCTCCTTCATTAAATAATCTTTTAATGCAACATTAATAGTAATTACAAGATTACAGTTCAAAATATTTGATAACAGCCCACTATGAAGCTGAAATGTTACTGTTCTTTTCTCTAAAGAAGTCAGCGGGAAGCAGGCCTCCTGCATGGCGCCACCAATCCAGTACCCAGATGCAGAGTGACGCAAACCATTTGCTATTCCTCTTGAAAAAAAACCAGAGCGTTCAGCTCCGGGAAGTAGAATATAGTCATGGGGCAATAGCCAAACCAGCATGTCTATTTCAAGAAAGCACACACACACACACACACCCTCAGACATGCGGACACATGGACATAAGCAATTCTTTCCCTTTCTGTTTCTCCACGCTCACCCTTGCTAACTTAAACCTTGTCATTTAAAAATAAATCAATCCATAGTAGTTTAAAATTTATTAAAGGAAACTCTTTCATACCATCACTCGGTCTCAACAGTGATTATTTTCTCTTTCGAGGCACTCGTTTTGAGGAAATTAACATAACTCAGGGCATATGTATTGTGCCTCGTCCCTTCTTTCTTAGTGGTGTGTGCATATGTGAGAAAAATCGAGTTAGCAGTTGGTTATTTAATTTCGCTGAAAATGAACTGGAGTACCTCCCAACGCTACCCGGCGCTTGATTTATCCCCTCCTTGCTCTGCTGTCCTCAGGGCCCTGGGCCGCTCCCACGGAGTCGCCAGCTGCTTGTGTGGCCACTGCCAAGACTCCATCCTCCATGATGGAATCCCTTTACCTCAGCTTCGGATCCGTTTCTGGAAGGACAACAATACATCCTTTTGTTTCCTTCTGGCCAGTGCTTGCCCGGGGCTCACTGGAGTCCTGGATTATCCCTTCAGGAGTCTGGAGACGAATCTTTGCTCAGGTCCCGAATGGACGGGAACTCAGCGGTCCTGCCCACACTAAGCGAGGAGTCGGGGAGGCGCGGGCTCTGGCACCCTGAGAGGAGGCAACGCTGTTGAAAAGTGATGGGGACGCTTGCTCTGCGGAAATGATTGGCTCTGGCAGAGCTGGGTAGGAAAACCAACCACCGTGCCAACCTTCGTTTTGCCAGACTCTAACAAAACTCCGTCAGTGCCTCCCTTTTTGGAGAGATCCGAGGGCACCGAGGGAAGCCCAAGTGAACAGTCTCCTGAACACGGCGTGTGATCTATTCCAGTTGCCCTGTCAGAGGGCAAAGCCTTCATTTCACGCTGTCGACGCGAGCCACACGGCGGCTGAAGGAGACCTGAACTCGGTGACTGGGTACTGTTCCCCAGATGCACTGACACGAGCAGATTGAACTCCATCCAGGGGTAATTAATCAGCTGGGCCATTTTCACGCTCTTTCCGTACTTAAGGTTTCTTACAAATGAAGATACAGTTTCCCAAATGAGGGCTCATTATACTGAGCAGTCCAAATCTCACAAACAAAAGCCATCGATACCGGGTTTTACTCATTGTATTGGACTGTGTTCAAAGAAACAAGATGTTTATGGGGCTCTTCAACCTGCTTCTTCCTCCTCGATGCTCACGAGTTGATCCTTACTTAACGTCAGGTCACAGTAAAGAGGTATCGTAGACATGAACGCTCTGGAGCCAGGAAGGATTGCCACCCCCTAAACGACTCTGGGTATAAATTCAAAGATACCCTTCACACAGTGGCCGAAGTATATGTGGGTGTCTCTGCGTGTCATTAATTTACTCCCACTAGACTCAGACGCACAAAAAAGTACCTTGTTTCTCTATAGTTTATCAAAACATCCCCATGGTCCTAACCACCCCACACTCCTGGATATTAGGAAACATTTCTCACCGTTGAGTAAACTCAGTCCAAGCTAGTCTCTTCTGATCTTAATGGGCTCTTGGGTAAACAGTCTCTCCTTCTCCTCCACGAGATGGTGTGGGGTAACGAGGCCTGAGAGTTATGTAACCTTGTGTGTATTTGTTTTCTATGCGATGTAACAAATTAACACGACCTCAGTGGCTTTCCGGAGGTGCGTTCACTGTTTCCGGGGTCAGAGGCCTGGGCACAGCTTAACGGGGCCCTTTGCTCAGGATCACACAGGCTACGATTCAGGTGGTGGCTCAGATGGCTTTCTCGTCTGGAGGCTTAACTGGGAAAGGATCCACTTTCAGGATCATTCACGTTGTTGGCAGAATCCATTTCTCGGTGGCAGTGGGATTGCTGCCAGCTTGCTTCTTCAAAGTCAGCGACAGAAAATAAGGGACTCTAGAGACAGTCTGCTAGTCAGATGGAGCCTAAAAAACATTCCCACAGGAGGGACATCCCTTCATCTTTGACACATAAGATGATCGCGGGAACGGGGCCCGCCCACAGTCAAGTGGAGGATACTACACCAGGTTGTGACCAAGAGCAGCGGGTGCCCTACGCACGGTACCAGTGGTAGAACATTCTCTTCTGCTCCTTGGATTGGTGATATCTGAGGTGCAGCGGGTTCCATCTTACGTTTCGGGACAACCAGCTCACATCCAGCACAGGGTCCATGGTCTTAACCATTTTCCTTCAGGCCCGAGTCCCCGTTCAGACTCCACTGTGTTCTAACTGCAGGCGTTCTCGGCCCCACGCCCGCCCTCACTGGGGTACGTGAATCTTCCAGCGTGTGCAGTCCACGGGGCTCCTCGGGCCCGGCCCTGCTGCCGGATGCCGCCCGGTGCAGGGCTTCCGCGAGGGCCCCGAGAGCTCCTGAAGCCACGACGAGAGTACCCCGTCCCTCTGCCCCCTGAAGGTTTCAAGCGCCTTCACGCCCAGCTGGAAACTTCGAAACAACCTCCTTACCCTAACCCGCATCCCAAAAGAGAAGGAAAATGAAGACCCAAGCCTCTGAGCTCCTTCTCCTCTCTGCCTCTCCTGTCTTCCTGCCCCTCCCCACCAGCACCAGAAGGAACAGGGATGGTACTTCTTTTCTCATATCCTGACTTCTATTTTAAGGATATAGTAAACATTCATGATCTAGTCGGCTATGCCTAGTTTGTCATATGCTAAATGAGAGCTAAAGGGATTTAGGAAATCACTTTCTCTCTCAACAGAGTCAGGCTTTCAAAACAATGGTCTTTCTATGGTCTCAAAATAGTCAATTTTGAGACTTAAAGCTGATCAACAGCCTCTTTGTTTGGGCGGGTTTCGCTCTCTTCTTCCTGCGGGCAATAAGCCTCCTGACTCAGTCCTGGAAGTAGAAGGCTGAAAGAAACATGATTTCAGGGAAAAATAAAAATATATTCACAGATACACACAGTATCTAGGAGGGTAAATACATAAATGTGCTTGGTAGAATGACTCCTTTGAAATTGATTTCCAAATGAGGTGACAGAGCCCCATTTTGTTGAAACGCTGGAGATCGGAGCTCACCCACTGCCCCGGGATTGATCCCTACAGTCCTCGCGGGGGATGGGTGAGACCTCGGCTGGCCGGAGTCCCCGGGTCTGTCTCTCCTGATCATGTACGGCCTCTTCTAGGTACCCGAGGAGGCAGAACGGATGTCACTTTCTAGTTGTGCCGTAGCCTGGAAAAGCCGGGGAAGCACCCCTCTGCGCCATTGCTAGCACAGACCCTGCGGAAATCCATCCGTTTCGTCGAGGACAGACTTTCGTTATGTATAATCCGATCCTCTGTTTGATGCGCAGTTGTTCTTAGCGGTCGGCACTCGGCCTTTTCCACTCTGTCTTGGTTTTCTTAGCTGGCGACGAGCGGCGGCGAGGGCATGCGGGAACTGTTTTTCCTCCGTGCACAGCCACGGCGCCCAGGATGCTGGCCTCACGGCGAGTGGCTTCGTTGCCCACACACTAATTTGTCCCAATGAGCCGACTTGAAGATCGAGATCATCGAGAGCGGGCCAGGAATGGCGCCATCGCGGGCGGCGGGCGGGCACTGCCGGCGCCCTGTGGCCCCTCCATGGGCGCCGCCCTCCTCTCTTCCACCGCCACCTCTCACCCCCTTGCCCTGTCTCCCGGACTACTTGGTAGCCTACTCCAGAGCCGCCGAGTCCCAGTCCAGCCGACAGGCCTGTGCACCGTAGTACTGTCAGCGCGGCAGCAGAAATGAACCCTTCTCCTGTGACGGGACAGTGACTCCAGGTCGGGGCAACAGACCCGTATGAGCTGGTCTTCAACGGAATGCAGTCCACGCTGCGAACACTCCCCCAAGTGCATTTTTAGTCTGGAGCTGGGAGATGCAGCAAAAGACAGCATTTAAGGGGAAATCCAGTTACTGACCCTGTGCGTACAGCCATGCAACTCCGACCCCCGACACGCATGCGCGCCTACATACATACACACACGATAGGATCGGCGGCAGGAACGTGGAGTAGGCGCGCTCATTTTCAAGCAGGTCACACCGGAAAATGTACAAACGGACTGGCCCATGGAGAATCCCATGACTCGATTCATTTCTTAGACCCATACCCCACCCCCAGCTTCGTCGTGGCATGACGCTTAAATGCTGTCCCCAAATCTCTTCGGAACCTCACACCCCCTAAATATAATGAAAAATAACATAGGACTTTGATGAAAAGAAAAAAATCCAAACCAAAGAAATCCAGCCGCCCGGATCCTAGGGCACTCATAATGATCGCCTTTCCTACAGGAAGCAGTCGTCAGAGGGGGAGGAAAAAGCCTGATAATTTATTTGGTATATACATACCACTGAGGATGAGGAATTCTTTCTGCATGAAAACCCAGCAAGTGGCACCTCATTAAACAGGACCTAGACTTAATCTAACTTGGAATAGATAAAAGAGAAAGGATTCATATGAAGCTCTCTAGCCTGGGGGCTTAATCTCAGAGCGCCAGAGTGTAATGAACGAATTAAGTAGGGCAAGTGATTAACAACAAAGAAATGATCCCTTATTATTTTTTTAACTGAAATATTATTGAATTTAGAGTAACATATTCATTGTTTATGGACAGGGTCAGGCTGTGATTTTTTGTGAGAGAGAACGAGAGAGACTCTCACAGATGGAAGCTGACTCTAAAAACATAACGAGTAATTTCCCATCTTTTTGGAGTAGAGCACCTTATCCTGTTGCTATTTTATTTGATGCCCTACTTATCTCCTCTCTCGAAAAATACCATGTGGTTATTTAAGAAACACAGCCAATGAAAATTACTTCTGTAGAGTGAAAATGGTAAAAAAAAAAAAAAAAAAATTGTCGCAACAGTGCACGAGTTAATTGGAGATACTCGGGGATATCAGGTGATGAAAGCTAGACACGCGTCTGCTAATATTGAGATAAAGAGCCCCAACACTGGGAAAACCATGAAGGGAGCCACCTAGAAAGTAAAAATAAAAACGGAAACCCAACGAAATTTATTGTGTTGACTATATGAGGCCAATATCTCACTGGGAGAAAAAGATCAGTCAATTGTGCATCAGACTGTAGTTGTTTGTGCATCAAATAGCTAGTTAACTTTTTCCCACTATTCTAGCTGGCCATATTCATAACGAAACGCACCTTTCTAATATTAAAACTAACTTGTTCACTTTTACTCATCATTGCAGAGCCGAGTCATTGGGTACTTAATACATTTTTGTTAAGGACCTGGATGAGCAGAGAAAGAAACAAGTAAATCAATGCAGAGAGGCATACGACTTCCAAGTGATTCTTTTGTTCAGGTGAGTCACAACTATTTCTGTATGTCTTTAATTTTCCCACCAAAGAGCCTCTGGCTGCACCAAGGGCTGACCGTATTTTCCTATGACTACACTGGCAACAAACATGAACTGTTTAGAAGTCTCATACTTTGGCTTAAATCTCCACACAAATTTTGCTTTCATCTGTTTAACAGATATTTATTGAGAACCTCCCCGATGGACGGCTGCCCCACATACCGAGAGTACATTAGTAAGCAAAATGGACACGATCCCTGCCTTCTTGTAGATAACATCCTGCCGCCAAGAGAGATAACAAAGAATCACACAACTCAATATAAAACGTTGACTGTGATAAGGGCTTGGAGAAGAGGGACATTGCTCCAAGAGAGTTCCCATAGAAGGATCTGAACCAGGGGCGCCTGGGTGGCTCAGTCGGTTAAGCGGCCGACTTCAGCTCAGGTCATGACCTCATGGTTCGTGAGTTCGAGCCCCGCGTCGGGCTCTGTGCTGACAGCTCGGAGCCTGGAGCCTGCTTCAGATTCGGTGTCTCCCTCTCTCCCTGCCCCTCCCCTGCTCATGCTCTGTCTCTCTCTCTCAAAATAAATAAACCTTAAAAAATTAAATTAAAAAAAGAACGATCTGAACCAATCAGGGGAATAAGGGAAGTCATCCGTGAGGAAATGACCTTGAGCTGAGATCTCTAGGGTGAGTATGAATTGATTAAAGTGGGTGAAGGAAGAGCATTCTGAGTAAAGGTAACATAGCATGTGCAAGGGCCCTGAGGCAGTGAAGAGCTCTTTTAGAAAATGACAAAAGACCAATATAACCGGAGCAGAGTAAGACAGGGGGGAAGAGTGGCACAAGTGACAGAGGAGAAGCAGTCCATCAGTAGGTTTTATTGGTCGAAACCAACTCTGATTTACATCAGTAAAATGAAATTTTTTGGAAGGATATGGGGGACTCACAGGGTGGATGGAAAGGTTTCCAAATAGGTAGGACTCAAGAAGTTCCAAAGGGCTAGGGAGCAGGAAGTCCAGGAGTGGCCTGGCCTGGGGGCTGCCCCTCGGATGAATCAACTTTCACCAACTTTCACCTCTTTGTTCCCCAGCTCACATTCTTGGAATATCTATGGGCCTTGTTTTTAAGATGTGCTTGCAAAAAAAATAAAATTCTATGTATGTATGTATATATACATATATGCATGTATGTGTGTGTATATATATATGTACATATACACACACATATATATATATATGCTTGCTGCAGACCTAAGGAAGGACAGGGCGCCTGACTAATGGTTCCACCAGACTGTATCCAGTGGGAAGGAGGTGATTTCCTAAAAGGAAACCGGGATACAATTAGGAAAGATAAATAGATACCGACCACGTCAAAATCAACAAGGGCGCGACAGGTTGTCAGCACCAGACCGCAAAAGGCCTAGTGGGCCGTGTTTCAGGGCACCGGCTTTTATCCTAAGTATAAGAGAGAGAACGTGTAGACGCTGTTTAGCAAGGGGGGACGTGGTTCACAGGACCAGGCTAATATGTCTCTGGAAGATGCTCTGCCTGCTCTGGGACCAACGGAGGGGAATGGGGGGCGGCGACCGAGGCGGGATGGAAACGGGGCGGGCGGCAAGGGCGCTCTGGACCACAGCCGAGCGGCGGAGTCCAGAAACGGCCAGTGCCCTCGCCACACATTGGAGAGCACATGTTTTGCGTATGTATTACCGTCATTCCTTCCACAGTCTTAATCGTTTGAAATTGGGATTTCTATTTTCCTTCCGTATGATTCGCGTGCTAATGTTGTAAACCGCTTCAAATCCTTGGCGCAACGAAGTATCAAGTAACTGTTTTAAAAGTAATTACGGGGGCGCCTGGGTGGCCCAGTCGGTTAAGCGGCCGACTTCGGCTCAGGTCATGATCTCGCGGTCTGTGAGTTCGAGCCCCGCGTCGAGCTCTGTGCTGACGGCTCAGAACCTGGAGCCTCCTTCAGATTCTGTGTCTCCCTCCCTCTCTGCCCCTCCCTTGCTCACGCTCTGTCTGCCTCTCTCTCTCTCTCTCTCAAAAATAAACATTAAAAAAAAGTAATTAGGGATTAAATGACCATTTATTTCTGCCATGAAAGCCAGGAAAGGAGTATGTTCACAGGTCGTTCCGTGGAGCATGGAACAAAGAAACGTCTGACGGGAAATCTGGACCCGCGCCCGCCGCGCACACCTCCCGCGGCCCCTCACACCGAGGAGACCGCAGTCCCGGGCGACCTCGCCCCGGGCCAATATCTCTCTGCTAGGACTGTAAAAAGAAATTCAAAATTTTCCAAAGGAGAGGACCTCAAAAGCCCAGAAGTACGGAAAGAAACCTCTGGGAACCGGGGTGTCCTGAGTTCGCTCCGCCCACCTCGCCACCTGTTCTCCAGCCGTCCCGAAAGGAGAGGGTTCTGGCGGCCTGTCTGGTCGGCTGAGCGGGATTACAAATCCTTCCAGACAGGCGTTCCTACTTTCTGAGATCCCCCGCGGTGCCCTGAAGCCTGTGTTCTGACTCAGTCTTGACTCAATGAATCCTTTTTGGTTTTTTTGGGGTTTTTTTTGTTTTTTTTGCAAAAAAAATGATGCAGGAACCGATTTGATGAGCAGTGTCCCTGGGGCAGGTGGGGAAAAGCATTCTGGCCTGTTCCACTGTACTTTCCATTTTAGGCCACTGAAGTCGGCCGATATTTACCAGCTCCTCACTAGGTGCCAAGCTGGTCTAGGCACTACAGCTGCTCCAGCTCACGACCCACCGCAGATCTGTAAATGCAGGTTCTGAGTCAATGGTTCTGGAGTGGAAGCTGAGGCTGCGCCTCTCTAATGACTACCAGGTGATGACAGTGCTGGTGCACCTTGGGCCGCACTTTGAGTAGCAAGGCTACGGGATATAAACACACAAATACGAAGCGTTCCTTGCCTTCCAGGCATGCGTACTCTAGTTCTAGGCAGGGGAAGGGTTCCGCAGGAAGACGTGTAGGATAATATGAGGCAGGAAGTGCCGAGCGGCCGGCCCGTGGACGGGACAGAGATTCGGGGGAGATATACCGGGGGGAGGGAACTTTGACACTGAATGAAGGACCAAGTGAGTGAGAGCATGAGTGTGTACGTACCGGGAATCGGGGAGCGAGGTAAGGAAGGCTCGCCGGGAAAGTATAGGAGATAAACCGTGAAGGAGGGAGAGAATTCCAACAGGTAGATACGTGAGCACAAGAGCATCCCCAGGATAACGATGCGAGCCCATATATGGGGGCAAGCACGGACCTGGGTGTGTTTAAAGAAGAACCAGTAGTCCCTTGTTGTTGATGCAGACGAGCAACGGCAAACATGAGAGGACCGCCGGCTAGGAGCAGGTAGTAAAAGACTTCGAAGGCCGTGATGAGTAGTCTGTACTTATTCTGATAGATCGAAGGGAGGCCTTAAAGGCTTTGGGGCAGAGGAGTGATATCATGAGGCTTCTTGTTCAAGGAATTTGATGACGGCTACGGAAATGAACGGTGGTTCCTGGTCCCACAGCAGCACCCCAGAGCTCGTTAGAAATGCAGATTTGCTGCGTTGTCGCTGAATTGGAAAATCCGGGGTAAAGCCTGGAAGTGTGTTTGCATAAGCCCTGGAGGAGATTCTGACACCCTCCGAAGGGTGAGAACCACCAGATTAGAGCACTAGGTCACAATCCTGGCTGCGTGTTAGAATCGCCTGGAGAGCGATTTTAAAAACCTGATGCATGAAGCCCCGCGCTATATCCATTAAATCAGAAATCTGGGGGTGATATCGGGGTATTAATGGTTTTTAAAATTTTTTTAACGTTTATTTACCTTTGAGAGACATAGAGACAGAGTATGAGCAGGGGAAGGGCAGAGAGAGAGGGAGATACAGAATCCGAAGCAGGCTCCAGGCTCTGACCTGTCAGCACAGAGCCCGATGCGGGGCTTGAACTCACAGACCGCGAGATCATGACCTGAGCCAAAGTCGGACGCTTAACCGACTGAGCCACCCAGGCGCCCCTAATGGTTTTTAAAGCACCACAGGCGATTCTAATGAAAAACCAGGGCCGCGAACCACTAAATTGAAGAAGCAGCTTTGGCAAGGATAGAGCTAAGGCTAGAGCTGAGGATAGAGGCTGAGCGGAGAGTGTTGCAATAATTTAGTCAAGAGACGATGAGGTCTTAAGTAGGGCCGGAAATATTGGATATGAAATTTGTTGCAGAGGAAGGCCTATAGTATAGGATTGGGCAACTACCTGTATATAAAGTGAGAGAGAAATCCAAGGATTTCAAGGCCTTGAGGAAAGAGCTCCAGCCCGCTACAGAGACGCTTAAAATGTGAGTAGAAAAAGGCCATAGGACCTCGTCATGTGGAGGTCATTAGTAATCCTCCAGACAGCATTTTAGCAACAAGGTGAGGCTGAAGCAGCGGGGAGGAAGAATAAGCAGAAAGCCAGGGAAGGGCATTCTTGATGGAAGATTGTCACATCTGTCACATCTTTGGGGATGCCTTTTCAGACCCCCAAAATAGAGTCCCTCCCTCCGTTATACCCTCTTCTATCGTCCTGTCCATCTCCTTTGTTTAATTGTTTACCGCGTGTGCCGTGAGAGTGAGGATCCTGTTTCACCTTGGAGGGGCCAAAGGCAGGATGCCCCAAGATGGCCGCTTCAAATTAAAAGATCATTTTGAGATAAAAGCAATCAAAACCCAGACCATTCAGGAAAAGCTCTCCATCTCCCTCGCAACTGCCTATTAGTACCAAGAGAAGAGCTCTTAACGGAGATTCCACTTTACCTAAGAAACTTATGTGCAAAACAGAGCAACCTTTGTTTTCTGATCATTTCCCCTCACTGTCCTGCTAATGATCTCCTTTGTATGCTCAGACCCCCAACTCCCCTCCTTAACTCGGAACGTCCAAATAATCCGCAAGTGGCCTGTCTTTGGAATTTCATGTCTCTTTGGAGTCCCCCCATGTACGCTATTAAATTCGATTTGCTCCTGTGAATCTGTCTTATGTTCAATTCTTAGTCCAACTAGAAGGCTCTTGAAGGGCAAAGGAAAATTCTTCCTCCCAGACAACCTTTTCTTACCATTGTATCACAACCCCTAGCAGATTACCTGGTACCCGGTAGATAATCATGAAATGCTTGCTCCTGAAGTTAAAATACATCTCTGACCATTCTGAAAATATGAAGTAAGCTGTAGTAGAAAGATTCTAAACCTCAGACTCAGACGAGCCTGAGTTCCAGTTCTGGAAGGGGCCTTAACTGTCTTATTTGACAGCCCCTAAAGCCCAGATGAGTTCCGGGGACATAGCAAATGTCTAATAACAATATTTATTTGATTAGTTAAAAATGAGAGAGAATAGTAGGTTGAGAGGTACCAGGGCTGTGGGAAGATTTTCTTGGGTGGGAGGAGACCCAAAAGTGTTTGAATACAGAAGGCAAGAAAGGCCGAAGATCAAATAGACTTCTGGGAGACGTGATAGAAATAAGTTTAGGAGAAGGTAGGCAGAGATAAGATCAAGAACATGAGAAGACGTGCTGACTTGCAAGAAGAAAGGCACTGTCGTTGGAAAGTTAGAAATTAAGAGAAAGCTAGATTTCTGTTTTACCAACACTGTGAGTCAGATATTCTAAATAGCTCTCCTACTTTAACACTCCTGAATGCTGGATGGATTATAACAATATATTTTTAAATGCATTGCTGAGCTCCCAAGGAACGAAGGGAAATCCAAGGTGGTGGAGAAGGGGGAAGAAAAGGGGAGGGGTACATCAGAGACGTCGGGAGGGAGAGACGTGGGGGAGGGCTGGAGGAGGGGGAAGGAGATGGAAGAGGAAACTGAAACCACAGCAGACTGTAAGCAAACTTAAAGGCAAGGAGGGCTCAGGGTAAAAATAGTCATGCCAGTAACCCAGAGTTTCGGGAGCTGAAAATATAGTACCGATCCTTGCGTTTAGGCAAACGGAGACGCTGTACCTGAGACCCTTACTTACCTCTGGCCCTCCTGGAGGCTCAGTGACACGTGGGCCAAAAACCATATCTGGTAGGCCTCAAAGCAAGCCCACAAGGAACCCTTTCTTCACCACAGCAGCAGATGGACAAAAATTTATAATAATAGTAATAGCGGTAGGAGTTCCTACTACACCCATCCCAAGAATCTGTTTCCAGAGATCTGTTTTAGAAGAGACTGGGGCTTAAATTTATTCATCTGGCATGACTGGAAAACAACAAGCCTAGGAGTTATTCTAATACAGCAGCACTCCTGTTGACCAGCAAAATCATACAAATCCCCTGTGAATGAAGCATCCTCAACCCAGACCTATAAAAGTCCCACAGAATAACTTCAGCCCAAATAGAAGAATAGAATAATAGTCACTAAAGAAACAAGTTACCATGAATGAAACTCAGAAGAAACAAGAGAGAAGAGTTAAATCGTTAAGGATTATAGGTATTACTGAGAAGAAATAGAATATTTTAATAATATGAATCTTAAAAACTAAAAGAAGCCAAAAAACGAGCAGAAAATAAAAGATTATGAATAATGAACATAAATATTTGAAACTAAAAGGCAGTCTACAGATTGGGAGAAGATATTTGCAAACGACGTATCAGATAAAGGGTTAGTCTCCAAAATCTATAAAGAACTTATCAAACTCAACACCCAAAAATCAAATAATCCAGTGAAGAAATGGGCCAAAGACATGAACAGACACTTCTCCAGAGAAGACATCCAAATGGCCAACTGACACATGAAACGATGCTCAACGTCACTTATCATCGGGAAATACAAATCAAAATCACAATGAGATACCGCCTCACATCCGTCAGAAGGGCTAACATTAACAACTCAGGCAGCAACAGATGCTGGCAAGGGTCTCTTTGGCACCGCGGGCAGGAATGCAAACTGGTGCAGCCACTCTGGAAAACAGTATGGAGTTTCCTCAAACAATTAAAAACAGAACTGCCCGATGACCCAGCAACTGCACTACTAGGTATTTATCCAAGGGATACAGGTGTGCCGTATCAAAGGGACACGTGCACCCCCATGTTTATAGCAGCAGTATCAACAACACCCAAAGTATGGAAAGGGCCCAAATGTCCATCGATGGATAAATGGATAAAGAAGATGTGGTATATATACACAATGGAGTATTACTCGGCAATCAAAAAGAATGAAATCTTGTCATTTGCAACTACATGGATGGAACTAAAGGGTATCATGCTAAGCAAAATTAATCAGAAAGACAAATATAATATGACTTCACTCATACGAGGACTTTAAGATACAAAGCAGATGAACATAAGGGAAGGAAAGCAAAAATAAAAACAGGGAGGGGGACAAAACATAAGAGACTCTTTAATATAGAGAACAGAGTGTTACCGGAGGGATGCTGGGAGGGGAATGGGCATTAAGGAATCTACTCTTGAAATCATTGTTGCACACTATGCTAACTAACTTGGATGTAAATTTTTAAAAGTTAATATAAATAAATGAATAAATAAATAAATAAATAAATAAATAAATAAATAAATAAAAGCGGAAGAAGAAAGCAAAAAAGGAGAGTTGCTTAAAGAAGTAGTCACTTTGACTAAGGAAAAAAAAAATATGGAGAGATTCAAAGGTGGAGGAAAGGCCTCAATCCAAGGACTTTGGGTAGCTTCTAGAAGCTGCAAAGATCCAGGAAACAGATTTTCCCCTAGAGCTTCTGGAAAGGAACATAGCCCTGATGACACCTGGATTTTAGCCCATAGAGATCAGTGTTGAACTTCTATCCTACGGAACTATAAAATAATAAATTTGTGTTGTCGAAGCCAAAAAACCACACAACTACAAATAAATATAGCTACCATATTAAATCTTGATGGATGGTTTAAGCAACAGATTAAATATAGCTGAAGACAGAAATGGTGAACTAAAATATTTATTTGAAGAAATTACTCAGAATAGAGCACAGAGAAAGTATGAAAGAGAAGCTAAGAGATATAAAATACAGTATGTAAAGGCCTCAGAGTCTCCGAGGGAAGAACTAGAGACAATGGAGGAGCGGCAACGCTTGAAAACATAAAGGCTGAGACTTTTCCAGAACAAACTCAAAACTCTAATCCGCAGATTCCAGAAGCACAAGGACTCCTAAGTAGGAAACACCAAAGAGAAATCTATGCCTGGATACATCAGAGGACAAAGAGAAATCCTTCAAAGAAGCCAGAGAAATACCAACAATAGAAGCCAGAGGAGAGTGGAATAAAAACTTCAGTGTGCTAAAAAAAAAAATGCTATGCCCAGAAAAAATATATCTCAAAAATGAAGGGGAAATAAAGACATTTAAAAATAAGCCCAAACAGAATTCACCACCAGCAGAGCCTCACTAAAGGAAATTCTCCAAGATAGACTTCGAGCAGAAGGATAGTGATCACAGATGGAAGGTCTGAGCAGCAAGAAGGATTAAAAAAAGAAACAGTAAAAAAGAAAGAAAGAAAGAAAAAAGAAACAGTCAATGTGCAGGCAAATGGAGTGAGCGCTGCATGGATAAAACTGTAGTAATGCGTCCGATGGGCTTAGAAAACAAAATAGAAATAGCGGTAATATAAGTTGGGAGGGGGGTAAATGGAGTAAAACTGCCTGAAGTTCTCTGCGCTCCCCAGGGGAAGGATGAAGTTATTCATTAGCATTAGGCTTAATAAGTTAGGCCTGCCTATTATAAACCAGAATAAGAGAAATAAAGTATGCATATTATAATTAGAATAATAAATATAGGGTATATATGGGAGGATGCAATGAAAAACCAGCAAGCACTCTGAAAGGCAAGGATTAATGCAAGGAAAATTAAAAAGAACAAGCAAGACTAATCGAAAGTATAAAAACAGTAGATTTGAACTCAAATGTCATTAATTATATTAAATGTAAATGAACTAAATGCTCCAATTAAAAGATAAAGATTGTTGTGTGAATTTTTAAAAATCTATCTACTTAACGACAGACATAGCTAAAACATCGGGTAGCAGAGAGGGAAAAGCTACATTGTACTGATAGTACCTCCAAGAAAGCTGAGATTGCTCATTAATGTCAGATAAAATCAACTTTAAGACAAAAAGGGTTACTAAAGAGAATCACTTCAAATAAGCCAGTAGACAAGCAGGCAACAGGCCTAACAGGAATTTCGGTGACTAATAAACATGAATGGCTAATAAACATAAGACGCCCACATTCATTAGTAATAAGGGAAACGCAAATCTGGCTTACCACAAGCTACAGTTTTGTAGCACCAGGTCGTCAACTTTTAAAGTCTGACAATAAGAGGATGTAGTAAGGATGTGCAGCGAAAAGAATTTTCTGTGCTGCTGGGAGGGATACTCATTGATGCAGCTCTTTCAAAACCAGTGTGGAATTTTCCTGCAAAGCTGAAAATAATACACCCGAAAACTCAGCAGTTTCTCTCCCAGGTATACACCTAAATAAACTCTTGCCCGTGTGTATAAAGAGAGATCTTTAAGAAAGTTCACTAGCAGCAAAAAAAGTGGGAAACAATTCAAAAGGCCATCAAAGGAAGAATAATAAATAAATTATGTTATATTCATTTTGTGAAATAGTATTTCAAGAAAATGAACTATAACTACATGCATTGACATAGATGAACTGTGCAAAGATAACGTCGAGTGAGAAAAAGAACTTGCAGAGGAAAAAACAGGCAGTATGACACTATTTATATAATGCTCAAAAGCATTGACGAGTGGTCACGTACACATGGTAAAATTATAACAAAAGCCAATAGAAATGATAAAACAAATTCAAAGTAGTGTCGGTCGCTATGGGGCTGGAGGGCATAATGAGGCTAGGGCAACACACCAGAAGGGAAGCTTCGGCAGTGCTCAGAATGTTTGTTTCTTTTTTTTTTTTTAACGTTTTTTTAATTTATTTTTGAGAGACATAGAGACAGAGCGTGAGCAGGGGAAGGGCAGAGAGAGAGGGAGACACAGAATCCGAAGCAGGCTCCAGGCTATGAGCCATCAGCACAGAGCCCGACGCAGGACTCGAACTCACAGACCGTGAGATCATGACCTGAGCCGAAGACGGCCACTTAACCGACTGAGTCACCCAGGCGCCCCTCAGAATGTTTGTTTCTTAACCTTCAAGGTGAGTGCATGGGTGTTCATCACACTTTTCTGTCTGCCCAATATAAAAACTATACACACACACACACACACACACACACACACACACACACAATACATATATATTCATTTGTGTGTGTTAAGTATCTCCTAATAGAATAAAGAGAAAGTGTAATTAAGCAGACAAGGACAGTCAGATGTGTCTGATGAGGGCACTACGGTGGGTTTAGAGTCTAGGGGAGAAAGATGGGAGTTCAGGACAGACACTGTGCGGAGTGTGATCGGAAACCAACCCCGGCTTTCCAAAAGAATTCCAAGAAAGCGCCACTTTTTCCTTTCGTTGACTCTATACCCTAATAATAATAATAATAACCCTGCTGATCACATGTCAGGTACCTTATATGTTCTATTTTACAGATGAGAAAACTGAGGACCAAAGCGTTCCAACAGTTTGCCCGAGGTCCCACTGCGGGCAGTAGCGGTTAGCAGCATCAAGGGGAGCATTAATAATGAGCAGAGCAGGGATTCGAACCCAGGCCTCCGTGACCCCAGAGCCTGTGTGCTTACCATTCCGCTCTCTTCCTCTCCCCCCAACCATCCACATCCCTTCATGCCTTTTCCACGAAAACTCTGATCTCTGATTATGGCAGGCAGCCTACGGGAAAACAGGGAGAGAAGAAAAATGTGCCACGCAAGCGAGCAACCACAGAAAGTCGGGAATATATTTCCAAGTCCTGCGGGTTCTTTTCCATGGCAAGCTATGATATTATTAACTTTTCAAGAATCGCTCTATAATCTGGGTGCACGAACATTTGGGGGAGAGAAAAGTGGCTGACAGGGTCTTTTAAATTCCACCCCATACTTAAAGGATAAGTTCTTACCTACTACCACAGTCTCTGTTATACAAGACTTCCCACCCCAGCCCTGTCTCTGCTCCTAAATCTCTAAAATCTTTGTTTCCAGCTCTTTCTGTCTTTCCGTATGGCATAGAGAGCTGTATTTCCCTCATGCCTCATGTACCTAACCTAGAATGTCGTTTGAAACGCACAAAGGTGTAATAACACTATTCTGGAGTCAAGCCATGCGCTGCAGCCCAGACCTGAACGAGAACACCGGATAATGAATGACTCATTATGGTCTGTCTCATTCTCGGTTGAAAATAATCCTTCAACAACAAAATAACAGATAACACAGAAGACACACATTTAACTAGAATCACAATCTCTAGTTCCAGCAGATGAAGTCTTAAAATGTTGCTGATAATCGGACATTGAATTGGTTGGTTGTTTCCTAAATGTTGTCTTTAAGAACAGAGAGCTTCAGAAGCTAATGTCACGTGCCTTCTAGTTTTCACATAATTTAGAATAAAGTCTCAGACTGCAGAAGACAGACATTAGAGGAAGACATGGGAAATACTGATTGTTCTTCCGGCCGAGGACTGCTTTTCCCCCTGATTTTCTGTACTCCCAGTCCGGAGTCGGAACGAATAAAGAAACAGAAAAAGAAAGACTTAATTGACAATATAATGCCCACCAGCATCAACAGATGTGATCGCTTGTAATGAAGCATGTGGGTCTAATTTGGCATCCCCAACCACTTGGAGGATCTCCTTGCTGACTTCTTGCAGGCTATCCTTCTAAACCTATGTTTGGCTGGCACCTGTGCCCTGTTGAAACTGGCATATCATCCTATGGGTGGGCACACTGCCACCCTAACAGATGGCCATGAGAGTCATCATGCCAGAGAACTACTATTGTTTCTAGCAAGTTTAACTTAACAGCAATTGGCATCTCACTAAAGAATGACAAAATGGTGGTCTACCTTGCCGTGGACGGTAAACCATGAACTCTAACTGACATATCGAATATTGGTATTTCGGAGTCATCTCACACACTAAATGAAGAGCTATAGGGGAAGAAGTGACACAGCAACACTGGTTCCGCAATAAAGTCAACACTCTAGTCTCCTAGAACCAGTAAATGATTCAAGTCCAGGGGCACCTGGCTGGCTCAGTCGGTAGAGTATGCGACTCTTGATCTTGGGATTGTGAGTTCGAGCCCCATGCTGGGTGTAGAGATACTTAAGAATAAACTCTTTAAAACTAAAAACTAAAGGGGCGCCTGGGTGGCTCAGTCGGTTAAGTGTCTGACTTCGGCTCAGGTCATGACCTCACAGTTTGTGAGTTCAAGCTCCGCATTGGGCTCTGTGCTGACAGCTCGGAGCCTGGAGCCTGCTTCGGATTCTGGGTCTCCTTCTCTCTCTGCCCTCCCCTGCTCACGCTCTGTTTCTCTCTCTGTCTCTCTCTCTCTCATAAATAAACATTAAAAAATTTTTTTCAAGTTACAAATTATTTAAAATATAAAAACAAATAAAAAAAAAAAACAAGAATTCAAGTCCAGTATCATTATAAGTGATATTTTAAAATATTGTCCCTAGAATGAATTTTCTGCTTGGTTCATCTACCTAGGTCTGTTCCCATCGAGAAAACACACTTGTTCCATTAACAATGCCTATGCGACTTGGGAACATTTGATTTTTTGAGGAAGAATGTTTAATTTAAAAACTCATATTTAGGGGCACCTGGGTGGCTCAGTCGGTTAAGTGCCTGCCTCTTGATTTTGGCTCGGGTTATGATCTCGTGGTTTGTGAGATCGAGCCCTGCATCGGGCTCTGCACTGACAGCGTGGAGCCTGCTTGGGATCCTCTGTCCCCCTCTCTCTCTGCCCCCGCCCTGCTCGTGTGCTCTCTCTCTCTCTCTCTCTCAAAAATGAATAAATATTTATAAATAAATAAATACTACATATTTACAAATAGTGGCTGGAAACATTAAATGTGAAGCCCAATAAATGTTTGAGCCATGTCAAAACTTATCAGGATAGGGGCGCCTGGGTGGCTCAGTTGGTTGGGCGGCCAACTTCAGCTCGGGTCATGATCTCGCGGTCTGTGAGTTCGAGCCCCGCGTCGGGCTCTGTGCTGACAGCTCGGAGCCTGGAGCCTGCTTCTGATTCTGTTTCCCTCTCTCTCTGCCCCTTCCTCTGTTCATGCTGTGCCTCTATGTCTCTCAAAAATAAATAAGCATTAAAAAAAATTTTTTTTAACTTATCGGGATAGATAGCCAAAATCACGCTGAAAAGTATAACTAACGCCCAAAACTGGGGATGGAAAGCATGAAGAGGGAGTGCGAGAGGGCAGGAGCAGCTGAAGGAAAAGGCTATATTTGGGGCACAACAGTGACGCATGATCTGGAAAGTGGAGGACATGGGAGAGATCATCGCTTCAGATTTCTTTCCAAACCCACTCGTAGGAAGAGGAGTTGGCTGCCTGAAACTGCAGTATCATTTCTTTTCTCAAATAATTAACCCACGGACTAACCTCAATCAACACTAAAGTCTGTTCAGGGCTCTTTACATCCATCTGAAGGACAAAGAAGAGAAAGGGAATTTATCTTTCACAAGCACCTACTACGTGTCAAGCATTATGGTATAAATTTACAGGCAGTCCTCACTGTACCCAATTCCGATACACACATATTTTTGTTCCCATAGTTTATTTAGCTAAAGAACAAGTCCCCGACAACACAGTTCGAATTATTTCCCATAGCATATGAACTGAGTATAAACTTCACTGTTAGTTTTTCAGCCCACGCGTTACTACATAGATAACAGATGTGCGTCACGATCAGTGATCAATTATGTCACTTCTTTCAAAGTCTGTCTGCGATTGGTCACTGAGCATCTGCTGTTCGGTTCAAGTACACTGAGCAGAGTGTGTTACTGTGTTGCCTCCTTGTGTCCCAGTGATAAACCCACGGGACGGTTTGCCAGAACATAGATAACTGAAAGAGGAAATCATCCAACAAAGAAAAAAAAGTCAAGAAACAAAAAGTGGAAACGGTGGAAGTGAAAACCGCGTCGCACACAAATGGAATTGTAGGAGAACTTCTTGCCCGTGGGACTGGTGACCCGGCCACCATTCGAGATCCCTAGATGTGGAGCCGGAGGACCCCAGCGAAGGTGAGCTAACCCACATAAATGGAGGAAGGCAGTTGTGAGGAAAGGATGAGGAGGTCCCAAAGGAAGGGACGCTGGCAAAAATCTGCATATTCGAGGGACTCTTGGAGATACTTCACAATATTGAAAGTACAAAGGTTAAAATATCAGACGCTGAACCAAACTTGGAAGAATATGACAACTCCCCAAGGCGTAACAATTATGGTCACGCCACATCTTGTTACACAACGGGACACTGTACAAACTACTCCCGACACATTAAAAAAAATAACACACTTTAGTTTCCAACATTTCTAGTGTTTTATTTCTTTTTTAATGTTTATTTGTTCACTTATTTATTTTTTTTGAGAGAGAGAGAGAGAGTGCTTGTGCATGAGCAGGGGAGGGGCAGAGAGAGAAAGGGAGAGAGAGAATCCCAAGCAGACTTGTCGACAACAGCACGGAGCCCGACATGGGGCTCGATCCCACGAACCACGAGATCATGACCTGAGCCGAAATCAAGAGTCAGACGCATAAGCAACTGAGCCCCCCAGGTGCCCTTAAATTATACCGTACTAAATAAATATTAGTTTTATTTCATCTCCCTATACATTTGTAACTGACAGTAAAAGTTTGTAATGTTTTGACAAAACCTAGAAAGGTCACAAAACAATCGTAATTTTTCCCATCGGCGGTCCCACTTTGCATAGTTTCAACGTACATGGACATTTTTATGGTTCTGCACTATTGGGTGAAGCAGGGACCGCCCGACGTTATTTCATCTGAGACTCACAAAAACCGTAGGGCATACGTAGATGGTCCAAACGTCACAGGTGAGGATCAGAGAAGTTAAGTGCTTAACTAAGGGGCAAACACTTTGGAGATGGTAGAGCTGTGTATAGAGTACCTTCACGTAGTAGGCGCTCAGGAAAGATCGGTTCTCTTCAAAATGACGCAAACGCCTAAGTATGACTGGCCTCAAACGTATGTTTTTTGTAATAGGTGACATGGCCTCCTCAGGTAAATACAAGTATTTCATTAAATACCGTCTAGAAATAGAACCCATTATATGTGGTAATTTTATCATATATGCCTAATGATAAATCATTTGGGAAAAGGTGAATTATTATTTAGCAAGTGGCTTTTGGTCAACTAGACAGCAACTGGGGGGAAAAAGTCAAGATTAAAAAAAAGTTAACCCAAACTAACATTAAAGTTTGTGTATGAGATGAAATAACAAATTACATTACTAGTTGAGATTCTACCTGACTTTTTATACCAAATTCAATTTAGATAGTTCGAAGATATAATAATAAAAAGCAATAGCATAAAGGTTATAAAAGAACACTTGGTTGGGTTTTTCTTAAAATCTGGGGGTGAGAACGCCCAGCATGACACAAGAACCAGAAACCATAACTCAGAAGTCTGGAAATTTCGAATACATAAAAACTAGAAAAAAAAACTTACATATAGTAAAATAACACTTCAAAGTTTAAAGAAAAATGACAAACAGGAAAATATTTTCAACCACACGTAAGATAAAGGAACATACCCCAATATACAATGGGGTTTTACAAACCAAACACTTAAAAAGAAAAAAGTGGGGGCGCCCGGGTGGCTCAGTCGGTTAGGCGGCCGACTTCAGCTCAGGTCATGATCTTATGGTCTGTGAGTTCGAGCCCCGCATCAGGCTCTGTGCTGACGGCTCAGAGCCTGGAGCCTGTTTCGGATTCTGTGTCTGCCTCTCCCTCTGCCCTTCCCTTGCTCATGCTCTGTCTCTCTGTCTCTCAAAAATAAATAAACGTTAAAAAAAATTTTTAATAAGAAAAAAGAAAGAAAAAAGTGTTAAAAACACAACAAAAAAATGGCGAAGGACACCTTATAGAGTAAGAAAAGCAAAACAAATGGCAAGCATATGAAAGTATATTCAACCCCAGGAATCACCTAAACAGCACAAATAAGAACCACAGTGAGAGCCCACCACTGGCGCACCAGGTTAGCAAAGTGGAATGAGGGCAACCCTAAGGAGACATTCACGAAATAACAAAACCCCGGTATTCATAAGAATGCTTATTGCAACACTGTTTGGAATAGTGAAAAACTGGAAACATTCAAATGTGCCTCGACAGGAGACAGGTTAATTTATTCACCATGCAGCCACTAAAAAAGATGCTGATATTGGGCGGGGGTGGGGGGGCATGGAAATATGTCGGCAACCGTTTTTTCCTTTTGTTCGGGATTTTGAATGACTAAAGCATGTTATAGAATTAAACATTTAGCATGCCACCATTTATGTGGCGTACACTCTGGCTCTCCACTGATTTATACAAATTGTACAGATTTGCAGGACTTGGTATTTGAAATTGAAATCTACAGATTTTTAATGTGTGTGTGTGTGTGTGTGTGTGTGTGTGTGTGTAACACTGTTGGAAACACTTTTAATATCTTTGCTCCAAACCTAGCAGACCAGTTTGTTTCAATAGACGCCAATAAAAAAATAATAATTAAAGATAGATAGGAGTTAACAGGGGCACCTGGGTGGCTCAGTCAGTTAAGCATCTGACTTCAGCTCAGGTCATGATCTCATGGTTCATAGGTTCGAGCCCCATATCAGGCTCTCTGCTGCCAGCACAGAGCCCACTTCAGATCCTCTGTCTCCTTCTCTCTCTGCCCCTTCCCATGTCATGCTCTCTCTCTCCCTCCCTCAAAAATAAATATTAAAAAAATTTTTTTAAACGATAGGAGTTAACGTAGTGAGAAGATTAAAAAGTCATAGTGAGTGCAAGATAAAGATTCAATCTACCCATCAGCAGCATGCAAAGGAGTCATCTGAATTTTAGTCTAAAATGGTGATCTAAGTAATGAAAATTCTTTTAATACCGCCCATGGGTCAGTATTAAGGCACAGGGACTTTCAGAGATGGTGACATGAAGCAAGGCTGGCTGTGACCTCTCACCTATACACAGTCCAGGGTTACTCAAACATCCCCTGAAAAAAAGATTCATCTAAATTTAGTATATAACTTTGGAATCTGCTACCCATTCTTTAATGTCAGCTTTATTGAGGCATAATTGACATATAAAATTATAAAACATTTAAAGTGTACATTTGGAGATTCGATATATGTATATGGTGTGAAAGAATCCTTCTAATCTAGTTATAATTAAGATATCCATCACTTCGCATACTTTTTTTTTTTTTTTTTGGTGAGAACATTTAAGTTCTACTGTCTTAGCAAATTCCATTTATACAATGGTCTAATCAGCTGCAGTCACCATGTTTCACCTTCGATCCTCAGACCGTATTCAACTGATTCAAACTGAAAGTTTGTACCATTAAGTGATACCACGCAGTATTTGTCTTTCTCTGTCTAGTGTATTTCACCTAGCATAAGGCCCTCAAGGTCCACTCATGTTGGTGCAAATGACAGGATATTCTTTTTTCTCATGGCTGAATGACATTCCACCGTGTGCGTCTGCGTGTGTGTACACACAACATCATCTCTATCCGTTTATTTGTTCATTGTCACTTAAGTTGTTTCCATATCGTGGCTATTGTGAGTATCTTGCAATCAACACGGGGGTGCGGATATCTCTTCCATATTGCCAACCATTTTTATGTTAAACTTCCCTCATAGCAGTCCTGGGAGCTTCCTACCTTTTCTTAAGATACTTTGAGGGAAGAACCGATAGATTCTGCCAAGTCACCGATTTGTAAACGTTCTTATTCTTATTGAGCTTATTTTCGCGTGTGCGAATATGCCCATTTTGACCAAAAAGGGACTCAAATAATTTCTTTCCATCTTGAATTTAAATGCTCTTTCTCGGTCCATTTTACCGGCTAGCCCTGGTCTTGCACAAGCAACACTGCGGGGTCTGCGTTTAGGATGAGGTATGAGATTAAGTTACCAGACAATGAAATGAGGCTGCTTTTGGCTTCCTGGGTCATCTTCGGGTCTATGCCATTTGTTTATTTCGTAAGAAACGGTGCCTGTGGGCTGACCCTGAGAGCGTGCACTTTCAGTACAGTCTGCCCTCTTCCCGCCCTGGAGGCAACTTCTCCCACAAACTGTCCTTTGATTTCTTTTTAATTAGCATATTTTACTTAATAAGTGGCGCAATGGCAAAAGTCACTCTAAAGGTGAGTTCCCGAGCACGGCAATTGTCCACGCAGACACGACAGTCAGAATGGTTCCCGGCTGCACACTCACATAGGGGCGGATCAAACAGGAAACAATTTACTTTCCTATCTCTGGTTAGGGTAGACAATTAGAATACGAGTAGGAACAAGAAAAATGATGCTTACTTGACCATCACAGAAAAGTCATAGAGGAGGAAGACCTTTGGTCTGAAAGTGATCTAAACTCTTTTCTTTCTGCCTCGCTCTCGGCCCAGTGGTCAGGATTGGATCCTGAGGGACTGGCCAGATGGGGGGGGGGGGCACCTTTCAGGGAGCCTGAAGCGGACAGACCCCATCGTATGGGCCCAATTCTGGACAGAAGGGCAGAGCCAGGCGGCCCACGGCACAAAAGCTGAAACTCAAAGGAGAGACAGAGTCAAAAACAGGTTCCGGTCCCAAATCCACGATTAGCTGACTCTGCAAACTTAAACGTGTTCATTAACCTTGAACTTTTCTGAACCTCAATGTTTTCATCTCTACCGAGGGGCACCTAGGTCTGCTCTGCCGACATCATATGAAAAGATTTTGAAAGAGTTATTCAAATGTAAGGTCTTGTTTGTTATTAAGTACAAATATTTTGTCACTAGAAGTCCCTTTTTTATGAAGTCCTCGGATAGAGGGATGACCCCTGGAAATCAAACATATGTTTTTCTTTCTTCCGGTGCGAGAGGTGCAAGGAAAACCATCTTGAAACTTTTGGACACTGCTGATTTTCCAAAGTGTTCCCTTATGGCCATAGTAAGAGTGAACTTGGATTTGCTTCCCCTTTATCTGGGTGTAGAAACTAGGAGGCCCATCTTTGCTGAGCTGTGGGAAACCCTAGAGTTCCTAGACATTTGGAGGGGTGGAGGAGAGGTATCGAGAGGGAGATACCGCGTTTCCTGTTAACGAGCAGGCAGGAGCTTGAGCAATCGATTGGAAAAAGTGAGAGGTACAGGCACATTTGGACCCTGAGCTTACAGAATAGTTCACACGACTTGTTATAGGATACCTATTTGGCAGTTTCAAGAATGTCGGTGCCAGAATATACATGTCATGTCTGATAGGAAAATTAGAGAAGGGAACGGAGGGTGGGAGGGGCTACAGGCATGTGCCGAGGTGAGGAAGCCTGAGGAAGCCTTCATGTGACTTGGATCTTAAGGGTCAGAGCTCAGTGTGTGACGTCTGGGTGTGGGTGGGGAGGGATGCTGGGAGTCGGGGCCAACTAAGAAGGTCGGGGGCAGATGGGAAAGACCTTGAATGCCATATAGAGGGGCTTCTCCCCTCGGATCAGTTTCTTCCTGGGCCTTTGAAGGTGTCTACGCAAGCAAGTGATGGGATCGGATCTAGGCGGAACAGAAGGAAATTCTCTGCAGCGAGTCAAAACTACACCAAAGTTTTCTGCAGCGCAAGTCTCAAGATTTTCAAAACACAAACGGAAGTAGTCTAAAGTTCCCAGAAGCCTAATATCTTGGGCAAGCCTTGCGTAACGCTATATTCACCTGATAATTATTTATAACATGTTCAACGCTGAAAAGATACAAAATTCGATCCTCTTTAAAAGTTAAAAAAAATTGGCTAATGAAAGAGCTCAGAGAAAGCAGGCAACGTAAGGACAACAGACAAGTCACGTTGCTTTTAGGGAGACGAGAGTCACATCGAATGGGTTCTTTCTCTTCTTTCCGCTTGGATATGTTTATTTCATTACACACATATCTATTTTAACACACTAGTATGTCACTGTACCGTCACATTTCCAATGCAAACTGAGATTTGCCTGGAGGATGGCGTTAAACCCACACCGTGAAAACTGCAAATCGACCCTTTTCGGGCAAACCCAAACCCATGCCACCGCTTTCCCTGGAGCCCTAGGACTCCAACACCACAATCTGCTAGGAAATAAAACAATCCAAAATAAGATCTCGAAGGGAAGTAAAAAGAGGAGTGCGAGAAATGAAACCACATGTTTCCCAAGAGCCACTGAGTTGCTGGGAGACAGAAACACTGGTCCGTGAACACCGTTCACTTGAAAGGTCTGGCACCGAAATGGTCCTCACGGCCCCTGTGATAAGAAATATTCTCGTATGTAATCGGACTATCTTCCCATCTGTAAACTCGATGCTATAACATTTTCACTACCTCATGTAACCTTTTATTAACATTCAGCAACCTTTGAAAATAATTGCCTTCTCCCAATAAGGAATCTGTTCTAAGGCAATCAGGTTATATAGCTCCTTGCCATGCCGCTGCAACCCTGAATAATTGTTCTTCATAGAAGGCACACGTCACGGGAGTGGGGTTCTGAGCGAGTGACCTTCTAACACTGAGTCAGGTTAACCCTGCCTTATGTAGCACTCAGGCCAGAAAGAAATTAGGCATGCACACTGAAAAACACATTTTTCACCATATGTAAAGACCTTAAGTCATCTGAACCTACAACAATTGCATTTTTGGAGGAAACATCAACTACTCGGTTAACTGTAGACAAAAGACGCTAGTGGGCAAATCGTCTCTCTCTGGTTTCTTTTCTAATCAGGGAGCCTCAAAGAAAGGCTTTGCAAAATTTACCCTCAGGTAGCAAAAAACATAAGGCTGGACGGATGAAAAGGAGGGCGCCGAGGAGGTTGAACTGCCTCTTCCCACGGTCCGTCCGGAAAACTTAATATTAGATCATGAACATTAACTCGGCGTTCTCATTCCCTGTTTCACATTAACATGACGTTCTTTTATTAGGCCAGAAAGTGCCAACATAAATTAAACAAGAATAGAATCTTTCCCCAAATAATAAGGAAAGAAACATGATAGAGGAGGAAAGCACCAAATTAGCTACAAATTTTCCATCTCATTGTTTTCTGTAAAATAAAATTTTATAACGAGCATCCTCCATGCAAGCTGCGCCGTAGGTCTGGCTTCCAAAAACCCTCACGGAGCAGTAATAACAACCAAGCATGAACTCTAGGACATCTGCTATGGCATTGTTATCAAATGCAATCATTTTGGTCACAAATCTATACCCGCTTCAACTTTTTGTTGAAATATTAGTTTGTCTGCGGCATCTCCAATCTGGCACGCGAGGACCGACAGATGCTCCGGTTTTACCTCAGCTTCAACTTACACGGCTTCTCATTATACTAGCGATAGCTCGGCAAACTAGTCCTCTGTTCTGGAAGGCAGACAAAA
The DNA here is from genome assembly GCA_030068075.1 of Paguma larvata. NCBI lineage: Eukaryota > Metazoa > Chordata > Mammalia > Carnivora > Viverridae > Paguma > Paguma larvata. The sequence continues at coordinate 116,477,015 of CM057830.1, read as the reverse complement.
TGCCATCTGTCTCCGCGCGGTGATCAAAACGAATGCTGCAGTGTGAAGAGACTCCGCTCCAAATGCAAGAAGGAGGAGGAGTTCATCCCACCCGTACCCTATTGCAAATTACATATATGTCCACGTATACATATGTGTCTACGTAGACATATCTGTCTGTACGTATGCATACGTGTAAGGGATCGCTTCGAGTTTTCCGATTCTTCCCTAATGTGAACATTTTCAACCCAAAGGCATGTCTCACCTTTCCTAGCTCTATTCGTAATCTGTGCGGTTTACACCATCCGACACTAATTACTGGCTAGAAGGCAAGAGAGCCGCACTCCCCCAGCAAAAGATTCCAAGGTCATTGTGCCATCGGAAGCAGGTGGGAGCCTTACCGTACAAATCCAGCTAGATTCAGAGACAATGGAGAGAGAGGAAAGAGGAAAAGCCTTCGTGGAAATGGATGGGCGAGCGAGTTTCAGCTACGGCCTATACCCGCCCCCGAGTCAGGGGTGAGCAGAGGAGGAGGATGAGGGCGAGGGCGAGGGCGAGGGCGAGGGCAGGTGAGAGGCTACACCACAGAGATCATAAAGATGGCACCGATTGCTTTGGGAGCCCCGAGAGTAGGAGTGTGGCTAGGGAGGGACCGGAGGTAACTGTAAAGCAGACTCGTCACCTGCAGCGGAATGTGCAACTTGAACTTTCTGTACGACAGCGTGTTTAGCTTTGATTCCTGTATTTCTATAGATTTGAAGCACAGAAATGGAAAAGAACTTTCAACCTGGAGAGGAATGTCATACTTCGAGAAAGTCGAGGAGCTCTTTAAAGCCAGTATTTTCTTCAGCGGAGGTGCCGGAGATCAAGACCAATCGTATTGAGAATCTTGAGATTTGGAGACTATGACTTAGGGGATATTCAGCCCTTTACTCCCGCGCCTCTTGACATTTCAAGTCGCCCGCTCAGGGCCGACGGAATATTCTCACTAGCTAGCAACTGATAGGTACCCAAGTCCTCCCGGAGTCCACATGAGGGCCTTGTCATTTTCAAACTAAGTCTTCGTCTGAACCCCTAACCCCAGACATCTGTCTAAAAGATGGATGAGGATTAGAAACCAGAATGAATGCTGGTTTTTACTCCAAAGTCAATTGGTTTGGATCTGTTTACATAACCTTTTGTTTAATTCTATAGTTTATGAGAAATGAGATTCTGAGAGCCTTATATGAAAGCTATCGCTCAATTCCCACATGGGTCAGTTCACTTCGCTCCGTCACATGTCACAGCCGCATGCTGTCCCCTCACCCCATCGAACCATCTGGCAAATGGTGCTGTTGGGCGCAACGGGAGATGAGGAGAAAATGTGGCCGGACCGGTGCAAACCCATCCTCGTGGCTGGGGGGGAAATGATCGGAAGTCAGGAGGGCCACGTTGATGTGCACGGGACAGTCTATTTCGTTTCGTGGCCTTTTCCGCTCCCACACCAAATTTCACTGACAAGCGCCCTCACCGCCAAAGCTGTCCGGGGCTCCGGCACTTCCCTGCACTGCCCTGTAATGATGAACTTCACCGATTTATAACGGTGTGATTGTGATCAAGACAGTAGAAACCCTTTCGAGAGAAACATCTCGAGGAAAGCAAAGAGGCTTGCAGGGCCAGAGGCCAGCTCCATGCTGGACATGCCCCAGAATGAAAGCTGCCGCTCAGACAGGAAGGCCACTCGGGGCAGCCAGGCCATCCGTGAAAGTCCTCGGAGGCACCTTGTAACCATTCCCCACTGGGCTCCTGACACCCGTCTGCCCCCTCCCCGAACCCTGCTTTTCTCCCGGACTTTGGTTTCTGACTCTCCGCTAGCTCTCGGTGGCTTTCTGCCTTCTTTTTGATTTTTTATGTTCCCTCGAGGGAGCATCCCCGATACCCACTTACCATGCCTCTGGCCGGGCGCATGTGCCAGGCACAAAGGCGGGACCAAGCTAGAAAAGCTTGGGGTAGAAAGCCAAAAGAGTCGAACTCCAGCCCCACCTGCAATGCTACCAACAGCGCGACATGAAACAAATCCACCAACCTCTCCAAACGCACGCTTTCTTCTTTTTCAGATGGACACAATTACACTGACCTCGCCTCTCTCACAGGGATAAAACTGTGCCCGGCATAGAACGGGCACTCAATCAATCTTTATTAACATACTGAAAGATTAGAAAGTTACAGTGTGGTCCAAGTGTCAGGTGATATTAAAGCATTATCACCGTAGCGATTGATTTTAAATGTCTCTTAACGCTTGTCAGTATTTGCATCAAGCTAAGATGATGGCAACGGCTGGTTGATAACGTCTTATACAGAAATATGGATGCAATAACCAGTGCTGATATTTACTGAGTGCATACTAGGGGTCGGGCAATATTCTAAGCTGATTACATGGATTAATTTATGTAATCCTCCCCACAACCCTACAGTATAAAAACTTACTACCATGACTTTACTTATGAGGAATCCGAGGCTCAGAGAGGTTAAGTAACATGTCTCAAGTCACCCACACGGGGGATAAATGAGAGCGATTGGATTTGAGTTCAGAGTCGTCGCCGGCTCAAGGACCTGTGTGTTTCCATGATGCCAGTCTACGAATGAAGATCGAAGTGAAACAAGGAGCGGGAAATGAACGTGAGCTCATCACGGACCAGACTCGCCTCGACATCATGGAGCCCAACAGCTACACGGCAAAGAGAAACCAACTACACTCGAAGCTCATCAACCCAAGATCAATAAAACCAGGGCCGTGATCATCAATGACCTTAATGACAACATAATATAAATAAATTATAAAGCAATCCCTCTTTTTTGCCCTCAGTCCACGCTCAGATATATTTAGGAGACCATTTGCTTTGCGTTATGTTACGTTGGCAGTACATTTGTCGCATTGTTCCTTCGTTCGGTAAGGCAGCAAAGGGGAGACGGAAGAGCAGTCCGACTTGGAGTCAGAAGAGCAGGGTTCTGGTCCTGACGGGCGCTAACTACCCTTTGCTTCCTCATTGCTAAATAAGGAGGTTGGACAGGTTCCACGGTAGACTCCTGCGGGGGCTACAATGGGAGTTAACGTGTATCCCCTGAACCTAAATGGACTGAAGGTGGGGTGCAGGGGGGGACCGGGGATGGGGGGAAGATTCAATGGCCGCAACGCCAGAGAAGGCATTAGACAAATCCATAGAAGCTCAATTAGTCCCAATTGCTTAAAGTTTCTCATGGCAGCAATGGGATTTTGATGATGCTGGTGACGAGGCGGTGATCTTTGGCTGCTATTTCCAACTACTGCCACACGCCTCTTAGTATACCCACTCTACAGATGTGCAAACTCCAGCTGAGAGCGATGAAATGGCTCTCCAAGGTCACGCAGCCGACAAGTGGCAGATCTGACCGTCCCACCATGGGGCTTCGAGGTCTGACCGAGGCAATCACGCCACCTTACTCGGCCCCGCGCGTCCAGTGCCCGGCCCGGTACCTCGCACTCGCTGAATTCCATCAGGGCTTACGGAGCGCAGGAGGATTCCAGACTGCTCTCGGCGCTCTCCACGCTCTTTCCCCCGGGGCCGCCCAGCTCTGGCTCACACGCACGTTGGGCACTTCACATCTGTTAGCTCGCACCATTCTTTCAGTGAAACTGAGACAAATACAATTGGTCCCATTTTATCATTAAAGAAAAAAGAAAAGACAAGTGATCCTCGTGGATCTTGAGTTCATTTTCGACTTTGCTGCCATCCTCTTCCCCCGTAAACGCAGACACACGTGCGGAGGCCATCGGCCCCTTGGGATTCAGGTTTGGCGTCATGGGAAACGCGCGCTCCGCACGCCCGGCCTGGCGTGACTTAGCCACAGCACCGACATCGGAATCACCCGGCGAGAGCTCAGAGGCCCAGCAGGGCTTGCGTGTTCTCTCACTTCCTCCCTCGATTTCATATACTCCACATTAATAGCAAAGCGGACACATTTGTGCTGAAAGACATTTCATATTCGGAGTTCAAATGGACAACCTTTTCTGGTCTTCACTGGGGAAGAAATGAAGAAAACTAACATGTATCTTTTATTTCCCATATATTCCAAGTTTCCTAGAACTGTCAAGGCTGCTTATTTAGGAATGAGCCAATGCAAACTTTTGGCTGAAAGCTACGAAAAGCAGCATTAGGCTTTCACGGGTTGTCCGTGATTAGCTTTTTTTTTTTAAACGTTTTTATTTATTTTTGAGAGACAGAGAGACAGAGTGTGAGCAGGGGAAGGGCAGAGAGAGAGGGAGACACAGAATCCGAAGCAGGCTCCAGGCTCTGAGCCATCAGCCCAGAGCCCGACGCGGGGCTCGAACCCACAGACCGTGAGATCATGACCTGAGCCAAAGTTGGCCGCTTAACCGACTGAGCCACCCAGGCGCCCGTCAGTGATTAGCTTTATAAAAGCAAGTCCCAGACACCGCACAGCCTCCCCGGGGGGCTCGCACCCAGCTACTTCCCTCGGCAAACAGCCAGAGCCTGGAACAGCAGCCCGTGTCCCATCATTACTGCGTCCCGCTGGGGCGCCTGTGTCCGCAGGAGGCCGCGCGCAAGGCGACCCCGGGGCCGCTCGCTGAGCGAGGTCCCTTCTCACGCCGTGGTTGGCACCGGGGCGAAACACACCACCTCGCTCTCTCGCCCATCCTGTCCCCGAATCTGCCCCCCGAACCGCCGTGTCCTTCCGGGGCCGCGCTCCCCCGCGCCTGCCGTTGGCCTTCAGCAGAACGACCTCGGTGTCCCTCGCTTCTCGGCGGCAAAGAGAGCGCCTGCACGCGCGTCCGTGTGCCACTCCGACCGAAAGCTCCCCGCCACGGGCCCTCTCCTCGGCGCACGTTTGGGCCCCCGCGCCGGGCTCCGTTGGGCCGGGCCCCCGGCCGACGCCCCGCAGAAGTTCAGCGAACGGATACATGTGGCCGCGCTAGACGTGGCCCAGCCCTTTCTTCCAGTCTTCAAAGCAGAAATTCAAAACGGCATTTCAAAAGCGCGTCCTCACTGCAGCTGCCCGGGGGAATCTGTTCACTTCCCACGGAAGGCCATCGTCTGGCTTCGGGAAGGCACACATCTGACGACGCGAGTTTACCTTTAATGTGGAACGTCTCCACTCCGAGTGACAAAATGAGATGGCCGGGAGGAGCGGAACCGTGAGGCCGACTGTGATCCGAGACGAGAGGCGAGGGCGCAGCGCTTCCGTGCAACCGGAGGCAACGCTCCGTTTATTTCTCGTGATTTCCATCGTGCCTCGAGCAGCGCAGTTCGGGGAATCTCAAACCATTCATTCACTCGGGAGTTACTCCTTCTCCTTTTGCCTTATGCAATTATAATCTCTCAAAATTCTAAAGGTCGTTGCTTCCAATCGTCTGCCCAAAACAGATTAGACGAGGAATAGCATGGCCTTTCCTACCATGCAGGAGACAAAACTTTAAGATGACCCTCAGTGACCCACGTCCCTGTATAATCTCCTCCTCTTGAGTGTGGGTAGGTCTCGTGACCTATTTCGAACCCAGAGAAGATGGCAAAGGTGATAGGACATCGGACCTTTGATTATGTAGCATTATATAGCAAAGGTTAAGGGATTTTGCAGAGATAATTAACGTCCCTAATTCATTGACTTTTAGTTACTCAAAACAGACATAATCTTGGGTGGGCCTGACCTAATCAGGTTAGCTCTTTAAAATATAGATCTTCCTGGAAGCCAGAGTCTCAAAGGAGCAGAGAGTCTGTCTCTCGCCATTGCCAGCACAGAGAAGCAAGCTTCCAGGCCACCTGGATGGCTCAGTTGTTTAAGGGTCTGAGACTTTTTAAAATCTTTTTTTTTTTTCGTTTTATTTATTTGAGAAAGAGAAAGAGAGAGAGAGTTTGTGAGCAGGGGAGAGGGGCCGAGTAGGAGAGAGAGAAAATCTTAAGAGGGCTCCACACTCTGTGGGGCTCAAACTCATGATCCTGGGATCATGACCTGAGCTGAAACCAGGAGTCAGATGCTCAGCCGATTGAGCCAGCGGGGCGCCTCAAGTGTCCAACTCTTGATTTCACCTCAGGTCATGAATTCAGAGTTTGTAGGATCGAGCCCCCTATTAGACTCCACGCTGACAACACAGACCCTGTTTGGGATTCTCTCTCTCTCCCTCTCTCTGCCCCTCCCCTGCTCTCATGCACACACACGCCCTCTCTCTCTCTCTCAAAACTTGGGAGTAGGTCCTTCCCTTATTGAGCTTCCAGATGAGACTGCAGCCCAACCGAGATCGTAACTATGGGCTGTGAGACTGTGAGCAGAGAAGCTAGCAACTTCACGCCTGTATATCTGAACTGCAGAAACCGTGAGACAATAAATGAAAGCTGTTTGAAGTCACTACGTCTGTGGTCATTTGTTACGTGGCAATCGAAAACTAACATAGCATCACGTACGCCCGGTGTCCAATACCAGCACCACCCTTCCCTGTGTGTGTCTATCACCCTATACTCTGGACCTCAGTTTCTGGAGATGATGTCATTTGTCTCACAGTGCCGTTGTGAGAAGTAGTGAGTATCCTTAATATATGCTAAGGCCCTATACACTCGGTCACTCAAAGGGCAAATATTAAGAAGCAGAAACTTGAGACTCACTCAGTGCCGAGAATCATTCTGGCTGCTGGGCTTTCGGAAATGAGCAAGCCGGAGAGGGTGCCCGCCCTTAGGGAATTCACGTGCTAGCGATGAGGAGACAGAGAGTAAACAGCTCCATATACGAATGAACAGGAACCTATGATGGTAGAGTGACCGGGGAGCACAGCCAACTGGGCGGCCGCAGAAATCGCCACAGAGGTGACCTCTGACCTGAAATCTGAATGGCAAGAAGGAATCAGCTGGGCGAAGATCAAGGGGCAGGGGACTTCAAAAAGAAGAAAGAGCAGCACGAAGCCTTCACGTGGTAAAGAGTCTGGTGTTTTCGTAGCCCGGCGAGGCCATCGAGGCTGAGACAGGGTAAGCAGAGGGGAGAGGGGGCTGAGACAGGGTGGAGAGGCGGACAGGAGCCAGATCATACGGGGCCTCAGGAGGCCAGGAACAAGAATTTGCTCTTATCTGATTTCCCACCCGAGGGTTTTGACCCAGGCGAAAAGCATCTCCACGGCGGGCTGGTGCTTGGGTGGTACGGGGAGGGTCGGAGCGGGGAGGACGGTCGTACCGTGTCGTCCAGGCAAAAGAGATGTGACTTGGATTGGGGCGGGGAGTGAGGGAGCACTGCAGAGAGTCATCCAGTCTGATAACTATTTTGGCAACGATTTAGTACATAGATTCAGGCCCACACAAAGTGAAATGCCATTTTTCCCTTATTTTCATCCCCTCCCCCTCTTACTTTCCCATACCAGTGATCTGCTGTATGTGTACCCCCCGCATCTGAATCAACCACGAAAGCTAGAGCAGGAAGTTTCTTTAAGCAAACATTTTTTTAATGTTTTATTTATTTCGAGAGCAAGAGAAACAGAGCACGAGCAGGGGAGGGGTAGAGAGAGGGAGGGACAGAATCCAAAGCAGGCTCCAGGCTCTCAGCTGTCAGCACAGACCCCAACTCGGGGCTCGAACCCACAGACCGTGAGAGCATGACCTGAGCCGAAGTCGGCCGCCCAACCGACTGAGCCCCCCAGGCGCCCCAGGAGGTTTCTTTTATAAGGCCAGAGAAGCGGTATAATCAAAACCCATGAACCCATGAACACGAGAGGAAGATCCAGAAGGAAGGATGTCAAACCCAGGGTGGCTAGAGAAAGGTAGGGAGGCAAGGTATAGATAAAGGAGAGAAGAGCCAAGGTCAAGATCCAATGGGGAGTGGGCAGGGAGATGGCTTAGGTGATCACTGGAATACCTAGACTCTTAATACTTTCCCACAGTTTCAAGACGGAGTGTGCAGGCAGATTAGCTAAGTTAGAAGGGAGGAGGTCGACACAAAAGAGACGCACATGCGTGTGTGCACGCGTATGTATGTAAAGATGCGTGTGTGTATTCAAGTGCGTGTTTAAAACAACAGAAGAAAACTCCTTTATCCATTCACATCACTGGACTTCGTAAATTAGAACAAAAATACTCGTGGCCCAATACAAATCGACAAACGTGAAGCCTAAAAATAGAACTGGTTTCCCGGGAAAAAATCTCTAAAAGAGAGTCTTAGCAAACTGAAGAGTATCATTAAATGCGGCTTTGTGTCTGATGTGTTTCTGTTTGCCAAGGCACTCCGCTAATTAAAGACACCGTTGTGATCTCATACCCAGTCAGTAATTCCACCTTTGACATTAATCAAAAGCCAAAAATGGAAAGAAACCAATGAATCGTGACTTAAAACATCTTAGTAATACAGCTGACATATCCAGCAGGTGAACAGAGAAAGGGCTGTGACAACACAGGGTGCTGAACGAATGCACAGTAATAGACATAACCATCTCTCCCAGAGGGCCAAGCCCGAGCAACAGCTTCGGTCGTTTCTTAAAGAAAAAGTAGAGCAACGCCCAAGAACACCACCTACCATAGTTTTCAAGAACAGGGGCCCCCAAACTCTCCGCGATTCTCCTGGTTTTTAGTTTACAATAAACTTTCTGTCATTCAAAATACACTGACCCTCCTCGACTGACAGACGTATCGTAAGCGTACGGTCCACGGGGACAATTTTCTTAGGCCCAAGAAAGGCTTCGTGAGGCTGTGCGATACACGCTAGAAAAGACAAGTGAACGCAGGAGCGATTTCAATTTCACTCGAGGACTTGATCAGCCTGTATTTATCTGTTTGTAACTCTTCCTCACAAAGTCCCTGCATTTGTGTATCTTTCCTTATTTCCCCCATCCACCCTCCTCCCATCCAAAACGAATCCAATATAATGCTGATTTGTTCTTCATAGTTAAAATTAGCAAAATCATAGGTTACAAAGAAAATCCCACTAAACAAGTCAACACAAAATCCACACCCATGTATCGGCTCATAAGAAACGATTGTTCCCCTACGTTTATTCCTCGTCGCAAAAGGTTTATTGACTATTGAAATTAGTAGGTCCCGTCCAAGTTTAGAAATATGAATTAAATTATCCAAGGGCCAGTCGAGTGAATTTCCACTTATATTTGATTTTAGCTCAGAAGCGATAAGTCATTTCTGGCGAGTAGTTTTTGATCTGATGGAAACATTTAATCAATGATCAAGGAAATCAGATTACTGACCACTCCGCTAAAATTTAAAGGTCTGTACAGAGTGGCATTTCCAAAGGTGAATGCAGGGGGTTCTACTTGTGTAAGAGACAAAATTGTTCACTTCTCCGTCTCTTCTTTCAGGCCGTGAACCCCATGAGGGCAGGAACTGTCTGTATCTCAGTGGCCCCCATGCCCATCAGAGTAGGTGACTCATAGTTGGTTCCGAAGTAATGTCGTGCAACTAAGGACTGTAAGTTCACAGTCTGTGTCTTGAAGTCTTTACAATCTAATAGAGGAAATTGGGCACGCGTGCAAATTGCAATAGTACAAGGTAGTTTTATATAGAAAAAATTAAATACAATAAAAATACATGGGGTGACGGGTCACTTTAGGATGGGGGTCAAATGCAAAGAAAGGGAGAAAATAGAAGCAGGCCAATTTCTAAATATGGGTAAATATGATTGGAAGAGGCATTCTAAACACCGGGAATGCCAGAAGCAAAAGCAGGGAGGTGGGAAAATGCAGTGCAGATTCCTAAAACGACGTATACTCCAGGTCCGATTAGACGTAGTGCTGGGCATGTGGAAAAGAGAAAGCTAGAAAAGCGTCTTGGGTGCAAATTGTAAAAATCCCACTCGCCAGGCGAAGGAATTGTAACATTATTCAGTAGTCAATTTAGGAGAATTTTACTCCGGAGCCACTAAAGATTTGGACTGACATTAATTAATTCAATAAACAATTGTAAGAGCTATCAACAGAATTCAAAGTCATACTCAAGCGCTAGAGGAAATAAATACAGAAAGCCTCACATCGGTCTACACGCAAGGGACACCTGTGAACAAATCAACATAGGGAAACGTACAAGTTATATACATGGAATGACTAAATATAGAAAGCATCAACCCAAAAGAAGAAAACCTCAGGTGCAATCAAATAACACGTGGGCATCAGAGTAGATGAGAATCAGATAATAATAAATAAGAATGAGCAGCCTCTAGAAATGCTAATGTAAATAAGCACCAGAGATTAAATAAACACCATTTTGAGACGTTCGAGATGGTGTCACACACGTAAAGGCAGACCGAGTGTAACTTTTATGTCCAAACTGAAACAGGCATGCAGAGACGAGTAAGTTGAGATACACAGAGAAAGGAGGTGAATGTGATCCCACCTGAACCTGCACTTGAACTCTGGCTCTACCACCTGGGGCAATTTGCTTGGTTTCTCTGAGCCTCAGCTTCCTTATGGGCAAAATAGCGATTACAAAAACACCCGCCCACAGGGTCGGTGTGAGTGTTAAGAAAAGTTAGGTAAAAAGGACTCTGAATTGGAAAGGCCAAACTCAGTTCTTCTCAAAAGAAACACACACAACATAAAATGTATCTGCTGAACTATTTTTAAGTGCACATTCACAGAGGAATATTCTTCAGTCTGTACCTTCTACTCTGATATTCCTCTGTGGATGTGTGTGCGCGCCTCATATTTTGTTTATCCATTCACCTATCGAGGGACACTCGGGTTGCTTCCACCTCTTAGGTACTGTGATCAATGCTGTTATGAACACAGATTTGCAAATATCTCCTCAAGACCTTGCTTTCGGTTCTTTTACATAGTGTATAGACCCAGAAGGGGGCTTGCTGGATCATATCACAGTTCTGTTTTTAATTTTTTGCAGAACTACCATACTGTTTGCTATAGCAGCGACACAATTTTACACTCCCCCCAGCAGCGCGCGAGGGTTCCAATTTCTCTGTATCCTCACCGATATTTATTATTTTCTGGATTTTTTTTTTAATAGCAGCCATCTTAATGGGTATGAGGTGGTATCTCTTTGTGATTTTGATTTGCATTTCTCTAAAGAGATCTGCATTCTTAACAAGCTCCCAAGTGGTTCCGATTGCTCTAGGTCAACAGTGGTTGCTGTTTTGCAATACGAAGCATGAGCGTGAAGGTGGCCGTTGTCTTTGCAGCATGGACACCAAGAAAACCCAAGACTGTCTTTCCTACCGCATTACCATCGCAAGAAGAACTTGTATTTCCTGCGCATCTTCCAACAATGAACACTGACTTTTCGCAATTACTTCCTTGTGACGAAGCCCCTGGCATAATGCAAATGCAAGTTAAAATCTCCTATGAATGACCATTGTTGTTTTGCCCGTACATCTATGCTGTAAGCACTGGTATGTATAAAGAGCATCTTAAAGGATATGATTCTTATTCATCAATGCTGTTTATACTACCGATATTTCCCAACAAAGAGAATATTTGCCCACTCACTTCTTTTCTCTTGGCCACCGCCATTATTTTCAACTCTCCGGCACACTGGCCCACGCCCAATTTTATTTCTGCATAATGTCTTTGTGTCCTCTAGTTTTACCATTGGTTTGGGAGTGCCGATTCGAGCCATAATGCACTCTATACCAAATGCATTCAGACGGTCTCCCTTTGCGTATAAGATCACTTGATCTTTCCACAGAGGTTTATGCAAAAAACTGAAAAAAAATAGGGGGGGGGGGTTATCCTGGAATTTGAAGAGCAGCAATAAGAATCTTCATTAAGGGGCGCCTGGGTGGCTCAGTCGGTTAAGTGGCCGACTTCGGCTCAGGTCATGATCTCACGGTCCGTGAGTTCAAGCCCCGCGTCGGGCTCTGTGCTGACGGCTCAGAGCCTGGAGTCTGCTTCGGATTCTGTGTCTCCCTCTCTCTCTGTCCCTCCCCCACTCATGCTCTGTCTCTATGTCTCTCAAAAATAAATACACGTTAAAAAGAAAAATTAAAAAAAAAAAAAGAATCTTCATTAAAAGCTGCATTTAGAAAATATTATTGAGCACCTAGTATGTGCCAGTCACTTTTAGTCTCAGATTCAAAGGCCAGTGTATTTCAGTCACCAGCTCCTGTAGAAGGAATCCTACTGAACGAAAATACTTTCAAAGAGTGTCTGGGGGGCTCAGTCAGTTAAGCATCGGACTCTTGATTTTGGCTCAGGTCATGATCTCATGGTTCATGAGTTCAAGCCTGGCATCGGGCTCTGTGCTGACAGCATGGAACCTGTCTGGGATTCTCTCTTTCCCTCAGTCGCTGCCCCTCCCCCCTCTCAAAAATAAATAAATAAACATTAAAAAAATAAATAAATACAATACTTTCAAGGCTGATGTTAAAGTCACAGCCAGGGGTACAAATAAATTGGAAAATGGATTCGTTCATTATTTCTTTGAATATTGACGGAGCCCCTGTCATGTTCCCGGCACTGTGGTAGATGCTGGAGATAGATAGTGTTTCGACATTAAAAACGGATGTTTCGCACTGAAGACCCATGCTTCACCTAGTAGGGAGATACCTATCTTACGCTCTTGCCTTCTTCAGCCTGCCCCCCCTCCTTGTCCTGCAGTGGTCCCACAGACTTCCACGTTTGCCTTTAGTGATCATATCCCTATGTTTAAGTACCCACACTGAATTAGTCATCGTTTTTCTTATAGGATTGAAACCCATTCCGTTAAAAATAGCTCATGATACATTAACGCAGTCGCCACATCTAAGTTAAAATGGGCCAAGGAGTGCTTGATTTCAGGGATAGAAGTATAACAGCCAGCAAAAACTACAGTGTGAAGTCAACCAGACTGGGGTGAGGGCCAAAGAAGTTAAGATGGAGAAAGGTTCTGAACAAAGACCATTCATTTAGGGTCCCCGACACAGCTCCCCACAACCCTGCACCAAAAAAACAGGCAGTTCTAAATTTCAAATCAGTAAGAAAAACCCACACATTAAAAAAGATTTGGCTGTGACCCAAGTGGATATTTTCCCAGGCAGGTGATCTGAAATTACACTATTTAGTTTTCAAATGTTCTGGCAGCAAAGAAGGAAATATGTGCTTCTCTTTGGAGAAGTAGAAGGACGGTCCTTTGGGGTCAAAGTTCCGAGGAGTGGGGTAGGGAAAAGTTCAGGCTGCTGGTGACCATGCTGTGAAGAGAATTCGAGGCCACTGTGTTGTCAAAAGCTGCTCCATAAATCAGTCACTAACCCGATGCTAAAAGGCAAGAAATTATTCGGAAGTAGGCAGAACTCTTGTTTCCATTTGAAAAGAACCCTCCATCATCGGTTCCCTCTCTGGCACCCCAGCTCTCTGAGGAACCCGTCACGGCGGCTGAGAACGGAGGTCTAGGATTTATTTTCGTTGGTGACATCCTCGGAGCAGCGGAAACTCAGAGCGTGCCAGTTACTGCTATTTCTCCTTAGTTAATACTCGGCACCCTGAGGTTTCAACGAGAAACCAAGAAGCATTACCATTTTGTAGCAGAAATTAAAAACTCAAGAAGCTAAGAAATGTGTTCAAATTTCACATTAATTCTCTGCTGAGGCTGAAAAGGCACTTGACTAATGACTCTGTTTGCAGCTAAAGTGTTCTGTCATAATCACATTCGTTATTTAAAAAAAAAAAACAACACATATCTACCAATAGGTTCTTGTTGATATTTATCTTCCTTCCATATGTCTTCTTTTCCAACTGAATAGTAAGTCATTTAAATAAAGTTATCTCCTTTATAACACCATTCAGAAGCGGTTGCCCTCCTCTGCTTAAGTACCTCAAGCGACGTGGCGTTCACCGCCACCTGGAGGGCAACCCAAAAGGGGCCCCTAGAGTTGGTAACCCCACTGCAGACGCCATGCACACACTCTTCCTTGGATCAAACAAAATCTGTCCTCTGGCTTCCCCCTAAAGATCCTAAAATTAGCTAAATGTGTCCCCATGCGTGATGGCCAGAACTAAGCTTGACCCTCAAATTCATTTGTCCACTTCTTCATAAATTTCTTCACTCAACCAATACTTAATTGGTGGTAACTCTTTGCAATTGTAATATGCCTAAAGGATACAGCGATACAAGAAAGAGACATGGTCCTCCCTGCGAGGCACTTATAAAATGTGAGGAAATAAACATTTGGCTGTAATTATGCAAATAATTATTCAGTAGCAGTATTCATTTTCTAGGGTGCGTAACAAGTCGCCACAAACTTAGAGGTATAAAACACACACTTGTCTCACAATGTCTGTGTGGCAGGAGTCTGGGCACGGCCGACCTGGGTCCTCTGCTCAAGATCTCTCTCCAGATGGCAACCATGGTGCTGACCAGGACTGAGATCTCATCCGAAAGCTCCACTGGGGATGGATCCGCTTTCGAGATCCCTCAGCTTGCTGACAGAACGAATTTCTTTGTAGCTGGCCATAGGGTTCAGGGTAGCTTGGTTCTTCAAAGCCAGCGATAGAGAGATGCTAGGAAGACAGGCTACACATACAATCAAGGATGTGTGATCCTGTACATCCTCTCTCCTTTGCTATATTCGACCGGTTATAAGCAAGTCACAAGCCACGCTCGCCGCAAGAGAGAGGTGTACATAAAGGTGTGATCAGCAGGAGCTTGAGGATCATGAGGACCACCTTAGAGTTCTACTTACCATGACGAGGAACTTAAATAGTGTTAGGAATGAAAAGCTTAAAGTACTCTGAAAGTAGAGAATCTATTTTCGTGCGGAGGGGAAGTCATTAAGTTTGAAGTGTATAGCTTGTCTCATCCTGACCGGGTCACAATATGATGTTTAAGACAGGACTGTGAAGCCAGCTGGGCAAATGCAGGGCTGGTTGAGTAATAAGAGGAAAAAGCTTCAACACCAGGGCAACGGGAAAACAACAAATACGAAGGCCTATCGTGCGACGATCCCTGGTGTAGAAAGCGAAGAGAGAAGAACCTTAAGAAGTAGGTGAGCACCAAAGTCAGGATCCAAGGCCAAGTTTGGGACGGCCATCTCTTATTCCCACCACACACTCTGCAATATGCTAAGGCTCACTCAAGTTTTCTCCTGGTGGTGACTCTTGCATAGAAAATTCCAAGTTGTGGAAATGAACAAAGAACCAGAATGAACATCTTCCAGGGTATTAAATTGCCCACCATGCAACCTAGCACATGGAAACCAATTCAAACCCTTCTTTGTGGGGGCACTGAGGCATGTCCTCAGTCGGCAGATCTATTAGAAGGTGCCAAAGGACCCAATGAAGTAAAAAGTCCCTGGAGCATCTTCAGAAAACTGTACACAAAATGCGTTCCACGGGAGTCAACGTTGGCAGGATGGCGACATTATGCAGCCCTTCTGGTGCTTCTGAGGACCCAAACTCCTTGCATATTCTATTCTAATGAAAGATAATAAGACTCTCATGAACTCAAGCTCACAGGCTGATGCTCGGTATTGCTAACAATTACCATGACACTGTAAGTATCTGGGAAGGTTGTCCTCTTTGGCTGAGCCCAGAGTAGTGAGGAAGGAAGGGGACAGCCTCCTCGGCCGCAAAAGCAGCTGAATCGACTCTGGTGATAGATGTCACAGCCCTCACATCTGAGCCTCTGTGAGCAGAATACTGGCTGGTATGTTGAGAACTCAAATAAATTAGAAGGGCAAGAATATCATTTAATTTCCAGTGAGACACAGCAAGGTCTTATGAGTCTCAACTCTACACCTGTCCAGATATTGGAATAGGCTATCAAATGTTATTATAGAACTTTCCACCCCCAGTGAGCAATCATCTATCATGGAGAATTTAGGAAGACGACTTAAAAGCAGAGGCTGGGTTCAATGATCTCATGAAATTTCCTCTAGTCTGGGATTATACAAAAATCAGTATATTTCAAGGTGGCTCTCCATTCAGGAGGGCCAGTATTCCAACAAGGTTTCTCTGCCATTATGCCAGGGTTTTTAAAAAAGACTTTGAAAAGATAATGAAGCAATGACCAAATAAAATGAAGTCTTTAAAAATGATTGATCCCTTCAATTGTTTGAAATGAACCTTTCTTACTTGCAATGATCCCAGAATCCGCCTCAGACCTAAAGGTGATACACTTCAGACCCAAAAGTAGAAAGGGACAGATACTGGCTAGCGGCCAAATTAAGAAACCGAGGGCAATGGTATTCACTTAATGAGAGGTCACTTAATCCAATCTCCTAACCAGAGTTCTTGTGAGCAGAGAAGAGCCCAGGGAGATCATAAAACATGTTAACACCGGAATAAATAATTGGAAAATTCCTAAGACCCTCTAGGGTCCAACTTCAAGGTTATGTCCAAGGAGAATCAGTGCTCTCCATCTGCATTCTGTACTTCCTCAAACGGAGATAAGCAGAGAGTGAAATGCAACTGAATCCCAAGTTAGGCCAGAAGAGAGTGAAAGCCAGGCCCAGGACTGGCTGCAGATAAAAGTATTGCAATATGTGAAGACAAAAGGGCGCTGAAGGGCTTTGTGATAGACTCACCGGGAAAATGAGAATCTTTCAGTTTATAATTCAACATCCTCATTCTTATTACATCCGCTCAACCCAACACGGGAAAGTACACCGGATTAATTATAAGGTGGTTTCGTTTATAACACCGCAAAATGTTAAAAGACTGAATGACCGTGGCTATGGTCAGAAGCAAATGGCCATCATTTCCACCCATTTCTTGCATTAAAATGTAAACGAGATAGTTTGTCTACGGTACTGAAAGACATGCTGAGTGGTTCCCCTTACAGGATTTTCCAGAATGGAACAAGTTCACATGTAACCTAGCTGCTCGATCTACTCAGGGCTGCCCACTCTGACACAGGGGGATGGAGGGAGAGCCCTAGTTCCCTCCTGGAGGCGACGGCTCGCCAGCGAGGAGCCTTCTTTCCTCTCTTTGGCTTTCATGATTTCCCAACACAGCTTGTTCCTTCCATCGCTTCCCCACGGTGGTAGTAATCTCCTGAGTGTGTACACAGGGCTGAGGAGTAAAATAACCTTCCCAAAGTCACACGGCTCACAAGTATCAAGCCTGGGCATTAAAAGTATCTGTGAATCCAGAGTCAGCGTTTCCACAATTAAACACAGTCCCCCAAAATGGAGAGAAGCGCGTGAATACGTGTGCGTGCAGGCACTCACGCACACCTGTGTGCTAAGTACAAACACACGCGTATACTTCTCATACTGGGTTCTCTGGCGATCCAAAATGAAGTTCACTGGTTACATAAAAAGAAAAGGAAGGCCAGGAGGTCGTTTTCGGATATTTGAGAAGAATGATGTAGAAAGGACAGTCGAGAACAAAAGTGGGACTACAGAGATTAAGCCATATGTAAATGATGGCTGAAACAGCCAACGGAGCGCCAGGTACTTGTAGGTGAGGACTTTTTCTCTTCCTCTGACTTTCAAAGTCCTCCGTGGCAGGCTTTCTTCAAGGGGTATCCATCGGGGTCTTCTGGGAGACCAAAGTTAGTCCCGAATATACGTGGTATAGAGGTAGAAAGCAACTCGTCACAGGTCATCCACGACACCAAGAGTCAGGATGGGATGCAGAGCCCAGTGTCTCAGAAGCCAGTGAGCTTCCCACTGACCAGACTACGGAAATTCAAGAAGAATCAGGACGGCAAGAACGCGAGGGACAGAAAAGTCTTCGGCGGAAAGTATGGTGCCTGATAAGAAAAGGGAACAGTAAAACAGTGTTTTCCTGAGCGTGGGAAAGATGAGCAGAAGGGGAGGTGGACCTCTGGGGACACAGGGCCGGGAGTGCCATTTCTGACATGATCTGACTCTCTGGAGTCAAGGGCTGGGAGGGCAAAGGGAAGAGACCATCTGTTCCACCCTCAAAACATCTGTTATAAGATAAGACTGATGGCATGTGTCATGTCAGGAGGCCCTTGTGAAAGAAACTGCTGGGCCGTACATGATCCGAGCTAATGGAGAAGTCCCCAAGGTTTGGAGACCTAGATTCTAATCCCAATTCAACTGCCAATTTACTGTGGAACCCTGGGAAATGGCTTAACCCTATTCTGTCTCAAACTCTCCAACGACAGTGGGGCAGGAAAACAAACGCTTTTGGGGGTAACTCCAAAATCGCACTCCTGTATTCGTGATGAGTACAATGTAACCGGAAGTCCTGACACCGTTCCTGCCCTTCCAGTTCCAAGGGGTCCCTCCACTTCGGCCCAAGGAAAAGAAACGAAAGTCTTTAATGCTCTGTTGACTCTTAGAGAAAAATCCATCCGAAGAGAGAGTTTTAAGGAACTAAGAGAAAATCACAAACATAATTACACGTTTATCCTTATGCTGGGAAGAACGACATCCACTTTGTCATATCGATGATCTCATGCCGAATTTTCGCTAATAAAATACGGAGACAGAGTCCATGCTGTAGGTTATCCAGGTCTAACAGCTGTCCAGTTCTTGAAGCCATAGAGCCCCTGAGAAAGACTAAAACATGGACCATCACCTGCCCATGGATTCTTCACACTAACAGCTCGTGCTCTACTGAGATTGGATGTATTTTTTAATTTTTTTTAACGTTTATTTATTTTTGAGAGACATAGAGACAGAGTATGAGCAGGGGAAGGGCACAGAGAGAGGGAAATACAGAATCCGAAGCAGGCTCCAGGCTCTGAGCCGTCAGCACAGAGCCCGATGCGGGGCTCGAACTCACGGACCGTGAGATCATGACCTGAGCCGAAGTCGGCCGCTTAACCGACTGAGCCACCCAGGCGCCCCTGGATGTATTTTTCAGAAAGCTCACAATAGAATAAAGTCAAATGAATTGACCGAACACTTATTTGGTATTTCCCGTTCTAGGTAGCCAACCCTAAAGGAGGTGGCAGTCTTACTAAGGGAAACTGCTCATCATTATCATTTCCAGAACAAAGAACTTAAAGGCATATTAACTTTTCACATCTTGCCTCGGAATGGCCATAAATATACCCACTCATCAGTATGAAAGAGATAAATTTATCTAAGGCAGAAGATCATTTTTCTGTCAATGGCTACTTGTTCAGAGGCCAGAAGGTGGGGAAAGGAAGAGAATCTTTTCTTAATAAATGTTTATTCATTATTGAGTGAAAGGGCGTGAGCAGGGGAAGGGCAGAGGATCCGAACCGGGCTCTGCTCCAGCAGCACAGAGCCCCACGCGGGACTCTTAACTCATGAACCGTGAGATCGTGACCTGAGCTGAAGTCGGACACTCAACTGACTGAACCTCCTAGGCGCCCCAAGGAAAAGAATCTTGAGGAAGACCAGGGCTTTTGTTTGATTTGTTTATAACTAGAAAATGGATCCAGAAGGTCCCCCGGCAGAGTATCTCTCAAGTTCAGAGGTCACAGTATGGAAAATACCACCCTTAAATCCATCCCTCTGAGTTAACCATTGCTCCCTCCAGGCAATAAATTTTAAAATGCAGATATTCCTGAGAGGAATAACACATCGCGTGGAGATCATTTTAGTGTGAATTACTCTCTTGGATGGCTCTGTCACTCAAGTAAAGCCCGGGGGAGCATGGTTTGAGAGCATCAGACAGGGTCTGAAAGGGCAAGGATGCGTTTAAAAAGAGGGCTCTGAGAAAGTCCCAGACAAAGTTTCACTTCTCTGCCATTTTGGTTGAAGTCAGCCTTGAGAATGTTGGCAAGGCGATGGTATCCTTGGGAGTTATGACAGAATAAAGCAGAAATCCAAAGGGGAAGTTTTATACTAGATACGCTTGCATTAAATAGCACGAGATGACACTAGTGTTCTTCTAGAGCGGCGCCATCCAGTCGAAATACCGCGTGAGGCACAGAAGTCATTTTGAATTTTCCCGAAGCCACATTTTCTGAAGTAATAGGAAACAGGAAAAAATAATTTTCATATTGTTTTCTCTTCAACTCAGCGTGTCCAAACTATTATCGTTTCAAATCTAATTTATATAAAAAATAATTAAGGAGACCATTTACACTCTTTTTTATACTGAGTCTCTGCAACCTGGTGTGTATTTTACGCTTAGACCCTACCTCAATTCAGACGCTAACTGTTCGTAGGGCATGTTTGATCTGTATTTAGATCTCGTAACATTTACAGGTGATGAAGTAGAGTCACATCCCCAAATTGTTCTAAATACACTTAAAAGCTTTCCCATAACTGAATCAAATAATAGTTTAAAAATCTGAATTAATCACAACTAATTATATGGAAATGGAAACAGGATCTCAAAGAGATTTCCGCATTCCCTTGTTCGTTACAGCATTATCCACACAGCCAAGACATGAAAACGACCTAAGTGTCCATTAACGGATGAATGGATAAAGAAGATGTAGTGTATATATATATATACTATATGTAGTGTGTATATATATATATAAGTAGTGTGTATATATATATATATATATATACTATATGTAGTGTATGTATATATATACACAATGGAATATTATTCAGTCGTGAGAAAAAAAGGAAATCCTCCCATTTGCAACTATATGGACGGACCTTAAGGACATTGTGCTAAGTGAAATAAATCAGACAGAGAAAGACCAGTACTGCATGGTATCACATATATGTGGAATCTAAATAAAACATCGAACACGGAAACAGAGTAGAAAAGTGGCTGCCAGGGGTTAGGGGGATGGGAGAAGTGGGAGAGGTGGGTCAAAGGGTATAAACTTTCAGCTATAAGATGAAGAAGGTTTGAGGATCGAATGCATAACCTGGTGACTACGGGTGATCGCTTCATCTTGTATACTTGAAACCAAGTTTTTCATTAGTTGTAATTCAAAATTCGGTTCCTCGATGCACTACCCACATTTCAAGTGCTCTGAGACCACACGCGGCTGCCGCACGGGACAGAGCAGGTCTAGGGTGTAAGAAATGGGGAGCCAAAGCATTCGTGCAGGAGTCGCCGCCTCACAGTGAGAACAAATGGCTAAGTTCATCTTGCTTTCCTCAGGGGCCCAGACTGGATTCGAATCCCTGGCCGGCCACGGAACACGTGTCCACGACTCTCGAGGCAGCCCTACCGGAACACGGGGTGGACTCCCGTAACATCAGCCCAACCTACTGCTTGTGAAAACACCTCCCTGAGGGTAGGATGCAGCACAGATTCGACCCACAGAGACCTGCCCAGTGCCTGGCATAAACTAAGCATTCGGCCAGTTCTTATTAAATGCTCTCCTGACAAGCGGCCAACAGACTCATGTTTACGTGCTTTATGAAGGGCGCCTGGGTGGCTCAGTCGGTTCAGCGGCCGACTTCGGCTCAGGTCATGATCTCACAGTCTGTGGATTCGAGCCCCGCATCGGCCTCTGTGCTGATGGCTCATCAGAGCCTGAAGCCTGCTTCGCATTCTGTGTCTCCCTCTCTCTCTGCCCTTCCCCTGCTCACACTCTGTCTCTATGTCTCTCAGAAATAAATAAACATTAAGAAAAAAAAAAGATTTACGTGCTCTATGAGGAGAGCCTTGTTCACACTTCCCTCATCTATCCAGCCGACAGACTGAATTCGTGAACACTGCATATCACAACTGCTCATAGGAAGCCTATTATCTACTCCCTGTCTCCTAATAATGTGCCTACTGACTAATGCTGGACACTTGAGGAGTTCAGTCGCCCTATTAAAATTAAACACCCTCGGAGGCACCTGGTGACTCAGTCAGTTAAGTGTCCGACTCTCGATTTCAACTCAGATCATGAGCTCATGGTTAGTGGGATTGAGCCTCACATCGGGCTGTGTGGAGACTGAGCAGAGCCTCCTTGGGATTCTCTCTCTCTCTCTCTCTCTCTCTCTCAAAATAAATAAAGAAACTTAAAAAAATGTTTTTATTAAATTAAATTAAACCCTCCAATCAGGGGTGAGATGCTGTCAAATCTCTTGACGTGAGTTAGTCCGACTTGAGCAGGGCAGAAACGAAGCGCCTGAAGAACGAAGAGAAGAGACACGACTACGCATAAATAAAGGAAGGAGACAGAACGGGATGTAGAGGCACAAACGCCAAATAGTGTCTCCTTCCCCGTGTGGCCCTCGGCCAGCACCGATGGTATACAGTACCTCATCTGTGCCCTGCACAATACCGCATGCCTCTTAAGTGCGGGGTTGGGAGGACCTTTAAAGTGAAAAAGAATTACACCCACTAGGATGGCTACAGTTTTAAAGATGGAATATAATAAGCGTGGGTGAGGATGCGGAGAAGTCGGAACCCTCATACGGGGCTGGTGGGAACGTAAAATGACTCGGCCGCGGTGGCGAACGCTATGGCGGTTCCTCAATACGCTAGTCGTGGGATTACCATGTGACCTAGCAATTCGACACCTACGTCTATGTTTACAAGAACTGAAAACAGGTGTTCAAACTCAAACTTATACACACACGTTCGTAGCAGCACTATTCGCAATGACCAAAAGGTGGAAACAACTGGAATGTCTGTCGAGAGATTCGTGGACAAACAGAATGTGGTCTATCCATACAATGGAACACTATTCAGCCCTAAAAAGGAATGAAATGCTGAGTACTGATATATGCCACGGGGTGAATCTCAAACATTTCATGCAAAGTGAAATAATCGGCAGCCCGATGCCGCACCATATATCGTATGATTCCATTTATATCGTATATACACAATAAGCAAATCCGTACAGACAGAAAGGTTAGTGGTGACTAGGAATTTACAGGAGAGAAGAATGGAGAGTGACCACTTATTTCCCTTGGGGTAGTAGCGCTCTGGAACCAGAGAGTGGTGACGGAGGCACAACATTGTGAGCGTGCTCAATCCCGCTGTATCGCACACTTTAAAATGGTGAAAATGGTAAATTCTGTTATGTGTACTTTATCACAGTTTTTTAAATGTCAAGACAAGTATGAGGAACGATATTTATTTTTATCCAAAATAAGATGGAATTTTAATAATAGGAGACTGAAACGATTCCTTCCTTTCTTCCTTCTTGGATTTTCTTCCCTTGCACCTGTTTTTTCTGTGTGGTATAAGGCTAATCTGTATCCCAACGATCCCTTTGTTTGCATTACAGTTCGTGGCTGCCATACCCTTTTAATAGATGTTTGCTTTTATTTCATGCAATTGAAATAAAAGACCAGTACAAGGCACATTATTTTTAACAAACTTTTGTTTTGTTGCTGTATTTTTTCACTTTTATACCTTTATTTGTCAATCAGCAGTTAGTTCTTATCTGCCTTAATGTACTGTAGGTTTTTGAAAGTGGTGACAGGTACCCAGGTAACCAACATATAGAGTTTGTTTGGTGAATTTTCATCTTTGTTACGTTTTCTGGACCACCACACGTGGATACGGTATGGAACATTCCTTATTCCTTTGGCCCAGAGAGCTCTGATGAGTCTGGTTATCAGTGCCTGCATGTGGAGCTCCCACAGACTCCCCGGCAAATTTCTGGATCTCTCTGAGTGACTGAGGGGCATGCTTCTTGAAACCTACTCCATGGATGCACTTGTGAATGCCGACGGGGTATTCTCTGGCCGCCACCTCGCTGATGGCAGAACGGCCCTTCTTTTTCTCGCCGCCCTTCTTTGCAGGAGCCATTCTGCCCGGCCCCGGCGGGAAAGGAAGAGCTTAACAAACTAATTCTAACAACGCCTGCCTACCGTGTGTCGAGAACCGTGCTAGGCATTTGACAAACATTTTCTCAATTAATATAGGAAATGGAGATTTTTAAATTAGAGACGACAATGATATTGCTTGAGATCAATCTTTCAGAGGAGAAAAGCAATTAGAGGTACCAAAGGTGAAAGACTAACAAAATGATTTTAATTTGAAAATCCTTATTTTCGTCTTGACGGATGTGCTCCTTCCTGACCAAAATGAAAACTTACTGAGTACCTACGATGTGGCCCCAGCTGTGATGGCAGGATGAAGTCAACTCTGTTAAGAGTCATAGAGTCATTAAAACAAATGTGCTATTTGTCCACGAATGTGCAGGCTGAAACAGAAGAATGTGTTGAAACCCCATTGGAAGGTGCGTAAACAAGATCATTCCCTACGTGCCCATATTCGTGTGTCTGTGTGTTTTTCTATGAAATACACCAAAGTCCCACTGTTCTGCCACCCTTGGGGGCAGAGCCACAGAACCGCTTGGTTACTGGCGAGTCCGCGTTTCACCAAGTGTTTCTAGCACTGCCGGGAACTGAATACCGCGTTGGACCTGGTCCAGGGCGGGTTATGCGAAACTCTGCTATGTAGTGTATAGAGAGAATCACGTGCTATTTGGAGACCCACATGTTGTGTTCTGGCTCCCAATTTTCTACTTTTCTAGTATTGTGTAATACAAGATCTTCCGGATAAGAAAAAAGTTGAGCTGTCTCAAGTCTATCCCATTAGTCCTCATGCTCACAACTCTTAGGTATATGTTAAGAAGATACATACAGGGGCGCCTGGGTGGCTCAGTCGGTTGAGCGTCCGACTTCGGCTCAGGTCATGATCTCGCAGTCTGTGAGTTCGAGCCCCGCGTCGGGCTCTGTGCTGTCAGCTCAGAGCCTGGAGCCTGCCTCACATTCTGTGTCTCCCTCTCTCTGCCCCTCCCCCACTCATGCTCTGTCTCTCTCTGTCTCGAAACTAAATAAACATTAAGAAAATAAATAAATAAAAATAAAAAACAGTATCTTTTATAAAAAAAAAAAAAAGAAGATACATACAGCATAAGAATATTCTTAAAGCCCCACACACGCACACCACTGGAACCCAAAATAAGGAAATAATGAGAAAGGCGACAACCACAAGTTCTCGGCGGAACAGGGCTGGCCTGCAAAGAGGGCAAAAATTACATGCAAGACACAAGCGAACCACACCCCAAATCTGAGAGCTTCTGCTCAGTGATGGAAGCTTCTGATAAGTTTCTCTGTTCAGGCTTTTATCATTGATAAGTTCAACTCTGAAAACAAGATAATAAGTCAAATATAAAGCAAAAATGGGAAGCAACTGTTGAACGACAGAACGAGAAGACATGTGACTTAGAAAGGGCTGGAAAAAGCAAGCGCTCTATAACTTACAGAAAGCCTTGGGCTACTTTCTGGATTTTTTTTGCTCTCTTTCTTCACACTCACAGGCTGAGTGGAAGCACCTCAGTATTTGCCATTTTGGCTTATTCATTAACCTCCGTTCACACCTCGCCTCAGAGACATCCCGTGTGTACATAAAATCGTCAGCCCCAAATAATAGATTCAAAATATGTCAGATGTGAAAAATAATTACAAAACTACTATCTTGCTGTGGCGGGACTCTAGAGTATATAAAAGGCATTCACACCCCTTGTCTCACCGGGTGTTTAGCGCAAGCGATTTGAAATCCTTTCATCATACGTTCTTCTGTGTATGTTGGTACTAGTTCTTCCAGAGAGCTGCGTACCGTACTTCATAGGCGCGATCTATCACTGTCGGTAAAGTAACGTTCGCGGCAGCCTTAAAATGCCAATCCTTATATGAAAGGCAAAATTGAAAACAACAACCTCCACTCGAATGCCCTAGCGACGGCCACGGAAATCTTTGTTAGTGGCGTTGGTATTCAACGGCGACAACGGGCACAGTGAGTGGTTCTGGATAGTGGGTCAGTGCAGAGAGAGCCCCTTGGAGGAAATAAAACAATAGAACCTATGTCTGGGGGGCCCAATTTTCACGCCAGCGGTTAGCTTCGTGGCACTTTTAAAAATGCAAAATCCTCACCTCCACGCACAGTGCACCTGGTCGGCTCTCACCGTGACAGTAAGTCCACCTAATGGACTGTATAAATGGAAACGTGATTGTGATTGTTTTCTGAATGGGGCTCATCCAACATGCAGTCTTACCACAGACATGTCCCTTCCTTATTCGTGCAAACAAGTCGCTAAGGACTTAGAGAGTATTCGCAGGCTCGTTTTGCAAGGGGTCGAGAGAGGGGGGCGTTCTTTTACGGCTGCGATAGAGGAGGGGTAAAGGAAGAGAACCCATTTCAATAAATATACTACGTCTAAGAAAACCTGAGTACTGAAACAAAATTGAAGACGAAAGCACATTTATCAGGGGGGGAAAGATTTATTCAAACATTAAAGCTCTCGTGTTACCTCTGTTTTCGTTTGAGATACTCGTATTTTAATACCTCTGCGTTCCAGCTTCTCCTCTTACTGGATATGAAGCGAAGTTTCTACCCCACGCTCATGATTATGCTGTCAGCTAAATGATCAATCATGCTATCGCCAATTTCGCATGAAGACTTCACGGCAGGGTGAAATCAGAGAACAAAATGGCTGTGGGGGAAGAATTTGTTTAAATACAGCTAGTTTGGGGAGCTGGCAAATTGGTAAAAAAAAAAATGATGGAAAACACATGAAGTGTAAATGCATCTGTCTTTAAGGCAGATCCATTTCAAAGCTTTCCACAGCGCGCAAGTCATTGTGTGATACATCTCAGCGTTTAGACTAGTAAAATGCCATAATCGGGTTGCAACTAAATGCCAATATTTCAGTCCATCGACTGTGAGCACTGATTTGTATTTACTGCATGTCTTTTAACTATAGGAATACAAGGAATACGCTGAAGGCTACTTCCGAAATGAATCTTGATTTTATATTTATAACCAGAAAAATGTTTTAAGAAAACCCAGCAGCCACGAATGCCAAGCCAGAGAAATAAAGGCGAT
Source organism: Paguma larvata (assembly GCA_030068075.1). Lineage (NCBI taxonomy): Eukaryota > Metazoa > Chordata > Mammalia > Carnivora > Viverridae > Paguma > Paguma larvata. The sequence continues at coordinate 116,450,455 of CM057830.1, read as the reverse complement.
CGGAATGAAGCCGAGTAGTATTTTCGACTAACTGATGTTGGAGCCGAACCCGTACGTGGGAAGTCCCATTGGCCGCCGGGGCGCCGGGAGAGAGAAGGAGCGCTACGTAAGGAATACTCCAACAGCAGTTTGGGAGCGAGATATTCAAGGAGAAAGCCGGCAAGTCTGGGTTCTGATTTAGAATTGAATCTCTTCCATTTCACTTCAGCAAGCAAGCAATGCCTACTTCTTTCTAATATTGATATTATATTTAAATGCAAGTTTGGAATGACTGCTCTCTAAAGATTCAACTGATGGAAATGATCTACTATTACAAGGGCAGATCGTTCTTGCTTAAAATCAATCATTTTAACTCTGCCTTTGTAATACATTCATGATATAAACAATCCTTTCTTCAAGTAAGGCCCGCCATTAATTCTAATCTTACAGTGCTCTCTACTGGTGATAAATTATGTGAAACCTCATTAGATCGCGAAAGGTCTAATTAACTTCTCATCTTAGGCTCATATCGCCATTCAAGTCCAGTGTGGCACCTCCTAATATAACGCACTGGGCAGAATCCGAGGCGTACCAAGAATCTCCGTCCTTGGCAGACACACCTGCCCGCGGCCTGCTGCATCAGAGGCGCTCGGGAGAAAGGACTGGAACCAGGAACACTTAGGCAGTGTGGCCGCCAGGCAGGTTGAGGAAAGAACGTCGAGGGCGCAGTCAAGATTAGATCGGAATCCTGACTTCGGTCCGCAACAGCCCTAGGACTCTGAGTAAGTCATTCTACCTTTTCGAGCTTAAATTTTCTCATCAGTAAAATAGGAATGACAATGCCCACGCTACGCATTTTACCAGGCTGATGTAACAAATGAGACTGTAGGTAAGATCATACTTTGGAGAAATTATTAATGTCCTCATCACCATTACAGTAGAAGAGACATTATTTTCTTTGAATCAGTGAGCTTTAAAGCTTTTAAGATTTTCTTTGATCAGTGGGGTTTTCTAAAAAACACAACCTTACGTGGAACTTTAATATAGTGAACTGATTTTGTTAGGTGGATTGTAGGAGTTCAAAGGCGAAACTATTTACCTATTATCAAGTCAGTTAATGACACCGGTTTTGAAATCTGGGGTTTCGGTTGTCAAGTGAACTGACATCTACTTCAACATCTAATTTGTTTCTGGACTTCCTTTGGCTGCCTCGTAACGGGAAAATTATAATTCGTATAGACAAGTAGCTGTATACGTGTGCCAGAGTAGTGTTTCCACGACTGCCGTTCTGTGTTCAGCAACAAGTCTCAGCTGGACATTTCGGCCCCTCTTAATCTCGATTTTTAGCTGCCGTTAATTAGCAACATAAACAAGAAGTTGAAATAGACACACCTCCAGAGCAGGAGTTTACCTCAAGGTCCGCCCAAAAAGCGTTTGTTCTATACGCAGCACAAGTAACCATGCTGGGGGGCTCCGAGTTGCCTCGCCACTTTTTTCTGCTTGAACCACCCCCACTTGCCTGCCTAAGGAGACCCCAAAGAAGCAAATCTGGCAGCTTTGGAAGGTAGGAGCACCCTGACCTTCCTCTGGGTGTTTAGCAATCTACTTAGGTCCCACTGTGAGATTTTGGCAATTATTGGTAACAAGGCATTAACCTGGGGAAAATGGAAATCTATGTAATATTTTAGCACTGATTACAGATTTAAAAAGTGCTTTGTTGATTTAGCGGTGTTAGGAGGTATTATTTGTAATTTGGCCTCTTTATAAATTATCACATTTGGTATATTCACAGTTATGAAAACCCCCAAAAAATAGAGAAATGATGGGGAAATATATTATCTGATAATAAAATGATTCATCATAATTAAGCCCTTCCTCCTTTATCTTTTATCCCACTCCCCCCAGTCTGTTTCTAAAGAAGTCCAAGTTATAGAGCATGTGACTCTTGATCTTGGGGTCATGAGTTCGAGCCCCATGTGGGATGTGAAGCTTACTTACAAAAATTTAACACTTGGGGTCCCTGGGTTGAGCGTCTGCCTCTCGGTTTCGGCTCAGGTCATGACCTCACGGTCTGTGAGTTCGAGCCCCGCATCGGGCTCCGTGCTGAGCAGAGCTTGGGATTCTCTCTCTCTCTCCTTCTGCCCCTCTCCCCCACTCGCTCTCTCTACTTCTAAAATAAAAAACATATACAAGAAAAAAAGAACACCAACTTAGAAATCCTTTAAATTCTAAATTTCGGCTTTTGTAAAACCAGTATGTTTCCTACCTGTTCTATTCAATTAATTAGAAGCGTGCGACAGAGTTAATTAAAATACATACCTCGCTTTCACATATTTGTGACAACCACTGCTTATAAACATCGCAATCAAGTTTGTAACATGTAGAAAAGGAAAAACTGATACAAAATGATACTGGTAATCACCGAATCAGAGTGAGAGCCAGGAATAATAGGCATTAGACCAGTAGTTAGTTGTTTTAAAAATGCAACTATATACAACTAGGTTATATATTACTAGACCACACTGAGATTACTGGTTATTTAATACTTCCATTCCTTTTGATATCCCAAGGTATTATAACCCCAAAAGGCCCTTTCTGTCAAAGTGTGAACTCTTGGTTGTCAAGGGTCATCAAATAGAAGGTCTCCAGCGAATAGCATCTTCTGGCTTCTCGGTCTATTCAAGTGAGAAGGCAACAGAAGACAGCGGTATGTCCAGCCAGGGTGAGGGGCAGCGATCCAACTTTAGGGTATTTGTAAATGTTTTATTTATTTTTTGAGAGCAGGAGAGACAAAGCATGAGCAGGGGAGGGGCAGAGAGAGAGGGAGACACAGAACCCGAAGCAGGCTCCAGGCTCTGAGCCGTCAGCACAGAGCCCGACGCAGGGCTTGAACTCACAGACTGTGAGATCATGACCTGAGCCGAAGTCGGACGCTCAACCGACTGAGCCACCCAGGCGCCCCCAACTTTAGGGTATTTGTAAAGCATCAGGCAGGCCAATGTCCGAAGTTTAAAGGAACTCTTAAATGTAGGGCTCGGTGAAGGAAAGAGGCAGTATCTGAGTAGACGACCTGAGCCAAGTGGGCAGGTATTCAAAACAAACTTAGTCCCAGGGCGAAACTCAAAACCAAACCGTGAACTCGGGCACAGAAGCCGGGCGTACGTGGCAGGAGTGGGAGAGCTGGGATCCCGTAAGCCTATGAGAGAACGAGGAACACCACCAAGCACAGTACATGTTCAAGGCCAGTGGGAATGCGGCTGCTGCTAGGATCCAGCAACCACACGGACCTCTCGGCTCTGCTCGCATTGGAGGGGCTCAGAAACCGGACCGGAGTGAACCTTCAAAACCCGCCAGGCAGCTGAAAGAAATCTTTCTCTCCAAAAGACAACGTCATGACTTCACGAGGACCATCATGAGGTCCACGTTTGTAAGCACAGACCTCCTGAGCGTGCCGACACGCACATACGCTCACACACGTGCGATTTGGAGACCTCCTAAGCCATCTGACTCTTCTAACTGCCTCCCAGAACCAGACACTCAGAACACCTTTTCTCGCATGGATACGCCACCGCCCTTGTCCCCATCTAGCTCGAATACTCTGTTAGGATTGCTGGGGTCACTCCCCGGTCCTCTTAAGAACCCTTAAGAGCCCTACATCTGGGCCTGCTCTTGCCAGGCTGGTATTGTTAGCAGCCAGAAGAATCATCTGGGTGACTCGAACCTAACGAGCCAATATGGGAGAACACAAGCACACGGTTCCTTTGCCGTCCTCGGTCCGTGGACTCGTAGGTTGCCCTTGCTCGAAAGAACCTGAACCCCTGCCAATAGCTTTGGCACGTCTCTGGTCGACAACTTGAAAGCAGGCATGTAAGCAGGAATTTCATTTCACTTTCCCTCTCGGCCATACATCTACTTGGCCTAGGCTGAAGCTCAAAGAGCCCACGCCTCCACCCAAATACATTCTCTTTAAAAATCCAAGCTTACCCTCGGAAGTCACATGGGGCAATGAGGAGATGAACGGGTACGGAGGACGCGGTGACTTCCGTTTGCAGCCGTGCGAGTTGTTTGGCATCGAAATGCGCACCAGCTGCGAGAGTTTGGATCTCGATAAGCCAGACGATGCTGGAAAGCTGACAAGATACTGCTGCGAGAGCGCTTTCAACCCCTTCGTGTCTTCCCGGCCCCCTTATTTTCCTATTTGGTTCCCCATGTACGCGCATAACATACAAAGAAATGAGCGCAAAATCCCAGGCGTCTGTACACAGGTTAGCACTGGGCTTTCGCAAGGCCCAAGATAACGGCGGTAGCTTCACCGCTGGACGCGGTCACCCTGAATCATCTTGCCAGCACGTTTCCTCTTAAATGGCTCTAGCGGCAATAAAACCGATCATCATAATATATGCACCGTAAAAGAGGAGAGGGAAGTGAGTGAATTTACAAGCCGGAGCTTCTCCGAGACTTCATCTTCTCCTCCAGAAGTTGGTGAATTCCCCATGGATTTCAACAGGAAACGGGCTGCTCAGGGGTTATGGGTGATGCGGCCTTAAGTGGGACTGAGGAGCTGCGGTTCCAAGTCCGGGACCACTTTGCCCTTGTTCATTAGTGCTTATGAGAAAATAAAATACGTCTTTTAATTTTGCTTTTATTGCATTTTTGTGGAAGGAAAAATTATTTAAGTTTGTGGGGGATAAATACTTTGTCTTCCTTATTATTTATTCATAAGCATATGAAATCTCATAAACTCCAGTTGCCAAATTCTAACCTGCTGACGAGGGTGAATCTTCATGCTTTCCATCTGTTCAACTGAGTCCACGAGATGCTCGGCCCTTGGCCTGTGTTTCCACCATCCGAAGCCAGCGGGGGCTACACATACCAATTACCTTTAGTACTTCCCTTTCCTCGTGCACAACAGGGGACGAGAACGAGGGTAAGGCTTCAGACACAACCAAGCAATTATCAGCACAAAAATTCTTCTTCCCCACTCAAACGGGCCCCGCTCTAGATCAGAACTGAGCCTTTTCTCGAAACAAGAAACTAATTGATTGTTTTTAGTTCTGACTGCCCTTAATGTGATTTTTACAAGAATTCTATGTGGGAAATGAAAGTTGGTAGAGACAAAGGTATTTTCTCAAGCAGTATTCACAGGACTTGAGCTTCTCATCCAGGGCAAATTAATTGATTTATAGGCAGCATGACGCTGGTGATGCTAACAGGAAATATAAAGAGAGGAACTCACGCTATGTCTTGGGCTCAGGCAATTTGCATTAGGTAAAAAAAAAAAAAATCATTTCCAGAATCGTCTGTCAGCCAAAGCACAGTTTTTAAATCATAAAACCAAGCCACAGATGCAAAGGTCACCCAGCATAAAATTATGAGCATAACTAGGGAGAAAAAGCCCTTTATGTGTCAAGAACAGGAAGTGATTTTGTGTTTCTCTACAAAAATTTACAGTCAGCAGCTGAAGGCAGAAAAAGCAATAAATTATAACAATTAAATCCAAAGTAACTTGCCGTTCCCAGTCAAGGTCACAAAGCTGGATACGAAAGCCACGGCACGATGTAAGACAGCAAATAACGTGCAGGCCAAACGACATACATGCTTCTGATTTTTCTCGTGCGCGGGTCCCGTTAATGTCACTTACGAGGCGAGAAGGCGGGATCGAGAAAAGACGCGCTGCTCCCCGTCTGCTCTCCGCTGGCGAAGGCGAGTAGGCCAGTGAACGAGCCCGCTCTCTTCGCTCCGCGTTCAAGAACGGACTCCTCTCGCACATCCTCCGTTTCCGGATCTCTCCCGATCCTACTGCTGCTATTCATAATCATACGAACCCCAGTTTATTGATCTCCGGCTAGGTTCCGGGCACTGTTTGAAGTGCTTTCCGTCAGATATCTCCAACCGTCCTCACAGAAGCGTCGCGAAGTAGATACGCATCCCCTCATTTCATCGACCAGACACAAACATGCACACGTGTGCAAACATGCGCACGCACGCGCACACACGCAGCAGGTGGCCCTAGCCACTGTTTGAACTCCGGTCTGTCCGCGCTCAGGCTCTTATTCCCAAGACTCTGTTGGTCTTATTTTTTTTTTATTTTAACGTTTATTTATTTTTGAGAGACAGAGAGACAGAGCGTGAGCAGGGGAAGGGCAGAGAGAGAGGGAGATACAGAATCTGAAGCAGGATCCAGGCTCTGAGCTGTCAGCACACAGCCCTCTGGGGCTCGAACTCACAGACCGTGAGATCACGACCTGAGCTGACGTCGGCCGCTTAACCGACTGAGCCACCCGGGAGCCCCGCCTCTGTTGTTCTTAAATAAAAGAGCAGTGGCTCTTTTTTGTGGGTTCCGATAGCTTAGAATCACGGAGTTTGTAACTCACAGTTGGACTTTTTTCTCCCTGCATGATTTATAATAGTCTCCCCCTTATCCATGGGGGATACGTTCCAAGGCCCCCAGGTGATGCTTGAAACCGCAGAGAGTATTGAAAACTATATATACTGCTCTTCCTATACATGCATACCTATGATAAAATTTAATTTATAAATTAGACACACTAAGATGAACAACAATAACTCATAATAAAATAGAATACTTAGAATATACAGTAATAAGAGTTACGTGAATGCGGTCTCCCTTTCAAAATACTGTTGTGTACTGTACTCCCCCTTCCTGCGATGCCGCGAGGTGATCGAGCGCTTACGGGCCGGGCCGAAGGAGGCGAATGACGGAGGCATCGTGAGGCGCACGGTTGGGCCAGTACCGGCCTTCTGACAGGACACCGGAAGGAGGAGCATCTGCTTCTGGGTCCCGGTTGACCATGACTAACGAAACCATGGAAAGTGAAACCGCTGATAAAGGACAGTTGCGTAACGTCAGTTATACGAATTCTTTGATTTCCCCTCCAAAGAACAAGAGGGGAAGGGCCCCCAGTCACTTCTGTATGCTTCCAGTTAAGTTGTAAACTTTGAAGGCAGGCGCCGTGATTTAGGAAGAACTCCTCTCTTCTCCTTCCCAAGTTCCTGTCTCAGTCCAGACATTTCCGTCATCTCCGGAGCCTCTGAGAAACTTTCCATTCTTCTCTCCAGCCCTCCCCTGGATCCTCCGCAAAGAAAGAAGAAAGGTTCAAGCTTCTAGGGATGAGGCAGAAGTTACTGGGTAGGCGAAAGGATCCTCTTTCTCTCTGGCAGTAAACTCTCTCCGGTAAGCAGACTACACAGGGCTTTCCCTGTTGACTGTCAGGAAAGGCCTGGTCTTCACCTGGTCTACTCAAAACAGGTAGGGTGATGGTTAACTTTTGTGTCAACCTGGCCAGACCATGGCGTTTCTGGAAATGCGATTAACATTTAAATCTGTAGACTTTGAGTAAAGCAGAATACCCTCCAGAATGTGAGTGGGCCTCATCTAATCAGGCGTTCAGGAAAAAGACTGAGCTCCCTGAAATCAGGAATCCTGCCGGCAAGCTTCCTCTGGACTTGAACTGCAATTCTTCCCTGTATCTACAGCCTGATGGCCTCCCTTGCAGATTTGGGGCTTGCCAGGCCTCCACAACGCCATGAGCCAATTCCTTAAATTAAATATCTTCATAGACGGATAGATAGCTAGATTAAAAATATATAAGGGCACCGGGGTGGCTTGATCGCTTAAGCGTCCGACTCCTGGTTTCACCTCAGGTCAGGATCTCACAGTTAGTGAGTTTGAGTGCTGACAGCTCAGAGCCTGGAGCCTGCTTCGGATTCTGTGTCCCTCCCCCTCTCTCTGCCCCTCTCCCACTTATTCTCCCACTCTCTCTCTCTCTCTCTCTCTCTCTCTCTCTGTCTCAAAAATGAATAAACATTAAAAATTTAAAAATATATATCTAGATAAACATTTACCTAGATGTACATTCTTATTTATATCCATGTCTGTCTGTGTATCTGTATCTCCATCCTGTTGGTTTGCTTCTCCTGGATAATCCTGACCGGTACAGGTAGGGTGGGCTATAACTAGCAAAAAGCTGATTCTCCTCATGTAAGGTCTAATTCTGTAAAAAAAATAAATAAATAAAATAAATCACATGCCTATAAAACCCTGAATCTTATCCTCAATGACTTTATGTGTCACTGAGTACTTTGTACATAGCAGTCCTCCAATAAATATTTGTTAAGTGAACGAGTTTGTGTTCTAAACACTGTGGACTTCTGTTTTCAGTGCCTCATGCCACATGAAATCCTAGAGTTGATTTTTACCTATCTTTTAAATAAGGGAGCTGAGATGACTGAATTTAAGGAAAAGCTGGCCGATGGTTTCGTGCCGCACAGGGAAGATCGCAGAGCCAGCTCAAAGTTAGCAGGCAATCAACCTTCTTGCCGACAGGTGAATAAGCTATATTAGTGGCTTAATGCTGTGTGCCAAATTTCCACAAACTCTGTGGCTTAAAATAACACCCATTTATTAGCTCACCGTTCGGTAGGTCAGAAGTCTGAGCAGACTTATCTGAGTTCTCTGCTTAGGGTCTCATTAAGGCCAAAATCAAGGTATCAGCAATTGAAAAACCAAAGGGAGCTAGTCTGGGGTATTATTGAGAGGCTCTGGAAGAATCAACCTCCAAGCTCATTCAAGCCGTTGGCAGATTTAAGTTCCTCGCAGCTGTCGGACTGAAGTCCTGTCTCCTTGCTCCTAGAGGCCACTCTCAGATCACTCCCACCTACCTCCTCCATATGCAAATCAGTAATAGTACATTAAATCCTTTCTCCCTCGAATCTCTCTGACTTCCTCTTCTGCTACCAGATAAAAGAAACGGTTTTTAACAGGCTCGCATGATTAGATTAGACCAGCGTCCTTAACTTAAGGTCCACTAGTTAGATGCAACCTTAATTCCATCTGCAAAATTCCTGTTGCCGTGCAAGGAGATAACCGCGGGGTAACACCTGGGGCCTGGGCGGGGCGGGGGGAGGGCGGTGGTAAGGGTTATGGGTGCTTAGAACCCTGTCTACCGCAAAGACACATGCAGATGGGCAAAGAGTAGTTATTCTGGCACATGTTAAAATGGTAAGGAAGACTTTTTCCAAGATTATTGCAATAAGGGAGACACTATCACGAGGGAGAGAGAGTGAAATCAATTTCTTTTTTTTTTTAATTTTTTTTATTTATTTTTGAGAGAGAGAGAGAACAAGCAGAAGAGGGGCAGAGAGAGAGGGGGACAGAATCCAAAGCAGGCTTGGCACTGTCAGCTCAGAGCCCGACACGGGGCTTGAACCCATGAACCGTGAGATCACGACCTGAGCTGAAGGAGTACACTTAACGGACTGAGCCACCCAGGCGCCCCTGAAATCAATTTCTAATGCAGCACAGACAGCTGGGGGTTGGTAGCAAAGGAGAAGTGTGAAGAGGACAGTGAAGGGAAAAATTACTAAGTGGAACTTGATTAGATATCAAGGGTAGGGAGATTCTTACTAAATAAGAATGACTTAATATTACTGACCTAACAGGATTCTTGCAGTGAGGAGCTCGATCATACAGAAACAATAGGAAAAGAGGAGCTTGATTAGATTCCAATGGTGAGGGGGTTCTCAATAAATTGGCTCAGGAAAACTCTTTGCCACAACTCGGCTCAGCAAGCCTACCTTGCAGGTAGGCCTATTAAGGGCTCAAAATGTAGAATAAGTGGTTAATCCATGTAATGGTATTCAAGGGATTCTAATAAATTCCTTGCCAAAAAGATCTCCTCTCTCCAGATGACTATGTGGTACTATCCAAGGGAAAGGAGAATAAAGGGGACAAGGATATAGAAAGGGGAAGTGAGAAGGTATCACAGCTAGAACTTTCTCTTGGCCAATGCGCCTGGGGACGAGCCTGGTCATCTGCTATGATAAATCGCCCTCGTTGACAAATGTAACAGCTCCCTCTTCTAGGGCCTCGAGTTCTTCTCATCGCCATGCAGCTCAAAGAGATCTCATGCAAATCAGCACCGGGTCATCCGTAGCAGACACTTGACTGTATTGTCATGACAAGCCATTCTTCAAGTCAGAAAAAGTAAACACAACGCCAAGAAAAAAGGCTGACAGCACGCACGCCTTAGCGTCTTTGTCAAAGTTAGGAATGATCAGAGAGTTCGAACTAATAGCTTAGAGCTTCAAACTAGTAACATTGAGACAGAAATCGAGGACAGATGGAAATGTCTAGTGATACCTTTCAGCTTGAGATACACCGCCTTCCTTTAAGGTTCAATCATTTCTATCTAATTGCCTACATTTCAAACCTGCCATGGAGACTGAAAAACATTAGGGTTGTAAAAGCCCTTAGAAATTGTCTGCCTACCCGACTCCGTTAATGTTCAGATGACAACGCTTTGCTTAGTAGGGGTCTAAATTCTTGCGTGTGGGGAAATGACCATTTTTCAAGCCTACGTGGGTTATTTTGGAGGCATCCAGGGCTGAGCAGCTGTAACATGAGCTCGGACGAATCCATTTAGGCACGTGGAAGATGGCACTTACATGATATGACTTCCCCGCCCCCAGGCTCTCCTCAATCCTCACTAGTCTCTCAACAAACTGTGAGCGTTGATGCTTCCATGATCTCACTCATGCTGTGACGTAGGTTGGGAGACGTCACCTCATGATTCAGCCTCATTCTTTAAAACAAAGTTGCAATGTCGTCTCTTTTCTGTATCTTACCTGGACCTGTCCCTCCATCTCACCACTATTTCCAGGCAGGAAACATGGTTTCCTCTACTGTTTCATTTATCATCTAAGATTAAGATGATTTTTTGCAATCTCTGTCTTTCCCTCAAGACCAGGGGCCTTCCCTTATTACATTTCATACTATCCTCACCTAGCACAGTATCTGGTACACAGAACTTAAGAATTCGTGAGATTCAATTCATTCGGTTGGGGGCTTGCTTGCTTACTTGCTCGCTTGGCTGATTGGTAGTTTTGCCAAGATGTAAGTAGATGATTCTTCAGTTCTTTCCAGGAGATACAACCAAATAAGGCCATTCATTCATTGCTAATGAGTCTGATAGAAAATATAATTGTGAGGTCTCAAGTCAGCTGGATCGGGATTCAAATTCTGATCTCATCGCTCATGTCCTCTTATGAAACTGCAGCCTTGGCTGAGTAGCCGGAGGTCAGAGACTTAGTAGGACTTTCAATAAAGTTTATCATTTTACTGAGGGCTCAAAGCCTGGCTGTTATTTGGAGATGCTCTTTAGGGACTGTCTCAATGTGACAATGGACTTATACACATAAATCATGTGTCACAGCATTCTTTAATCCCCGGGGGCCCTTCAAACTAGTGTTACATTCGGAAGCACAGCTCCGTTCACACCCCTGGCAGGTGGTTACCCCTTGGATTTTTGGACGGCCCAAACCTCTTTTTACGAAACTACATGCTTCACCGCAGTCAGAACCCAAACCGTGTAGCTGGTGTCCTTCCTTCCTGTGGTGTCTTTCCTTCCTGTGGTGTGAAAGTCACACAGACTCCACGTGTCAATGGTTTACTGAAAAAAAACAAAAGGTTTTATATTGGTGCTTTTGTACTATAAGACAAAGTCCCTATATAGGCTGGAAATAACTTTAGAATACTTTCAACTACGGGGCCTTCACTGTCTAGTCCTATCGCAAAAGGGAGATTCAGGCTTTCAACGGCACCGAGTGCTCCAGGCTCCCACACCATCGCGCAGGTCGTTAGTCTGAATCCCTATCCTGTCAGAATGATTCTTTACCAACATCATTGAACTTCCCCGGCAGTGCCTCACCTGCCTCAACTTGGAAGCCAAGTTAGGGCTGCTTCTCAGTACTTTTCAGCCATGAACAAAAGCGTCACAAGCAAGTAATTGTCACATGCACCAAGACTTGCCCATAGGTGTCTATGGAGAGCGGGGTAGCGATGTGTGTGTTCCTACTTCCGACACGTAATGTAAATGGAAAGGCCCAGCCATCGCTTGGTTTTTCTTCCACTGTCAGGACCAGAGAAGGAGACGGTACTACGCGTCCACGCTTTTTCCAAGGTTGGTCTCCACGTTCGCCACTCGAGAGGTTCATCTCCCCTCCCCCACACAAGAAAGATTTTCCCCATTGAGGAAACACAAGAAGGAAGCAGCAAAGCTTCAAGTGAGAACAAACCATCTGCTGAGCGCGTTCAAAGGCAGATGTTGCCTCAGTAGATCTAGGACGCAGCCTGAGGTTCTGCACATTTAATAAGCTCCCAGGTAAGGTCCCTGTGCCTGGTCTGCAGGTGACACTTGGAGTAGCACGTCTCGCCTCTCCCCAAAATACCATACTCTTTCCTGCAAAGGAACCCAGCTCTGTCACCAAAGATGGACAAGGCCTTTATTTACCTTTTTTTTTTTTTTTGCTAGGCGTTGGCAGATTATTTCTAGAATACTATTCCACCTATCTATTTACCTATTGTTGCTTCTTATTAATGTTGCCTGTGCTTTTTTTATTATATTATTTGTAGTGAAGGACAGGAAATACTTCTACCCCAAGGAAACTGGGTTTCGTCTTTGAGTCCGTAGAATCCCATCTGGTGCCAAACCGCAGCTTTCCGCCAAGAGCAGGGGCAACACAAAACCGCCCAAGAGAAAAATACGCTTCGTTTCCTAGGCGCTCAGAGAACTACAGGAAGAACTTTCCTGTCTTGTCTCCAGGATCACATGAGTCCTAGATGAGAAAGTCAAAATCTGACTAAGCTTCCCAACTAGTGCGTCGTGGACGGATTTCCAAGTCCCCAGTTCCAAGTTCAAGGGTTGTCTGTTTCCTTAATACATCACAAATGTTCCCCTAAATTCCAGTATTTTGTTACCCAAAGGCATTGCCTTTCACACCTAGATGCATCACAAACACCTTTGCTCACGTGCCCTGAGGTTTGTTGCCGAACATTTTCAAGGCTCAGGAAGAAGTGAAAATTTGCACCCAAGAAGCCCCTCTGACTAACTCCTCCTCTTCCGTTTCCTTCTCGAAAAAGCCAGGGGTTCACGAACATTTCTGTAAAGACTCCTTCAAGGAAGGCACGATAGAGGTTCCCACCTTAAGTTATTGGACTCACACTTAGGGAAACCTGTATCCGGAATATATTGAATGAAACTCCTTCCACTTCCTTCAAGACCAGGCTTCAAAAGGCTTTTCAAAGAATGCTATCTTTCCCCCAACTCCTTTATCTCATCATAAGAGGGCCTTGAAGACAGTGATGGTTATACACTCAGTTATTACTCTCCATATTTATTATTAAAAGAAAAAGCCGATAGATAACCTAGCTTGACAACTAAGGCTCGTAGGGTTTGAGCTCAGTGAAAGCCTGGGCGCCTGTTCCGGTGCCCTCACCCACCAGCAGCAGGAACTTTGGAAGAGAACCCACTTCACCGAGGTCAAATGTTATGAGGATTAGATGCCCGTGAAAGAATTACTGAGCCCAGAACCTGGCAAAGGGTAAGTGGTCAATACGGTTAGCTAGTATCCTCTCTGTATCTCGGTTTTTGTTTCTGAAAACAAGGACGGTAGGTAGTTCTGCTAAATAAGATAAGATAGGCAGCTTCTACCTCGTGGGGTGATGGAGATTAAATACCTTGATATATGTATGTCAATATAATGTATTTAGAACATTGCCTGCTAAATAAGTGCTACATAAGTGTTACCCTTATTATTCTACGGTAAATGTCACTAATGGTGATGATAGTAATAACACAGCCCCTTGGGAACACAGGACTATAACACCTGGCTGCGTTAAGCTCTAGCTTCCCATTAAGGAATGTCCTGAGTATTTGAACCCAATATATCTAAAGCTTTGATTTTTTTTAACGTTTATTTATTTGTGAGAGAGACACAGAGACAGAGCATGAGCACAGGAGGGGCAGAGAGAGAGGGAGACACAGAATCCGAAGCAGGCTCCAGGCTCTGAGCCGTCAGCACAGAGTCCGACGTGGGGCTTGAACTCACGAACCATGAGATCGTGACCTGAGCTGAAGTCGGCCGCTTAGCCGACTGAGCCACCCAGGCGCCCCTGAACCCAGTGGCTCCTACCCCTTCTGCTTCAAGAATCACCTGTAAGGGTTTTCAAAAATACAGCTGTCAGAGTCCCCCAACAGACCTACTGAATCAGAATCCTCAGGGTGGCCTAAAGCATCCTTATTTGCAGTAAGAGCCATTGGTGACTCTAATGCACACCGCATTTTGAGAACACTGCCTTAGGCAATCGCTCATGAGCCTTTCAATAAATAAATAAACAAACAAACGTAAGAAACCATTATTCCATTATAAAAAGGCATCAAAAAATCCAAATAAAAATAATAAAAGACATTCAGAGTCATACTCATCGATGGGCAAAATAGTTCTGAGAGTTAGGGGCTCTGGAAAGAGGTGACTAAGGTATAAGAAAATACGGGCTACAATGAAAAGATGAAAAGATCTGTAATTATTCTAACTTGAAGCAAGAAAGCCTAGGAGGGAAATTAATCTTAAAGTAGTGAATGAAGAGGGAGTGCTTGGGTGGCTCAGTCAGTTGAGAATCTCTAGATTTCTGCTCAAGTCATGATCCCAGGGTTGTGGGATCAAGCCCTCCACTGAGTGTGGAGCCTGCTTAATATTCTCTCTCTCCCTCTCTCTCTCTCTCTCTCTCAAAAAAAAAAAAAAAAAGTGTCCTTCTTGGGGCACTTGGGTGCTCAGTCAGTTAAGCATCCGACTCTTGATCTCAGCTCAGGTCCTGATCTCAGGGTGGTGAGTCCAAGCCCCGAGCATGGCGCCAGCATAGAGCCTACTGAGTAAACAAAAAGGAGCCAATGAAGGAGGACTACACAGAAGTGAGCCTGGCTATCTATTCTGGATGGAACGAGGCAAATAAGCCAATATAGTCAGTTTAGACATGCTACACAAGTCAATCAGCAGATGCTTAACCAATGAGTTCAGGGATCTGCAAAATCTTTATATATATAAGCTAATACTTATATACCACTTACCATGTGCCACACACTGTCCTCCGCACCTTAAATACTGACTGTTCAATGTTCTTAGCAATCCAGTGATGCGGGGACTAACATCTTCATCATCTCTCTTGTTACAGATGAGAAAACCAAAGCACATAGAAATTAAAGCTACTTGCCAAATATCACACCACTAGGAAATGGTAGAGCCAAGATCTGAACCCAGAGAGTGTCATGCTAGAGGCCTGTTCTTAACCACTATTTTATACTGCATCTTATCCTACCAGATTTAGGCAAAAGAAATGAAAAATAAAATGTCTCCAGGTTTCCTCCAAACCTTTTTTTTAATTTTTTTTAAATAATTTATTTTTGAGTGATAGAGACAGAGCGTGAGCAGGGGAGGGGCAGAGAGAGAGGGAGACACAGAATCCGAAGCAGGCTCCAGGCTCCGAGCCGTCAGCACAGATCCGAACACGGGGCTCGAACCCACAGACCTCGCGATCATGACCTGAGTGGAAGTCGGCCGCTCAACCGACTGAGCCACCCAGGCGCCCCCCTCCAAACCTATATTATGTTGCCTGTTTATATTTCTATCACATCAATACCGCTCAGAAGTTGCTTAGAATCATAAATGTAGAATTCTGGGTTACTTTATTTATAGGATGTTGACAAACTTTATTCTATGCCTTGATTTCTATACCTGTAAAATGGGGTCAACATTTTGTAGGATTTGGCTAAATATTCATAACGATGTGTGAGGCTGAATGGAATGCACAACCCGAAAGATTTAGGAAGAATCACATATGAGATAGATACATGAATGCACTTCAAATCCTTATTTCTCCCTAAAAAGGTGTATTCCACAACATAATGAAACCGTTTTGCTGCCTTCACTTTTTGCGTGAACTGTGGCGAATATTACTGTATGCACTGTGTGTCTGATGTATATGGATTGCCGACTGTAAATTGATCGTGGAAGTTCTCCTGGCGTTTCCACAAGCTGTCACGGTGAAGGTTAAGTGGTTTGTAATGATGCTTGCTCAGTAAATTGATTGATAGCAAAGTAACTCATCAACCTGGTCTATTATTAATAGAGCACACACTTTATAAAGTCTCGATTGCTGATAAAAGAACAATAAAAACCACTTTGGTGACAGAAGAGTGCATTGAAAGTACTTGGACTGATACCTGTATCATGTTCTCGCCTCGCTCTTTCGGAATTTGAAAGCATCCAGACAGTAATAGGTAGGATCGGGACAATAAAGCTGTTAGGAGAGGATTTCCTTCGTAAGAAATCTATCAAAAAGTTCTTGGTGTTCCAGTGTCAACCAGTGAACTCCAGGGAAAAACAAGAGGTGAGTTGCTAAAGTACGCGTATCGGACTGGGGGTATGCATTCTCAGGATGGACTTGCGCCACGTACAAGGGGAGACAGATCCCAGTGGAGGCTGTGTGTGATTCCCTCTCTTCTTTCCTGTTACTTGTGGGGAAACAGATCAAGGTTGCCAAAGCGTGGGCTTCTATTTTGTTGTCCTGGACTTAGGCATTAAAGCGTATTTTAATTAATCGGAATGGTCAGAAAGGGATTTTTTTGGTTACCTGAATATTTGAGAATGCTGGGAATATGTTGTTGTCAACTATGTGAGTTGTTTTTATACATGTCTCCGATGATTCTGAAAGACAATGCGATTGTGAACCACAGCCGGATGCCATACACCCTTGGACCCTCCATTTTTGAAGTGGAAATGAAACATATATTACTGAAACTACACTAAATATAAATTCTTCTTAACTTGATGATTCGTAACAGAAAAGAACGTCTCGTCTTATCCCTGGTAGACCACTGACTTTTCCTTCTCCAGTGCTAGAAAGGAAGGTAGAAAAGAAGCAGAAAGAGGAAATGAACTCCTGTACCGATTCCAGGAAAACCCCACAAAGTTTCTTGCTTACAAAGCCCCCTGGAAGCTGCCTTCCCATATCTGGCTGGACACCTCCCACCTGGATGTCCCAGCAATACCCCCCCACCAGTACTTCCAAGGTCAAAATCTTCCCTTCCGAACCTGCTCCTCCCACTGTGTTCCCTCTTTGGGTGAATGAAAGGGAGATGGTCCAACTGGATAGTATGGGAAGAGGGGCAGTTGAATAATGGTGGTGTAATAACGGCCTGAAACAGCCACACGAAGCCAACAGAATGGCAGCCATCCTCGAGATCCATTACAGGCTAGAGGCATGGGAGCACGGTTCCACTTGAGAGGGTTGCAAAAAACAAACAAACGAACAAACAAACAAAAAACAACACCACGATCTTCAGTCAAGGCAAGGCACGAGGTGGTTAGGGAAAGTACTGAGAGTATAAGGAAGCTGCTTAACAATGAAATGAGAGGTCCCAACGGAAAGGAAGGAAAAGGTGGGCAGGAGGTTGTGGGGGGACTACTGAAGAAAAGAGCTGACAGAAGAGGTCTGGGCTCCAAAAAGGGATCGCGACGCCTAGAATTTGAGGTCCCAGAGAGCAGGCTTGTGTCTCATCTCCCAGAGTCTACCCACTTACTCACTGGTAGGCGCCCCGTGGTGAACTGGTTCATGCTGAACAACGGACTCCCCAAGGGAGGAAACAAGTCCTGATGTGTAGTGTTTGCTCATTTCGGGGCATAAATATTCTTGTCATGGCTGGTTTCGAACTGCCAACAACTGTCGCGGAGAGCAGAGTTGGGAAGAGGTACGTGCAATCGGCTCCTCTTGGAAGGTTTGAGGTGGTTCCAGCACAGCCCTGGCAATCAGCAAACATTTCTTCCGTTCACACTATGCCTTCCAGTCTGGGACTGTCAGACGGGCAAGAGGAGTGAATGTCTTTTCCTCGAATTCTTGGTTGTTCATTCGTAGGATCAATCGTGTTCATTAAAAAAAGCAGATCCTGGTTCTAGCTATGAAGCACGATAACGGAACTTCTTTCAAGTAGAGAGTGGCCAGACCCTACAAGGTGCAGTGCCTCGTTCATGTACCCTTTGTGCGTTCATCCGTGGCCACTGATGGATCGGGTATACGTGCCCTCCTCAGCCTTATCATCGAAGACTGGAACTTGGGGCACCTGGGTGGCTCAGTCGGTTAAGCATCTGACTCTTGATTTGGGCTCGGACATGATCTCATGGTTCCTGAGTTCGAGCCCCTCATTGGGCTCTGTGCTGACATCACAGAGCCTGCTTGGGATTCTCTGCCTCCCTCTCTCTCTGTCCCATCCTGCTCTTTCTCTCTCTCTCTCTCTTTCTCTCTCTCTCTCTCTCCCCCTCAAAATAAATAAACATTAAAAAAAATTAGAAAAAAAAGATAGGAACTTAATCTTGCGCCTTTTCCTATCCTGAGTTCTCCAGGTTTGAAAGGCTCGTTCAGGGGCCGTGCAGCTGCATGTTACAGCAGCTTCGGTAATTCTCCTTCAGGGTAGCAGACACCACAGATCAGGTGTTCTTAGAAGCCAAGACCAGAAGAGTAGCAAAAAAAAGGAACGGCACTGGGCCAGCGCCAGGCATCCAAAAGAGGCTGGGAACCCAGGCTTCTGGAAGCATACAGCCAGGCAGAGAAGGTTTATACACCAAGAGATCAAGAAACATCTACCAGAAAGATTGGAGCTGCACAAGAAGTCGAAGGCCTCATGAGGGAGAGATACTTTATATACAAGCTGCCCGAGCTAAGAATCCCAAAGCAGAGTAGGCCCCACCACCTGAGGCAGAGGAGGAGTCCAGGGCAGTGCGATACCACTAAGGTAGCAAGGGATGTTTTCATAACCGCTTACAGAGACTCCGAAAGAGGGGTCAGTTGAGCTGGTGAACAGGACTGTTCTACAACTCTCCATATTCCGCTTGCAATCTCTCGTCTATCCTTCTCACTAAACCGTGTAAAAACTCATGTTCTGTTTCTACAGCGTAAAGAGGAGAATGAAAAATAAAGCTGCGAACAGGGAGAAAATATCTGCAAACCCCATATCTGAAAAAGGTAGCCACTTTAGGAGTGGAGGCCCCCGATCCCCCAACCGTCTACCAACGGTGACATTTGATGGAACCGTACTACAATAGCAAAATCCAGAAACTGACATCAGCGCAACCCCGTTAACCAGACAACAGACCTTACGCAGAATATATAAAGACTAACTCTCGAAATTCAACAGTAAAAAGCAAACAATCAAATTAGAAGTTTTGTAAAAGACAGACACACATTTCACCAAAGAGAAGCTATAGATCACAGAAAATCACATGGAAAGATGTTCAAGACTAGCCAGTAGGAAAATAGACATCATGAGATACCACTACTTACCTGTCAGAGTGACTAAAATAACCATGGTGACAATACCAAATTCTGGAGAGGACGTGGAGCCTGGGTCACTCATACGCTGCTGGCGGGAATATAAAATGGGACTCTAGAAAAGAGTATGGCGACGCCTTACAAAACCATATGTCCATTTACCATAAAGCCCAGCAACTGCACTCAGGTATTTATCTCCAGAAAATGAAAACTTGTGTCCACTCAAAAACATAGACATGAATTTTCACGTAGCTTCATTCATAGCAGTTGAAAACCGGAGGCACCGACGATGTCTCTGATACAAACTGTATATACCCATGATGGAAGACTACTTGGCAATAAAGAGGAGTGAAATAGTGATACAGGCACTAACTTGCATGGATCTCAAGTGTATCATTCGGAGGGGAAAAAAGCCAATTTCAGAAGGTTACGTACTGTATGATTGCATTTATAGAACATTTTTGAAATGACAAAACCACGAAGATGGAGAAGAGATTAACGGTCGCCAGGGGACGGGGACTGAGGCAGACGAGCGTGACCATAAAGGGAGATCCTTTGTGGTAACAGAACAGTTCTGTATTCTGACCATGGCGGTGATGACACACATCCGTATATGGATTGAGCCACACGCACGCGCACACACACACGCACACACGCGCGCCCACACACACGAATACATATAAAAACTGGTGAAACCCGAATAAAATCTGTAGCCTAGTTAACAGTATTGTACCACTGTATGTCAATTTCTTGTAACTGCAGTTACATAAGATGTCACCATTGGGAGACAGGATGAAGGGCTCAAGGGACCCTACTACTTACTACTTTCCAACTTCCTATGAGTCTATAACCAGTTTCAAAATAAAGAATTGGAGAAATCCCGGCTGGAAGACATAGCACATTTGTACACTGTTCTGAAGGGTAAATTGTTGCTGACTCTTTAATCCTGTAGGACTCCATCTTGGGAGTTAATCAGATATTTATTCAAAATGCACGTACAATAATGTTCCCGGCACAACACCAATGATCTAGAAACAAACTGGCCGTTTAATAATGGAGTTATGGCTAAGCAAATGAATCTAATCCATAGGGTAGATTCTCATGCAGCCATTAAAAGACCACGATTTTGAAGAACACTTGGTACGTGTAGAAATGCGAGCTAATAATCTCGATGCGCAACGACATGTATACTGTAATGCGAACATAAAGCAAACCAATGCATAAAATTCTAGGAAAGTATATTCACAGAGGCTACTTCTGGGTGGCTGGATTTTATGTAATTTTTATTTCTGTATTTTTACTAACATTTCCAAACACGTACAATGAACATGCATTACTCTGCAGGAAAAAAAGTATGTGTGTGTAGTTGTGTGTTTACATGTATGCACTAAAGTATGATCTAGCTTAGTGTTTCTCATGCTGTCATGCACTCTTGCTAAAGTGCAGATTCTGATTCGGCAGGTCTGGAGAAGGGCCCGAGACTCTGCATTTCTAACGAACTCCCACACTCTGCCATATTCCCGGAGGGGCAGGGGTCTAGCTGACACAAGCCCAAAACGAGGACCGAATAGTTCTGAAGAGAAAATAAGTGTCGTACCATTTCGAATCAGTTTTATTAAGACACATTGCAGGGGCGCCTGGGTGGCTCAGTCGGTTGAGCGTCCGACTTCGGCTCAGGTCATGATCTCGCGGTCTGTGAGTTCGAGCCCCGTGTCGGGCTCTGTGCTGGCAGCTCAGAGCCTGGAGCCTGCTTCGGGTTCTGTGTCTCCCTCTCTCTCTGCCCCTCCCCCACTCATGCTCTGTCTCTCTCTGTCTCAAAAATAAAATAAAACATTAAAAAAAATTAAAAAAAAAAAAAAAAGACACATTGCAGAAACTTGACATCACGAAGGCCTGGCCACAAACCTCTACCCACACCAGATTCTGACGCATCAGCTCCCAGAACATCACAGCAAAGTTTAGAGAAATTCTCATTCTCAGACGTGACCAAAAAAAAAAAAAAGCTAGGGAATGTTTCAACCAACCAAAAACACCCATTCAATAAACTGTGCCAGGAAAGTGTCTAGCAGTTCAGGTAGGAGAACTATAGCATCATTCCCAAACATTCCACAGGGATTAGAGAGACAAAGGTAGAAAAGAAATCACTTTAAAAAGTATTTCTTGGGACACCTGGGTGGCTCAGTCAGTTGACAGTCTAGACTGTGGCCTAGATCATGATCTTATGGCTTGTGGGTTAAAGCCTGGCATCAGGCTCACTATTGTCAACATAGAGCCCATTTAGGATCCTCTGTTCTCTCTCTCTCTCTCTCTCTCTCTCTCTACCCCTCCCCCACTCGTGTTCTCTCTCTTTCTCTCTCTCTCTCTCTCCTCCCTTTCTCTCTCAAAAATAAATAAATATATTTTAAGTGTTCATTTCTTAAAATAAGTTTAAAAAATAACTTTAGAGACGCCTGGGTGGCTCAGTCAGTTAAGCGTTCGGCTTCCGTTCACGTCATGATCTCACTAGTTGGCGAGTTTGGCCCCGTTTGGGGCTCTGTGCTGATGGCTTGGAGCCTGGAGCCTGGAACCTGCTTTGGATTCAGTGTCTCCCTCTCTCTCTGCTCCACCCGCCTGCTCATGCTCTGTCTCTCTCAAAAATAAACATTAAAAAAATTTTTTAGGGGCGCCTGGGTGGCTCAGTCGATTGAGCGTCCGACTTCAGCTCAGGTCATGATCTCGCAGTCTGTGAGTTCAAGCCCCGCGTCGGGCTCTGTGCTGACAGCTCAGAGCCTGGAGCCTGTTTAGGATTCTGTATCTCCCTCTCTCTCTGCCCTTCCCTTGCTCACGCTCTGTCTCTATGTCTCTCAAAAATAAAATAAAAATGCTAAAAAAAAAAAAAAATTTTTTTAATAACTTTAAGTTATTTTAAAAACTAAGAAAATACCCATCCATATTTTATATGTCTTATATATATAAATTTTAAAGTTCTTCTTATACATTTTATCATAAATTTGAAATTTATATATGATAATACATATAAAACATGGATGGGTATTCTCTGGTTGAATGAACAAACGTTCCCCATGGATACACGCCGTCGAGGAAAAACAACTAACACTGAACACTTGTCATGTGCCAGGTACTATGCTAATTTTCCCTATGAATAGTGAAGATTTTTTCAATTAAAAAATTTTTTTGTAATTTTTTAAAAAATATTTATGTATTTTTGAGAGAGACAGAGCATGAGTGGGGGAGGGGCAGAGAGAGAGGGAGACACAGAATCCGAAGCAGGCTCCAGGCTCTGAGCTGTCAGCCCAGAGCCCGACACGGGGCTCGAACCAAGAAAGCGAGATCATGACCTGAGCCGAAGTCGGCCGCTTAACCGACTGAGCCACCCAGGAGCCCCAGAAATTTATTTTATTTGAGTATAGTTTACACACAATGTTATATTAGTTTCAAACGTCAACTTAGTGATTTGACAAGTTTATACATTACGCTCCGTTCACAAGTGTAGCTACCATCTGTCCGGTTACGTCACTATTACACTATCACAGAGGGGGGCCGGGAGAAAGAAAAAACCAGTATCATTGACTGATCGTATTCCTTATTCTCTTTTTGTTCCCATGACTTACTCATCCCCTAATTGGAGGTCTGTATCTCTCCCTCCCTTCACCCGTTTTGCCCAATTCCCCACCCCCCCCCCACTTTCCGGCAACCATCAGTTTGTTCTATTTATAGTTCTGGTTCTGATTTTTGTTGTTTTATTCATTTTTGTAGATTCCGTTTATGAGTAGAATCATATGACATTTGTCTTTCTCAGTCTCACTTATTTCATGTAGCAATAGATACTCTAGGTCCCTCCATGTCATCTCAATTGGCACAAACTCACCATTTCGTATTGCTGTGCATTTTCCTTATCCGTTTGTCTACCAATGGACATTCAGGCTGATTCCAGGTCTGGGCTATTGTAAATAACGCTGCAATAAACATAGGGGTGCATATATCTTTTCAAGTCAGTGTATTCATTCTCCTTGGGTAAATACCCAATAGCGCGATTGTTGGACCATATGGTATTTCTATTTTTAATTTTTTGAGGAAACCCCATGCTGCCGTCCACAGTGGCTGCCCCAGTTCGCATCCCCACCCAAAGGGCAGGAAGGTTCCCTTTCCTTCACATCCTCACCGACTGCTTGTTCTTTCTTACCTTCTTGATTTTAGTCATTCCGACAGGTGTGAGGGGATCATCTCATTGTGGTTTTGATTTGCGTTTCACCGATGATTGTAATGTTGAGCATCTTTTCATGTGTCTGCTGACCATCTGGATTCTTCTTTGGAAAAATGTCTGTTCAAGTTGTCTGCCCAGTTTTTGATCTGATCGGGGTGCGTTTTTTTGGTGTTGAGTTGTATAAGCTCTTTATATGTTTGGGATATTTACCTCTTACCAGAAATATAATTTGCAGGGTGCCTGGCAGCCTCAGTTGGCAGAATGTGCAACTCTTGATTTCGGGGCCATGAGTTCAAGCCCCATGTTGGGCCTGGAGCTTACATTAATATATATATATATATATATAATTTGCAAATATCTTCTCCCATTCAGTAGGTTGTCTTTTAGTTTTGTTGGTTGTTTCCTTTGCCGTGCAGAAGCTTTTTATTTTGATGTAGCCCCAATAGTTTCTTTTTGCTTTTGTTTCCCTGGCCTTAGGAGCTATACCCAGAAAAATGTTGCTATGACCGATGTCAGAGAAATTACTGCCTGTGTTCCCTTCTAGGATTTTTATGGTTTCAGGTCTCATGTTTAGGTCTTGAATCCATTCGTGTTTATTTTTGGGTGTGGTGTTAGAATAGTCCAGATTCATTCTTCAACATGTAGCTGCCCAGTTTTCCCAGCACCATTAGGAAAAAAGACTATCTTTTCCCCAGTCTATATTCTTGCCTCCTTCGTCTTAGATTAATTAACCATACAAATGCGAGTTTATTTCTGGGGTCCCTATTCTTTTCCGTTGATCTAAATGCCTATTTTTGTGCCAGTACCAGACTGTTTTGATTACTACAGCCTACATGTAGTTTATGTTAAAATCCAGAATTGTGATACTTCCAACTTTGTTTTTCTTGCTCAGGATTGTTTTGGCTATTCAGTCTTCTGGGGTTCCATACAAATTGTAGTATTATTTGTTCTGGTTTTGTGAAAAATGCTGTCAGTAGTTTGATAGGAATTGCATTAAATGTGTAGACTGCATTGGATAACAGAGACATCTTCAGAATATTTTTTTCTTCCAGGGCGCCTGGGTGGCTCAGTCAGTTAAGCGTCTGACTCTTGATTTTGGCTCAGGTCAGGAGCTCACGGTTCATGGGATCAAGCCCCGCATCAGGCTCTGTGCTGACAGTGTGGAGCCTGCTTGGGATTTTCCCCCCACCTCTCTCTCGGCCTCTCCCCTGTTTGTGCTCTTTCTCTCTCCCTCTCTTTCTCTCTCTCAAAACAAGTAAATACCCATTTTTTTAAAAAAAGAATACTTGTTCTTCCAATTTATGAGCATGGAATGACCTTCCATTTCTTTCCCCAGTGTTTTATAGTTCTCAGAGTACGGGCCTTTCACCCCTTTGGTTAAGTTTATTCCCAGGCATTTCATTCTTTTTGGTACAACTGTAAACGGGATTTTTGTCTTAATTTCTCTTCCCGTAACTTTGTTTTCAGTGTATAGAAATGCTACCGTTTCCTTGGCGTCCATTTCGTATCCCGCCATTGAATTCCTTTATTACTCATAGTAGGTTTCTGGCGGAGTCTTCAGGATTTTCTGTGTATAGTACCATGTCATCTGCAAATAGTGATGGTTTAACTTCTTCTTTACCATAATAGATGCCTCTTATTTCTTTTTCTTGTCTGATTGTGGTGGCCGAGACTTCCAGTACTATGTAGAATACCAGGAAAAGCTCTCAGTTTTTCGCCATCGAGGATGCGGTTAGCTGAGGGTTTTCCAGATATGGCCTTTATTAC
Source organism: Paguma larvata (assembly GCA_030068075.1). Taxonomy (NCBI): domain Eukaryota; kingdom Metazoa; phylum Chordata; class Mammalia; order Carnivora; family Viverridae; genus Paguma; species Paguma larvata. The sequence continues at coordinate 116,425,328 of CM057830.1, read as the reverse complement.
GTTGAGATATGTTCCCTCTAACCCCATTTTGTTGAGGGATTTTATCATGAATGGATGTCGAATCTTGCCAAATGCTTGTTCTGTATCTATTGAGACGATCATATGATTTTTATCATACGGATTTTTATCCACACACCGATGTGGTGTGTGACGTTGATTGATTTGCAAATGCCGAACCACCCTTACATCCTGGGAATGAATCCCAGCTGATAGTGGTGAATAACCTTTTTAATGTCTTCTTGTATGCCGTTTGCTAATATTTTGTTGAGGATTTTTGCATCTATGTTCATCAGGGATACGGACCCATAGTTTTCTTTTTTGTGTGGCATCTTCATGTGGTTTTGCTGTCAGGGTCATACTGGCCTCATGAAATGTATTTAGGAGGCTTCCTTCCCTTTCTTTTTTTGGGAACAGTTCGAGTAGACTAGGCATTAATGCTTCTTTAAATGTCTGGTAGACTTCACTTGTGAATCCATCTAGTGCTGGACTTTTATTTTGGAAGAGTTTTTTTTTATTACCAATTCAATTTCATGATTTCTAATCAGTCTGTTTAAATTATGTATTTCTTCCTGGTTCCGTTCTGGAAGATTGTATGTTTCTAGGAATTTATCACGTAGTCTATGTTGTCCATTTTTTGGCATATAATTTTTCACAGTGTTCTCTTATAATCCTTTGTATGTCCGTGGTGTCAATTCGTATTTTGCCTCTCTCATTTCTGGTTTTATTTATTTGGGTTCTTTCCCCCTTTTTTTTTTTTTCTTGAGGAGTCTTGCTAAGGGTTTATCAATTTTGTTTATCTCTTCAAAGAACCAGCTCTTGGTTTCATTGATTTTTTTTCTATTGCTTTTCTAGTCTCCACATCATTTATTTCTGCACTGATCTTTATTATTTTCTTTCTTCTACTCACCTTGGGCTTTGTTTGTTCTTCTTTTCTAGTTGCTTTCAGTGTAAGGTTAGATTTTTTATTTGAGTTTCAGGCAGAGGCAGGGAGAGCTTTCCCATAGCTTCTCAGCCCTTTTAAACCCCAACTTCACTTTCTGTGCCCCAGCACAGTGGGGGCTGGTATGGGCTTTTTGAGAGAGAGAGAGAGACAGAGCACGAGTGGGGGAGGAGCAGAGAGAGAGAGAGAGAGAGAGAGAGAAAGAGAGAGAATCTGAAGCAGGCTCCAGGCTCCTAGCTGTCAGCACAGAGCCTGAGGTGAGGCTCGAACTCATGAGCTGTGAGATCATGACCTGAGCCAAAGTTGGACACTTAACCGAGTAAGACACCTAGGCACCCCAGTGTTGTCTCTTTTGTTTTATTTATTTTATTGTATTTATTTTTCAGAGAGAGGCGGGGGGAGGGGGAGAGAGAGGGGGAGAGAGCATCTTAAGCAGGCTCCACGCTCAGTGCAGAGCCAGATCTGGGACTCCATCTCATGACCCTCAGATCATGACCTGAGTGGAAATCAGGAGTCAGATGCTTAACTGGCTGAACCACCGAGGCGCCCCTCCCCACCCAGTTGCTCTTTTAAACTGTGGCTTTTTCCTTTGCAGAAGGATAGAGGGATCTGTTCTCAGTCGCTCTGTACTCTCCTTCCCAACTGCCGTCCGCAGTGTTGGAGGTGGGGTTCTCTTTGTTACTATGTCTCCATCTCTCTCGCTATTGTCTTGCTCTCTGCCTTTGGTGTTCAGTAGCTGTTCAGTCGGCCCTCGGGTCCGCTTCAGGGGGAATTGTTCTATTAATAGGTGTACTTTGGTGTGTTCCGGGAGGAGGGGAGTTCAGTCTTCCTATGTGGCCATCTTGAACTGCAACCCCTATGCTCAATTTTCACACACATTATTCTCATTTAATCTTTACATCAGAACTATAAAGTAGAGGTGATATTTTCCTCATATTATTAAGATATATTTTCTAATCTTCACAAATGAAAGTTTAAGTATCATTATCCACATCTTACAGCTAATGAAACTGAGTCGTAGAGTGACGAGGTTGCTCGGAGCCACACCGCGAGTAGCGATTGGCAGAGTCCAGCTTCTGACTGAAAGCCGGTCTTCGCCGCAGTGCATTGTTGAAAGAGCCACACATTGACCAGAGGCAAAAGTTACACTTCTGTATGTCCCACATCATACACAAAATTAAAATGCAAATAACGAATTAGGGATATAGCAACCAATGTGGCAAAAGATAATTATCCTTCCTATATAAAGAGCAATGCAAATTGAAAAGAAAAATTCTATGACCCTAATGGAAGCAGAGAAGAGGGGCAAGTATATCAATTCACAAAAGCCTGTGTGTCTGTGTCTGTATGTCTGTGTGTGTGTGTGTCTGTGTGTGCACATAGGTAAGACATGACTGGAGGAAAATTGGCCAAAGTGTTAACAAGTATCTTAGTGGTGAGACTGTTAAACTACTTATTCAAGGCTTTATACTTTTTTGTGTTTTTCACATTATCTACAATGAGTATATATTATATTTATGATCTGAGAAAAATGAAAGCAACTCCTCTTGGCTTCAGATAACCTTGGTCTCATTGCCATCGCTAATCCCGTGTTCCATTACCCCCTGGAAGTTCACATTCTACATCTGATGAGTTTCTGAGACAACATTTACTCATTGGTTTGTTCCTTTGTTCATTCACTCATCCATCTACTATAATATTTATTGAGCACTTACTATGTGTAGCCAGGCAATAAGTAATTAAAATATGCAGATATGGGCTTTGCATGCAAAAAAGCTACATCAGGAGATAAACTTCATGTAGATTGCAGAATTAATTCATCACTCATGGTGCCGAAGATATCCTAATATTACAAATGGTTCCCTGTATCCTGCTTATCCCTCTCAGGTCTATATAGGCTATATCGCATGATCCCAGTTCACTGAATAATCTATCAATGTTTAGTCAGAAAGTGAGGTCTTACGGAACAAAAGCACAAGGCATCTAATACTGTTACTGTCTCTACATTTTTAATTGAAATTTTATTGAGATAATTGCAGATTCACATGCAGAATTTCCACGTACCTTTTGCCCTGTTCCCCCCATAGTAATGGTTTACAAAATTATAGTACGATATTGCAACCAGGATATTGATATCAGTACAGTCCACCCAACTTATTCAAATTTCCACAGTTCTACTTGCACTCATCTGTGTGTGTGTGTGTGTGTGTGTGTGTGTGCATGTTCTGTGCACACGTACATTTAATTCTACATACTTTTGTCACTTTGTGACACCGCCAGTCAAGATACAGAACAGCTCCATCCCCACCAGGATCCCTCGTGTCGTCCATTTATAAGCATGGCCACCTTCCTCCTCCACCCCCCTACGCCCCATCTCTAGCCCCTGCCAGCCACTAATTTGTTCTCCAGGATATACAAATAGGCAAAGGATATGACGAGATATTGCAAGGAAGAGGACATACAAATGATAAATAAACACATCGAAATGTTCAACATCGTTAGCCATCAGAGAAATGCAAATTAAAACCGCAATGAGATGTTACTTCAAACCTATCGGAAGACCTAAAACGAAAACGGTGACACCACCGAATGCCGGCAAGGATACAGAAAAATGGGCTCACTTATCAGTTGACGGTATGAATATATTATGATACAGCCACTCTCGAAAAAAAGATCGGCAGGTTCTTATAAAACTAAATATGCAGTTACCAGAGAGCCCAGCAATGGCACCCTTGGGGATTTATCCCACTTAAGTGAAAATTAAAGTTCACCCCAAAATCTGTACCGAATGTTCATGGCAGCTTTATTTGTCTTAGCCCCGATCTGAAAACAGTCCAAATATCCTTCAGCAGATGAAGGCATAAACAAACCATGAAATACTATTCAGCAGGACTTACATCTTGGATGAATTTCCAAGGCACGATGCTTCGTTGAAAAAGGACAGTCCCCAAAGCTTATATGTTGTGTTATTCCGTTTATATAACAGTTCTGAAATGCAATACGTTGTAATTACTTGGGTGGTTTTTTTTGGCTTGATTCTCCTCAGGCTCTTTGACGAGACCAGGCTTGTAAATAGAGTTTCGACGATTTTGGCACTCTCTAGCATAAGGAGTGTATCATACTCGGTTGCCGAATGCAGCTTGCTGTGATCTACACCCAATATAATTATATCATAGAGTTTCAAGGGGCAGAGAAAATGTTTCCTCACTAGGTAGAACCATCTCCACTCTACAGATGAGGAAACCGGTGTTCAGAGAGGTTAAGTGTTTTGCTCAGGATCACACCGCAAGTTCCTAGGGCAGAATCAGGGTCCGGCCCACGGAGATCCCCTCACTCCGAGCAAGATTTCTCCACTGCTTGACTCTCACACTCCAACTTGGGTGCAGCGCCACTGTTTTCACTGTTTTTCGCCCATGGCCAAAGAGCTTTCCTTATTTCTTGAAGAAACCTCCGTGCTATCAATCAAGAGACCTACCTGCTGGAGAGGCCAAACGAGAAAACATATACATCAGCACAGCCTCGCTCACTGCTTGTGCTTAGTCGGCAGCGGCGATGACGAAGGTGACAATGAAGACGGCGGTGGCTGCTAACACGTATTGGGGGCTTACCATGTGCCAGGCGCTATTGTAACTGCTTTACACGTATAAACTCATTTAAGAGGTGGGTGCATAGGGCTTTTTGATTCGCGGTACTTTTTTAGCCTTTTTTTTTTTCCTGTGTGCCGTGTGGCAGCCGTGTCCTCTGCCGTGTAGGGAAAGCCTTCTCTTGGAAATGAGTCCAGAAATCGTGGGGTTTTAACATGATATTTGCTCCCAATCCTCTGAACTCCCGTTTTCACTATTACCTTTTCACAAGACCGGTGTGTCTTTGAAAGTGAGCGCAAGTTCAATAGTGACCGTTACAGCCGTACTCTTGGATGGCAGATGCCTAGGAACCTGGACGAGGGAAATCCATGAGGTGCTTGTGGCGATTGCTGTTCCTTCTCGGCGGGAGAAGTGTCTGGGTGTGAGGCCGGAGCACAGCCCGGTGCCCGAGGATCTCAGCTCTGCCACTCCACGACCCAGATCCTCAGGTCAGGCACTTCTCACACCTGAGCCTCAGTTGTTCCATCTGTATAACAGGGATAATAACGGCCACCTTACGGGATGGTGGAGGGGACTAGAGATGATGGCTGTCAAGTGTCTGACGCGGTGAAGGCAGCCAGTGAATCACGGCTGGTGTCAGTTTCCCCTCTCTGGCTCCTCAGAAGCCGCCCGCGTACAGCCACTCCTTTGTCTTTTCCTCGGTATAAGACTTCTTACTGGAGAGCACTCCTTAAGCACAACAACCCTGAAAGTCCAGGAGATGATTTTTAAAGAGCTGTGTGACTGCTCAGTGATGGTACTTGAAATACACAACGTTTACTAAGAGGGGAAATTGATGTTGAGGACTTCTTTTTGCTTTAGCGACACCATCTCCTTTTCGTGTTCTTTCGAATCGGGTATTGGCTGCTAGCGTCGTTCCTGGTTTTAAGCCATTCTCGAAGACGCTACAATTCCCTGTATCTGATCTTAAACTCTGCCTTCTCCCACACCTTCCTGAAGGCTTTGCTACTGGTGTTTCTAAGCTCATTTAAATCTTCAGCTTCAGTTGGTCCCTTTCCTCCTCCCCCTGCCTCCTCAAATCCTGGCTTCCTATTAAGCAGATTCGGCCACGTCGCTAAGTCATCTGGCATTTACTGAACACCTATCTGTCGCCGGATACTGTTCTTAGCATGCAGGGACGAACCACAGGGACAAAAGCCCAGCCCTCGTGGAACTTCTAGCGTAGTCAGAAAATCTACCACGTTTCTATTATGAATTTGGCGGAAATTTAAAGCGACTTTTCCATTGCATGTTATTCTGCAAATTGGCACCGATTGAGGGAAACACTCTCATTGACAGGGCGATGCGCAAACCATCCCTGAGTCCCCAGTTTCAGCGGCGGTGCTGCATGCCCTTCAGCTTGCTAACCTGTACTCCGCAGGAGCCAGCACCTTGAGCGCCAAAAGGGAGGAGCCGAGAGCACTCCCTCCCACTCCGAAACCTCCTTTCCAGGAGTCGCTCCTCCCTTGCCTCTCCCATCGCTGCCGGCTGCTTCTTGCTCTGCTCTCTCACTCCTCACCAACGGCTGGCTCACCCCTCGCTCCCATTTGTCCGACCTCATGATTTCAGTCCTTCCGATGCCCCTCCACAGGCTGGTTTGTCCGAGTCTGAAACCTCGGTGACTCTGTAGCTCTTCAGTTTGGGGTGTAGAGGGCTCATTCTTGGAACCTGCTTCCTAGCTCTCAACCCATGACCTTAAATCGTATGAACTGCTCTTGTGGCAGACATACCCCTGGCTCCCTCTTAGGGACCATCCTTGTGGTAATAGCAGTCCTCTCTACGTTCCTCCCAGCTACTGACCTTCTCTCCTTGTTCGGGAATGTTCCCCAGGGAACCCTCTCCTGGCCACATTGGACTACTGCCCCAAATTCAATCCCAGCAGGCTTATATAAGTAGTAACTCTAGTATCGGCAACTCCCTCCCTACATCCTTCTCCAGCCATTGAAATCATGTTCTCTCTTTCTCCCTTTGTCTTTTTCTCAAACCTGTCCCTTCCTTTCCCCTCGAAATTAGGCTTCCTAAATGGATCCACCACATTCACTTGCCTGTCCTGCTCACTCCCTGCATGAATCAGGTTCTCCAGAGACACAGATCAAAGGCCTTTGCAGGTAAGGACACTCCGCGCACGTCTTTCCGGTGCTGTACCTCCAGACTTCAAAGTAGGGATGCGCCCGAGCTCACGAGTTAAGAACTCTAGGCACGCCGAGCTGCGGGGGCAGGGGAGGGGGGCTCCGGACGCGGAGACTGCCCGTATATTTCGATGAGGCTTAATTCCGAAATGATAGCATCTTTTTCAAAATATTGATTCTGCTTGTCGGGACCCAAACATTCAACCCCCTGCTCTGCCACACACTAGCTCTGGGACTTTGGGCAGGTTCATGAATCCTCGCAAAACCTGTAAAAGGAGAGTAACAGCAGGGCCTCCCTCACAGGGTCGTTGTGCGGATGAAGTGAGAACAGGCACGTAACAGCTATCACTGTGCCAAAGCAACACGACTCCCATGCAGACCGTGGAGAAATAACACCTGGATTCGAACTAACTGTTGAAAAACCCAGATAATTAGGACTCGGCGGTTAAGATCCACAACCCTCCCTCCTTATCACCAAGCGCGCTTCTATCCATGCATCTGCCGATGGACATTTCGGTGGTTGCACATCCCGGCTATTGTGAGCAGTACTGCGGCGAACGTGGCAGTGCTCATCTCTCTGCAAGATTTCCGATTCTTTGGGCTAAATACCCAGAGGCGGGATTGCTGGATCATACGGTAATTTTGTTCTAATTTTTGGGGGGAACTTCCACACTGTCTTCGATAGTGGCTGCGCCATTTTGCATTCCCACCAACAGCGTGCCAAGCTTCCAGCTTTTCCAAATCCTAGCCAACAATTACTACCTTGGGCTTTTTGACAATGGAATACTATTCAGCCTTTAAAAACCAGGAGATTCTTAAAAAAATAAAAAATAAATAAAACACAAATGAATAACAACAACAAATGGGGCACCTGGGTGGCTCAGTCGGTTGAGCATCCGACTTCGGCTCAGGTCATGATCTCACAGTCCATGAGTTCGAGCCCCGCGTCGGGCTCTGTGCTGACAGCTCCAAGCCTGGAGCCTGCTTCGGATTCTGTGCCTCCCTGTCTCTCTGCCCCTCCTGTGTTCGCCCTCTGTCTCTCTCTCGAAAATAAATTTAAAAAACTACGACAAATTTAAAAATAATAAAAACCAGGGAATTCTGCAGTACGTGAGAGTGTGGATGAACCTTGAGAACATCATGCCAGGTGAGATGGCCCAGTCATAAAAACGGAAATGCCACACGGCTCCACTTACACAAGGTTCCAAAACTAGTCGGGTTCATAGAATCATAGAAGGTGCAGCACTGGCTGCTAGGGACAGTGGGAAGTTACTAATCAGTGGGTATAGTTTCAGTCAAGCAAAATGAGAAGGTTATAAATTTTAAAAAATAGAATAATAATAAAATTAAATGGAAAAAAAACAAAAATAAATTTTTTTTAAAAAGTTAACTTACTTATTTTTGAGAGAGAGAGAGAGAGCAAGTGGGGGAAGGACAGAGAGAGAGAGAGAGAGAGAGAGAGAGAGAGAGAGAGAATCCCAAGCAGGCTCTGTGCTGTCAGCATGGAGCCCAGTGCAGGGCTCAAACTCACGAACCGCATGACCTGAGCTGAAATCCAGAGATGGCTGCTTAACCGACTGAGCCTCCCGGGCGCCCCCCAAATAAATGACCTTTATCAAAGGTACACCACAGCCTCCCGGGTGTTCTCCCAAATGAACACTTGACAGTGTCTGCCATCTGAGAGAACGGACTTACTGGGATGGCCGTGGGTAGGCCACGGCAGTCCCCGGATCCTGCTGTGAAAGTACCATGGCGCGAGCCCAGGGCCTGGGGGTCCGGCGCACGAAACACATCCCCCGCTGCTCCGGCCCTCATGCTGCCCTCCCTACTCTCTGCCCAGTCGTACTGGCCCGCCGCTCAGTGCCTCCAAAAACTCGTGTTCTCTCTGGCCACTAGGGCCTCTCTCTCACACACAGACACACAGAGAGACAGACGCACACACACACAAATGGGTGGGGGTGGGGGCTGCCATACAATAGGCATTCAGGAAAGATTTCTTTGACGAATAAATGAATGGAGTTCTGATTATGGCGGGATAGGGGGGCCAGAGTCCCCTCTGCAGTGGCTCTGAGCAGGATCCTCAGAGCACAACTGCCGAAGCGCCCGGGCAGAAGTTCCCTAGGATCCTCCCCGTCTCCCAGGCTGTGCTCCTGCAGCGGATTTTTTGTAAAGGGACGAGGAAACAGCCGAGTCCCGATGTTGGGAATCAGCAAAGGAGTCCGTGCATTCTGTGGGTTGCTGCAGGGTCGTTTTCATCTATTTACATTTTGTTTTTTCTTTTTTTAATTTTTTAATGTTTATTTTTGAGAGAGAGAGAGAGAGAGAGCAAGTACACAAGTGGGGGAGGGGCAGAGAGAGGGGGAGACACAGAATCCAGGCTCCGAGCTGTCAGCACAGAGCCCACGCGGGGCTGGAACTCACAAGCTGTGAGGTCATGACCTGAGCCGAAGTCTGCCGCTTAACCGACTGAGCCGCCCAGGCGCCCCTATTTACATTTTCTGAGCCGAGAATGTGGCTGACTGTCACAGGGGCGTGAGGGACGCGCGCTGAGCCCAGGACCCGTCCTCTTTTCAGTTAGATCATTTGCATTTCCTCCAACGCATCGCGAGGAGTTAGAAGCTATTCCAATGAGACGCGCCCGGCTTGGTCCCCTGAACAATATTTGCCCATGGCCATGGCCATGCCCTGTTACTTGCATGACATATCTAATCTGTACCTATTCCAAGATCAAGGAGAAAAGCTACGGACGTGCAGACGATTTTTAAGGGATCAGACTTGAGAGCATAAGATCCGTACCAATTTAACCGGAGCCAAGAGATAATTCTCTCTCTGGACATAGAAAGAAGCAGTGGTGATGAATTGTGCTCTGAAGACACCTAGAGTGAACCGGATCGGTTACTGGGTGGGTGCGGCCTGGTGAGAGGCTGCACGGTGAAAGGGAGGTGTTTTGTGTTTCAGTCTCCAGGACTGATTTAGTAGCTGAAGATCAGAAACTACAAGTGGACGGGCAGAAATCATCTGCAGCTGAACTTTGCACACCTGTGAATGCTAGAAAGGGCGAATCGGATAGTCAGTGCGAGCCAGGGTCTTACGGATAATTAACAAGACAGCTTTCCCCTGAGAATCCCTTGGGACGATCGCCAAAAAAATGTTTGTGGTTTTTTTTTGTTTTTTCTTTTTGTTTTTTTTAGCAATCTTCCTGGCTGCCCTCAAGAGCGTTTTATAAACTGTTTACTATGTATGGGAAATCAGAAGAGTTACGAGCAGGATTAAGAGTACAATGGTTACATACATTAAAAGCAATGATTCCTTCGTTAAAAGGCCTCACTCAGAAATAGGACCTGTCTGTACTGCCATCTAGGGAATCGAGGAATGGCCTGTGTCCCTTAATTCCTAAGTAGAAATTTCGAGGGGCAATGTCCGTCACTGTACCAGATGCAGAAAGTCAGCAACTGACCGAGGTAAATGGTTTGATGATGTGAGTGGAGTTTTGAGATGCGGGAACCCATCAGAACATTCTAGTATTGTTCAGAGAGCTGTGAAAAAAAACCATGTTTCAAAGGAAATCTATAAATTTGTAGAGTTTTCGTCTAGATTTTCTACCGGTACTCACCAGCCACCTGCCCCTCCTCATACACATCACTGCAAGTTCAACTAATACAAATAACGGTACTTCAAGCACCTTGTTTATCCTTAGATAGCATATGTGTATGTCGTATATGTATTTCACCAGAAATATAATAGAATATATAGTTCTATATATTTAACATCTTTATATTATAATGTGAATGGTACGCCTTGAATATTCCCATTACACACTGTGTCTTGAAATACATGCATAGCACTTGCTTATTCATAGACATATAACTCTGCCTTACATAATGCAGAGAAATAGGTAGGCCACCAGAGAAGAGAAATGGAGACGTATGCTTTGGATATGACTGTTTAAGCAGCAAAATGACCTCATTAGTTCTACTCTGCTAAGGTTAACGTTACAATAAACAGTAATTTCTTGTTTTTTAGTTCATTTTAACAGTGGCTCTTTCTTATATTTTTCTGATATACGGCATACATACAGAAAATGAGGACGCCTGGATGGCTCAGTTGGTTAATCATCCGACTCTCGATGTCGGCTCAGGTCATGATCTCACGGTCCGTAAGTTCAAGCCCCCCACATTCTCTCTCCCACTCTCTCTGCCCCTCTCCAGCTCGAGCGCTCTCTCAAAATAAATGAATATTAAAAAAAAAAAAGAAAGAAAGAAAATGAATTAACAAACACCTAAGTAACCTCAACTAAAAATATCCAGATCCCAATTCCAATTCATGGGGGTAGCGGCTCCCCCCACCACCAAGCAATTCTCTAGACACCAGCTGGGCGTCCTACAATTCAACTCAATTCCGACACTACCTACCCAGAGACAGCATCGGATTCCACAGGTTGTGGACTCAGTCCTCCAGGACTACCCCCTACCTTTCAGAAGTCACTTGCAAGTCCACGTTGTTCCCCGAGCTTCAGACCAACCGGCTACGGGAGGTTCCAAAACACCGCTTTCCAACTCAGGATGCCAATCACAAGTCTATGTTGTCACCTGTACTTCTGACCAACTGGCTCTAAATCTGAGGCTCCCAGAACTCCCTCCACAGGTTCAACTAATGGGCCAGAGCAGCTTACAAAACTCAAACGTGTTACCTACTAGATCACTGGTTGATTACAAAACAATACGACTCAGGGGGGCGCCCAGGTGGCTCCTGGTTAAGCTCTGACTTCAGCTCGAGGTTTGAGAGTTCCAGCCCTGCATCGGGCTCCCTGCTGTCAGCACAGAGCCTGGAGCCTGCTTCAGATTCGGTTTCCCCCCACCCCCACCCCCCGCCACTCCCCTGCTCGTGCTTTCTCTCTCTCAAAAATAAACATTTAAAGAAACACTGTAACTCAGGAACAGCCAGATGGAAGACTTGCATCCGGCAAGGTATAAAAAGGGCACGCAGCTTCCATGCCCTCTCCAGCGGCCGCTCTCCAGCACCCCGGTGCGTTCACTGCCCAGAAGCCCTCCAAACTCCATCCTTTTCGGTTTTCATGGAGGCTTCGCTATGTAGGCACAATTGATGAAATCGTTGACGCTGCCAAATACATTCAATCTCTAGCCGCCCCTCCCCCCACCCCAGGTCTGGGGATGGGGCTGAATATTCCAACTCTTAATCACATGCCTGGTTCTCCTGGCAACCAGCGCCCAGCTTTAGGTTACCTAAGGGCTTTCCAAAAGGCGGCTCATTAACATAACAAAAGATACCTTTCTGGCTCTCACCACAGGAAATTACAAAGGATTTAGGAGCTGTGAGCCAGGAACCTCGGACAAAAACTAAAGTATGAGAAATGTATATTTGGTCATTTGAAAGACCAAGTGAAATATGTATTTCTTACAAATCACAAGTTCGCTGTCCGCCCCCTGGCTTTCAAACACAGATCCCTTACAGCAAAACAATCAAGAAGGTCAAAAGATGCTGGCGCATTACGAGAATCTCATTCGGTCATTAATAATTGTCCGGTCCATAATCATATCTTACGAATATGTTTTCCAGGACAAGCCGCTCAGGTTTGCAGGCTTCTGTTCTATCTGGTCAGGTCCCCAAGGCAGGAGTGGTGTCAGCAATACAGGCTTCACCCTTTCATGCATCTGGTAAACCCGAGCCGAGCCAAGAGACAGTATCCTCTCTTGCTCTGAGCCTCTTTTGAGGTGTTAATGAAACATTGGATTTCCCTCATTACATGACCCATTTATTCACTCCCTTACCCTCAGCTACTATTTCCCCTTTGCTTCTTTTATACCCAAACCCTGCCACCTTTAGAAGGGACATTCGGTTTGGCCACTGTGTTGTGCCGGTTAGCAGGCAGCTATATTCGTCCCTTAGTCCGCTTCTATTCAGATAAGGTGAGGCGCCGCAGGTGCGGAAATAGGAGGCTGTATTTGCCACCAGCCACTACAGCTTCGCGCGCTGTCAGCCCCAGTTTTGCCAGAGGGGTAAAGGCGCATCCCGTGCCATCAGACCCCTAGGAATTGTGACACAAAGGTCACAAACAGAGTTTCTTAGCGACCATCCCTGCTTCCAGCCCTTCCTGATCCACTGCACGCGGCGGGGGGGGCGGGGGGGGGGTGATGAGGGAAAGAAGGAACACCAGCTCCTTCCACACCGACCTCTTCCCCAGCTCCGCCGGGACAACAGGGAAATCTCTCCGGCGGGGACCCTCCTGTTAGCGAGCAGACCCTCGTGACGGCGTTTAAGCCAGCCCGCGGTGCCATCATGTCGCGTGTCAGGAAGGGCCGTTCTGTCTGCCAGCGATTACCGCACCAGGTAAGCGAAGCCCGGGCCGGGGTCGGTGTCCATTCCTCTCAAGTCCGTCCCACTCGCCAGCTGTGCTCAGGGTCTTCCCGCCGGGAAATCTGCCGCAGAGCCGCCCGCACTGTCTCTTCCTTGGCAGACAGAACGGCCCTTCCTGACACCTGGTGCCCCGCGGGGCGCGAAATGACTGTGCTAGAGTCCGTCCGTCTCTGCTTATGTCATGAACCCGGGCCGCCGCTTACGCGAGCACACGGGGATGGCCGCTGGTCAATTCCCATCGCCTCCTAAGCCTGGAAGGGAGTCTTCTGAAGGGCATCGACAGGTCGTACTCTAACGTACCCCTCAACCTTCCACAGGGCTGGGCCCCGCGCGCGCACCCCTTCAGTGAGCCAGGTTTCCGTGGCCCTCCTCCGCGAGCGTATGGCCAGACCCCCGGTCCCCGCCCGGAAGGCACTGGACAGCCAAACACAGGGGCTTTTCCCATTGTTCAGTGCGTACATCGCTGCTGGGAAAACGGCCTGCGGCTCAGCCCACCGGGCGGATCCGTGTTCACCTTCCACCGCAGGGGTGGCCCCCCGAACAGTGTTGTCCGTTCACCCCCGAACTGCCAGCCACAAACCCAGCAGCTCTTTGCCTGTCGAGAGCTGTTAAGAGGGCGCTGTCCAAGTGGTTCTAGAATCTGGCACTTCCTCCTGCGGTTCCTGAGTCAGCCCCGAGGGAAAAGAGGCTCCCGCTAGTGAGCATCCTCAGCGCCTTCCCCCAGGCAGCACAATCCTGCCTCCGACACTGTCCACTTCATTAGGAGCCCTTCCGGGCACTGCCGCGCCCCGACTACAGCGTTCCTCTAACATCACCCCAGGCCTTGTGGGTATTTCAGGTTTTAGATCATTTTATGTTCTTCAGTCATCGGGGCAGCCTCAATTAATAATGCCCAACAACAAGGCAGAGAATGCCACTCAGATGGAAACTCTCTACTCCAAAGTCCCATAGTTGTCACCGGGAGGGGCTCACAGGTTGTTCGCCCTAAGCCCAAGTCTACGTGCCCCATAAGGCTATCGCACAGAGGGTCTGTTCCTACCGACACCCCAGCTTCTGTTCCGCACCGTGTGGGCTCAGGCAACCGGATTCCCATTTAGCATGTCCAATTAACAGTGCTAAAGGGTGGGTTTCCAGTGCCTTCTGTGTTACAGTATCAGGGAGGGGAGGTGTTCCCCGGTCAGATACAATGGCCATCCCCATAATACAATCAGAGAAGAGAGACACAAACACTTCACATAAAGCCTGTTCAAACATTCCAATTGTTCTACAAACATTTACCTTAATTCCATCAATCCTTGCATTCCTCACTGCAACATCCATTAGAACGTCATCACAGCCAGACAAAATCTCCATTCCCATAGAATCCTCAGGTAAAATCGACACAACTTCTGTACATAACACCTCCTTAAACATTCCAGCTTTTATAATCCTGTCAACGCTTCTGTGCTAGAGCCCCTCCCTAAGGAATGGGGTGAAAACCTCAAGACAAGGGAAGACGACCTGGCTATGTGCCCGTATGTGACATTCCTCATGACTCTGTAACATAGACAACCCCCCCATTCAGGCTGTACGTCACCATATACGGGGGACAGCAGAGCAAAAATTGTACAAAAGGCACCCCTCCCCTCCGCGGTGTTCAGGACTCAGCCTTTTCGGGTCTTAGCCCTTTGAGCCCGTGCTGGCACGAGTAAAGCTTCTTTCTGGAAAGAAAAACCTCGGTGCCCTGACTCTCTGTGTGTGACGCTCCATTTCAGGGGACTCACCCAGGAGGCAGAGATGCTGCTTCACCTCCCTTGTCACCTGCCTATGAACCTCAGGGCACCTCGCCTGGCGCCAGCACGCCACTTGATCCATAGGACACTAGTCCCTCCCCGTGTTTCAGGGCAAGGACCCCGGAAGCACAGTAGAACCCGGTGAGACCCAGGAACCAGCTCAGGGAAAGCCACCCATCAGACTGGTAAAAACCCGGGTTCATTTTGGTAGACCTGCCCCTAAGAGGCAGAAGGGGAGCCCGATCACCTCCCAGAGTTGCTGGAGTAGTTCCATCAGGAATGAAATCACAACCCCAAGGCGCCGGGTGCTGGGCGGCGGGTTGGAGTCGCTGTGTGACTGTGTGTGAATGAGACGGACAGCTGAAAGTTTCCGACCTGACCCAGGGGCCAAAGCGAATGTCGAGTCCCGATCCACAGTTCTGTGGTGACCTCATATGGCTTATGGTGGTGTCAGACTTCCTTAGGAGTCTGATCCGGGTCGCGGCTTGATACTGAACCCGACAATGCTAAGAGGCACCTGAAATATCTCCGAGAGGAGAGCGGCCAGAAATAGACGAAGCGAGTGTGCACCCTCCCCAAGTTCGTCCATCCTTCCCCCTTTCCCCTCTCTTGTGCATGAAAGTTGTCTGTTAGGGGGAGGAAATAGGTAGAGGGTAGAGTAAACCAGCTCTCCTCGAATGTATGCTGAGGAATTTCAAAAAGGGATATTGGGGAGACTACGGTGTGAAATTAACTCCTGGAAAGCTCCAGACATTCTGTGAAATTGAGTGGCCATCCAAGGAGCTGGCCCTCCGAGGGCTCCCATGATAAGGAGCTAGTTGGTGGAGTGTTCAGGACCGTTGTGGGGGATCCAGGCCACCCCGACCAATTTCCTTGCATCGACTGTTGTCAAGACCTGGTCCCATCTTGGCCGCCTTGGCTAAAAGTCTGTATGGAAGAGAACTGTAGAGATATGATGGCTCGTGTCACGGCTTCCTCCCAATGCCGGCCCCAAACTGAAAAATGCATACTGTCAGGAGAGCCTGAGGGGACCCCACCACCATATGCCCCCCTGTATCCCTCACTGCCCCCTGTGCCTCCATCCACCCCAGCTGCTGAAACCCCATCAGAGTCTGCTGCTCGTCCTCAGGGCTCACCACCTCCAGCGCCACCAGTCTCTCCGGATACGACCCGCTTGCCCTGACCACCGGTCCTGACCTCATACACCCCTCCCGGAAGGCACCTAGAATAAAGACAACAGAGACCGTCCCTCCTTGAAGCAACACCGTGGACCCCTCCAGATGCCACTGAGGCAAACTAGGGACCCATCTATTATGATCAGGAAGGCCAGAACCAAGGAGGTCAGCTTGTTTTTGTCTACCAACCTTTTACCACTACGGACCTCATAAACCTGCCTGGACAGACAGCCACCCACTCCTCCTGACCCTCTTCGACATGGAGGAATTACCCACACGGCCCTAAAATGGTTAGAGGAGAATGCCCCGGCGGGGACGCTGGCTGCCCACTTCCGCTCAGGCTCACTGCCCTGAGGAGGACCCCAAATGGGACCCGAATGACTCAACTGTAGATTGAGGGCTCACAAGGACTGAATGGTATCAAGAAGCCCTTCTAAATGGCGTGAGGTAAGTGGGGGAAAGGCCACAAATATGAGTAAAACGTCAGAAGTGCTCCAGGGACCCGAGGAGAGCCCAAGCCAGTTCTGTAAGAGACTATGTGAGGGTTAGGGTTAGGGTTAGGGTTAGGGTTAGGGTTTGGTCTCTCTCTACACCCTTTTTGGTCAATGCGACTTTCGTAGGTCAGGTCCGAGAGGACATCCGGAGCCAGCTGCCAAAGCTAGAGGGTTTCACCAGCATGAATGCCGGTCGCTTGCTGGAAGAAGCAACTAAGGTGTTTGTCAACCACGAGCAGGCGGCACAGAGGGAAGAAGCGGAAAAAGGCAGACTTGTTAGCTGCCGCCTTGGTGGAGTGACCGGAATGCTCCTGGAAAGGTGCCCCGCAGGGAAAGGGTCGACGCCAGAAAGGGGAACGACAGGGAGGATCATCTTGCCCGAGACCAAAGTTAGGACGGAACCGGTGTGCTCACTCTCATCAGGAGGGCCACTGGGAAAAGGAGTGCCCCTGCGGCCGGGTAACTCTCGGCAGGGCTCCAAGCAAAAGGAAAGAGGCCATGTGGTCCAGGGCTGGTAGCGACCAGCATCATGGCCTTATGGAGCCCCGATGATGATTTGTGGGGCTAACCGCCATGCAGGGGTATGAGGGAGACTAGGACAGACGAGGCTCTATTTCATTAGGCCCCCCAAGAGCCTGTGGTCCAAATGGATGTGGGGGGCTGGCCTGTCGACTTTATGAGAGATACTGGGGTGGAACACTCGGTGGTGACCCAACCCGTGGACTCCCTCTCACAGAGACAAGCCACCATTCTGGAAGGCCATGGGCAATTGGACACACTGTCCCTTCCTGCTGCTTAGTGACGCAGTTTAGGTGGCCATGAAGTCATCCATGAATTCCTGTACCCCCCAACTGCCCCGTGGCTTTAATGGGCTGGGACCTGTTGGGAAAGCTGCAGGCCCATAGAACTTTCAACTCCCACAGACAAGCTGCTCTGATCCTACAAAAGCCGGAAGCAAAGATTATGACCCTCACGATTCCCCAAGGAGAAGAATGGCACCTCTACAGTCTCATGGAGGAGCCACAGCAGGGACCTGAGCTGCCCTGCAGAGTACTGGGGGTGTGGGCTGAGCACAACCCACCAGGACTGGCCCAGAACATACCTCTAGTAATTGTAGAACTAATGCCAGAGGCAGGGCCCATCCACCAAAAACAATATTTCATCCCTTATAAGGCACAGATGGGGGATACAGAAGCACCTGGAAAGACTTCTAACATACGGGATCCTCCAACCCTTGGCCATCTTAGAGCACACCTCTCCTACCAGTCTAGAAACCGGGCACCCATAACTATCAGCTAGTCCAAGACCTGTCCGCTGTAAACCAGGCTGCTGTCACCCTGCACCCACTTGTCCCAAACCCATACACTCTCTTGAGTCTTATCCCCACCGAACCTGCCTTCTTCCCATGCCTAGAGCTCAAGGATGCTTTCTTCTGCACCTGCCTGGTCCCCCCAGGGTCAACCAGTCTTTGCCTTCCAGTGGAAGAATCCTGGAAATGGTGACAACGACCAGTTGACTTGGACCAGATTGCCTCGGGGGTTCAAAAATTCCCCAACTTTTTTTCGCACTGCGTTAGCCTCAGACCTAAGAGACTTCCTAGCAGGTCAACATGGCTGTGTCTTGCTTCAGTACACAGATGACTTACTGCTGGCTGGAAGGTCTCGGGAGGATTGCATGGAAGGAACTCGGCAGCTCCTTACCCTTCTATGGGAAACCGGCTATAAGGTCTCAAGGGAAAAGGCCCAAATCTGTCAAAGGAAAGTCAAGCACCTTGGTTTTCACCTCTCCCAGGGGCAGCGCCAACTCAGCCCAGAGAGAAAACAGGCCATTTGTTTGATCCCTGTCCGGTTGACCCGACGTCAGGTTCGGGAGTTTCTCTGGGCTGCAGGTTTCTGTAGAATCTGGATAGGTAACTTCTCCATCTTGGCAAAACCGTTTTATGAGGCCACAAAGGGAGGAGAGTGGGAACCTCTGTTATGGGAGCAAGTACAGCAAAGGGCCTTTGAAGAGATCAAACAGTCCCTCACCAACATGGCTGGCCTGGGGCTCCCAGACATGTTCGAGCCCTTCTTGTACATTCTTGAACGCACTGGCATCGCAGTGGGAGCCCTAGCCCAGATGGGTCATGGCATCGCCTGGTGGCATATCTCTCCACAGCTTGACTCTGTTGCCCAAGGCTGGCCGCCCCACCTACGGGCACTTGCAGCCACAGCCCTCTTGGTGTCTGAGGCTGACAAGTTAACTATGGGACAGGAATTGGCAGTCTGCACAGACCTTCACGCCTTTAACCAGGAGATGCTGTATGGGTGAAGCCGGCATCTCGAAACCTGGAGTGCATTCCTGATCCGTCAACGCTGTGCAGCTGATATGGAAGAAGCAATCTACAACTCCAGAGGCTCCGGGAGACGGCAGCCCTGCTTAGTTACTCTGGAAGCTGACTCATCTTTGCACAGCAGAAGCTTGAGGAATCGACGGTCTGGTGGAACAAGTAGACTGCCCTTATTTTCTATATCTGTTTCCTTACTGCGATGCATCACCACCCCTTGTGTCTCGCTGTTATTGTGATTCTTGCTCTACTCTTTACCATAGGATTGGCCAAGGCCACCCTGGCCGGCTGGGAGTGTGGCGAGAGGTCTCCGTCAGCACTCACCTTCCCTTTGTGGATAGGATACCTTGACTGTCTAATCTGGACCCCTTCTGTAGACCTAGGTTCCTCATCATGTGACCCATGTATTCACATAACCAGGTCAGGCCAGAGAGTCACTTGGACCTTACAATACCATACCCACTTCTCATGCCAGAGAAAGACCCTGAGGACCTGCGGACACAAGAAGACCACCTATTCTATCTGCCAACGGGAGACTCAAGACACTTGCTTTGACCCACAATACTCCCCCAGCGACGATTGGTTAGAAGTCTGATCCTACCAAGAGCGAGGAGTCTTGGTCAGTCGGACACAAATTACTAACCCCAAACAACCGGTGTCAGTGCTGTTTGACGTATGTGCTCTTATAGGTATTGGCCCAGAGGCATCTGTCATATGAAAAAAATGGGCACTTGTCATAGAAGGCCCAAGGGTTCTTCATATACCATGTGGAGGCTTAGACTGGGAACAGGAATACCAACTCAATGACAAATACCTGTGTGAGGAAAATGGTTTATGTGCCTATACACCTGAGTTTTTATGCCCCAGCTGGGGTTGTGTTTCATGGGCTACTTGGAAAAAAGAAAGCACAACAGCACTCCTTCAGAAGGGAGCTGCTACATCAGGTTGTCGATCGAAGGCCTGTTAACCCTGTTAATTTTACCATCATTAACTCAGGAGATTCCAACTGGCAATGGAGTACCTGAATTGGCATCTGGATTCATGGGCGAGGCAGAGACCGAGGGACTGTGCTATATTTCTAAGAGAGTCACAACCGCCCATGCAACCATGTCCCGTCAAACCTTCCACTCCTCTATGAAGAAATAAGAAGTAGCCCCCCTCCCCCGTTTCAGTCACAGTAAGGAACTTGTTTCTAGCCCTAGCAGAGACTATAGCCCAGACTCTGAAGATCTCTTCTTGCTATGTGTGAGGCGAAACCAACATGGGGGAACAATGGCCATGGGAGGCCAGAGAATTAGATCTCCGTGAACCTTATAATGGAATAGAACACCCCAGTCCTGCTATCAGGGTTTGGCTCCTCAGCACTTCAATTATTGGGAAAAGCTGCCTTGCCCAGTGGGGAAGAAAGTTCACCATCTCTGTTGGAAGCTTAGTGTGCCTAGGCCAAAGATATTATAACTCAACCACCCAGGAAACCCAATTGTGAGGTTCCCCAGATCACCCTGAGCCAGATCCCCACCCCTTGTCTACCTTCTCTCCTCTCTGAGAGTCCTGGGACAAAGTCGAGGCAGTCATTGAATGGCAGGCCCCAGGTGGACTGTACTGGATATACTGGACAGCCTATACGGTACTTCCCCCAGGCTGGTCAGGGTCATGTGTGCTGGGAACTATCTGTCCATCTTCCTTCCTGCTCCCACTTGCCAGGGGGGAACATTTGGGAGTCCAAGGTTATGGGGACAGGGAGACTCAAAGGAAACAACTGCCTTACAAATTGGCAATTGGAAAGATGATGAATGGCCTCCTGAGCATATAATCCAATATTATGGTCCTGCCACCTGGGCAGAGGACGGGTCCTGGGGCTACCGCACTCTCATTTACATGCTAAACTGCACAATCAGACTGCAAGCAGATGTAGAAATTATAACCAATAAAACTGCCAGAGCTCTTCACTTACCAGCCAAGCAGCAAACCAAAATGCACAATGCCATCTATGAAAATTGCTGGGCCTTAGATTACTTGCTTGCTCCTGAGGGAGGAGTTTGTGGAAAGTTTAACCTGAGCAACTGCTGCCTACAGATAGATGATGAAGGAAAAGTCACAGAGGAGATCACGCGTGGAATGAGAAAGGTTGCTAGTGTCCCATTCCAGACCTGGAAAGGTTGGGACCCCGGGGAGTTATTTGGAGGATGGTTTTCAACTCTCTGGGGATTCAAAACCCTCATGGGAATTATCCTCCTAATTTGGGGAGGGTGCTTAATCTGACCTTGCCTAGCTCCCCTGATTATATGGTCTGTCTCCAGCCTCATTGAGCCAATGGTCAAAAGAAAAACGGCCACACATCTGCTGATGTTATGGAAATATAAACCTCTAAACCAAGATGATGCTCTTTGACCCAAAATAGGGGGTCCGAGCATCAAAGGGGCGAATGTGGTAGAGCCCCTCCCTATGAAATGTGGTTAAAACCTCAAGAGAAGGGAGGGCAGCCTGGCTATGTTCACACATAACATTCCTCACGACTCTGTAACAGAGACCACCCAATCATACGACTGTATGTGTGTCTGTATGTTACCATTTATGGGAGACAAAGAAGTAGAAATTGTATAAAAGGCTGCACCTCGCTGCACTTGGGGCTCAGCCTTTTGGGGTCTCAGCCCACTGGGCCCGTGCCAGCACAAATAAAACCGCTTCCTAGAGAGAAAAGCCTCGGTGTATCAACTCTCTGTGCATAGTCTATGAAAAGACTATCTGTGTATCTAAGTGTGACTCACCGCTACACTTCCACCTTAACATTCTCTCAGGGTCCTGGTACCCCAGGTCAGGGCTTCACCGATGAGATTTGGTGTCCTACTTTGTAGGCCTTCTGCTACCAAAGAGTGCTGGAAACTTCTCTACACTCTGACCATTATTTTACCCACTCCTGTGCAAAAGGCTTGGGGTCCTCAGTGAGGAGTCTAGCCAAGAGACCCTTGCCTTTTTTCAATCTTTTTTTTTCTATAAGTAATGTCTACACCCAACATGGGACTTGAATTCATGACCCCAAGATTGAGTCACATGCTCTAACAATGGACCCAGCCAGGTGTCCCAACTTTTTTCAGCCTTTGTCTTGAATAATTGGCCTAACCGCTGCCCCAAGCATTGGCTGGTCAAGTTTTTCATTTTCATTTTTGTCTTTCAGCTTAAATTTCTCCAAACAAGGGTAAATAGAGCACGCTTGTTTGGGGACTTTTACCATCGGGAGACCTGCAGTGGGGATCTTTGACCCTCCCAACCCCATCGATGTCCATTTTATTCATCACAGTTCTTAAACAACCACCTAAAAATGGCCACCTTGCTGGGGTGAGGCCTGTGACTCTCCCCTTTCTGTTTCCTTTTTGTTTTATCCCTTTATTTATTTTTTTTTAAATTTTTTTTTAATGTTTATTTATTTTTGAGACAGAGAGAGACAGAGCATGAGTGGGGGAGGGGCAGAGAGAGAGGGAAACACAGAATCTGAAGCAGGCTCCAGGCTCTGAGCTGTCAGCACAGAGCCCGACGCGGGGCTCGAACTCACAGACTGCGAGATCATGACCTGAGCCGAAGTCGGACACTCAACCGACTGAGCCACCCAGGCGCCCCTATCCCTTTATTTTTGAATATTTGCTTTATTTACCTTATTTATTCTTTTATTGAATTATAATTGACATACAATATATATTAGTTTCAGGTGTACAAGATAGTGATTTAGTATTTTTATACGTTGTAAAGTGATCAGTACAATGGGCCTAGTTACCATCTGTCACCACACAAAGTTATGACAATATTACTGACTATATTCCTTATGTTGTGTATTACATTCCCATTACCGGCTTATTTTATGCTGGAAGTTTGCACCTCCTAATCTCCTTCACCAATTTAACCGGGCCCCCACCCTCTCCCCTTATTTGTTTTTTCCTCTTATTTCTTAACAATCTTTCTTTTGTAGTTTCAAGTTTTTATTTAAATCCCAGTTAGTGAACATACGATGTAATATTGGTTTCAGGAGTGGAGCTGAGTGATTCATCACTTACACACAGTACCCAGCGCTCCTCCCAACGAGTGCCCTCCTTAATCCCTATCACCCGTCCAGCCCACCCCTCTGCCCACCCTCCTCCAGCGACCCTCAGGTTGCTCTCTTTGGGTAAGAGTCTGTTTTCTGGTTTGCCTCTTTTGCCCCCTGTGTTCATCTGTTTTGTTTTTTAAATCCCACATATGGTGAAATCATATGGTATTTGTCTTTCTCTGACTAACTTATTTCACTTAGCATAATACTCTCTAGCTCCACCCATGTCGTCACAAATAGCAAGATTTCATTCTTTTTCCTGGCTAAATAATATTCCATTTAGTGTGTGTGTGTGTGTGTGTGTGTGTGTGTGTGTGTGTGTGCGTGTGCGTGTGTGTGAGAGAGAGAGAGAGAGCTGATGGACATTTTGGGCTTTTTCCATAGTTTAGCTGCTGTTGATAATCCTGCGATAAACACCAGGGAACAGGTATCCTTTCAAATCAGGATTTTTTTATCCTTTGGGTAAATACCTAGTAGTACAATTGCTTAAAAAGTTTCCACCTTGGTGAGCAGAATCCCTTGACTCTCCCCTGACCTTTCCCATTCTCTTGTTAATTAAGCTAATGATTTTATTAGCATATGTAAGACCCATGAGGGAAAGCTGAGACAGCAGATTTAATAAGGCTTCCAGGTATGTTTTTTGGCTTTATAGCAATAAGGTTAAAAGGGTGGCCATGTGAAAGGGACCCTGTTAACCACAGCATTTACCATGACCTGGAAAATTCAGAAGGCGAATATCCCGGTTATCATAAAGCCAGCCTCACGTGGTTTGCATAGGAAACATATCAGCTGCTTCGTCTGGAGAATTCCACTTGGTATGCACAGGGGTGATAGAAAGTCCCCCTTTTCAGGGTAAACAGATCTTACAGTGGCTTTAATCCAGTCCACCAGGCTGTCTGTTCCCTCAGGAATAACCTGCTTTGTGTCAGGATCATGTATGTGTCAAAAAACAAACCACATACTGAATAAAAGCAGAACGATCCTTATTGCAAGGCTTTCAACCTGCAAAGCCCGGACACCCCAGGCTATGGGAACAATGGGTTCCAGGCTGCTCACAGACTACGGGATTTTTATGCAGTCAACGCAGAAGATATTCGGCTTTTTCATCTGATTGGTTACTTAGTGGTCTTCTTCCCTATCTGGATAGGGATAGCTGAGTCAGGCGAACAAGGAAGGCCAGAGATGGTGTGAACAGACATGGCATTGGGATTAGCTGGTGTCCTCTGCTGATTTCTTCTCTGCTGAGAAGAGTTGTAAATTCCTGTAGGGTTCTGTTTCCTTTATGCACCTGTGTCGACCATCTCCATTTTGTCCTTGACGTAAGTGACTCCATTTTGGTTGGTTCTGTAATACTCCAACTCTGTGATTGTTCCACAGTCAACCATGGGTCCTGTATCAACCCAAACACGCTCTTCTACTCTGCAGGATCAAAAACCAAAGATACAGCTTCTAAATTAGTTACTCTCATAATCCAAGTTAGTAGGGGTTCCTCAAGTAGCTGATGATATCAGTCCATGAAATGAAACAACTCCTTCACACAATACCCCCTGGTTTCAATAGTTTCTTGACTTTGTCTTTCCTCTACGTTGACTATTTTCTTGATGACCAGCAGTTTTAGAGGTGCTTTCTGTTGTCCCTGCATAATTTCTTCCCTTTCTAGGCAACTTCAAGGCTAGTGGTCACAACTCAGACTACCCAAATCTAATCCTCTTTAGCATCAAGGCTGAGCCCACCACTTTCTTGTATTCTTAGTTTAGCTATTACAGATAACAATAACCAAGGGATTGGAGAGTTTGCCCTTTTCTTATTAGTTTGCATTTCCTCATGCATCCAGTGAACTAATTCCCAGAAATTGGATCTATCTCTAAAGTCCATTGGTAACTTTTACCTTTAGTGACTGATGGCAGCACAGTTGCTGCTCCATACCATGGGTGACCACATGGCCACCCAGGAATCAGAGGTTCTTCATCCCCCACCCTTTCATCCTCTCTCTTCCCAAATCACATTTTCGTGAGCCAGAGCCATTCTAACGAATCCCATTTCTGACACAAACTAAAATTGTCCAGATCTCAAGTACCATTCATGAAAAGGAGAGATTCCCCCCGCACCACCAAGCAATTCTCCAAACACCAGCCAGGTATCCTACGATTCAACTCAATTCTGACACTATCTACTCAGAGACAGCATCAGACTCCACGGGTCAAGGGCTCGTCTTCCAAAACTACCTCTCCTGCCACTTAAGATGCCGGCCACAAGCCCGAATTATCACCTATGCTTCTGATCAACCAGCTACAGATTGAAGATTCCCAGGACCCCCTCCTCAGATTAGATTCGTTTGCTAAAGTGGCTCACAGAACACAGAAGCATTTTGCTTACCAGATCACAGGTCAATTATAAAAAGATATAACTCAGGAACAGCGAGACAGAAGAGATGCATAAGGCAAGGTGTGGGGAGATGGCCTGGAGTGATCACGCCCTCCCTACAGTGCTACTCCCCCAGCAACTCCACGTGTTCACCAACGGGGCAGCTCTCCCAGCCCAGTCCTTTCGAGTTTTTATGGAGGCTCCTTGATTGAATCACTGACCATTGTCGACTAAACTCAATCTCTAGCCCCTCTCCCCTCCCTGGAGGTCAGGGGGCAGGGCTGAAAGTTCCAACCCTCTAATCGCAGGTTGGTTCTCCCGTCAATCAGCCCCCACACTTGGGTTACCTAAAAGCTTTCCTTAAGTCACCTCACTAACATAACACAAGATACCTTTATGGTTCTTCCCATAGGATATTCCAAGGGTTTTAGGACCTGCGAGCCAGGAATCACGGACACAAACTAAATACATATGATAAATATATTTTGGTCATCTGAATGACCAAATATGTATTTCTTATAAGTCACAGTTTCGCATCAACCAAATTAAGAAAAGATTATTGCCCGTTACACAGAAGCCCATCTGTATCCTCTCCAGATCACCATACCCCCTTGAAAGATGTCATTGTCCTAAATCGTGTAAGAACTTTCCTTGCTTTTCTTTATGGTTTAACCTTCTATGTATGCAGTTCCAAATTTTTCAGTATACTTTTCCATGGTTTCCAATTTTCTATAACTGAAATCTCTGTATGTTTCTTTGTGGGCTTGCTTTTTTTCACTCAGCATAATAGCTGTACGATGCACCTATGTTGTGCTTGGCTGCAGTTGTATATTATTGTATATACATTTTGTTGTATTGTTGTATATTATTGTCATATACAATTGTCGTATTTTATTCTACAATTTACTTATACATTCTACTGACGGTCATTCAGTTTGTTTCCAGTGTTTGGCATCTTTAAGAATTATATTATCATGATTACAAGCGTGTGTTGATTTAGGGAACATACATAGCAGTAGACTTCCTGAGTCAGTGTTATACTTCATTTTCTACTTCATTAGAAAACATCACATTACTTTCCAAAGTATTCGTATCAGCTTTTACTCTCACTTAAGTGAGGTCTCACTTTGTTTGGTTTGACTTCAGGACTTGTCAGCCTAGCACATGCTCCTGGACTTCTCAGATCTCCAGGAACATATAAGAGCCATCAAAGCTCCCCATCGACATGCAGTTCCCAGGTCTTCTGTTTATATTTTCGTTATTTGCCCCGACTGGTATCAGAGCCTCCTGTAGCTGTGACGTGAAACAATCACTACCGACCGCTTTCAACAAATGTCCTGGAGTTAGGGCTTTTCCTGAAGAGTGAGCTCTGAGTCTGGTCAAATAATGACAAGTCCCGTGAATAGGTCTCTTCTAGGGACCTTCCAGACAGGTCCCAATAGTGACAATTTTTCAGGAGATGGGATTTTTTGAGGAGTTACAAAACTAGTGTGCACCTCCAAGGCTGTGGTTTTTCACAGCTTCCGACGGTTGCGAGGCTACTGGTTTTCAAAGCTATCGCGGAACTGTGGAGAGGTAGATGAGACTAGAACTTTAAAAGCCACAAACCCGGGGTTCCTGGGCGGCTCAGTTGGTTGGGCGACCAACTCTTAATTTCCACTCAGGTCATGATCTCCCAGTTCATGTGCTCAAGCCCCGAGTAGCTCTGTCAGTGCAGAGCCTGCTCGGGATTCTCTATCTTCCTCTCTCTCTGCCCCTCCCATGCTCGTTCTCTCAATCTCTCTCTCAAAATAAATAAATTAACATTTTTTTAAAAGTCACAACCATAGGGGCGCCTGGGGGTAGTCCTGATTGCAGCCCAGGTCCTGATCTTGCAGTTCGTGAGATCGACCCCTTGTCAGACTCTGTGCTGGTGGTGGGGAGCCTGCTTGGGATTCTCTCTCTCTCCCTCTCTCTCTCTGCCCCTCCCCTGCTCATGCTTTCTCTTTCTCAAAATAAATAAATAAAAATAAAAATAAAATAAATAAAAATAAATAAAAAGAACTCTGCTGTTCTTATTTAGATCTAGCAGTTTTTCTTGAATAAACACTCCTAAAATGGTTATAATCCTCTGGCTAATCTTCAGAGCTCTAAAAGAAATGACTTTGATCTTTTTTTGCCAGAATTTTCATTGCTTTTATGGAGAGGCAAGACTTATGGAGGTACTTGGTCTGTCATTTGAGACATCTCTACTATTACCATAGGACTCTAATCAATACCTTTTTTCAGATTAAAGTTTTTTCTTGTATTCCTAGTTTGCTAAGAGTTTTTATCATGAAGGATGTTGCATTTCATCACAATTTATCTACATCTATTGAGATGATCATATGATTTTTCTCCTTTAAGTTGTCGATGTGGTAAATTATGTCGTTTGGCTTCTGATGGTAATCTGGCCTTCCTGATTTTTCGTCATGATGATTTATCCTATCTTTTATTGCTGAATTCTACTTGCTAATATTTGCTTAGGGTTTCTGCATCTGTTACAACGAAGGAGATTGTCTTCCCGTCTCCCTTATGCTAGCCTCACGAAGCAGGTCAGGGAATGTTCACTCGTTTTCTGTTTTCTGGAAGCTTTTGTGCAAAGCTGGAATTTGGTCTTGCTTGAAAATTTGGTAGAACTTGCCAGCGAAGCCATCTGGGCCTGGAGTTTTCTTTGTGGGAAGGCTCCTGATTAGTGATTCAATTTCTTGGTTTCTAACTCTTGTCAAATGAGTTTTGGTACGTTTATATTTTCTAGGAATTCATCCATTTTATCTACAATTTGTAGCTTATTGACATACAGTTTTTCATAATCATTTCTTATTATTGCTTCAATATTTGAGGCATCTTTAGTGACCTCTTTTTCGTTTCCGATCATGGATATTTTCCTGGGCAGCTAGAAAAAATATATGACTTATGTGTATTAAAAATCTTTTATTCTGATAACTGAATTTTTTATAAATATGACTTACTTTTAAAATTCCTTATACAGGGGCACCTGGGTGGCTCAGCCGGTTAAGCATCTGACTTCGGCTCAGGTCATGGTCCTGCAGTTCATGGGTTCGAGCCTCGCATCAGGCTTTGTGCTCAGAGCCTAGAGCCTGCTTCAGATTCAGTGTTTCCCTGTCTCTCTGACCCTCTCCTGCTCATACTCTGTCTCTCTCTCTCTGAAAAATAAACATTAAAAATTATTTAAATAAATAAATAAATAAATAAATAAATAAAAATTAAATTCCTGATGCTTGTTCATCTTCTAAAGGTAACTGTTTCTGGAGTTGCCGGAACTCAGTGCTTCTTCCCAAATAAGATATCACGTGGAAAATTCTAATTATCACTGGTGTTACAAGATTTCTTGGAAAAAATGGTTTTGAATTCATACTTTGCCAATAATTATTTTTTTAATTTTTTTAATGTTTATTTCTTTTTGACAGACATAGAGACAGAGTGTGAGCAGGGGAGGGGCAGAGAGGGAGGGAGACACGGAATCTGAAGCAGGCTCCAGGCTCTGAGCCGTCAGCACAGAGCCCCACGCGGGGCTCAAACTCACAGACCGTGAGATCATGACCTGAGCTGAAGCCGGCCGCCTAACCGACTGAGCCCCCCAGGCACCCCGCCAATAATTATTTTTCACGCGATGGCCGCAGTCTTCTTTGTAACGTTCCATTCCCCTCTACAAGCCCTATATTCCAGCTGGGTTTCTCTGGTACCGTCCTGTAAACACACCACACTCTCTCTAGTCTTTGCTCCTGCTCTGTCCTCTGCCCGTATGGCTTTTCCTCGCCCCTCTCCACCTGTCACAGTCCTAACCATTCTCACATAGGCAGCTATTCCTCCGAAGGTGAGAGAATTTCGCTCTCTTCCTACAACCCCTTTACCCTTCCCCAAAGGAACAGCTGATGTAGCATTCTCTCTGACACGATTTCAGGGCGGCACAGCTACGCAGGGAGGCAGAACGAGAGGGTCAGAATGAACACAAGGAGCATGGCGATTTGGGAGATGTGCCCAGTCTATAATAGAAATAGAAAAATTCCGACCTCCCGAGTTTTCGTTCCTGCGTGTTCTGCTGTGGGTAGCTCAAGGCAATCTCCCCTTGGGAGAGCCCTGTCTCTCTGTGACACCGACATGAGGATGTGAAGGTGCCAGTTATCTGTTTCTCATCCTACCTGAACATCTTGCTCTTTCGGAAAGTTTCGATGCACAAGCAATATCAACATCTGTTGCAAGGATCTCTGCTGGAATTGCAGCTTCACGCGGCCAAATTGCCCACGCTTCCATCAAGGAAACGGCTATTTGTTTTATGCAGCCATCTGGGCTCTAACTAGGAGGTTTTGTCATTTGTGGTCTTCTTTTCTGGCTTTTGCTTCTAAGGATAAAAATTTGATGACTTCCTAAGCAATTTCTTCTGTCGATAATCTATATACAGTGTATATATTTTCAAACTTATGAATAAATGTTCCCTAAGTTCTTTACGATGTCACCGTGGTAATAAATATTTTGAGCTAGCGTTCTCTCTTCCCTTCCCCTCCCCCGGCTGCCGTTATTTGGATCTACAACGTTGACACTTTGGTGCAAAACAAGTCAATAAACTTCCCGGGGCCCATATGCGGTTGCCTGAAGACTTTTTGCAGGATTCCGCTTCCTCTGGAAAAGCAGGCTGTTTGGAGACTCAATATGCTACCAAATGGGATTCTCCCCTACCTTCCTCCTCTCGACGGTCTACCGCGCAAACGGTTTATCTTATCACCTTAATAAACACTCTTAGCACCTCCAACATTAGAAACTTTTCCGCACCTTTTATTGTGGCTTCTCAAGAGGAATATCACAGGCGACTTGGGTCTAGAGTGTAATTGCGGGGACGACCAGGGTAGAGGATATCAGAGAGAAAGGGGAATGGCTCTGAAAACAATTCGTTTTTTTTAAGATGCCACCCCCCCCCCCAGTTTTGAAGTAGATTTCCTCAGAATTAGGACTTTTATAAAGTCTTTCAAGTAGTCTTATTTGAAAAGAGAACACGCGATACTCCCCTTGACGACACACTTATTTTCTCGCCTTTCTGGCACTCTCGCTTACCTGGAATGGAGCCGTATTTTATTTTCAAGGAAGCACCTTGGAAGACCTGTAAGCAGCCCAAGTAAATGTTGCAGAGTTCACCCCCCGAAGCTCATAGACTTTATTCACAGACTAGTGCTTCACCCACACTCTATTACTCTTACATTACACACAATTATATCTGGTTTTCCAGCCCATTGCAGATTAGAATCAGCCAATTAGAATGAAGAGAGGAGCTGCCAGGGGAGAGTTTTAAATGTTATCAATAGAAGACACAAAACTAAAAATTCACAGCCGTTCTAGGGCATTTGAAATTGGCCGAAAAGCTCTTTACACCTCCGTGCCCATGAGAGCACACTGCGTTACAACCGAGTGCAGTCATCGATGTTTATAACGATAACTTGGAGTCGTCGGGAGGGTGCTTTATGCACAGGATGCTCTCCGTAGGAGAGCAGAAAGTGTGTAATATATTTTAGGAAGATTTCCATCCAAAATGATTAACATTTTAAAAGGTAAGGTTCAGCAATATAGAATGGTTTACTGAAACCTGGATTATTGAAATCACCTCCTACCTGGTTTTCTGCCTCCAATATCTCCACCCAACCCCCAACTACCCAGCTCCATCAAGTCATCCTTTCGGTTATTACAAGATTAATTTTCCTAAAAGCAATAGCTCTGTTCAAATTAATTCCGCATTCAGGAAGCTCCAATGGTTCCTCTACACCAATAAAACCAATCGAATAAAATATTCGGCTTATCATTTAAAGGCCATCCACACTACAGCCACGATCTTATGTATCATTCCAGCTTTATCTGCCACCATTCCCTCCAAATATACTGTTCCCCAGCCTAGTGGTTCTCACAGTGCAGTCTCTGGACCAGCAGCGGCATTAGCTGGGACCTTGTTAGAAATGCATATTATTGGAACCCACCACAGAACTACTGAATGAAAAACTCTAGGGGCGGGGCCTATCAATCTGGGTTTTAATAAGCCTTGCAGCTATTCCTGATGTACCTCAAGTTTGAGAACCCCCAATCCAGTCAATATGAACTGGCCATTACATAATCATGCTTTACCTCTCCTACCTCTATGATTTACTCGTGATGCTTCCTTTGTCCGGAATTCCTCTTGCTTTTTCACCCTTATAAAACCCTACATATTCTTGAAAAATATCCCTAAAGATCTATCCTTTAGAGAGTAGCCTGTATCCTACCGAATGAGATACAAATTCTTTCTCCTCTATAGTCTCACAAATATTTAATTGCAATTCATTCATCCATTTTTCTGTCCAACTAATATACATTTTAAAGATTTTATTTTTAAATAATCTCTATACCTAATGTGGGGCTTGAACTTACAACCCCAAGATCAAGAGCTGCATGCTCTACTGATTAAGCCATTCGGGCACCCCTCTGTTCAACTAGTACTCACCGAAGTTGGCTATGTGCCAGGCACAGGGAACTGGGGATACAGATAGACAATGAAACAGGAAATTACACCACAGTAGTCCATGCAGGTAACTGTGAGAGCACGGAAAAGGGACACCTCTTCCAGACACGGAGGCTTGACAACACTTGTTTCAGAAAGTGTCATCTGAACTGGGTATAAAAAAAAGATGAGTATAGATAATCATCAAAGAGAATTTTTCAAAAAAGCAACACATCATCAAGAACTACTCATACATGACATGAAAGTGTAGAGTCGAGGAGCGAATGAGTATTTGCTTACGCTGACTAGCGTGGAGCCGTGCCCAGCGTTTAAAGGGCAGCCAGTCGCATGAGTCCTCCTTGTTGCCTATAGTTTCAACACATGGCAACACATACTGATACAGATATAGAGTTCAGATCTACCTTAGGGGTCAGGTGCTCAGATGAGTTTCATACTGCTATATGCTATCATGTTCTAATATTTTACTTCTGGACTATTTTTTACTTCACAAAGTAGAAATTACTTTGTTAATTTATACTATCCGTATTTTTTTAGATTTACACAAATGTTAACCGACATCTTTACTCACATGCCTTATTACCTTTTCAGGCTTTCTCTCTGGGATCATTTTCCTCCTCTCTAAAGTATGGCTTTAGAATGTTCCATTAGTGAGAGTTTTGGGATAATAAACACCCAATTTTTGTTTTTCTGAACATATCTTTAATTGCCTCATTTTTGAAAAATATTTTTCGTGTGTGTACAACCTAAGTTGATGATTGTTTTCTCGCGGCCTACTGAAGATACGATTCCACTTCCTCCTCACTTAGATTGTTGCTATTGAAATGTTCTTCGTCATTGGCAGTCCTGTTTGGGTGATTTATCTTTCTCTCTGCCCACTTCTAAGATATCCTCTTTATCTTAGATGTTCTGTGGGTTCACTTCAGCATCTCCAGATGAGAACTTTTTTCTGCTTTGACCTCATTTTGGTTTCCTGGACCTGAGGATTGGTTTCTTTCAGCAATATAGAAAAATTGAAAAGTTAGTTCTTCAATATTGCCTTTTCCTCTACTATCTCCGACAAAAGCACCAATTACATCGAACTTCTCACTCAAACTTTCATGTCTTTGGTTTGGCTTTCACATTTCCTATCACTTTGTCTTTCTGAACTATATTCTAGAGAATTCTTTTGGTCTGTCTTCCAATTCATGAATTTGTTTTCCAGCTGTGTCTAATCTTCTGACTAGTACAGTCATTACATTTTGAATTTCAATTATTTTAAGGTGATTTTCTAACTCTTTTGTATTTTTTTGTATTCCATAAATTATTTATAATTAGAATTTGTCATTTACATCAAAACGATTCGATTTGTTTTAAAATTTTAAGAAATGAATGAGGAAGTAACTTTGGGGACTATTTAGTGAAATCATTATATTTTATGTGTAAGAAAATGAGACCTGATCAGGTAAGACACGATTTCAAGGTCACACAGTGAATTAGGGCAGAGCCAGACTTGAATCCAACTTTTCTGACCCCCAATTCCAGATTCACTCCACCACACTTCAATTCTGAAACAACACTGAGGTTCATTAACACAGTAAAAAGGTACTTCCCAAACCTCTGCTTTTTTCTTTTTCTTTTCTCTATGCCTATTTTAGAATAGTCTGATTTCTCTTAGTGTCAGCTCAATCTCTTCTAAACCCTAAGCTGAAAGGCCCCCTTTTAACTGATTTCCTTTTTACATTCGCATTATCTTTTCCAAGATAACATGGAATGTACCTCAGAAAAGAGATCGGGGGCGACTGGGTGGCTGAGTTGGTTAAGTGTCTGACTCTTGATTTTGCCTCAGGTCATGATCTCAAGTCCCATGTCGGGCTCTGTGGTGACAGTATGGAGGCCTGCTTGAGATTCTCTCTCTCCCTCTCTCTGTCTCTCCCCATTCACTCACATGCACACACACTCTCTCTCTCTGTCTCTCAAAATAAATAAACATTTTGGGGGGCACCTGGGTGGCTCAGTCGGTTGAGCATCCAACTTCAGCTCAGGTCATGATCTCATATCCCATGAGTTTGAGCCCCACATCAGGCTCTCTGCTGTCAACACGGAGTCCCCTTCGAATCCTCTGTCTCCCTTTCTCTCTGCCTTTCCCCTGTTCCCCCCCTCTCTCTCTCTCAATAATAAATATGAAAGAAAGAAAGAAAGAAAGAAAGAAAGAAAGAAAGAAAGAAAGAGAGAGAGAGAGAGAAGGAAAGAAAGAAAGAAAGAAAGAGAGAGAAAGAAAGAAAGAAAGAAAGAAAGAAAGAAAGAAAGAAAGAAAGAAAGAAAGAGAAATAATAGACGAACTTTTTTTAAAAAGAGAGCAGGTACAATTCTGTACATGTAATTACTTAGACTAAGCATTTTTATGTAATCCATCAAATTAATCATTCTAAAATTTGTTCCAATCGGTAGCCATACCGCACTTCACAGGTTCCAAACCACCCCCACAGCTATGCCCTCTGGGCTTCTCACCAACCCTGAGACAGATATGCTGAAGCTGTTATTAACCTGAAACTGGATAAGCTGGAAACTAATAAACCAAATAGCACCTCTTATACCTAATTTTGTTTCTGTAATTTTTAAATTAGTTTTCTTCGAGAGGGGACCCCAAGCAGTATCAGTTATGGACCCCATAAAACCTGGATCTGGTCCTGATAACCCTCATTTTACAGATAGCAACTGCGGCGAAGTGAAATGAAGCAACTTCCCTAAGATTTAATGGCCATTGAATTATGTGCACACAACATGACCTACTTAATTATTCTGCAGTCAGTATGTTTTCACATGCAATCATGGCAAAACTTCCCAAATTCAAATACATTTCCAGATAGTTAATAACTGAGCTAAGGTGACTCGGGGGTAGAATGTCCTGAAATATTCGTCGATGCTTTCCCACACCAGCACGTCCTGGCATTGCTCAAGCCCAAACGGCTAGAGAATGCCACATACGTTGCCTTCATGTTAGGACTGTCGCTGCAGAGATGCAGAAGAGAAAAACACGTGATGTTCCCCTTTTGAATTTCAGCTTTTGAAGCCCATGGCAGAAATAATGAACGGAAGGTGACAGCCTGGTGGGAGTTCCTTGCACCACCACAGCATGGGAGTAGCGCAGAAAACTTCTGGAAACACCGGGGGCAAAATTAGATCCTGAGACAGCCCCAGATGGTGTGAGAGAAAGAGAACGGATGGTGCCCCCTTGCTCCTGAGAGGAAGTTTGAGCTGGTGGGCCCCAAAGAGTCACGTGGTTGTGAAGACGGGACAGTGTACGAAAGAATGTCACAGACCGCACGGTGGGGGGCCAGGAGGAGATGCAACCGTCACCCTGGACGAGAACCACGGGGGGTGGTGTCCATCCCACCCGCAGCTGGCACGCCTCTCCCCTTCGCTGGGCCGTAAGGTTTTCCGAGCCTCCTGTAACAGGAGACTGAGGAGGAGGATGCTGACATGAGCTGAGATCTAAAAGTGGCCGAGGTTACACTTCGCGCTGCCGGGCAGAGTCAGGACTTAAGAAGCTAATTTATATTAACTTATAGAAACAGTCACCTAACTTGTGCGGCTGAGTTGTGTGGACGATCAAATTGGTAGCTACTATATAATTATTAATTACTTTTAAACCAAACATTACTACATGGGCCAAGGACGGCATGATTTAGGAGAAAAGGCTTCTACTGAGAATCAGAAATTCTATCTTCAAGTCCCAGCTCTGCCATTCGCTCGCTTTGTGATCCCGAGCCAGTGATGTAACCTCTCGGAAACTCCGTTTCCTCACGCACGTGAAGGAATCCGTAGCCTGGCTTCAGCTCAGTGCCGTCATGAAAATGAAGTGAGATCATCAAGGAGCAAGCGTTTTTCACAATGTAACGTTCTCTACACTTATGAGGTGTTATTACCCTTCACGTTTCTTTTCGTTCATCTTGTATTATCCTTTCTCTTTTTATATTTTTAGATCTTGTTGTCAGTGTCTGGAGAAACATCCGCTTTGTAAATATGCTATGTTCCTTTTTCATAGAATATACACAGAGATACGTGAGTGACATAGTGCAGGTCCTCATTCTGACCCTGGTGTCCCAGCGAGCAGCTGGGTGCCGGGTGCCGGGTGCCGGCCAGAGGCAAGGCTGCTGGCTTTTCCAGTATATTCATCACTTATGGCCACAGTCACAGACTATGACAAACGCAGCGGTTTAAAGAAATACAAACTTATTACCTCAAAGTTCCCAAGGTCAGAAGTCAAAAATGGGTGTCAGTGGGCTCAAACCGAGTCGTCGTCAAGGCTTGCTCCTTCTGGAGGCTATAGAGAACCCATTTCCCTGCCTTTCCCAGCTCCGCTTCTGAGCCTCCTGCCTCCCTCCTACAAGGACCCTTGTGATTATATCGGGCACACCCCCACTAAATCAAGAAAATCTCCCCTTCTCGAGGTTTCTACTCTGAATCACATCAGTAAAGTCCCTTTCCCGTGCGTATTAGTCTTCTGGGGCTGCCATAACAAAGTACCACAACCTGGGTGCCTTCACCAGCAAAATGTGTCGTCCCTCAGTCTAGAGGCTGGAAGACAGAAAGTAGATCCTTAACACCATGTAAGGTACCCTCTTCACAGGTTCTGGGGGTTAGGGCGTGGACATCTCGGAGGGGGGGGCAGTGTCCTGCCCAGCATGTCCAGATCCTCCAGACAGCTTCGCTTATCCACACCGCGGAGACCTCCAGGCCTCGCAGGAGAGGCCGGGGCCAGCCAGCGAGGACCAGCATGGTGACATGAAAAGAGTCCTTCCCTTGCCAGACTGGATTCGAATCGATCCCTACTGCTTGCGGTTGTACAAATTTAGAGCAAACCCTGTCGTCTCCCTGAGTCTCGGTTATATCATCTCGAACTGTCTAGTCCCCAAGGGTAGATGCAACAACGGCCATGAGGCACGCGTGGAAAGCACACAGGAAATGTGTGTGTCC
Source organism: Paguma larvata (assembly GCA_030068075.1). Taxonomy (NCBI): domain Eukaryota; kingdom Metazoa; phylum Chordata; class Mammalia; order Carnivora; family Viverridae; genus Paguma; species Paguma larvata. The sequence continues at coordinate 116,388,579 of CM057830.1, read as the reverse complement.
CCGCAGCCGGACTTTTGAGAAAGAAAGTCAAACTTTGTTCCGTATAATTATTCTCACGGACATTTCTATTCTACTTTGAAATGGCAAACTTTTCTGTGTGAGCAGCTGGCCCGGCCAAGACAGAGTAAGAGCTAAGTGAAGAGGTGGGGGCAGGGACCACTCCGGGGCCAATTGTCTCCCATCCTGGCTTCTCCCGTTTGTCTGCCCGTCTTCCCTGGTCTTGAGGCTGAAAGCTGCAAAGGATATCACCCTCTGGGGAGACCCTGAGGCCAAGGGCTAGGGTAGTTCTGAACACGCAAAAGACCCTAGGCTTAAAATTCTAAAAGAAAGAAAATCTAAACGGTCAACAGCCCCCCCCCCCCCTCGCTAACAATCCCCTTGGAGTCATCTCCTCTGTTTCTTAAGCAAGCACAACCTCGCTGGAAGCTCGAAGCCAATTTTGGTGCTAAGCCACCGTTTTCGGGAAGGGGACAGAGGCGGTGCAGGACACTTGGGATCCTAACGAATTTTGCCGCTGTTTGACCACAAGCATGGAAGGTTGGTTGGCTTTGAGTTTCCCATAAACTAATGCTGGTTGTCAGGGAAATAAGAAAAATGCTTACTCTACAGCTCGTGAAGTTTCCCCCCCCCCTAAGTTTTTATTTAAATTCCAGCTAGGTAACATTCAGTGCAATATTGGTTTCAGGAGTAGACCCAGTGATGTGTCACTTACATAGGACACCCAGCGCTCATCCCCACGAGTGCCCTCCTCAATGCCCATCCCCCATCTAGCCCATCCCCCACCCACCTGCCTCCAGCACCCTTCGGTTTGTTCTCTAGCGTTAAGAGTCTGTTTCCTGCTTTGCCTCCCTTTTTGCCCCGCCCCCCGCCATGTTCGTCTGTTTTCTTTCTTAAATTCCACACAGGAGTGAAATCATATGGTATTTGTCTTTCCCTGCCTGACTTATTTCGCCTAGCAGCACACTCCCGTGAGTTTTGCGTTTGAGTGAAATAATGGGGGAGGCAGATCCAGGGGAGGGATAGAGGAACAGCACGAGGAAACAGACGTGGGCCTGGAGAGAGCTAGCAAGGCCGTGACGTCCTTGCCTGGAAACATCCTCCCTGCGATGCAATTTCGCGAACAGACCCACGTTAGCAGGGAGGCTGTATTTATTTGCTAGAGCGGCCATAAAAAAGGTACCACAAACCAGATGGCTTAAACGAGAGAAATTTATCGTTTCATACTTCCGGAGGCTAGAAATCCAAAATCCAGGTGTTGGCGGGGCACCTCATCTCAGCGCGCCTTTCTCTCAGCATCCGAAGCTGCTGGCCGCCCGCGGGTTCACCCCGATCTCGGCCTCCGTCTTCACGGGGTCCCCTCCCTGCGCGCGCCTCTGTCTTCCTCTAAGGACATCGGTCATGGATCGGGGCCCACCCTACACTAACATGACCTCGCCTTAACTCTCTGCATCTGCAGAACCCCATTTCCGAATAAGGTCACACACTGCGGTACCGAGGGCTAGGATTTCAACATATCTTTTGAGCGGAGACGCAATGCAACTCCTAACAGAAGCGAATCAGCCCGCACGTGCCTCCCCCGAATCCACAAGGCAGACTGCCGCCAAGGCCGGCGTGTGCTACACCAGCGCGGGGGACACCGGCTGTGTCTGGAGACATCTTTCTTGTCCCCTCTGGTGGAGGAGGGGTGGGCGTGACCGGCGTCCAGCGGGGCAGGGCCAGGGATGCTGCGGACATCCTACAGAGCACAGGACAGGCCCCCGCAAGAAAGAAATATCCGGCCCACAGTGCCTGCTTGAGACCCCTTATGCCACAGTTAAAGCAAAACAAAGCAAAACCAAACCAAACCTTGTCTGCCTCCCACCCTGCCCCCATGGGCAGTGTGCCCTCTCTCCCCAACCTGCTCCCACAGGGCTCTCTCCCTCTGAGGAGCGGCGGCCGGCCCTTGGACTCCGGGTCCCACTTACTCCCCTCCCCCTTCCGGCTCGCCGATGGGAGGCAGGCCTGCAAACATGATTTCTAAGGCTTCTCTCTCTCGGCCGGGCTGCGGGGCTCCGGCCTGCCTGCCGCGCCAGCAGATGAACTTGTCAGGGCTGCCGGCTTCCCCGCGTCTAATCCGGGCCTCGGCAGCAGCAGGGAAGGGGGCGGATGTTCAGTAGCAGTTGTTGGCAAAGAAGCGCAGCAGCGGCCAGCCCCGGCGATGCCAGCGCGTGCGCAGAAGCCGCTCTAGCAAATTTCTCCTAGGTGGGCAGATCTGCAACCGCAGCCAGGCCCTCTGCTGCGGGCGGGTTCGGGGAGAGGGCGACGCGGGGCTCCTTCTTAATTCTGTGCCGGCTAAGTCGTTTGGGTGACCGGCTGGGACCTCGCGTTTAATTTCACTTCTGTTATTAATATTGGCAGATTAAGCCGATCTGTGAAATGCAATGGGGGATGAATTTATGTGGCAGTAAAATATAAAGCAGAAAATTTCCACACGAATGTGGTTTTATCTAAAGTGAAATGGGTTCTGCATTGATTAGGCATTGGTCAGCAAACCATAATAACCTGCTCCCTGGTTTGCTAGATTACATCAATTAGTTAATAATTGCTGGTTAATGTTAAATAACCTTATGATTAGCCACCAATGTGATTTTTGTTCTCTGTTCATAGAGGCCTTGGCGTTCTAGTCCTGTCTCTCTCTTTTTAAAACTTTTTTAAGGTTTTATTTATTTTTGAGAGAGAGAGAGAGATAGAATGGGGGAGAGGCAGAGAGAGAGGAAGACACAGAATCTGAAGCAGGTTCCAGGCTCTCAGCTGTCAGCACAGAGCCCGACACGGGGCTCAAACTCAAGAACCATGAGATCATGACCTGAGCCGAAGTCAGACACTTCACTGACTGAGCCACGCAGGCACCCCCTCAATTCTTGTCTCTTAACATTATTACGTTTCTTAATCAAATATCTATGTGCCAGAATTCAGTAATTTCCCCTACAACTCCTGGCCAGTAACATCAAGTCGGGACATAGCCTTGTATTTAATTAGGGAGGAAAATGTCTTTTCTTAAGATACAGCATTTGACCCTGGTTACCTATCGTTTTGAACTGGTTTGGATTTCGGATTGAGGAATTGCTAGAACTTTCCTATTGCCCTTTTATTTTCAGATCAGCTGTGCAATTGCAAGAGAACATTCGCCATTGCTCAAAAAGCGAGTGGCCTGAGAAAGGTAGTCGGGCAGAGCTTTCAGAGGGAGCCTGAGTCTGTTTCTAGGGCAGAACAGCCTTCCTCCCTTAGCGCCTTCTCCTGCTTCCCTTTGCCCAGAGCTCCCCCGTGTGATTTGTCACTACAATTGTCAAGAAACTGCCAGTGGAAAAACCCAGCTCTTGAAGCCTTACGATGCCACGCCTCCATTTTAAACCACTCAGCTCAGACGATCTGGGACCGAACAGGGATGTGTTTAGGAATTCTCTGCACATCTTTTTCTTTTGCTGTATTTCCCTTCGGTTTGAACAGCATGACCCTGTTTCTGGGAGTCTGGAGCGTCAGGAAGTGACTCGACTTATCGTTTCAGTTTTGTGACTTCATATTTTTCGACATCATTTCCTAAATATTTATGTTCTAGAAAATTATACAGCATTCATGTACTCACCACCCAGATTTCACGTTTCGCCATACACGCTTCTGAACCTTCCATTTTTTAAGATATAAAGTGTTGTTTCTCAGGCTCCAAACCCCTCCCATGTCTTCCCTCCTTTCCTTTTCCAGAGTAACCGCTCTGTGTGGTTGTTGTTGTCGTTGGCACAGAGAGAGAGCATGAGTGGGGGAGAGGCTGAGGGGGAGAGAGAGAGAGAGAGAGAGAGAGAGAGAGAGAGAGAGAGATCTTAAGCAGGCTCCACGGCCAGCACAGAGCCTGTGGCGGGCTCCATCTCACGACCTGAGCCGAAATCAGGAGTCAGACGCTTAACTGAAGGAGCCACCCAGGTGACCCTTTTCTCTCTCTTTGTTTTTTTAATAAATAGGCTCCACACCCAACGTGGGGCTTGAACTCACAACCCTGGGATCGAGAGTCAGGTGTTCTACCGACTGAGTCAGCCAAGTGCCCCACAACCACTCTCTTGAAGTTGCTATGTATACTTCCCATGAGTGTTCTTTTTATTTTTTTTAAATTCATGTTTTTTATTAACCTGTATACAATTACTTGTCTTCCAGTTTGTTGAAGCAATAGGTCAGACGGTAAGTATCCCCATGAATGTTCTCAGTCTGGTCTCTGTATGTATGTGATTTTTAATTAGCACAGCTAGCATCAAACTGACCACTTGCAGGTTTCAATCCTAGGAAAACTTTCCTGCATGTGCACAAGGAGACTTGTACATTATAGTATATTCACTGTAGCACTGTTTGCAACAGCAAAATACAAAGCGAATATAACCTAATCGTCCACCAGTAGGAGAACAGATAAATAGAACTGTGTTTTATGCAGACTTCGGAATACTATGCTACAGTTAAAATTAATGGATGAGATCTACATGTATCAACACAAATAAATCTCAAAAATGATGCTGAGTGAATAAAGCAAGTTAAAAAACATATGTGCAGAATGATATCATCTACTCGCCTGCTTAACTCCTCTGTAACTTTAATATTTCTGACGTCTAGCCCCTCACATTTAAAATACAGATCTCAAAATAGTATTCACAGTTATTTCATTTAAATATCTGTTCCAGTTTGCGAAACGCTTTCGTATACACAGCCTCACTAATAAAGGCAAATGCGAAGATAATGGCTTAAACGTTAAAAAGTGCTTCTTCGGCTTTCGGAATCCTGAGAATTGTTAGCAAAGACTTGGTTAAGCTTGAGAAAGCTACTCGGATGGGCTGCATTCTCATCCGCAGCACCGTCCTGCCCAACACGTGTAACCCACTAATGAACATGAGCCTCAGACCTTGGTCAAGCCTCCTAATCAGCCATCCCTTGAAACAAAGAAGAGTGGGAAGTCAGCCCCGGGAAGGTACTGCCTTACGGGGAGCTCACTCCCTAAAATAACTTGAATGTTTCTACGAGATTCATCAGAGGAAGGCATAAAATAAGTTCCTTGTTTAAGCTTTCAAAATTCTTCTAGAACGTAAACTGATACAGCTTTATCACGTAGTAGGCCCTCGAGAAGATAACCCTGATAAATAGTTCTTCCCAACTCTCTTCTCGCATTACAGAGACGCCGAATACTCTAAAGGCGGGAACGATACCGCTCTCTCTGCGTCCTGCAGGGCACGGGGTTGGCACATGCAAGCTGCTCAATGAAGGGAGAAAGGAGTACAGAGCCGTAGGAAACATGCTGAAATCGCTCCAAACAGGCCTGCCTTTGAGGCACCTGGCTGGTTCAGTTGGTAGAGCGTGGGGCTCTTGATCTTGGGGTCATGAGTTCAAGCTGGGCATAGAGATTACATTTTAAAAAATTAAAAAAGAAAGGAAGGAAGGAAGGAAGGAAGGAAGGAAGGAAGGAAGGAAGGGAGGGAGGAAGGAAGGAACGAACGAACGAACAGACCTGGCCTCAAGTCGCAGATCTACCACTCACTGACTCAACGGACCTGCAACTGACCCCGTGTTCGGGTGGCCTGATTTTTGGCCTTTTGGCAGGCGGCTTTTTGGCCTTTTGGCAGGCGGCCTTTTGGCCTTTTGCCCGATTCAGCAAACAAAAATACAAGGCACTCAAGTTAGATTTCACAGACATATTTATACAAACACTTATTCATTGTTGATCTGCAATGAACATTTTACTGGGCATCCCGTATTTTATCTGGTGATTCGACTTTGAGCCAACCATTTCTCTGTGATCCAGGCAGGTGTCCCTGGAGAAACGCCCCACAGGAAAGCAGCCTTCCCTATTCCGAGTCACACATGGATGAGGCGGAGCCCCGGCCCGTTCTGCCTCTCTAGAATGGAGTCCGGGCTACTAGACACTTAGTGCCCTGAAGTCATAAACCCTTAAACGACCTACTTACAGCCTTTCCCAAAGAACGGTCGGTCCCTCCCAAAGCACGAATGGTGCCTCATTTGAGAAACACTTTACCAGATGCCTCTGGGATAAGGGCAACTGGACTTATTTTATTGTTGACTTGGGTATTTTACTTACCCTGGATAGAAATTGCTCTCTGCCCCCTCGCTTTTACCACGTGTGCTCCTGTGCCACAAACGAAACCGGAACGACGGGCTTACAGGATAACAAATTAGAGAACGAGCAGAGAGCACTCCAATTCTGTTGCCATCGCTCCAATGACAAGCGACAAATTGCCATTACTCAATACTCACAGTTTTCTGAGAGAAAGTTCTTCTTCAACTCAGAATTTGTTCCGACAAGACAGTGGACAAATGCATGTTATCTCTCTACCTTATTATCTTTCCCAATATATTTCACTAACTGCCAAGCATTATAGAGATACACAGAAGGTACTATAGCCTCACCTCATAATCAGATACTGCAAATAACATGAAAGGAGGGGGGAATAAGAGGATTCTTGTCTTACGTCTGCTCTGAACAATTGATTATTCCATAATCAGATAAAAACCAGAGACTTGTGGTCCGCCTGAATCCTTGGATGGATATCTTAGCTCAAACTAAAAATGTTCCCTTCCCCTCTTAAATGCTCCATTACCCTCAATATTGCAGCGTTGGGCCAAAACGGAGGAACTAAGAGGATAATAAGAGTAAAATAGAAAAGAGATCCTGGCAGTTCTCTTCAATGTCATGTGAGGCAGTGATGCTTTGGCCTCAGACACCTGGGCTCAAATTTTGGCTCTACCATTTACTAGCTCTGTCACCTTGGAAAGTTATGTAACTTCCTCGTGCTTGTCTTCTCATCTGTAAAATAAGGGTAGTAACACCTACCCAGAGGAACTATAAGGATTAGAGAAATAATATATGGCAAGCGTTTAGCACAATGTTAGGCAGAGAACAATAATAAACAATAAATATTTGTCGTTACAGAGATCCTCTCAGCGAAGCGTCCCTTCCGACACCACACCAACACCAATACACTGAGGCTAAAGTCAGCCTTGAATCAGCCATGTCTGAACAGTCAGAGGGGAACTGCCAGCCTATCTCCTAGATGAGCAAAGCCTTCCCAGGAAGCACACACACACTCATGCACACGCACACCAAGAAAAGTATTGGGATAGCAATTCACATATAACTCAGATTCAATCACATACGTACTTACGGAAGAAGTTTTTCTTTTTTTTTTTTTTTTTAAGTTTACTTCTATATTTTGAGAGAGAGAGAATCCCAGGCAGGCTCCCCACTGTCAGCGCAGAGCCCTGACACAGGGCTCAAACCTACGTACTGGGAGATCATGACCTGAGCCGAAACCAAGAATCAGATGCTTAACCGATTGAGCCACTCAGACGCCCCCAAGAAAAAGTTTTTCATAAGCAACTTATTATTTGGGGAAAAATGTGATTTATAAATTCTCGGTGGAAGATATTTGGCTCAGATGTCAGTGCCAATATCAAATGCCATTTGGGGGACAGAGTCATCTATAGAATGTCTTCCATAAAAGCGAAAAATTTCCATTTTAGCCAGTGTCTAGAAAGACTGTCTCACTCAGCTTTACAAGTGGATGGCAACATCTCTGTTGTTGTGACTCTCACGGCCTTCCCTCGCCGGTTACATCCAGCTGCTTAGCATTTTTTTTAACGTTTTATTTATTTTTGAGACAGAGAGAGCGTAAGAAGGGCAGAGAGAGGGAGGGAGACACAGAATCCGAAGCAGGCTCCAGGCTCTGAGCCGTCAGCACAGAGCCCGACGCGGGGCTCGAACTCATAGACCGCGAGATCATGACCTGAGCCGAAGTCGGCCGCTCAGCCGACGGAGCCGCCCAGGCGCCCCTGCTTAGCACTTTTGACTCATGGTTGTGTTTGACAGCGTCCTTGGACAGTTCCCATCCCTGCCCTCTTCCACGCACCTGCCCATAGACCACGGGGATGGAAAAGCAGGATTCTGGATGTGAATTCCACACAGCCACTGAGATGCACTTGCGCCAGGTTTGGAAGGCAGAAGTGAGGCAAAGGCCACCTTCCTGCTGCCGTGGTCACTGCTGGTCGAGTGTCACTGAGAAGTGGTGGAAGCGGCAGCGCTCCTGGCAGGGGCTGGAGCAGCGTGTTCTGGCCTCTGGGTCCCAGTGAGCGTGGAGCCTCCCGATCCCCAATCTTCTAGTCCTTCCAAGGATTTGACAGGCACTGAACCCTGACTGGTACAATTCCCTCAGGCTTTAAACACCGCTCGAGCGAAATACTTCGACAGTAGTGAGGCATGAGCTCCGTCTCCTCGGGTCTGGGAACACGGCCCGGGTGAGCCGCTGCAAGCATTAAAGGTCTAAGGCTCAGGTTTGATTTCAGAAATGAATGCGAAATTGGAATTCCGACTCATAATTCATCTGTTTGTTTCAATAGGAAAAATATTTTTTAAATTTTTTTACCTTCAAATAAAATACATGCTGGAGGAAAACGCACTATGCTGACTGCGTATCATAGATCAGTACTTCCCAAACCAGGACCTGTGGGAGCAGAAGCACAGAGCATCAGTAATTCTAGGCTCTTGGGCCCAACCCCAGGCCTTCAGAATGAGAGTCTCTGGAGATGCGTGGTGGACCACGGAATCCGAATTTCTAAGAGCTTCTCCGTCGATTCTGATGTGCAGCCACATTTGAAAACAAGTTGTTTGGATCGTTAGGCAAATACGCGCCTGCACCGTATTCCCTCAGTTTTCCCAAAGAAAGTTTTTCAGTGATTGAATTGTAACTGGATATTTTGTCAGCATTTCTAGAGAGGGCAAATGGGGAAAATATTCAGTCAAAGGTTTCTGTGTCTTTTGTAAATGTATAATAAATAACACTAATATGTCACTCAATGTTGCGTACGCAAGATACCATACAATAAATTTCTTGTATATTCTTCCTTTATATAAATACCAGCATAAATACAAACAACGGAGCCAACCTGCTTGCCTTTTTGGCTCGGGAACCGGAAAGCTCAGAGCTAAACTCTGTTCTCTGTTGTGGAGAAGTCATTCCATATTCCTCATACAGTGATCTCATTCCTTCTCAACAATTTGTCTTTTTAAATGTATTCGTTTCTTTTTATTGTTCCGTTTCAGGTCTTTTAATATTGTAAACAGCTTTGAATGTGGAAAGGATATAATTTATAAGTTAATTAATTGGCATTCTCTGGCTCAGGTCTGTTCAAGATGAATGGCAGAATTGATTATACTGAGCAACAATTATATTCAGCACATGCAGGTCTCAGAGGATTGTGCCAACATATGCTCCCCTTATATGATTCGTTACTCAGGCTACGTTCTCATAAAAAATTCCTTGAAAACGCAGGGGAAAAGGAGTTACAAGTTCCTTTCTAAAGATACACCTATTTTCCTATTTAGTCTCTTGCTTGCAGTCACAGCACTAACTACTGGTAGTTCCTAATCCTCAGTGAGGAGCCCTCTCGCACTAATGAAGTTGAGAGAGCAAAAAAAAATGCTAAGCATTCAGTAAATGATACCTTAAACTAACTGCACACTGCCAACACATCTTAAATGGCATTTTATTCTCCCTTGGTTGATTCTAATACACGAGCCTTTAAAAACAATCCATACCACCCAGATGGCCAGGTCAAGATGCTTAGCAGGGATTTCCTTTACAATCAAGTCAATACACAAGGTTTGAAGACAGCGATCTGCCAGGGTGTTTCGATTCCACTGAAAACAAAGCCTGCTCTTCGGTTAGTTAATCAAAAGGGGAAGAGTGTTATGTGGCTTGGCTCTCACACTGCAAGCTGCTCATGTTGCAATCTGTGGAAACTTAGTCCTGGTCCAAACCAGAAACTTTTGAAGGAAACCAAGAGGCACAGGTGACACTCACAAGACAGTAGAAGCTTTCTGTAGTCACAAGAAGCTTGGCTTATGTTGTCACGAAAAACTGAATTCCTGGGGGCGCCTGGGTGGCTCAGCCAGTTAAGCATCTGACTCTTGATTTCAGCTCAGGTCATAATCTGGCGGTTCATGTGTTCGAGCCCTGCCTTGGACTCTGAGCTGGCAGCGTGGAGCCTGCTTGGGATTCTCTCTCTCTCCTTCTCTGACCCTCTCCCTCTCGTGTATATGTATGTGTGTATGCGTGCGTGTGTGTAAATAAACGTGAAAAAAAACTTAAAAATGAACTCCTTTGATAAATGTTTCTAAAGAGAAAGTTTTATATGGCTAGCATCTCCATTGACCAATCGACTACTTTTCTTTGGAAAGTAAAACCATAAACAGATGCAAACAACAGATTCTGTTTGGTATGGAATTGCTTTATGTGACCACAAACATTTTGTTAACTACATTTGATCTTGGTGTGTGGGTTTGGGGCATAGGTTAGGGAGGAGAGACACGTAGTGTCATATTCACACCTAGGTCTTCTGACTCCCATCCATCCATAACTGTCCATTCCTACGTCAATCCAGTTACCGAATCCTCACTGCCAGGGCACTGCACTAAACTCCAGCACTTTCAGAGAACTTACTAAAGGAAAAATGGCTTCAACTACCACCAACTCTAGTGTTGTTGAGGCACTGACCTAGTGTCACTTTCTTGACCCCCTCAACCTTCTCTGTTTGGGGAGTGATAACTGACTACTCTGAGACGTGGTGACAGTTGTGGATATTTTTGCCAGAAAAAAATACACGCAGCATTTCAGAGACAGCTTAGGAGTTTTTTGGACCAAATTTAACAAAATGGTGTTTGAATAGAAACAATTCATAGAATAACACAGCCAAATAGCATTCTGTGTTCATACTTTTGTATAACTTTTCATATAAATGTGTTCACAAAGCAAAAACAATCCTTTGTTGGATTTCACCTCCTGCTTTTCAGATCAGGTAGTAACGTCACCTTATAGAAGGCTGCAGAGAAACACATTTTAAGAGTGTTCTTCTACTGCCATCTTGTGGATTTTTGTTGAAAAAAATAGTAAAAAGCTGCAAGGGTGGTTTTTTTCCCTTCATTTTCGACCTCAAATGCCCCTCACCTCTGTCCGCCAACTGCTAACATCTTGCTGCGCCCAGGCCATCTGGCCGCACACCCTCATCTCCTTTTTCTTCAAATCACAAAAAAAGGAGTCTACTTTCATCATGACACTTCACCACGAAATATTTCAGTATCCGTTTCCCAAGAATAAGATCCCTCTCTTTAACTAGATTCGCGCGCTCCAAAAAAATCACCATAAATTCAATATTCAACATCTAGCCTTTACGAAAATTTCCTCTATTGTCCCCAAAATGCCCTTCGTGGCTTCTGTTTTTCCAATCCTGATACACTCAGGACTGGCTCAGAGCATTTGGTTTGCATCTCTTCAGTGTCCTACAATCCAGAACAATCCCCCCGACTCCTTCTGTCCTTCATGACATCAAATCCCTTGAAGAGTCCAGGTCAGTTGTGCTTCAACATTCCCCACGTGATTGAATTGTCTGCTTCCTCATGATGAGATTCGGGTAAAACATTTCCAGCAAGAACATCACGTAAATGACATTGTGTACCTCCCACTGGGTCACAATGAGGGCACTCAGTGTCAGGGCAAATCACTATTGGCACTGCCAGGCTTGAGCACTCGGTTCAGGTGGGGACCACTGGACTTTCCCGTTGTAACAGCACGTTCTCCCTTTTATTAAAAGTAATCTGGGGCACCTGGGGGGCTCAGTTGGTTGAGCCGCCGACTTCAGTTCAGGTCATGATCTCACGGTCTGGGTCTGTGAGTTCGAGCCCCGCGTCGGGCTCTGTGCTGATGGCTCAGAGCCTGGACCCTGCTTCAGATTCTGTATCTCCCCTCTCTCTGCCCTTCCCCTGCTCACGCTCTGTCTCTATGTCTCTCAAAAATAAATAAACGTTAAAAAATTAAAAAAAAAAAAAAGTAATCTGTGGAGTGATAATTTAAGACTTCCCAAGCACATTTTACCCAGTCATATTTGCATCAACTGATGATCCTTACCTCAACCGATTATTATTTTGAGGGTTATAAAACAGCAATTTTCTTTTTTAAATATAAATGTATTTAATTTTCGTAAAAAATTATTTATTTTTGAGAGATAGAGACAGACAGAGCACAAGTAGGGAAGGGGCAGAGAAAGAGGGAGACACAGAATCCGAAGCAGGCTCCTGGCTCTGAGCTGTCAGCACAGAGTCCGACGTGGAGCTCAAACCCACAAACTGTGAAATCACGACCTGAGCCGAAGTCGGACAACAGCAATTTTCTAATTAAACCATTCCTTTTTCATTTAATAGCTGCATTCTTCTGTAAAAATAAAAAAAAGCAGAGCTTTCCTTTTTAATTCTTTAATTTTAAATATCACCATGGATTCATGAATTTTCATAACTCAATGTATTATAAGCTATGATCATCATTATTTTTTTAAGTTTATTTATTTATTTAAGTAATCTTTACAACTCAATGTGGGGCTCGAACCCATGACTCCAAGATCAAGAGTTGTTTGCTCTTCCAACTGAGCCAGCCAGGTACCCCTACCATCATTGTTTTCATGTTCAAATGATTCCAGGCTTAGCCTGGTTTAATTTAAACTAAAGTGTCCCTTTAGTTTGGCTTCTGTGTCCTTATGATATGTTCCCATAATTTTCTGATCTTTTTCTTTTTCTTTTCTTTAAGTTTTTTATTTTGAGAGAGAGCACAAGCAGGGGAAGAACAGAGAGAGAGGGAGAGAGAGAGAACCCCAAAAAGGCTCTCCACTGTCTGCACAGAGCCCAATGCAGGGCTTGAACTCATGAACCGTGAGATCACGACCTGAGCCAAAATCAAGAGGTGGACGCTTAATCAACTGAGACCACCCAGGCGCCCCTCTGATCTTTTTCTGAATTTCTGGTCCAGCAAGATACTCAGGCTCATCTTTTACTTTCCTTGAAATTAGCTATTTCTTCAAGGAAACCAGATTCATCTTAGCAGGAGATGATGTATAGAAACCAAGATCTGAGTGGTAGGTGTGTTCACTGCTACTGGAGAGTTTTTGTTCCTATATCCTTTTGATCAATGTACAGAGATAAAGGGAAATGCATGAATACACATACACACACATTTTAATCATGAGTTCAGAAGACTTCTGTGATAGAGTAGCCTTCTAGCAGACCAATATTCCAACAAGAAAAACTAGAAAAGTCGGGCTTAAAAAAAAAATCTTTTGTGAAGGAATCAAGGGACTACCGAGGCAGCCAAGACCTGAGAGACCAGATCGAGAAAGAAGAGAAGCTCATTAAGATAAGTCTTACTTTCTGCACATTACTTTCCCCTTGGGATCTTTCTGGCATAGAGCATGAAACAAAGAAGCCAGCAAGCAGATCAGCTTTGGGTTAACTCATCGGGCTCGGAAGACTAACAATAAAGTTTGGAGTTGCCAAGGCAGCTGACTGTTGAGGGATCAAGATCCTAGAGAGACAGGACACAGAACAGAATCTAACACTTGGAACTGGTTTTCTTCTAGAGGCATTTACGGTTTAAGTTGTGCAGAGAGAATGAGGCTAAGAAGTCAGGCAGAAAGCATCGGCAAGGCAGAGCATTTTTATACTAAGGTCACAGTGCTGGGGAGAGAAAAAGGGAAGGTTATGACTTGTCAAGAAGAAAGGGCTGTAGTAAACAACTCTGATTCTTATTTGGAACTTCTAGAGGGCTATACCCTAGAAGTGGGGGTGAACCAGAGGCAAACGTGGACATGTAACAATCGCAAACCAGCCTTGAGTCAGCAAAGTCTCCAGCTGAAATAAGCTGATCTGAATCTCTTGCTACCTGCGCAGAGGAGAGGGGTAATCCTCTCTGAAGGAGGAGAATGCGACCTGGGGTCTCTACAATTTTTCGCACATAATTTTGGGCACTCAATGAAAATTTACTGCCACAAATAAACAAGACCAAGAGCAATAGAGAGGCGACAGAAGCAGAAACACGGGTGATACTGGAGTCATCAGACACAGACTCTGAAATAATTGTGATGAATAGGTCCAAGAAAATATATGGCAGGAGAGAAATTTTCACCAGAGAACTGGAAACTAGAATAAAAAGCCAAATGGAAAGTCTGCAACGGAAAATAAAATAACCAAAACTAAGACCTCAACAGATGAATTTAACAGCAGGTTAGGCAAAGTTGAAAACATGATTAGCACATTAAAAGACAGGTCAATAGATAATATCTAGAGAGAAGGATGGAGAGCAGAAAGGTTGGAAATGAGACATATGAGAGACATATGAGATATGGTAGGAAGTGTACTGGGGAGACCCAGAAAAAGAAAAGTGAAACGGGTCAGAAGCAGTGCTAGCAGAAGCAGACAAATTCCTTGAGAAACACAATTCAATAAGAGTGACACAAGAAGAAAGACTCCTATATGTGTGTAAGAAATGAAACTTGTTATTAAAATCTGCCCCGCAAAAAACCCTCCAAACAAAGTTAAGCCTCAGACCTAACTGGCTTCACTGAGAAGTTCTTTCAAACATTTAAAGAAGAAAGAACATCGATCTTACACAAACATTTCCAGAGATCAGAAAAAAGGGATATTTGCCAACATATTTTATGAAGCCAGCATAAACCAAAACTTGGGGGAAACTATAAGAAGTGAAAATCGCAGAACAATAATAATAAAGGGGGCAGGAAGGGACTTTGTAAGGTGATGGGCATGCCTATCGTCTTGATGGTGGTCATGGTTTCACAGGTATATACTTATTCCCAAACTCATCAAGTTATACACATTAAATATGTACAGCTTTCAACATGTCAATTATAACTTAATAAAGTGGTTTAAGAAATGAAAATTCTAAGCAATAATATGTATGTCACTGTCTAATCCAGTGACAGGTATATACTTATTCCCAAACTCATCAAGTTATACACATTAAATATGTACAGCTTTCAACATGTCAATTATAACTTAATAAAGTGGTTTAAGAAATGAAAATTCTAAGCAATAATATGTATGTGTAAATCTAATCCAGTGATATTTAGCAATGAGAATACATCTGTACCATGTGCAATTTATGGGAAAATCATTTAGTGTAATTCGGCATATTAACAGGAAAAAGCTAGAGAATTATATGATCATTTCAATAGATGCAGAAAAGGCATTCAATAAAATTGTACTCCCACTTGGCTTTGAAAATAACAGCAAACTTGGAAGAAAAGGCAACTTTCTTAGTCTGAATAAATAGTAACTACCAAAAAAAGTCATTTATTTTTTATTTAAATTATTACTTTTTAAATTTCCCGGAGATCAAGAGTAAGACAAGGATATCTGCTAGCACCACTTCTATTGAACACTGTCCTGGAGGTCCCAGACAGTGTAATCAAGCAAGGAAAACATATAAAAGGCATAAGAAGTAGAAATGAAGAAATAAAAAACTATCATTTACACGAGACATGATTGTGTACATAGGAAATCCAAAAGAATCTACAATGTGAATTAATAAGTGTATTTAACAATGTTGACATAAATTAAAAATGTAAAAATCATTTTAATTTATATAGATCAGGATAAATAAGTAAAAAAAAGTTTAATTTACAAAACCACCTAAAACCCATCAAATACCTAAGAATAAATTTAACAAAAGATCTGTAAGATCTTTAACTGAAAACTAGAAAATATTGTTGTGAGAAATTAAATAAAACTATGTAAATGTAGAAATATACTATATTCATAGGTTGGAGTCTCAATATTGTTAACACTTTTTTTGACAGAAAGTAGGATTTATTGGTGGGCGTGAATAGGGAGGGGGGCAGTGCTGAGGTTCTCATGGGTGTAGAGCCCACCATTTGTTCAAGGGGCCACAATTTGGGATATATTTGATCCCAAGGCCATCTTGGATGAGACACTTTTCAGCCACCATGTCTTCAAATTCATCTATACTAAATTTAGTAAAGCCCCACTTCTTGGAAATGTGGATCTTCTGGCAGCCAGGGAACTTGAACTTGCCCCTGTGTAGGGCATCCATCACATGCTTCTTGTTCTATAGCTTGGTACAGATGGATATGATGAATTGGTCCACGTGGATCCTGGCCACTGTGCCCTGGGGCTTTTCCAAAGGCACACCTCATACCTGTCTGGAGCCTAAATTGGAGGTAGCATGAGGTCAGACATCAACGTCCACTGGAAAGGGCTGTCTCCAACGTCTCTTAGGGAAACCCATTCAATCAATAGGCTGCATACACTACCAAGGAGGCTACTGTTTGCAGCCATTGCACACTGGGCCCCCATGGGAAACACTGTTGATATGTCAATTCCTCCTTGATTTATAGAGTCGATAAAATCCCAATAAAAATTGCAGTTGGTTTGGGGTGCCCGGGTGGCTCAGTCGGCGAGCCGACCAACTCTTGGTTTTGGCTCAGGGCATGATCTCACAGTTTGTGGGCTCAAGCCCCACGTTAGGCTCTGTGCTGATAGTGCAGAGCCTACTTGGGATTTTCTGTCTCCCTCTCTCTCTGCCTCTCTCCCTTTCCTGCTCACAATAGTGCTCTCTCTCTCTCTCTCTAAATAAACTAAAAAAAAATTTTTAATAAGTTAAGGAAGAAATCACAAAGAAAACTGTAAAATACTTTGAGATGAATAAAAATATAAACACAACATAGCAAACTTATAAAGTACAGCTTAAACAGTGTTCAGATGAAAACTTATAGCTGTGAAGACCTATATTAAAAGAAGAAAGATCTCAAACCAATAACCTAATCTTCCAACTTAAGAAACAAGAAGAGAAAGAGCAAACTAAACCTAAGGCAAGCAGAAGGGAGGAAACAATACAGATTAAGAGTAGAAATGAATAAAAAAAGAAAGCTGAACAATAGAGATCAATGACACTAATGATTGGTTCTTTGAACAGATCAACAGAAATGAAAATTTTTAACTATATTGACCAAGCAAACAGAGAGAAGACTCAAATTATTAAAATCAGAAATGAAAGAAGGAACAATACTGTCGACCTTACAGAAATAAAAAAAGGATACAGATATGAAAAGAATACTATAAGCAATTATATGCCAATAAGTTAGATAACTTAGATGAAAGGGATAAATTCCTAGAAAAGTACAAATTACTGAAACTCAAGGAGAAATACAAAAATCCAAATAGACCTTTAAAAAGCAGAGGTTCAATTTAGTAATTAAAAAATTATCCCCAAACAAAAGCCCAGGTACAGAGAGCTTCATTGAGTTTCACTATCTCTTTCAGACAACAGAAGAAGACAGAACTCTTCTCACCTCATCCTATGAGGCCTTTATGACTCTGATATCAAAACCAGACATAGCCCTTTCATGAAGATGGTACCAAAGGTGAAGAAGGAAGCCCCTGCCCCTCCCAAAGATGAAGCCAAAGCAAAGGTTTAGAAAGCCAAGAAAGTGGTGCTGAAAGGTGTCCACAGTCACACACAAAAAACTATCCACACGTCACTTACCTTCCAATGACTCAAGACACTGTGTCTCTGAAGGCAGCCCAAATATCCTTGAAAGAACACCCCCAGGAGAGATCAGCTTGAGCGCTATGCCATCAACAAGTTCCTCCTGACTACTGAGTCAGCCATGTAGAGAATGTAAGACAACAACACACTTATGTTCATTGTGGATGTCAAGACCAACAAGTACCAGATCAAACAGGCTGTGAAGCTCCATGGCACTGATGTGGCTAAGGTCAACACCTTGATCAGGACCGTTGGAGAAAAGAAGGCATATGCTTGACTTGCTCTTGATTATGATGCTTTGTTGCCAACAAAACTGGATCATCTAAACTGAGTCCAGCTGGCTAAATCTGACTTTATTCACAATAAAAAAGACATAGACATCACAATAAAGAAGACAACAGACAAATATCCATTAGGAATATAGGCACAAAAATCCTCATCAAATTACCAAATCCCACAATATATTAAAAGGACTATACACCATCACTAAATGGGACTTATCTCAAGAATGCAACGTTGGTTCAACATATGAAGATCAATCAATGTAATATGCCACATCAATAAAATAAAGTACAAAACCACATGATAATCCTGATAGACACAGAAAAAGCATTTGACAAAATCTAACACCCCATCAACAACAAACTAGGAATAAACTAGGAATAAAAGGATAAAGGACATCTACAAAAACTGCACATTGTACTCAATGATGAAAGACTGGATATTTCTCCTAGAGATCAGGAACAAGACAAGGCTGTCCATTCTTACCACCTCTTTTCAATGTTATACTGGAGGTTCTAGAAGGGGCAATTAACCAAGAAAAGAAATAAAATGCACTCATAATAGAAAGGAAGAAGTAAAACTATATTTTCTATCTCTGTCTATACATAGATGATGTTATCTTTTATATATAAAATCCTAAGAAATCTGCTAAAGATAACTATTAGAACTAATAAATGAGTTCAGCAAGGTTTTAGGATACAACATCGATATACAAACATCAACAGTATTTTTATTCACTAGTGATAAAAAAAATCAGAAAGTGAAATTAAGGAAACAATTTCATTTACGATAGCATCAAAAAATAAAATCTTTAGGAATAAAATTAACCAAGGAGGTACAGGACTTATTCACTGAAAGCTAGAATGAAAATACCTGTGAAAGATATTAAAGACCTAAATAAATGAGAAGTCATCCTAAGACTGGGATTGGAAGACTTATTATTTTAATATGGCGGTACTCCCCAAAATGTTCTTCAGCATCAATGAAATCCTTACCCAAACCCCAGCACCATTTTTGCAAAAATTAATAAGCAGACACTATAGCTCAAATGGAAATACAAGGGGTCTGGAAAAGTCAAAGCAATCTGAAAAAGTAGAAAAAAGTTGGAAGACTCGCACCTCCTGACCAAAACTCACTATAAAGCAAGAGTCATCAAAACATGTGGTACAGGGGGTGCCTTGGTGGCTCAGTCGGTTAAGCCTCTGACTCTTGATTCCAGCTCTGGTCATGATCTCACTGTTCCATGAGCTTGAGGCCTGTGGCAAGCTCTGCACTGATAGTGCAGACCCTGCTTGGGATTCTCTCTCTCTCTCTTTTCCCCTCCCCGATTCATGCTCACATGCTACTTCTCTCTCTCTCTCTCTTTCTCAAAAATAAATAAATGAATATTTTTATTATTTTAGTTTTTTAAATTTATTTTTTATTTTTTAATATAATTTATTGTCAAATCAGCTAATATACAGTGTGTACGGTGTGCTCTTGCTTTTGGGGGTAGATTCCCACGATGTGTCCCTTACATACAACACCCAGTGCTCATCCCAACAAGTGCCCTCCTCAATGCCCATCACCCATTTTCCCCTCTCCCCTACCCCCACCATCAACCCTCGGTTTGTTCTCTGTATTTAAGATTCTCTTATTTGCCTCCCTCCCTCTAACTATTTTTTCCCCTTCCCTTCCCCCATGGTGTTCTGTTAAGTTTCTTAAGTTCCACGTAAGTGTGAAAACATATGATATCTGTCTATCTGACTGACTTATTTCACTTAGCATAATACCCTCCAGTTCCATCCATGTTGATATTTTTTTAAAAGACAGTGTGGTTCAGACATAAGGATAGAAATAAAGATTAATGGAATAGAATTGAGAGTCTAGAAATAAATGCATTTATGGCCAATTGATTTTCAACAAGAGTGACAAGACAGTCAAATTGGGAAAGGATAGTCTTTTCAATAAATGGTGCCAGGACAACTGCATACTCACATGGAAAACAATGACTTTGAACCCCTGACTCATACCATATAGAACAATAATCTCAAAATGGATCATATACCTAAATGTAAGGGGTAAAAGTAAGCCTTACAAGAAAACTTACAAATAAATTTCTTGACATTGGGTTAGGTAATGCCTTCTTTTTTTTTTTTTTTAAATCTTTCTTTTTTAACGTTTATTTATTTTTGAGAGACACAGAGACAGAGTGTGAGCAGGAGAAGGGCAGAGAGAGAGGGAAACACAGAATCTGAAGCAGGCTCCAGGCTCTGAGCCGTCAGCACAGAGCCCGATGCAGGGCTCGAACTCACAGACCGCGAGATCATGACCTGAGCCGAAGTCGGCCACCCAACCAACTGAGCCACCCAGGCGCCCCAGGTAATGCCTTCTTAAATATGACACCAAAAGTACAAGCAACCAAATAAAAATAAACAAATTAGACAGCTCAGAGCCTGGAGCCTGCTTCAGATTCTGTGTCTCCCTCTCTCTCCGCCCTTCCCCTGCTAACACTCTGCTCTGTCTCTCTCTCTCAAAAATGAATGAACATTAAAAAAAATTTTAAAAAATAAAATAAACAAATTAGACATCATCAAAATGAAAAGCTTTTATGCCTCAAAGGGTACTATCAAGACAGTGAAAAGACAATCTTATGGAACCTCTCCTTAAGAGAAGAAAATATCTGCAAATCTTGCACCTAATAAGAGACTTGTATCCAGAATACATAAAGAAGCCTTATAAGTCAACAGTGAAAAAGACAAATAACTCAATTAAAAACTGGGCAAAGGATCTAAATAGACTTTTCTCCAAAGAGGATACAGAACTGACCAATAAATACCTAAGAAGATGCTCAACCTCAACAACCATTAGGGAAATGCAAATCAAAACCACAGTGCAATACCACCTTGCACACACTAGAATGGCTAAGGTCAAAAAGACAGAAAATGACAAATGTTAGTGAGGAATTGGAGCAACTGGAGCCCTTATACATTGCTAGTTTGGCAGTTCTTCAACATGTTAAATACAGTAGTACCATATGACTCAGCAATTGCAGGTATATACTAGATATACGCTCAAGAGATATGAAACACGCAAAAAGTTGTACGCGAAAGTTCATAATCTCATTGTTCATAATAGCCCCAAATTGAAAGCAACTCACATGTCCATGAAACTAATGAATGGATAAACAAAATGTGGTATATTCATACAGTGGAATATTACTGAGCTACTAAAAGGCATGAAGTACTGACATTTGCTACAACCTGGATAAACCTTGAATACATTACACTCAGTGAAAGAAGCCAGACACAAAAGACTGCATTTATAGGAAGTATCCAGAATAGGCAAATTCATACAGACAGAAAGTGTATTAGTGGTTGCCAGGGGCTGGAGAGGGTAAGTCAAGGGGGTAAGTGCTAACAGGGATGGGATTTCTTCTGGGATTGATGAAAATATTCTGGGTTAGATGGTGGTTATTGATGAAAAACTTTGTGAATGTACTAAAAACCATTGAATCGTGCACTTTAAAATGGTGAACTGTATGTAATTATATCTCAGTAAGGCTATGCTAAGAGATACTCAGAGAAGTCTTACCCCCATCCATGTTCCCTTTACCCTATTTCTACCCACCCCTTCTATGTAATCATTTTTCTTAGTTTCTGGTTTATCCTTCTGTGTCTTTTTGTAAAAATAAGTATACTCATTCCCTTTTCTTTCTTACACAAAAGGTGGCATATTATATAAACTCTCTTGTACCTTGCATTTTTCACTTAATAATATAGCCAGGAAATCACTGTATGTCAGCTTGTAGACATCTCCTTTACTCTTCCTACAGATGCATGCTAGCCCATCAACCCTGTGAATGGCCAGTGAGGTTATTTCCAATTTATTGCTACTAAAAATAATGCTGCAATAAATAACCTTGTACATATGTTGTTTTGTATTTGTGGAGGCGTATCTTCAGGCTAAATTCCTAGAAGTGAGATTGCTATGTCAAAGGATAAAAATCTTGCTAAACCTTTCTCCACAGCAGTCATTGGATAATGATTCCATACTTCCACGAGCAATGTTTGAGAGTGACTGTTTTTACAGAGTGCTGCTCACAGAATGTGATTCCAAGCTGCCAAAACTCCTCCATCCTCACTCTCAACTAATGATGTTGCTTCCTACTTAACTGAGAAAACTGGAGCGATAAGAACTTCCACAGACTCCCACTGCCACAGTCTTTTTGTCCCTCTGCCTTCTTGCCTTTTACGACAGCTGAGTCTTCCTTGCTCCTGCCTAACGCCACTTCCGCATCGGGTCCCTCCACTCTCACCTGCTGAAGCGCATGACCCTGACAATTTCACAGCCTCTCCCCCATATCATCAATGTTTCACTCTGTACTGGATCATTCCCATCAGGGTACAAATATGCTCTTATTTCTCCCATGAGAGACGAAGATTTCTTTTAGGGCAAAGACACTTGAACAACATAGAGATGGGAAGGGGGGGCAAAAAATATACCTTCTGCTCTTAATGCAGAAATGGAGATATTCTCTGTTAATGATTTTGAAGTACATTCACCTGATAATAGTGCTTTCACCAGTGGCTCTCAAATTTTAGTGTGCAGCTGAATCACCTTGAAGGGCTTGTTAAAGCGCAGATTTCTGATTCTGTAGGTCTTGGGGTGGGGGGGGGTGGAAAGCTGAGACTGGCATTTCTAACATATCTCCCAAGGGATACAGATCTTGCTGTTCAAAACCTCACTTTCAAAACCGCTGCTTTACTCCCTCTTTTTCCATTTGACACGTCATGTGGTAATTCAACACAATCTGCATTAATCGTGCATTGGTCAATAAACTTCCGATGGGGAAACGATCTCTTTTATCCCAATTATGAAATACATTACCTTAAGAAAACCACACTTCCCTTTATCTCAGTCCCCACCACCTACCAACTACTGTTTGATTTCTTTGTTCCTCTCCGAAACAAAACCTCTCAAAAGGTTGCCTATCCACTCTCATTCCTCTACTTAGTCTTTCTTAAACTCATTTGAAGCAGGCTTTCACTCCATCCACTCTACCACACTGCCCTCATCCAAGGTCTCCAATGACCTCGGCATTGATAAGCCTTCAAGTGTAAGCTCCCGTCTTATTGACCTATCAGCAGCATGTGGCCATGGATCACATCTCCTCTTTTCCCTCCCTGGACTTCCGGAACACCGTACACTTTGGGTTTCCCTCTTACCTCACTTGACACTCCCTGTCTGCTGATTCTCCTCTTTTTCCCTACATCAACTTTGATACGTACCAAGAATTAGTCCTTGGTTCTTTATCTTACTCATTCTATCTTGTGGCTTTAAATACCATCTATAGGCTGACAATTCCCAAATTTTTATCTTGCAGCCCTGAATTCCTGACTGCTATATCCAACGACCTAGTCAACATCTCCACTTGAATACCTAAAAATCCGACATGGCTAATTCATGACCATCCCCCTCGAACCTGCTCCTCCTACAGCCTTCCCCAGATCAGTACTGATAGCAGTTCCATCCTTTCAGTTCTTCCTAGATTTCTCTCTTCCTCTTACACCTCACATCCAATCTGTCAGGAAGCCCTAGTAATACTTCCTTCAAAATATCCCCAGAATCAGACCTTCTCAACACCATTTCTCACCTGCTTCCACTCTGGTTTGAGCTACCTGAATTGCTCCAACACGCTCATCACTGGCATCCCTGCTTCCCCTCTTGCCATCCTACAGTCTCCTTGACACAACAGTCTAAGCGATTCTATTAAAACACAAGCCAGGTCCCATCTATCTCCTGCTCAAAGCCCCACACCAGCTCCCATCTCACACAGAGAGAGCCCAAGTCCTTGCCATGGCCGACAAGACCCCATCTATCTTCTGGCCCTGACCACCACCCTCACCTCCTCACCTCATGCCCCTCCCCTTGCTCTCTGAATGAACTACACAGGCCTCTTTGCTGTTCCACTAATGTGCCAAGCACATTCCAGCCTTGTGGCCTTTGCTGCAGCTGTCCCTCTGCTGGAATGCGCTTCCATTAGATACCAGGTCAGTTCAGTCCTTCAAATCTTTCCTCAAATTGTTCTGCTAAATGAATTCTATCCTGACTTTTCAGAAGCACAATCTGTGCCTCCTCTCAGTGTCACCCTGAACCCCTCTTCTTCTGCTCTACTTTTTACTTTTTTCTATAGTATTTATGACATTCTAACATACCACATATTTTACTTATTTATTATGCCTATTATTTCTTCTGTTTTACCCTTAATACATGCTATGTTCCAAGGGGAAATGGAAAGAATGCTCTTCTCTCCATAGGACTCTGGCCTAGTCTATGGGGCCAGTTAGAGGAATAGGCACTCTACTCACCCCATCCATCACTGAGATTCTGCCCCCAGTGGCCAGACACACACCTAACCAGGCCCCATGCCCGATGTAATGAACCTATGAAAATGGATGTCTACATACGTCTAAATCTTAGTTTTTATGCAGATATAAACTTCTGTTACATATAAAATGAGGTGATCGGGGGTGCTTGGGTGGCTCAGTTGGTTAAGCATCCAACCCTTGACATCGACTCAGATTGTGATCTTGCAGTCATGGGATTGAGCCCCCCATCAGGATCCATGCTGAGAGTGGAGCCTGCTTGGGATTCTCTCTCCCTCTCTCTCCATTCCTCCTCTGCTCACACACTCTTTCTCTCTCAAAATAAATAAATAAATAAATAAATAAATAAATAAAATGAGGTGACTGGATTGGACAATTTTTGGTCTTTTCTAACTGTTCTTATTACATTTAAACTTAGCTTAGACAGCTAACGTCCATTCTCCAATGAACTAGTCATTTTTAAAGATTATTTCAAGTATGACCCTCTATAAAATACTGTAAAGTCAACTTGTCTAAATGCTGTTCTGTAAGCTATGTTATCATGAATATGCATCCCATGTCGGTCTATACAGAGTGAAGGGCTTAACACTCTGACTGATCATTCAGTTCATTAGGTGAGTTTTTTCACCCTCCAGTGAATCAACTGGTCTTTGACTAAACTGCCTAAATAAACCAGTTGTAGAAGAATGTTTTGGAATGTTCTTTCTCGAACTGCAGCAAGACACTTTGGCCTATATAAATGTGAAGATGAACAAGGCTTTTCAGGCTATATTTACCTTTTCATTGTCTAACACGTTACTCAGCAAGGCACACAGATGTGTCAGTCAAACCTCTTCTCCCAACCATGGGGCTCAACTAAGACAAAGTAGACAGAACATGTGGGAGTCCTGTTGGCTTTTCCTGGATGATGCCAGTCTATATGACCTAATTGTTTTTAGCTTTTATTTTGAAATAATTATAGATTCATAGGAAGTTGCAAGGATAGAACAGATGGGTTCTCGCATAATTATTACCTAGTTTTCCACAGCAGGTACATCTCACACGGCTACAGTACAATATCAAAACCGGGAAATTAACATTGGTACCATATGTGTGCAGAGTTCAGTCGTTTTATCACATGTGTTGGTTCACTGTTCCCATCACCACGATCCAGATACAGAACTATTCCATCACCTCAAAGATCTCCGTAGTGCTACTCCTTATAGTTATATGCACCCCCTCCTCTCTATGTAACCTGTGTTTAACTCTTAAAAGAACAAACTGCCTCAGACAGCATTTCTTTACTGTGACACATAGATATCTAAAAATTCCAAGAACACATCTTCCTCATTTTCATGACCAAGAAATCCCTAACGATTCATCAAAGCTGTTTTGAGTCTCGGCTCACGGCTATTTATTTGCTTTATTACCATTAAAAAAAACCCCAACATTTATCACAGCCCTTCTAGGAATATTTAACATTCAAATATATTTTAGTTAACTTGTCCTGGTCGAAGCATGGAGTTTACAAAATCCCCTTAGTAAGCGATTGTTTAACATGTCTGCTCCAATGACCTAGTTGCATGCTCAGTAAGACAATGCAATCTGGATCCGAGGCTCTGAGGAATAGCGTTTGATCACTTTCTGTCTCCAATGTGAGAGAAGAGTCATACAATGTGAAAAAAAGAGAAAGAGCTATGGGTCATAAATGTTTAAAACAAACTCTCTCACCACGATGGAACATTCCCTCTGTGCGACTTCTCCCAATCTTCACCAGTTTGCTTTTCCTGCCCTACCATCCTTTCCCTTTTTCAAACTGCTCAACCTCAGATTTCTCTCCCCCACCCATATTAATCCACCCTCAAAAGACACTGAAGTCAATTCTGTCTGTAGGAATTCTATTAGCGATCTCAAAATTTTCAAAAATATGAATACGTATTTTTTAATAAAAACGGTACTCAACTATACGTAGACTTACGTAATCTTTTTCATTCTACACATGAACATTTTCCCATATCATTAAACATTTCATTATTCTTAAAGGTTTAATAAGGAGAATTCTGACAAAAGAGCAGATTGAGCTGATATGGACTCATACCTTATGCTAAAAATATCTAGGAATGCTGGATAAATATAAAACCCAAACAAATTTTAATACATATACTAGTTTGAAAGCAAAGTAAATTTCCAGGGGTTAAAAGGGGGAAAAAAAATCAGAGCCAGAGCTAAGGTGACTGTCTTGGATTCGCGTGGAAAGTCCTGCATTCAAGAAAACCCCTCAGTTCTGGATAACCAGAACAGTGGTTATCCTTGCTTGGAGCAGTAAGTATAGGGAAGCTGATATGCAATGGACTCGTTATGGACTCTTAAGTGCTGAATATAACACTCTTGACTGTTTTATTAGTACCAATTGTTTGCTAATTCTCTCGTATTTTCCATGTAAATGATGATATTTGCATGCAAATGACAGAGATTTCCTCTTCTAGTCTTTAAAAGACATGTTTTTTTATTTAAAAATATTCTAATGTTTATTTATTTTGAAAGAGAGAGAGAGCAGGGAAGGGACAGAGAGAGGGGGAGAGACAGAATCCCAAGCAGGCTCCACACTCAGCGTGAAGCCTGATGCAGGTGGCTTGATCTCACAACCATGAGATAATGGCCTGAGCTGAAATGAAGAGCCGAATCCTTTGACTGAGCCACCCAGGCGCCCCTAAAAGATACTTGTTTCTATTTCTTTGGCTAGATCCTCTACTATTATGTTAAATAGCTGCCGTGAGGGGAGGGAGGGTGTCTGGCCCAGTTCGCGGAGCTTGTGGTGTGACTCTTGACCTTGGGGTCATGTGTTTGAGCCCCATGTTGGGGGTAGAGTTTACTTAAACAAAACGAAACCAAAACAAAATAGTGACTCTGATACCAGGCTTCACTGCCCTGTTCCTGACCTTAAAGGGAACACGTCTAAGTTGTCTTCATTAATACTTACTGTTTACTTTATTTACTTTTAAAAGGTTAAGGGAGTTTCCTTCAATTTGTAGTTTTCTAAGATTTCTTTAAATCATAAATGGGTGTTGATATTTATCAACTGCTTTCTTCTGTACCTTTTCAGAAAATCATGTAATTTTTCTCCTTCAGTTCATTAATGTACTTATATCCTTATACATTTCAGCACTGAAACATCCTCGTACTCCTAGAGCAAGTACACCATTGGCTTCCATACACACACACACTTGTAGGATTTTTGTATCTATGTCCTTAAGTTAAATTGGTCTCTTGCATTCTCTAATATTCTTGCACTATCTTCTTCTGGCTGTGGTAGCTATAGCATACTAGCTTCATAAAAGTGATGGGCAGCTTTTTCTGTTATTCTACTTTCTGGAACAATTCGTGTAAGATTGGGATTATGTGTTCTCGAAGTTTCAGTAATATTCATCTTTAAAAAATGAGGTCTGACTCTGGGGACAATGAGGGGAAACTAAAGAGTGAAAACCCTTACCCTAACCATTCTGCCATCTGTAGGCCCTGGCCATTGCCTACATTTTCCTTCATATGCCGACCTTGCCATAAGGCTTTTGATAGATTTTTAGTTGCTAAGTTTAACGCTGAGTTCCATTAACTCCTCTATCACTTTTTGGGCATTGGTAGGGGTGAAGGTGGGGGAGGGATCCATATATGATAACTCAATTTGCTATATATGACAACTATTCCTCAAGGCTGGTTTCATGGGCATACAACCTGTGCAGTCATACACAGGCCCAGCTCTCTAAAAGGCCCTGTTCTTGGTTTAATGTTCTGCTGTCATAATTTTGAAATTCTTTATTATTATTATTATTACTATTTATTAATCTCTACACCCAATGTGGGGCTTGAATTCATGACCCTGAGATCAAAAGTCAGTGTTCTTCTGGGGCGCCTGGGTGGCTCAGTTGGTTAAGCATCCAACTCTTGATTTTGGCTCAGGGCATGATCTCATGGTTTGTGGGTTTGAGCCCTGCCTTGGGCTCTCTGCTGTCAGTGTGGAGCCTGCTTCAGATCCCGTCTCCCTCTCTCTCTGCCCCTTCCCCACTCGTGCTCTCTCTCTCCATCTCTCATAAATAAACATTTTAAAAAATTTAAAAATAATAATTGAAAAAAAGAGCTGGTGCTCTTCAGACTGAGCCAGCCAGGCATCCCACCATCTTGAAATTCTTAAGAATTATAATCATGAAGCCCTGTATTTTCATTTTGTACTAGGCCCCACACATTATATGGCTAGTCTTGCTATTCCTAAATAATTTTCCATTAAGTCCTAAATATTTTCCAAGTAAGTTTCACCTCCCTCCGCTCTTTCTACCCTGAAGTTATAACCCATGTACAGCTCCATTTTTTTTGGCAAGCCCTCTGGCTGAGATCTGAGGCAGGCAGCAGCTAACCCACATATTACAGCTTGGTCTGAGGCTTTAAATTCAGCCTGGCAATCCCATGGTAAGTATTATCAGTTTTCCTAGTCCCCTCAAGGGAAAGTTGTGCACCATTTAGACCATAAATAGACAAGAAATATTTACAAAATGCCATAATGAATAAAACATGTCTTCTTATACTTTAGAGAAGACATTTTCTGGAGCACCTCCCATTGTCCATGATGCTGATATGTAAGAGAGATCTTTTCCTTGTTTTCCAAACTGCTGAACTTCACATCTATCCAGATTCTGTACCAATGTCTGACTGGCCATGGGCTAAGGAGAAAGAGCTCTGGTTTTGATCATTTGTTCATTCTTGGTTTAAAGTCTCATTGTTGAGTTGGGGAGAAAGTGCATCACCTCTGGTTTTACAGCTGTCACCCTAATCAGTTTAAGTTTAGGCTCTGCATCAGAGGTACTTCTTCTGTAGCTAGTGTCTTTTCATTTGGATATGGTAATGGCTTGAGGGAATTGACTCTGTGACTTTTAAAGTCTGCAGGCTAGCTCTCCCTCTCTCTGCCCTCCTCCTGCTCACGCTCTGTTTCTATGTTTCAAAAATAAATAAACGTTAAAAAAATCATAAAAAAAAATAAAGTCTGCAGGCTAGTGACACACTTACGATATACCAATCTACCTCTTTCAGGACTTAGTCATCCATGTCGGACATGATTTCGTAGTGTATAGTGTTGGAGACAGCACTGGTGTTGGAGACAGCACTCTGAACAACCTTATTTCCTTCCTACTCTGGTGAGGATCCTTTTGGCTTTTAATCTTTAATAATAACAACCCTCAGTCGCTTCAAGTTTTCATCTCTGGCCCAGCATTTATTCTGCATATCTAGTTGTTTGACCGTTCTCGAAGCTCACATCCTTTCCCCTCACATTACCACTTAATGGTAATCTCTGTCAGTGTCCCCTGCGACCCAGGTTCCAACCTGTTAGAGACTGGCTGCAGATGTTCCTCTCTGTTGCTTTCAAAGCACTGCATCAGTTTGTTTATATTCACAGATTGCCGCTGCTTTTGCTAAAACTTCAATCTTATATTCTAAAGTATTTGTTTCCTTATGAGTTGTTTTATTACTTCTTATTTCTACCCAGAGACCTTCTCTGGTTGGTCTTTTTCATTCAGTTTTCCCTGAATGCGGCTCTTAAAATTTAGAGTGGCAGTATCAGATTCTTGGGGAATAGCTTTAAAAGCAACCACTTGTTTATGAAACTCTAATGATCATTTGTTGCACAGTTTAGCTTGGCTTTTTTTCTAAAACTTCCGTTTGCCTTGGAAGCACCCATAATCATAGCAAAAGTGAAGAATACCACAAAAATATCTTGTTCCAATCTAATCATCCAATAGCTAATTTATTTCTTGAGCACCTAATATGTGCCAGACACTCTCTTAGGCACTTGGGACGTATCCCTGAACTGAACACATACAACACCCTACCCTAGGAGAGCTTATATTCTGGTAGGGGAAGGCAAATAATAAATGACAAGCATAATAAATAACTAAATTATATGGTATGTTCACAAGTGATAAATACTATGGAAAGAAACAGAACAGGATAAATTGGGGATCAGAAGGACAGGTCGAAACTTCCCCATACCTCCGACATTTACATTCAATGTTCTTCTACTCCCCTCTCTTGAAAATTTTCTCCCTATCCTAAACTACCAATTACTATACCACTGTTTCTCTGATTCCCTTCACAGCCAAATTTCTTCAACAAGCTGTCCACACTTTCACTTTCTCACTTCGCAGTCACTATGCAACTCAAACTTTTCTAGTTTCTGCTCCTCCCTCATCACTGAAAATGCTATTGCCAGTCACCAATGACTTCCATGTTGCCAAATCCAGTGGAAATGAATCAGAATTTTGATACGGTTGATCATTCTCTCTTCTTTGAAACATGCCAGCCTCTTGGAATTCATTATACTGCTCTCTAGGGGTGCAAAATTTGCCACCCCAAAATGTGTCTCTTTGGCATGTGGATTATTTTAGGCTGATTATTTTTAAGAAACAGAAGGCTCAAGAAGGTGTTTTTTTTTTTTTTTTTTTTTTTTTTTTTGCCTTTCTGCTAACTGCCTAAAAGAATTTAGATAGAGGACCTCCTCCAGAAAGGGAGCTATTACCATAGATAACTACAGTATGATATAACTAGGTGTGGCAGCCAGGGAGGATCCTAACAAACCTGTCTGTTAAAATTTCCTTCTGTATTCCATTGTCTTTGTATGGCCCAGCAAACATTTGTTTACCAAACATTTACTCTTTTCCATCTACCTGTGAATCGTCTTCTTCCCTTTGAAGTCCCAGACCCTACCCCATTTCTCCTTAGCTCTGAATGGCAGATAAGCCTCAATCGTCTGACTGCCTGTAGGCCTCAAATTCTTTATGGGGCCTCTGTATGTACATAATTAAATTTTATTTTCTCCTATAAATTTGTCTCATGTCAATTTAATTCTTAGACCAGCCAAAATAATTTTGAAAGGTATAGAAAAACTTTTCCTTCCCAACAGTGCTGTCTTGCTTATCTTCATATTTCTCAATCTCCACTGACAGCTACGCCATTTCTGACCATCCTTTAAATGCTTCTGTTCCTCTGGATTTTATTCCAGTCCCTTCTTTTTTTCTTATTATTCCTGGTTGAAATCACTGTGACTTCAATTATCATCTATATATTGATGATTCCTAACCTTTTATATCCCCTGAGCCTCAGGTCCACATATTTATATATGCCTGCTAGTCATCTGTACCTTGATGGTCCACAGGCACTTCAAACAGCCTATCCCAAAATCACTCATCTTCCCCTGCCAGACCTGCCCTTCCTCTCATTGTCCCATCTGACTGAATAGAACCACTATCTTTCCAGTTGTTTCATCATTTAGAAACCGAAAATTCACAGTCTCCTTTCAACCCTCTCATTTCTTCCCCCACACAAACTAATAACCAAGTCCTATTAATGCCACATGCCAAACAGCTCTCAGATCTACTTCCTTTTATCCCCCGTGCCACTGCCCTTATCCAGGACACCATATTTTCTCAACCATATTAATACAACAGCCTCATAACGGATTCTCTTGACCCTAGTGCTGCTTACTGCTAATTTTCCACACAATAGTCAGAGGGACTTCTAAGGATATAGATCTAACGATACCATTCTTTTGCTTAAAACCCTTCATTGGTTCTTTTCAGTCTATAAGATAAAACCCATGTTTTTAATGTGGGTTGTAAAGGTCTTCCAATCTAACATCTAAGTCGAAGTTGCTGCCATCCTGAACTATTTTTAGTATTCCAAATACTCCATGTACTTGGGCCTTCACACCTGAAACACTCCTCCTACCACACGCCTATTGGTCTCTCTTACCTTTCATTCGATGTCTCTTCCTGAAGTCTGGACTAAGAGCCCCTGCTCAATACTCCCATAGAACTTGGTACTCCTCCTATCATAGCCTTGTCATTACTTCTTTACCTGGCTTCCTCTTTAGCTGAACTGTGAGCTCTATGAGGGAAAGGCCAACTCTATCTTGCTCATGATTATATCCCCAGAACATAGAAAGTGCTGGCTCATAGCAGGGGCTTAATCGATGTTTGTTGAATAAATAAGCAACAAGCCCAAGTAAACTTGAGCCCCACACGTTTCAAAAGAGGAAAGTGAATCATAAAAAAAGATAACTTTTTTTTCAGGGCACCTGGGTGGCTCAGTTGGTTAAGCATCCAACTTGGACTCAGGTCATGATCTCATGATTTGTGAGTTTGAGCCCCACACGGGGCTTGCTGCTGTCAGCCTGTCAGTGCGCAGCCCGCTTCGGATCTTCTGTCCCCCTGCCTCCCTGCCCCTTCCCCACTCAACCTCTCTCTCTCAAAAAAAAAATAAAAACATTTTAAAAGGGGATAACTTTTTAAAGATCAATCAATTTATGCCACAGAACACAATTGTTGTGTTTTTAACAGAGGCTAACAACAGTGTTCAGCTCTTGGTAGTGGGATTATGGTTGATTACTTCCCTTTCTCCTACAGAACCTTATTTACCAAATTTTCTATAATAAGTGTGTCTTTTACTGTGGGAAAATGTTATAAATTATAAAATAAAAAGAAGAACCCTTGTTACCTCTTTTCTTCAAAATAAACAGAGTATCATATACAGTCAAATATGATCACTGGGTTCCCCCCCCCCACTTTGCTGGAAGGTGAATAACATCATGAAATCTCTGCCTTATTTAACACCAACAGAAGTATATGTTGGTAACAAACCCAAGTTGCAAAAATCACATCACTTCATAGGACCTGAAAGGCCAGCGGTGCTTTTCATGTATTTTTTTAGATTCTGTAGAAACTATTTTTAATAAGAAGAATTCAAATCCTGGTTTGATGCACATTATTTTATATTTGGAAGTAAACATGACAAAAATAAGAACAAATTTTTGCCTTAAAAGGTTCCAACAGGTTTGGATGACTGGGACAGTCTCTTCTGTTCTGAATGGTTCTGTTCTTCTCAGTGAGGAAATAATGCTACAGGAGAAAAGTAAAGTAGAATTAAACAACTTGAAAGGACTAGTATACATACATCACACTTTTTCAGAACAGGAAATGAGTGCAACAGAGTTCTCAAAATCTATTCAATGTTATGTTTAACTTATGTATTTTCAGTTTGCCAGTGTACCATCTTCTGTTACTGTGAGGTATAAAGACAAAACACACTGTAGCAAATACAATGACAATTTCTGAATAACCAAGTCAAGTTCCATGTCCCAGTAAATGGCATGGAATAGTCTATTTATGTCATATATGAGTGTCTGTGTGTGCATATACATGCACATGCACGTACTGGATTAAACGTATACAAAACAATAATATAATCATATACATGTATAATCGTTATTATATATACTTATGTATTACCTTACATAAATCATTACACACACACACACACACACACACACACACACACAAGGATTTTGTATAAGGATTTTGTCTCTTCTGAGATAAGTCACATTTCTTATTCATCTAGTCCAAACTTCTCATTTTGCAGCTTGGTGAACTGAAGCCCGGGAAAGCTAAGGGAATTGCCCAAACTCCCATGGTACAAAATGGCAGAATTGAGAGTAAAACCAGAGTCTCCTGACACTAAGATCAACAGTCTATTATTTCACTCCTCTCCATATCTGTAACGGAGGCTAGAAATTACCAATTTAAATTTGAGTAACGCATTACAATTTTCAAAGCATCTTCACATACATTATATTGTTTAAGCTACACAAAGAATTCAGCTGATGGTATCACGTTGTTGACAGGTTAACTTACTTGCCCATGAAAATGCCACTAGCGAATAGCCTGAGTCTCCTGACCCCCAGACGAATATTCTATTCCCCAAAGTATACCTCTTTTCTTACCAACCATTTTATTCTTAGTTAGCTCTTCATAATTATTTCGGGAGGTGGAAACACAGGCCAAGGCTAGGGGATCTGTAAGCCTGAGGGCCAGGGAGTCCCTGGCATATGATTCTGGGATCCCCTTTCTCAATCATTTATAATACGGAATTATTTATGTTTGAGAAACAGGTAGCTGAAATTAACAGCTAGAATCCAGTATTCGATTGCAGATCTGTCAGATTCCAGAACCTCCTTCTTCCGAATATGCACCGTGGTCATTACATATGGGGAACTGTAGCCATTATTATTTAGCAAGGGTATCTTTCACGGAGCCTCAGAGTCAAAGCAGGAAGATTCCATTTATTTCTTCTGAAGGGCTGAACTATGTATACCAAATAGTGTTGTACCCAAACAACTTGGCAATTTCTTGCCCACCTTCCAATCATCCAAATTTCCCTAGTGATAATACGGTTTCAGAAGCTGATAATCCTGTGGTCCAAACATTTGTAGAGTAAAAAAAAATACACATCAATCAAACCGAGATGGTAGTAACAAGAATCAAATATTAAACACTGCCAATTACCTTTGTATTTTATATCCTACTGCCAATTACCTTTGTTCTCTTACTGCTGTCCACCACCTGATCTTTCCTCATCTTCTGCTGCTGCCGCTAACATCTCAGCATTCCTCTTTAGTTTTCTTCTTCGTCTCCTCAAACGCTTTACAATTCTGTTGACTCTCCTTCGTAAAGGATTGGCCCATTTGCTGTAAAATTAAAAGTTCAAAGTGAAACCTTATATCTCAACACTTATAGAACAGTAACAATGGTGGGTTATAAAAGAAAATAATGATGGGGTACAAAGAAAAGGCTAGTTACCCACATAACTCTTTTTACACATTCCCACTTGACTGTTTAACTCACCATATTTAACAAATAGGATAGAAAACATTGTACCTGGCTCACTCATATTTACCACTGTAACCATCAGAATTACTCTGCATAGAGTCATTTGATCATTTGATCCTCCACAACAGGAATGCCGTTCTACTTCCCTCTGCTGACATCAATGTTACTCAGCCTTCAAGACCCAGTTTATATATTATTTGCCTAGAGAGCCTTCCCTTTTATTCCTAGCCTATAGGGATTCTTCCTTACTATGAACTTCAAAATTAATAGTAATAGTTCATACTATATTATCTTCTACAATTTTACAAGCTTGCGCTTTCACTCACTATTGCGATCATTTGGAATTCAATCTTGCACTTCCTTGAATTTGTGTGGACAGTCAGGGTTGGGGATGCCGGAGAGCCTATCAAAGGCTAAGAACTTGGCCAGGTGCTTTACATACTTGAACTCATTTAATCCTCACAACAACCCTATAAGATGGATATTGTGTTTCCTGTTCTCCAAATAATCAAGCTGGAGCTTAGAGAAGTAAGATACCTCACCCAAGGTCACACGTAGATAGTAAATGCAGATGCTAGCATTTGAACTAAGGT
This sequence comes from Paguma larvata, assembly GCA_030068075.1. Taxonomy (NCBI): domain Eukaryota; kingdom Metazoa; phylum Chordata; class Mammalia; order Carnivora; family Viverridae; genus Paguma; species Paguma larvata. Next base: position 116,353,231 of record CM057830.1, on the reverse strand, counting down.
CTGCTCGACTCTAAAATGCAGACTCTTTCTGTTAGAGCACACTGCAGCATAGCAGATAATGACTACTAAGGACAAGTGTGACAGACTTCCTATGTGCCAAGACCTGTGTATAAGCACTTCGTGAGCATGATCTTACTTAATCTTCATGATGGCCTTGATGAGACATGTTCACTTTGCAGGTGGAGAAACTGAGGCACTGAGAAGGAAAGTAACTTGCCCGAGGTCACCAGACTACTCACTGCTGGTGCCAGGATTCAAATCCAGACCTGCTTAAATCTTAAAAGCAATCTCTCACTCACTGTGCAAACCTGTCCCTTTCCCCCCTCAGAGCTTGGGAATAACTTCAGGCTAGAGCTTTACCTTGTAACTGTATATACCCCAGAGAGCCTGGTACCCAATGAGGGTTCAGGAAATGTTAGCTGATATTTACGTTTATAAGAGTTTTCACTTTATTTTTTCTTAAGATGTTATTTTTTTAACGTTTTTTTATGTATTTTTGAGAGACATAGAGACATAGTATGAGCAGGGGAAGGGCAGAGAGAAAGGGAGATACAGAATCCGAAGCAGGCTCCAGGCTCTGAGCCGTCAGCACAGAGCCCGACGCGGGGCTCGAACTCACAAGCCGTGAGATCATGACCTGAGCCGAAGTCGGCCGCTTAACCAACTGAGCCACCCAGGTGCCCCTAAGATTTTATTTTTAAGTAATCTCTACACCCAATGTGGGGCTTGAACTTACAACTGCAAGATCAAGAGGTGCATGCTCTATTGACTGAGTCATCCAGGTGCCCCAAGAGCTTTCACTTTCTATAGACCTAAGCACAAGGCAAGGAGAAAAACTAGAAAATGCTCAAAGCAAAGGTATGGATGGAAACCCAAAAGAGAAAGAAAGAATTGCATATGATATTACCAAGAGGGAACGACAGATACGTAGTCCTATCCTCAACTCGAAGCTAGCTAGTGTACAGAAGAGGACACCTGGCTATACAGAGCAAGCAGGTTCTCAGCATGTGGGGCCCAGAGACTGATAAGCTTGCCTCTGAAATGCTGACCTGGAAGGTAATATTCACTTTTCTCCCCTCAATCTGCATTACTAGGTTGTCACTGAGCTCTACTAGGTAAGATAGATAAGGAGCAAATAAATACTTTTTTCTCAATTAATCATAAAAAAATCTGCAGGCATAAATGAAATAGTGGGTGAAGGCCAAAAATATATTTATGATTTACCTATGGCCTCTTTGTTGAGCTATTAACTTCAGTATCAAAAAAATAATAACTGAAACAACTATGTAGCTCTCAGTCTCTTGGGGCCAGATGTGTTTCACAATGAGGAATATTTGGGGTTTTAGAAAGGCAATATGACATGATATGCTGAATATTACATGACACTTCCATGAAGTCTAGGGCAACATCTCATGATCAAACACGGTAATATTTCTACAACAAAATATATGAATATTCACTTTAAGCATTAAATAAAGACTAGAAAATGTCTCAAGTCAGGTCAGCTCAGGTTTTGCTGCCAAAAGAGAGGAAAAAAGCTTAAGTTTGCAGAGCTTTTTGAATTTCAGAATTTTAGATAAGAAATTGGAGACTTATACTTTTTTCTAATATTGTGACTTCAATATATTTTATTTCACATACATAAAATGACTATGTTTTCTTTACATAAAGATTTTATTTTAAACTTAATGGCCTACGTTTCCCCTTAATTGACAGAGAAAAATGCAACACGACCTTATTGTTTCAAAATGCACTGCCCTAGTCTAGGTTGCAGAGAAGTAGGTTTTAGGTTTAGCCTTCTAACATTTATTATTGAAATCCAAAGTTAGATATTCTACCCAATATCTAATGAGAATGCCCAAGGGGGAAAGTAGAGGTGAAATGATTAGTCCGGAGTCCTAGAGATGATTTTATTTTTATATAAAGTGCCATATTGTGACCGGCATACTCATACTTGAAATGTACAGATCAACTTCACTCATTAACACACTTGCTCATTTATGAAATAAATACCATTCTAAATACTAGAGACACAAACATGAGTCCTGCCCTCAAGGAGCCTGAAATTTAGAACGGAAGAGAGATATATAAACTGATAATTATATCAAATTGATATAATCCAAACAGAGGTAAGTAGAGATTGGTAGGAAACAAACAGGAAACAGACAGGAAACAGACTGACCCAGTCTGGGGCAGAGGTTTGGGGTAAGCTTCCTAGAGGAGGTGAATTCTAAGCTTAGGCCTGCATCCAGAGTGGGGAGAGCCAGATAAAGAAGAGTGGAGATGGGAAGATGTACAAGAGCATTTCGATCAGTGGGTGGTACATTGTGTGAAAATATCAGAGTGGTGAAGAAGCATATTCTTTGTAAACATCAAGTAGAGTGGTATGGCTGGAAATACTAAGTGGGGTCATTGGGAGTTTCTTGTGATACAGATTTATACAACTGTGAGACTTTTTTTTCTCAAAGAATTCCCAGGAACCTAGATCTAGGAACAGAGAAATGGTGTGGATTCAATTTTAATGAAACAAAGGAGCTGGAAAGAATGGATTCATGTATCAGACAATAGGATCCAGGCTGGATAAAGAAATTAGATGATGCTAAAAGAAAGAAAACCAGGGGAAAATAGAGAATTAAAGAACCTGGATGTCTCAATGAGGACAGGTGTAACGAGGGTAAAAGAAAAGAAAAAACCTAGAAGATAAAGCACCTATGGTCAAAGAGTAGTTCGAGATTTGAAGTTTAAAATTTCAGACACTCATATGTTCAATTTTAATTTTTTTTTTAATTTATGCATTTTGAGAGAGCGTGTATGTGTGTCAGGAGGGGCAGAGAGAGAGGAAGAGAATTATAAGCAAACTCCACACGGTCAGTGCAAGGAGCCCAATGTGGGGCTCAAGCCCGTGAACTCATGAGATCATGACCTGAGCCAAAGTCAAGAGTCAGACGCTTAACCAACTGAGCCACCCAGACCCCCCTCAGAGTTTCAATTTTTGATGAATGACAAGATTCAGGATATGGGCATGAAAGTGGCTGCCCAATACAGAATACAGGAAAGATTCCTCAGAATTGAGTACATCAGAGAACTCTGAAGCTATGGGCTTAGATGGCTCATAACATGGACAAAGAGGCTGCCCATAGAGATGGTCAGATGGAGAACACAACACCTAGCAAGTGTCCAGACCAAAGTAGGAGCTCAATAAATATTTGCATAAAGAATGAATGTAAAAAGGATTGAAGTGGAGAGTCTAGTGTAGTTATAAATCAACTATGTATCAGATTCATTTGGGGTGCTTTAGAAAATACAAATTTCAGGTCCAAATCTCACACTTACTAAATCAGATTCTCTTGAGTACATCCTGGGAATCTATATCATTAAATATTCCCAAGGTTACTTCCATAGAACCCGTCTACAGACTAGAATATGATAAATACTGGCCTAATAGGTTGATTTTTCCATGTTTCTTAACAAACTCTTAAGTCATTAATATAAATACAAATTCTTTAAGACAGTGAAAGAACATAAATTTTATAGACAAAGAGTCTATCAATTTATCATTTGCAACATCAAAAAGATATAAAATCCACCAAAATGACTGACTAGATTCCTCCAATCATTATTTACTGAGTTGCCTACCACATGCTCTTAGAGACCTATGGTTCTCAGACCTGAGTATACATGAGAATAACTTGTTGGGCTTGTTAAAACACAAATCTGGGGGCTTTAACCCTGGAGTTACGATTCAGTAGGTCTGGTGTAGGGCCTGAGAACACGTGTGGTAATGGTAAGACTAGCACGGGGACCGATTTGGGGAGCCACAGCTCTAGACTCAAAGCTTAGCCCCTTGTCCTCACAGAAGTTACAATTTAGCCAGAAGAAGAAAACTAATAACAGGAAACAAAGGATAATTATGTGTTAGACTATGTTGTTAAGAACACAAGTGCAGAAAAAGGCTGGGAGAAAAGAGAAAAGTAGGGATCTGGAGCATTTGCAGAACACTTCATGGACGAGTTGGGGCAGTTGCAATATGAAGGTAAAGAAAGAATTCAAATGAGTGAAGTGGATAAAGAAGAAAAATCCCAAGATTTTGGAGCGACATGGGCAAAAGAACAGAGACAAGAATAAAGCCTGGGGTATACCAAGAAAAATAAATATAGCTACCTGGATGGAGCAAAAGATACATGTAGTGTTATAAGAAATGTAACTGGAGTTACAGAAGGAGTCTAAATAAAGAAGACTTTGAAAGCCACAGCCCTTTGGGTGGGCTTGAAGCAACAAGATGCCATTGTGTTTTCATCTACATTTCTTTTCTTCCTATTTCTATAGTAGAAAAAGCAAGGAACTCAGAAGATACATTGTAATTCTTGCTCGATGGTTATGTAATCTTGAGCAAGAGACCAAAATTCCCCACACCTCTGTTTTGAAGGTCATGTAAGACAATGTATGTGAAAAATTTACATAAATTGGAAAAGGCCAAACATGCTGTTTTTACGTATACCTTTTTTATGGGGTGTGACTTTTTACTTTGGGTATTTGTATATATCCCTTAGGAGACTGGGTGTTCCTTGAGAGCAGAGTATGATCTGAATCACCTTTTTGTCCCTCACACCACCTAACACAAGGTCTGGAATCCAGATATTCTTGAATGGATTAACAACTCCATTAGGAGTTCATGTATATGGTCAAATTGGTTTGGCAAGTACCCTTACAAACTCCCTCCTTCTTAAGGGAAAAGCCATATATTCCTATCGAAGTGCCAGGAACCTTCTCCAGGATTCAGCTCCTAGCCATCTTCCAAACCCTACTTGCAGTCCCATCCTAGTTACAGTCTCTCCTGTATAAATTCTTTCGAATCAACACCTCATTCCAATGCCCTCTGCAGTTCTCAATCCTTTCTTTGCCCTTGCATGCTAACTAGCTTTGTGTTATAGGACTGAATGCCTGTGTCCTTAAAACTCATATATTTAAGGCCCAACTTCCAACGTGGTTATATTTGCAGATTGGGGACTCTAAAGAAGTAATTAAGTTTAAATGAGGTCATAAGGGTGGGGCCCCAATCAGTACAATCAGTGTTATTATAAAAACTAATTTTTCAATTTTCTAAACTAAAAACAAGGGAGTTTGCTCTTTCTCTCTCTCCTCCTTCTCACATGCATCAAGGAAAGGTGATGTGAGTACATGGTGAGAAGATGGCCATCTGCAAACGAGGAAGAGAGCCCTCACCAGAAACCAAATCAGCTGGCATGCGATCATGGACTTCTAGCCTGCAGAACTGTGAGAAAATAAATGTCTATTGTTTAAGTCGCCTGGTCCCTGAAATTTTGTTATGGCAGCCCCAGAAGAGTAATACACCTTGTTTTGTTGTTGCTGTTTGTTTGTTTGTTTTTGCTCCTCTCCTAAAACCATTTACCCAGGACAGAAGTTGACAGCATACAAGACCTTGACTAAGGTAACAATAGATGTAACAATAAATAAATTCGAGAAGAGGCAAATCTCAGACTCATTCCAAAGGAAACCAAAAGATGACAGGTAGACTAACAGAATAGATTACATATTAAACATAAAGGAAAGGAAATAGTCACAGAGGATTCCAAGGTTTCTAGCCTGGGAGACTAAAGAAATCACTGACAGAAATGGACAGCTGTCAAGGGGAGATGATTGGAGAGAGAGAGAAAAAAAGATAAATTTGATTTTGTACATGTTGCATTTAAGGTGCTAACAGAACATCTAATTCATGAGGGCTTTTGGAAATATGGACTAGGTAGAGGTAAGGATTTCAGGAATCAGATTGAAAAGACTCATTCACTCCGAGAAGCCTGGTTATGATCAGAAAGGACCTTAGGGGCACCTGGATGGCTCTGTTGGTTGAGTGTCCGACTCTTGATTTTGGCTCAGGTCATGATCCCAGGGTCGTGGGATCAAGCACCGCATTGGGCTCTGTGCTGAGCATGGATCCTGCTTAAGATTCTCTCTCTCTCTCTCTCTCTCTCTCTCTCTCTGCGCCCCTCTCCCCTCATAAATTTTTTTTAAAACACCAAAAAGAAAGGACCTTAGAAATAATCTAACTCAATTCTCTACCCTAATTTTATGAGAAAACCAGTATCAAAAGAAGTTAACCTCAGTATAAAAGTGGTAGAAAAGGCAGAATTAGAACACAGATCTTTTTAAATGTTCTTTCTGCTACATACCTGTAATATTCTCTGGTAGATGAGAGAATAAGACTTTGGGAAACAACCACAGTTGGGAGAACAAAGAAAAGCAAACTGAGATGGATCAGAATGGTAAAAGGAACAATGATATCCAAGGAAGGAAAGTTTCAAGAAGGGAGCATTCAACAGTGTTCTATGTGACCAAAAGGTCAAGTTGGATGGCAACTAAGAAAAGGCCACTGCATTTTGCACTGAGGTTATTAGTTACTTGGCAACAAAATGTTCTTTTTAATAGTACCTACTACCCCAGACTTCTCTAAAATGCTGCCCTCGGAGTCCTTGCAATGGGAGCATTTCAGACATATAATCAGCATATAATGAGATTTTCTTATTATTTCAGTTACTAAATTACCTTGAACAGGGTCCAAGAAGAACTGACTTTATGTGAGTTTCAAATCTATAATGACTCATGTTAGAGCAGGGTTCCAGTTCGCTCACACTCTCATATGATCGTATTTTATCAAAGTTCTTAGAGACTAGTCATACTTTTAAAATCTACAGACTTTATTTCCTTTCTCTGAATTCACATGTATATAATCCTAGGAACTTCAAACCTTTCAGCAGTTGGCTAATTACCGCATAAAGCTTTTCAAAATAACATTACTAATTATATTGTACAGTATAATGAAACACACAAACATGGAGATTTGAAAATGTAAATGCCTATTTTTAAAATTCAATGGGTGATGATTTTTAGGCAATTTTTGACACATTTATTCCCAATTCTTTACCTCCCATTCTAAGAAAGTAAGTGGTATTAAGACTATCTGCATAATGAAAACCACATTATAATACAGAGAATCACGCAGCAGGATTTGTCTAAATGTAGAAATTTTCAGTAACAGCCATCTGGCAAGTAGCAACATTGAAAGTGTATGGGGGATGTGCTATTTACATCATCTGTGTATCAGATGATCTACAAACTTAAAAAAAACATGGCTTTTTATTAGTTGAAAGAAAACATAGTTTTGTCATTTTCAGACTGAGTTCTGGATTTTTTCTTAATTCACAGTTGCAAATTCAATATGTGGAAGAAAAAAACACAAGAAAATGCACTCCATCTGAGTTTAATAGGCATGGTATTATAATGTTTGAATTTTCCACCTTACCAAAGCTATGTACATATTCAAGTATCATATAATACACAGATGTTTAACTGGCGTATGCATAAAGATTAAACTTTATCTAAAAACAGATAAAGATTAGAAACTAAATCTGGCACTTGAGACTACTATTATTGGTGCTCTATTACTGTAATGGGAACGATTCAGCCACCACTCTTCTCTTCTCTCCCACTAGAGCCCCCCTCCCAAGCTTCCTTCTGTCCTCATCCACCTGATCTTCTCCTTCCTTCGTCTCTGTTGTAGGTCTTAAGCCTGCCAGTGACACTTAAACCTAATGAGCTTTCTGATCCCTATTAATGAGAATAAAAATAGATCTTACATAACCTTGAAGATGTAATGAATTTCAAAACGCATCTTATATCCAAGTTTAATAAGGCTATTAGTAGCAAATTCTTAGAAAGTCTTTCACTAATGCTCTCTGCTCTCTTTTGTATATGTGCAACCAATTCAAGCTGGCTTGAGTTCTCTGTGTACCTGGTTCATACCACACCTGAACTTGAGTCAAGTAGAAGTAAACTAGAGATCACGTTACAGATTATTCCAGGGGCAAAGTTCAGCCACTTCTGCTTAGAAATGACAAGCAGTTAAGGGGTCTACAGTGACGCGACTCCATCTGGATGTAATTAATTCTGTGAGAGCCCCTCCAAATCTTGTCCTCCCTTTAAAACTCAGCTTAAATAGCACCTCCACCACAGAGCCCACTCTGCCCTCTCCCGTTCATCTTGATCCTCACTGCCTCAAAATTTTGGTAAGTTATTGCCACCACTCTTTTAATCCTTAATTATATTCCATCATATATTATTATTTAACATGTCATGCTTGGGGCTTATTTTCAGGTAGGTTTAAGCTCCCTGAAAGTAGGGCCTATGTCTTAGACATTTCTGTATCATCCACGATACCTAGCACAGGCAGTAACTAAATATGGTCAACTGTAGAAAGCATGAATTAGGCACCAAAAGAATAAAATACATTTGGCTCTGGAAAGTGATTATCCTCTTCCCCTAAACTGCTTTCACTTCTCCCACCTGCTCATATTACTTCTCATGTTTCATCCCTCTAACTTTTGCCAGTTGTTAGCTCCTGAGGTGATCTGTAAATAAAACGCACTGTCCAAATTGTAAGAGCTTCACTTGTTCTGGCTTACAACTAAAGGCCGATAGGGGAGAGCTACGACATCTGAAGAAATGTATATTTAATGGACAAGAAAGGGTCCAGCAGGAGAAGGAGCTTAATGGTGTCTTCCAACGCCTCAAGAGTTCTTCCGACAAATAGGCCCAGACCATGTTACTGCAGGTCTGCTTTTGGTTTTTAGCCCCTAGTTAGTTGATTTAGACAAAAAAACTGTGTTTGACTACTTCTTTTTTTCTGTTTTAAACCACAACATATTGACTTTACTGCTGCCTCTATTTCCTTTTTATGAGTCATTTATTCTACCTACTGTAATATTTTATCTATCTCTTTATTCTTTGAAATGAAGAACAGGAAGTGAATTAAGGGGCTAGTTCTAAAGAGATATCTTGACCCCAAAAAGAACGGAGTGGTTAGCAGGCTTTGGCCTTCATTTAAGCTCCTTGTTTGGTATCAAGGATAGGATCTTTATTTGAACACAATTATTCACCTTGCCTCTAAAATCAGCTTACCAGGAAAAGCTTGACAGTGCCCCATCCACCCTCACACATCCACTGTTACTAGAAATTAAGCTAAGCAGCAAGCACTAAGCACATACTCTGGGGTTGCAAAAAACAGCCCAGGATGCCTGAAGAAAGAAATAAATTTTAAAAATAAATAAATCATAGAAAACCAAATTTTTAATGTTCAATAAATATACTATTCACATCGTTCAAGTCTCTCAAGCAGTTTTTACTATATAGAAAGAAAATATGTTCTTATCAAGGAATAATTCTTTGAAATTCATTTTAAAGAAAAATCCAGTGTACCTGAATATCCCCCTAAAACTCCTCGGCAGGGACACAGTAGAGGAGCCATAATGAAATTGTTACACTAGGCCTATTATACCAGACATCTAGACTGCATGGCATAATCCTAGCCACCATTTGCTAGCAAATATTATTTCATTTTTGTTCATGGGTTATCTTTTATCTGAAATCAAACTCTGAAGAAGGAAGGGTAAAAAAAATCCACTCCTATTCCCAAACACCTGTGGAAAGAAAGAAAATGGAAGAGGCCTAGGAATAGGGATTGCACACACTCAGTATAGAAAACTAAGTGAAAACTGAGAGAAGGACTGTCATATAGCAAATGGGAGGAGTTGAAAGGCTATGACTCCACTGTATCTTCAAAATGGTCTGAGAAAACGATGTGAGTGATGAGAAAGTTTTAATTACTACAGGACTGCCATGCAGGCTAGCCAACGCCATCTACTATATTTCTGTATTTGCTCAACCATTAATTTACTCAACAAAAATGTATTAAGCACCTTAATATATGAGACTCCATGCTATGGACTGAAAATACAGTGATAAATATGACACATTCATCAAACTCAAGGAGAAGATATAAAAAAGAAAAAAAAAGACTCAATGATCTTTATGGAAAATAAGGTAACTTGTGTACAGTCTCAATCTTCCAGTGAAATCTAAACAATGTTTTGGTAACTCAAATACCACTTTCTTATTAACTCTAATAAAAACATGAAAGATGCTTAATCTTCAACTGGTGCCTTTCTTTACCAGAGAATTGAAGAAACACTTACTCTCAGGGCCATGCTACTGCCAACCCTGCACTCGCACAAACCTGAGAGTGAGTATCTCCTTAAATTTTGTGCTCCAATTGCCTCACTCACCCGACCCTGGTCCTGGCCCTGCTCTCTATCTCTACACCCACTGTTCCACATCCACTGTTCCAGTAGGGAGTGAGCTATTTTTTTAAAAAACCTTAGAAGTATCATGCCAACAGGCCACAGGGATTTTATATGGATGCTAAGAAGAAACATGATATAAATTGGCTCGAAGAGAGACCAAGGCTTTTAAGACCCAATGGAAGATGACCATTTACTAGATGGAGATAACACTCCTAGGAACCCTTTTGATTTGCAATTAATAATCACTTCCAATCACACGCTCCCACCTCACTTATGTATTTTTCCTACCAATTGTCTGATGACGGAACGTAGAGACTACGCAAAAGGATGTCTAAATTTATGGAAAAATAAAATAACATGAATTTAAAAATATTATGGTAATTTGTGGCACCTGGGTGGCCCAGTCAGTTAAGTGTCCGACTTCAGCTCAGGTCATGATCTCACAGTCCATGGGATCGAGCTCCGCGTCGGGCTCTGTGCTGACAGCTCAGAGCCTGGAGCTTGCTTCAGAGTCTGTGTCTCCCTCTCTCTCTGCCCCTCCCCCCATTTGCGCGCGCTCTCTCTCTCTGTCAAAATAATAAACATTAAAAAAAATTAAAAGTATTATGGTTAACTCTATTTCAGGCTTTTCCTGAGCCAGCTTCTTTTAAACAAAAGGGACCCGCACATAATCCCTGTGTTTCTAGTGCATATGAATAAATGTGTCTACACAGAAATATCGAAATACACGCAGCAATCAGCAAATAAAAGTTTGTTTGCCTACCTCCTCCGCCAAAGAGAGCAGCAACAAAGCGGCAAATATGCCAGGATGATCGTGCTGATCACACCAAGCCCAAACATCCGGAACATCTGTGTAGGCTCTGTTGGTTTAATTATATCCTGTTACTTTTATGACTTAAGCAAGAGAAGCAAATCTGAGCTCTTTCATAAAGTTCTTATAAAAAAACTATTGGTGAATAAAGCAAAATATGGAGGTATTCTTATATGACAGGTAAATATCTGCTACTCTATCAGTAGCAGGAATTTATGAAATCTTCTTAAAATACAACTAAAAGCTACACTTGAAATACATACCTCCCTAAGGAAGCCTTCAGAAAATGATCCTACTGTATTTGTTAACAGACTATTATGACTCATACTATATATTTCTTCGTATGGCCTAGGTGTGTTTTTTCCTTGGCCATATGTTATACATGCTAGAGCACTCAAGGAGAGAATTAATCTATGAATGGTTAACTTGTTAAAGGAATGGCTTCTTAAATGTTTACTTCCAAATTATAAAACATTAAATTAAACAAGAAATCAAGAATTTGCAGGTAAGTAAGCATATTTTATTCTTATATTCATTTGGAAATGCATTCTAATATGATCGGGGAATTATAAGTCACGGTTCAATTTTTCCCTCCGCATAGGCCAAATGTCTCTTCACACATAAAGACTAAATTGATGAATGAATTATAAACACCGTGTGACAGTGTTGAAACTGTAATACTATATTCATGATCAGGTTTCAGTTTCCATTATTAATACTAGATGTTCAACAAAGACCTGTAAATTGAATAGGGACTATATTATCCTAAGACACTGTTTTGCATGCATCCTTTTTGTAGTATTTGTTAGTATTTAATCATGTTTAATACTCCCGTTGTGGGACCAACTGGTAATATGTCTCCACAATCCAAATGCAGGAGCAAAAACAGATGGTCTAGTTCTCAAAACTTTGTAAAGAAAAAAATCTTAAGAATCTGATTCAAAAACAATAGGACAAAGAGAAACTAACAAACAAACCTTAACAAGGAACATGCAAGTCTACTGTTACATACTGAGATTTGAAGACAAGATAAATGGGAAGAATTCTACCTGAGTAGGAAGAAAAGGTGAGAAGAGGAAAATAAGCTAAGGCATGCCTGATTGGTATCTTCTCCCAAGCACTAAAGGTTAGATCTCACAGAGCCTGGAATCTCTGCAACAAGACAGAGATTGACTAAAGCAAAAGAAAAGATGAGACTAATTTTGAACTGCCAAAGTAGTATCAAAGGCTAAGCAGAAACTATTCATGAATAGAGGCCTGCCCACCTCTGGACTTTTACAGACAGTGTTGCTCCAGGGCTGGGATCTCCCTTTAGGTGTTAAGCTGAGAGATCCAAATTTAAACTTATGCCATTGTGATCTATTTATTCAAGTTTTAAAAACATAAATATAATAAATGTAAGAGGATGAACTTACTATCCCTTAGTGGGACAAAACAGTTGACGTTACTGATCTTGAAAGGTGAAAAACAGCATTTATTTCTCAAACATTCAGTCTTGTTATAATCTTCCTGTTCATTGCAAGCCTTCACCGCCTGATTCTTCTTTGGAATGCACGCTTTTAGAAACAAAATCCAAGAAAAATAAGTCAGTATGGTTAATAAATACTTTCCCTAATTAAATAATTACTGCAAGACATAAAAAGTAAAACATTCGAACTCGTACATTTAAATGTTTTTTAATGTTTTATTATTTCTTTTTGAGAGAGAAAGAGAGAGAGCGAGCATGAGCAGGGGAGGGGCAGAGAGAGAAGGAGACACAGAATCCGGAGTGGGCTGCAGTCTTGAGCTGTCAGCACAGAGCCTGACTCGGGGCTCAAAGTCCCGAGCAGCGAGATCATGATCTGAGCTGAAGTTGGACGCTTAACTGACTGAGCCACCCAGGCGCCCCTCAAACTGGTACATTTAAAGATTGAATGACATGTTTCAATGGTGATGAATGTTGAAAAAGTAAGAGTTAAGCTAAAAATTAAAACAAGTTATTTAACATCACATTTTCAATTCTAGATGAATGACAGAAAAATGTAGATTGTTACCAGGTCATTGGTAAGGTAGTTTTAAAAGGACTATAGATCATAAGCTGAGTAGTAGTAATACAAATATAACGTAGAAGGAGCTAAATAACAAGAACATACCAAATGTCCTTAAAACTAAGGCGTTGTTAACATAATACCATGAACATCTTCTCACTCAATTTTCCTAAGCTACAGAAACTCACTAAATGTGTCAATGAAAATGAATGTAAGTAAAATTCAGTTTACTGCTAGAGTGTAAGTAAGGTAAGCAATACTATTGGTATTGACCTACTTTCTGTGAACGCTTACCATATTGGCACTATGGTAGAAGAGTCTTCCTTCTAACCTTAAGTTATGATTCTATAATTTTGAATAGGCAATAATTTATGGCATGAACACCAAGATTCATGCAACTGCAATAAATTCATACATACCAGAATCTATAAGACTTGCAAGCTCATAAATAAATTAATTAATTAAATAAGACTTGCAAGATCAAATAGCTGATTCTTTTAAACATCCTGTTTTGTAAGAGAAACAAATAACAACCAAAACGGCAGATATCAGATTTTTATTCAAAAACAAAACTTCCACAGTATGGCTTAAGGCCAGCATAGATTCAGTTCAATCTCCAATACGGTCAACAACTACAGACTTAGAAAAGTAATAACTGATGTTTTATGATCACTCTCAAGCATTTTAACATTAGCAAAGAACAATATGATATTTACAAGCATAGTTTTTTCTCTTGGTATATTCTTTTTTTTTTTAAAGACTGGCAATCCCTGAAACTAAGGCAAAAATAATAATAGCTACCATTCACTAGGCACCTACTTGGGCCAGGTACCTTGCTTTACACACATTATTTCTAATCTTTATGACAAACTCTGAAAATGAGTTTTACAACTCCCGTTCTAGAAATAAAGAAATGAAGGATCAAAGTAACTTGTGCAAGGTCACAAATTTAATGCGTTACCAGTTGGCCTGGATATTCATTTCCCAAACATTTCAGAGATGTGAGAGTTTGGTCTGCTTTGTTGTTATATACACTAGGCAATCTATTCTTAATTCTACTCGGCCCACAGTGACTTCCCTCCCCAGCCTGGAGTGCATCTGGAATACCATGGTCAGGGCCTGGTCAGAGATGATATGAACTTACTATGTGCAGAATTTTTGCTATTGGCATCATTCAAAGACCACTCTCCAGGAATGGAAATCATAGAAGAGATTTTAAACCACAAAAGAGACTGGACTGGTCTCTAAGATCTCATCTAATGCTGAGCTTCTATTATTTTAAATCTTTTTTAATGTTTATTTATTTCTGAGAGAGAGAGACAGACTATGAGCAGGGGAGGGGCAGAGAGAGAGGAGACACGGAATCTGAGGCAGGCTCCAGGCTCAGAGCTGACAGCATAGTGCCTACGTGGGGCTCAGACCCATGAACTGCGAGATCATGACCTGAGCCAAAGTCGTGTGCATAACCGACCAAGCCACCCAGGCGCCCCTGAGCTGCTGTTATTTTATACTGCAGTTGCATCTGATGGACTTTATGCCAGATATTAAAATTAACTTTCAGACTTAAATTACTGACACATTGTATTTTGAAGAATAAAAAGGGTAGAAATTTTTTACCAGGTATAGGTATATAATTTTATCCAAAGACAGAAGGATTATGTGACCTCTCTCAAGCTTCCCTGTCAGTTTGTCTCAAGGTTATCACTTTCATGCGCAAGAGATAAATCTTTTACAAACAACGGCCTAATGACAAAATGGCAGACTTTTTTTAGTGCTTAAGTGGGAAGAGTGTTCCTTTTCAATTATACAGGGGAGGAAATAAATTGGTTAAAAGTATTTCCCATTTTATGAACTTGTAGTTATTCTTTTCAAAGAGATAGCATATACATTTTATAAATATTTAATCACTGTTTTTTAAAGATTTGAATCAATCTGGGTCAGATGTTTCTCTTAAAATGGAACAGTCTGATTTTGTTGGGCATCTCGTACAATTGATTTTGACTCAACTTACTGTGCCAGGTTGAAGGAATATTTTGGAAATGCAGATATTCTTATTCAGACTATTTTTAAAGGTGGCTTCAGTGTTTGTACAATGTTGTTATTAGAGGTAATTATGGGACAGTTTGCGTCTGTTATCTTCATTAGCTCTAAAGCTTAAATCATCAGGGCGCCTGGGTGGCTCAGCTGGTTAAGCATCTGACTTTGGCTCAGGTCATGATTTCACAGTTTGTGGGTTTGAGCCCTGTGTCAGGCTCTGCACTGACAGCTCAGAACCTGGAGTCTGCTTTGGATTCTGTCTCCCTCACTCTCTCTGTTCCTCCTCTGCTTGTGCTCTTTCTTCCTTAAAATAAATAAACATTTTTTAAAAAATAAAACTTAAATCATCATTTCTTGTTTATGATCAACTTTGGCACTCTAACTAAAGCTTTCATTTAACTTCACAACGTACCACCTTCTCGAATTTCTTTCTTTTTAAAAAGATTTTATTATTTTTATTTTTTTAAGTAAACTCTATGCCTAATGTAGGGTTCAAACTTATGACCCCAAGATCAACAGTCACATGCTCTACTGACTGAACCAGCCAGGCACCCCTCAGATTTCTCTTTCTTCACTCAACTTGACCATGGTGGTTTTTTAAATTTAGTTAAGGGGCTCATTTATTTTGCTATTCTCATCAGTAGTAGGTGTTATAATGCCTGTTTTGTACTCGATGAAACCAGTATAGAGAAATATGAGGAGATTTACATAAGATCACAGAGGAGTTCAGTGGTGGAGTCTGAAATTAAACAAGTGGATATAATTTTGTGCTTACTTATGTACATCAAATTTTGTTAGAATAAATTCTGCATGATTTTTAATAAAAGCTTCATCTTCGTAATTCACATATGTCAATTTATTTGAAGCTTCTCCTTGAAAGGGTACCACATGCTATAGAAAATGAAACATGTCTATTTGTAGTTAATAATTCTCAGGGGTCATGATGTGCTTGGTAAACACATCATATACAGAATCACAAAAAAGATGATGTGACTTGAAATCTGACCTTTTATCATTAAAACAGATGGGAAAACATCTGGTATATTCCATAACATCAGAGCCACACAGTACCCTGATTAATGCTACAGAAGGCATTAATTTCACACCACCGGGTCAGTGACTAAATTTCAGGCAATGTCATTAAGGTAAATTGTGAAAGGTTTCGATATTTATGAAGCAAAAGTATTTCTATAAAGGGTGACCTATTGTCTTAAAAATACTGTCTCAGGTCATCCTCACAATTCTTTGTGGTAAATATTTTCATTAAAGCTGAGGACACTGAAGTTCAGAGATGTTATCTTGCCTAAGGCAAAGGGTTGAGTCGGGATTAAAACTCAGGTCTGTCTCACTCCAATGCCAATAGACCACACTGCCTCCTAAATATTTAACTATTCTTTTCAAAATGAGGACACTGGGAGGGAAAAAAAAAGAACTTACTTGTTGGAAAGAAAAATTTTGACAGAGCTTCCCATGCAGAAGTTTTTTCCAGAGAATGGCCATCAGCATTCGCATTGCTCCACATACTGTATTCACTTGAAGACATGGAGTTTGAAGATCCTTAAGAAAAAGTGAAATTATTAATCCCAACATATAAAGCACTGATCACTTTCTATGACCTTTTAAGAGTAACTATCCTTTGCTTAAATCAACTATGGAAAGCCTAAAGAGCTAAGATATTATACTTAAATCTTGTAACAGCTTAGGTACTATTAATACTCAGAATGTGATTCTGCTGTGAAACTTAAAAACTACTAAATTTTTAAAAATTTATTTAAAAGTTAATTAATTTTAACATTCCTAAGCCATGGACCAACACATCCCATTGCTGTGCTGTAAACTGAATTACAATCGTGAACTTGCCTCTGACAAACAACATTGACATTCAGAGGTCCTATCAATTAACAACTTGGAAACAGTACGTATCCCAACTAAATCAGACCCCATCACAGAAACTCTTGGCACATATGTTGCCTTCTTTATTTACTGATACAAATCAAGGCCTTGGACAATGTAAAATTTTCCTTATCCTTCCTCCTCAATACTTCAAACAAACTGCATATAGTTTTCTTTGCATGACTCCCTCCTATACAAGAGTGAAGGTATATCTTTGTTCACATAGCATGGATTTGTCCATATCATTCAATATTTGTTAACACTATTTTTAATAATTTCACAGTATTCCATTGTATGGATCTATTACAAATGAATTAACCATTTCCCCATAGAAAGACATTTGTTATTCACAAAATATCGCTATTATAAAGAACACTGCATAGAACTCATAGATACAAAGAAGAGATTGGTGATTGCCAGAGGCAGGCAGTGGGGGTAGGTGGAATGGGTTAAGGGAATTAAAGGCACAAACTTCCAGTTACAAAATAAATAAGTCCTGGGGATGTAATGTGCAGCACGCCTACCACAGGTAATAATACTGTATTGCATATTTAAAGTTGCTAAGAAAGTAGATCTTAGGGGTGCCTGGGTGGCTCAGTCGGTTGAGCATCCAACTTCGGCTCAGGTCATGATCTCGCGGTCTGTGAGTTCGAGCCCCACGTGGGGTTCTGTGCTGACAGCTCAGAGCCTGAAGCCTGCTTCTGATTCTGTGTCTCCCTCTCTCTCTGACCCTCCCTCACTCATTCTCTGTCTCTCTGTCTCAAAAATAAACATTAAAAAAATTTAAAAAAAAAAGAAAGTAGATCTTAAAAGTTTTCATCACAAGAAAACAATTTTTGTAACTATGTCTGATGAAAGATGTTAACTACAGTTACCATGATCATTCTGAAATATATACAAATATCTAACCATTATTTTATACACCTAAAACTAATATAACTTTATATGTCAATTTTACCTCAAGAAAAAAAAATGAAAGAACACTGCAATGATTATCATTGGAACTATATATTTGCAAACAGCTATGAAAAATTCCTTAGGCTAAATTGTTAAGGAGTGGCTCTTGATCTTGGACACATTACCCTCCAGCAAGCCTGCCCCAAAGTACACTTCAACCAGTAGTGCAGGCAAGTACCAGTATTCTTGCACCCTAGACTTTCTACTCTGTTCCACAAATCTATATGATCATGCACCAATACCACTGTTATAATTTATCTTACATTGTTATATAACTGACCTGGCAATCCTTCCATTGGTCTTCATTATCAAAATTTCATTCTTAACTCTGAAGAATTTTTTAAGATGAAGCTTGGAATCATTTTGTTAAGTCAAAAAAATCTAATATTTTTATTGTCATTTTATCACTTATTTTACATTCATTTAAAAACATTTATTGTGTGTCTCATGTGCCAGCCATGAATTCAGTTATATGTTGACTTACTTGAAGAGAAGTGGTAAGTGTTCAAAATTTTCTCACCCAATAATAGGTTTGTTTTCTCTACTCATTCAACCGTCTTCTCTCGAGTAAGGTTTATAGTTATATTTATACAGGTCCCATATCTTTCTCATTGTGTTTATTCCCTTATATCATATATGTTCTGCTATGTGAATATGATCTATTTCATCACATTTTCTAGCTGATTTACTGTTGGTATGTAAGAAAGCTATTAATTCTGGTTCATGTATATTCTAACTTACTACCTTATTTGACTCTCATTAGCTCTCCACTATTCTTCAGTTTCATTCCAGATCTATCCGATCATATTATCACTAAATATAGATGGTTTTGCCTCCTTTATTTCCAATACTAACAGCTCATGTCTTTTTCTTCTCTCACTGCATTGTCTAGAACTTCTGAAACTATGGTGAAAAAAAAAAAAAAAGCTATGATAATGGGCATACTATAGTTGTTCCTGACTTTAACAGGAATGCACTAGTGTTTCATCATTAAGTGTAATTTTGGCTGCTGGTTTAGGATAGGTATTTTTTATTAAATTAAGGATGCATTCCTCTAGTCCTAGTTTACTACAAATTTTCTCTTGTTATTCTGTTTCATTTTTAATCAAGAATGGAAGTGGGGAAAATTTTTAACTTAAAAAAAATTAATAACAAAAAAAAGGGGAGAGTGCCTGGGTGGCTCAGTCTGTTAAGCATCTGACTTCGGCTCAGGTCATGATCTCATGGTCCATGAGTTCAAGCCCGGCGTCAGGGTCTGTGCTGACAGCTCAGTGCCTGGATTCTGCTTTGGATTCTGTGTCTCCCTCTCTCTCTGCCCCTGCCCCGCTGTCTCACTCTGTCTCTCAAAAACAAATAAATGTTAAAAAAATTTTAAGAATGGAAGTGGGATTTTATCAAATGCTTCTTTAATACTTACTGCCACAATCCTATTTCCCTCTGCCTATTAATTATTGAATATTAATATATTTCCCAATATTAAAATATTCTTGCATTTCTGAAATAAAGTCCACAAGTGCTAATGCTTTATGTAGGATTTGTGGATCAACATTCCTAAGTAAAGTGTGTCTGCCTTTTCTTTTGTGGTGTCTCTGTAGGATTTGGAGTGAGGTTTATATTTGTTTCATAAAATAATACGGGAAGCTTCCCATCTTTTTTTCTATACTGAAACTATTTAAATAGCATTGGAAATATTTGATCCACTAAAAGCTTCTGAAAACTCATCCATAAATAGTCTGACTCTGTATTTTGTGGAGGGAATAGTGCCTTAGTAACATTGCAGTTCTTCCTGCTCATGAGCCAATGCAGATTTTTATTTTCCTAGGAAATCATCCACTTAGAAAATAATTATTAGGATGGAATTAAAGGAATATTCACTTATAATTTTTAAATCTCCTTTATATCAATGATAATATTCTTTTTCTCATTTTAATGAGAGCAATTTCCATACACATACTCTTGACTATGTAGTCTCAGCCTGTAGGGTACTTTCTTATGATATGAACTTTATTATGTGAATATGAACTTTATTATACGTGTTAAATCAAGCTACATTGTATTATTCAAATGCTCAATATCCTTACTTTTTTTCTAGGGCTAAAAGATATGTATTACAATCTCCCACCACAATTGTGGTTTTGTACATTTCTACTTGAATTTCTAAAACCATCTGTTTTATGTATTTTAACACTATGCATAAACGTTCACTCATGACAGTTTTATCTTCATTGTATATTACATATCTTAACAATATTTAAAATAACTCATTTTGTTCTGTTTGTTTTTCCTAAGTCCTACCCATTCAATAGATATGTATTTAATGCCTACTATATTCTATGTTTGGAGGATACATTAGTGAACAAATCAGATACGAACCCTGTCTTCATGGGGCTTACAGTACCATGGAGAAAACAGACAAAATAAGTAAACTAACAAATTAAATGATTACAAATTGCACTGAGTGCTACGAAGAAAGTGGATATCAATACAGTATAAGATAGGGGACCTACTTTAACTAGAGGATGGCCTAGCTGAGATAATATTTAAGCTTAAAAAAAGGATTAGAAGAAGCTGGGTACACAAAGTACTCTTGGAAGAGTAATTCCAGCACGGGGTACAAAAAATAAGATTAACAATTGCCTGGCATAACTTCAACACAGTGGAGGGATCATTGCCCTACACCATACAGGAAAGGAACTACAATTGGAAGTGGTTCTGACAGGACCAGAAACTGCCATTAGTTCACTTGGTGCTCCCCTTCCCCAATTGACTGTCGCTGTATCATCCGAAGGAAGTGTTGGCTGGCAGTAGTAACACACTGTGGCCTGAGTCTCCACTCTAGGATATCTTCTACAGGTGATGTGCTTTCTGGAGTCCCTCCAAGACAGAAATTGATCCCCCACTCAAAGTACCCTAGCCTCCAGCCCCTGCCAGACAAGCTTGGCCTTAGCCTGAGGTGAAACGAAGGTTGCTGCAACTTTTCTCAGTACTGTTTGGCCTGGTCTCCTCTCTATCTTTCAGAAATCCCTCCAAATTTCTGGCATATTGATGACAGATGGCATCCTTCTTGGTTCTCTTGGTTTTCAACCATTATAGATCTCTTAGTCATTTCAATGGCATTTGAAATAGAGGAAGCAATTAAACATTTACTCAGATAGGTACCATCAGTGGCAGCCTCAACAAAATTCTGCAGCACGTTTAAGCTGCCCTCTACCACTGGTTTCTTCCCTACTCTGAAAGACAATAATTGACAAGTTACCTTGAGCAGTATATCCCATACCAACAGCATTACATGAGTTGATTTTAGGAGGAACACAGTTGAATATTTATGGATGTATTTATTTTTTTTACTATTTATCTATTTATTTTAAAAGTGTAGAAAGAAATATGTATGTTGTCTCTCTCTCCCTCTCTCCATATACCTAGCATATCAAAACTACCATGACACCAAACAAGGTTGACATAACTCACCACATGGCAAACCTTTATAAAATCTCCCTTACCATCTTTATTCCTTCATCCCTCGAAGCAACTCAACTGTTCTTTCCTCTCTCCAAAATCTCCTGTCAGCCCTCACCCAAGTCTTCTCAGATCTTCCTCGCCACCCTATTTGGCTCCAGACTCTTTCCCTTCCCGAATTGCTTTTCATATGCAGAATAATTCCATCCTTTCTGCCTCTAATTTGCATCTGTACATTCATTAACATGCTCAGCAAACAAAAGATTAGGAGCCAACTTCCTTAAATGGCAGCAAGAAATGGTAAAGAACCAATTGTTTCCCAGTCACGAACAATTTTATTTTTAATTTTCCTGTTAAAAAATTAAAGACTGAAAATCTAACTACATTTCAGAAAACAAACAAACTCAAAGCTGCAGGCTCTAAGGCGATGAGGCCTGTGCAATCTACAGAGTGTGGCTCTTAGAAAGACCCAACTCTTGGGTCAACGTTCTTGAAATGTGTAATACATTTTGAACAAGGGAGCCACCTTTTCATTATGCAGACTATCTTGCCAGCTCTGCTCTGCAGGAAGGTCTCTCAGATGAGGAACTGGATTAAAGAGTGAGGAGACAGAATGAGAGCAGTGGCTAATGGCATATTGATGGCTAATGATACCACGCTGGAGAAGAAGATACTGCCGGGACTGTCGTAAGTGGAGGGTCTGCCTATGCTGCAGTCTTTCTGGGCTTTGGCCTCAAATAGACCTGAATTTGCATTCAGGCGCTGCTACATACTAGTTGGAGAGCTTCAAGTCAGTAAACTTCTCTTTGCCTCGGTTTATTCATCTGCAAAATGGGGATAATATTTATTTTGAAGGATTAAATGAAGTCATAAAGTGCTTAGTACAATGTAAAATGAGTAAATACTTTGTTACATGTCTTTGTTTATTGTTATTGTTTGTCATTTTAAATTTAATAACATTACCTTGTTTTCAGGATATTTATTTTTATAAATAATTCTCTTAATAGCAAATATGACCAGTTTTCCATTTATAATTGTTAGTTTCCTTTTAAAATGAATATATTTATGTAAAAAAATGAGGCAGTTTTAAATAATATGAAAAACTGGTAACATTAAGATAACCAAGAGCTGTGCAGGTGTTATATAATTGACTGAGGCAGGAGAAACATTCATCTAGTGAAATCTCAATTTTTAGATACGGTAATTGAAACCTAAAGAGGAAAAGTGATTCACCAAAGGTCACACAGCAAGTCAGTGTCAGCATCAAGATCACTTGGGTCTCTTAACTCTTAGTTCAGAGTGCCTCAACTACACCACATGCACGAATGGTTAAGGCAAGAGCAAGCCTGGTGCTTAATGAGGTATATGGCCAGTGGTCAGACTCTCTCTCAATGTGCACTGCCTCATTCACGCCCCAAGATAGCAGATAAATGAAGTATTCTAAGATAATACAGAAACTAGTCACACGGTTTTGTCCATGGAGCTAAAGCACTTTGAAAATATCACCTATTAGTCAATCTTTATTTTTTTTTAAATATCCCTGAAAAAGATGTGCAATAAGGACTGACCCGATAGGTGACAGAGAATTGGTGGGGGAGGAGGGACTCAAACTCCCAGTCCCCAATCTGCTAGTCTCCTCATCCTGTATGCCAGTAGCCTATATGCTTTCTACATGAATATAACCTGAAAAGCAAAGTGGCTTGGGAGTCCAAATGACAATACAAAACTGGAGGTATCCCAGACTTGAGCTACCTCAAATCTCTCAACTTCAATTTCCATTTGTGGCATCAAATCTAAGAGAACTCAGAAGGGTCTGTCTAGAAAGGAGAAAGTGAATTTTAGTTCTAGGATCATGTGCCCTGCTTGCACCATAAAACCCCAGCCCACAGCCAAATTATTTTATCCCTCCGTGTTTATCAGTTTGCTAGGGTTGTTGAAACAAAGCACCATAAACTAGGTGGCTTAAACAACAGAAACTTATTATCTCACAGTTCTTGAGGCTAAAAGTCCAAAGTTAGGATGTCAACAGGATTGGTTACTTCTGAGGGCTGGAAGAAAAAGCCTCTCTCCTTGGCTTATAGATGGCTATCTTCTCCCTGTGTCTGTTCATTCAGTCTTCCCCTGTGAATGTCTAACTCTGTGTCCAGATGTCCCCTTTTCAAAAGGATACCAGTCATACTGGATTAGTGCTCACTTCATTTTAACTTGATTAACTCTATAAAGACCTTTTCTCTAAAAAGGTCACATTCTCAGGTACTTGGGGTTAAAATTCCAACTTTTTTGTGAAAGGGACACAATTCCATCCATAACACAGCACATTTAGTTACATTAAGTTAAATCATTTAAAATGCAAAATGATACTTAATCCATCTAGTCATATATCACCTCCTGGGAATCTGGGAAATCTGACAATATTAAGAATGAATCATGGATTATTTTAGGAGGAAACATGTTAAACCTATATTGGAAAAAGGCCCATGGAAATAAAGAAATCACACTGAATAACAGTATTCTTTTTTTGAAAGAGTTCTACTCAAAATAGAAAATGAAGAACTCATGGACTAAGAAAAAATGATGTATAATTTATAGTTTTGTTTTTTAACTTTCTTTTTCAGAGAATTAAAAAGCTCTCAGTTTGTAAGGCTCTCAAATGTATTTGTAACTAACATTTATAAATACAGTAAAAGTAATTCAGAAATATTTTGGTATTTTAGATGAATAGTAGGAAAAATGGATAATTTGGAGTAATATGATTTGCAAGCAATCATTTAAAAAGCATCTTAAGGTATCTGTCAAAGAGCAGAAATCATATTTTCCTGACTTATGTAAAATAGCTGATAAAAGAGTGCACAGGATATACATTATTTAACTTTGAATTTAAAGTCAAAGTCAAATAAAAGCCAAGGCCTTTGTACAGATGAGGAGATAGAATACCACTGTGAGGGAGTTGGGAGGGAGGGCAGGGCACAGGAGGTAAGGTAGAGAAGGCTCTTTTGAGAAGGCCAACTTGGACCTAAGGAGAGAAGGCTGTGGGGAAAGGAGAAGTATTTGAGTGGGGGCAAGAAATATTTGGAGAAGGAGGTGAGAACGACTTTCAGCAAGGAAAGTGAGACAGCAAGACCACTGAGTAGAATGAAGGAAAAGAAGACTTTGGGGAAGAAGGAGACAGTACACTTGAGTGGTGAAAGAGGAGAAACCTGTGAGTGGGGAGACAGATGGAGAGGCTCTGGAGGCCTCAAAGAGGCAGCTAAGAGGACAGTAAGTGAAGAAGGCCTGGAGGAGTGTAAATGAGGAAGTAAAACAAAGGATTTTGACTGAGGGGAGGAAGGGCTTTGTGAACGGAAGTGAGAGAGCGGGCAATGTCAGGTAAGTGAACGAAGGTATTTTCAAAGGGAGGTGAGGGAGGGAAGACCTCGAGTGAGCAGAGTAAACGGCTTTTTGAGATCAAGAAGACCAGCTTTTGAATGAGGGAAGAGGAGGCCTGTAACCTGAGCAAATAAAAGTCTTTGTGGGGAGGTGAAGGATGAAAGGACCTTGACTGAAAGTTGAGAAGAACTTATGAGCTGTGATGAGGGAGGGAAGACATTCGTGAAGTGAGGTGATGGAGAGAAAGCCTTTATGAGCGTAAGTAAAGAAGAACTTTTCTTCTTTACTTACGCTCATAAAGAAAAGGATGAAAGACGGAAGTCAATTGTGAGAGTAAAGGAGGCAGGGGAGGCAACCATAAAAGAATGGAAGGCCTTGGTATGGGGAAGTGAGCAAGGAACGGTCTCTGTGAAGGGAGGTGATGGAGAAAGGAATCTGAGAGGTGAGGTAAGGGGGGGTTAGTAACAGGTTAGAGGTGGAAGAGCTTTAAGGGAGGGGGAAATGGAGGCTAGTACTTTGATTTTTGTATGTTGATCTCGTACCCTGCAACTTTGCTGAATTTGCAAGATCGACATGAAAAAAATCAATTGTGCTTCTATATACCAGCAATGAACAACCCAAAAAGGAAATTAAGAAAACAATTCCATTTACAGTACCATTCAAAAGAACAAAATATCTAGGAATAAAATGTACCCAAATGAAGTTAAAGACTTGTACCCTGCAAACTACAGAACATTGCGGAAATAAAGACATAAATAAATGAAAAGACATCTCATATTTATGGATTGAAAGACTTAATATTGTTAAGATGGCAAGACTGCCCAAAGTGATCTACAGATTCGTAGCAAACCCTATCAAAACTTCGGTGGCCTTTTTGCATAAATGGAAAAGCTGATCCTTAAAGTGACCTTCAAGGGGCCTTGAATGCTCAAAACATTATGAATAAAAAACCAAATTGGAGAACTCACATGTCCCAATTTCTCAACTTGCTACAAAACTATAGTAGTCAAAGAGGATGACTCTGGCATAGGTTTAGACACATAGGCCAGTAGAATAAAACTTAGAGTCCAGAAATAAACCCATAAATCTATGGTAAACTGATTTTCAACAAGGGTGGCAAGACCATTCGATGGGGAATGAACAGTCTCTTCAACAAATGGTGCGGAGATAGCTGGACATCCACATGTAGAAAGAATGACATTGGGTCCCTAACACACACCATATACAAAAATTAATTCAAAATGGATCAGCAACCTAAATAGAAGGACTAAAGCCACAAACCTCTCTAAAGAAATCACAGAAATAAATCTTTATGACTTTGAATTTGGCAATGGATTCTTAGACATGATACCAAAAGCACAAGTGACAAAATAAAAGAAACAAATAAATTTGACTTTCCCCAAATTAAATACTTTTGTCCATCAAAAAAAACACACAACAAAACATTAACGAGGAAGTAAAAAGCCAACCTACAGAATGGGAGAAAATATTTGCAAATCATATATCCAGAATATATAAAGAACTCTCACAACTCAGTAACAAAACCACAAACAATCCAGTTAAAAACGGCCAAAGAACTTAAACAGGCAACTTGGAAAATAGTACGTATCCCAACTAAATCGGACCCCATCACAGAAACTCTTGGCATATATGTGCCTTCCTTACTGATAAAAAAATCAAGGCCTTGGACAATGCAAAACATTCCTTATCCTTCTTCCTCAATACTTCAAACTGCATTTAGATTTCTTTGCATGATTCCCTCCTAGGTAAGAGGAAAGTATCTCTCTCTTCGAACAGACATTTCTCTAAAGAGAATATACAAATGACTAAAAGCACACGAAAAGGTGCTCGATACCATTAGTCTTTACAGAAATACTAATGAAATCCATGATAAGATGCCACTAATACACACGAGGACGGTGATAGCAAAGGGGGGGGGGGATAACAAATGCTGGCGAACTTGGGGATCCCCGCACACCGTTAGCCGGAACGAAAACTGGTTCAATCGCCTCGTAAAACAGTTCGGGACTCTCCCTGAAACAAGTCAGCACGGAATTCCCATATGCCCCCCAAGTTTACCCCGAGGAGCAGACCCAAGAGAACCGAAATCCCGAAAACTTGTACGTGAATACCCGCAGCCATGTTGTTCGCAACAGCCAGCAACTGGAAACGACCCAAATGCCCACCGAGTAAGAAACAAAACGCGGTACGTTCACACGACAGGATGTTATCCAGCCGCCGAAACGAAATGAAGTACCGACGCCTGCCCCCACTGGCAAAAATCTCGAAAACGCGATGCGAAGTGAAACAAGCTACGGACAGAAGGACACGGGGTCTGGGTTCCGTCTATAGGAACCGGCCCACGGAAGGTACATAGGCCGAGACAGAAAGCCAGGGTAGTTGTCCGAGGCCGGGGGGGGGGGGGGGGGGGGGGGGGGGGGGGGGGGGGGGGGTGGGGAGTGGGGGGAGGGGCGGCCAGGGTGGGGGGGTGGGGGTGGGGGGGAGGGGCGGCCGGGGGTGTGGGGGTGTGGGGGGTGTGGGAGGTGGGGGGAGGGGCGGCCGGGGTGGGGGGGGGTGGGGGGAGGGGCGGCCGGGGTGGGGGGGGTGGGGGTGGGGGGAGGGGCGGGCCGGGGTGGGGGTGGGGGGGTGGGGGGTGGGGCGGCCGGGGGCGTGGGGGTGTGGGGGGGTGTGGGGTGTGGGGGGTGTGGGGCGTGGGGGGTGGGGGTGTGGGGGGTGGGGGGAGGGGCGGCCGAGGGGCGCGCGGCTGTGGGCTTTCGCTTGGGGTGAGGGACGCGGTTTGGGTTCTCTGTGAGGCGAATTTCACGTGAGGTGAATTTCACGTCTCTCTTTCGAAAAAAGGCAGGGAGGCGAGGGAGTCTAGAAGCCTGGGAGAGGAATTCTGTGCGAGGGCGGTCGCGACCAGGAGGCTGGGGAGGGAAGGACTCGCGCCGAGGGGAGCTCGCGGGGCGACGACGGCGCGGCCGGCCTGAGGCGGGGAGGGCGGCGGCGGGCAAGATGGGGGTGGCGGGGTGGGGGGGGGGACTCACCCGCGCTCAGGTAGTAGCACAGAAACAGCAGCAGGGAGCAGGAGGCGAGCAAGAGCAGCCCGAGGCGCCGGTAGGCCCATATCTTCAGCAGAAACTGGCACATCTGGGCCCCGAAGCCGCGCAGGGACGCCAGCCACCCCCGCTGAGGAGTGGCGGCCATGCCTTCCTGGGGCTCGGGGGCGCTGTCTCCGGAGTGGGACCCAACGGCTGGGTTCTCGGCGCTACTCTTGGTGGTGGAGCTTGTCGCCTTGGGGCGGGGCCCCCTCAGAGCCTGGGCCTTCGACCTGTTCCTCCTCTTCGAAGGCATGGCTCCGGACCGGTCGGCGGCCTCGCTGAGACGACGTCTCAGAACGGCTGGACTGTCTCCCACAAGCCCCCGGGACAGTGACGCTGGCGTGGCATATCCCCCCGTGCCGGCCAACCGTCGTCCTCCGGCCCCGCCCCTTTTTAACGGCTCCGGAGGGACTTGGGGCCCCGCCCCCACTCAAGGCCCGGCCCTCGAGTGCTTGTGGAACGTGGCAGAAGGAACGAAGGAATGGGGCCCGAGGCCTGCGCGACTGCCAGTCCAGGGTGGCAAAATACCCTGGGAGAATTCGGACTCCAGCTTTGGCTGGTAGTTCTCGCGCAGATCGCTGCAGGCTCTGCGATCGCTACAGTGAGTCCTTGCCGGACTCAAGACAGTAGCCGCTAGCCAAATGTGGCCGTTTAAATGTAAATTCTAATTCATGAACATTAAACGGAATAGGGGTGCCCGGGTGGCTCAGGTCCTGAGCTCAGGGTTGGTGAGCTCCAGCCCTGCCCCCGGCTCTGCAATGACAATGCAGAGCCTGCTTGGGATTCTCTCTCCCCTCCCTCTCTGCCCCTCCCCCACACGCGCGTGCACTAAACCTTTTAAAAACTAATATTTTTTTTACTTTAACTTTTTATAGCTTTTTAATGTTTATTTTTGAGAGAGAGAGAGAGAGAGAGAGGAAGAGGCAGAGAGAGAGGGAGACGGAGGCTCCAAAGCAGGCTCCGCGCTGTCAGCTCAGGGCCGGACGCGGGGCTTGAACCCACGAACTACGAGATCATGACCTGAGCCGAAGTCCTAGTCATGACCAGGCCACCCAGGCGCCCTCCCCAAAATAAAACTTCTTTAAAAAAAAGTGGAATTAAGAAACCAGTTCCTCGGTCACACATGCCAAGTGCTCAGTAGCCATACATAGCTCCTAGTGACCGTATTGGACAATACCAATACGGAGCATTTCCTTCATGGCAGAAAGCCGGATTGGCAGAGCAGGATGTGCATGGGGACTATAGTGATTATAGTAGATATTCAGTAGGCTGTTACGTTGTAAGTAGGAGCCTCTAAGTGGAACGAAATGATATTTGCCTTCGGAGATTTTAAGGCTTAGTTACAAATAAATGAAACAGGACAAAATGAGAACAAATAATGTGTGAGGAGCACTTAGATTTTATTCCCATCATTTGCCACCAATGGATGGGTGGCCCCAAGTGCCTTCCTGCCGGGCCTCAGTGCCCCAATGTGCAAATAGAGCGTTAACATGGTCTCTAAGCACCCCCCCCCCTTCTGACTCTAAAATCTCACCCTCAGGCAGAATCCCAGGAGCTGGCATGGTTTGGGGCCACCTGCGAAAGGACCACGTAGTTGATGCTGGTGCCTGTTAGCTTACCTCATTCGAGTTTTCAAGGGCTGTGAGAACTGCCCCTCTCAACTACACTTCCACGCTTATTCTTACAATATTTTACCTTGGCTTTCCAAGTGGTTTTCTGCAGATTTTATTCTATTGTTCTTACTGTTCTCTCCAATGTTAATAGGCATTCCATAGGGGGAAAGAGGGAGGAAGGCTTCTATGCAAATAATTCTTTGGTTTTTTTTTTAGAAGTCAGAAAGTCAGAGTTTTGTGAGAACTCCGCTGATTTTTTTTAATTGTTTTTAATGTGTATTTCTTTTTGAGAGAGACAAAGAGACAGCAAGCGAGTGGGGGAGGGGCAGAGAAAGAGGGAGACGCAGAATCCAAAGCAGGCCCCAGGCTCTGAGTTGTCAGCACAGAGCCTGATGCAGGGCTCGAACCCATGAACTGTGAACTCATGACCTGAGCCGAAGTCGGATGCTTAACTGACTGAGCCCCCCAGGCGCCCCAACTATGCAAATAATTCTTGAAACTTAGCCCTCTCCACCACACCCCCACATCCAGGAGCAATTTATAAATGCTCTTTAGTTTATTCAAGGATCCAACAGGAAAAGATCTACTTTTCTTTCCTTGGATTTTTTATAATTTTTTTTTTTTTGCCTCGGCTTTTCCCAAACTAATTTAACCAGAGGACACCCGTCCCCCACAACACTATTAACAGCTTCTTAAACTACTGCCCGCACCTCCGAGAAACTGTGAAGTATCTGAGATTTTACCCTACTTGCGCGAAACCAGGTAGCTGGCAGAAGGTGCGAGACGACTGGGTCAGAGACAAAAGACGAAAGCTTCCCTGAGACATGCAGAAACTTGAGAGACCCATGAACAGTTGCCTCCCCACAGCAGCCTTGTCCATGTCACAGCACAATGTGGAAAATGATCGTATGACCAGGCCCCGCGCAGCCACACTGAGGGCTCAGGGAATAAAGTTAGAGCCTATGGGCTGGGCGTTCAGTTCTTGAGCACTTCACAGGTTATGCCTTAGTTCCCCCGTCTGCAAATTACGGGCTATGGGCAGCCCGATTGGGAAGATTCCTTCCAGCTCTGGCTTACTATGACTCGTCCTGGACGGTAGCATTTGGGGTTGCTCTAAACAGGCAAGACATGGCAGCTCTAAAACGGTGCAATACCCCTAAGCATGCCACGTTATACCATTAGAAACCCAAATGGCTGGGGCGCCTGGGTGGCTAAGTCCGTTAAGCGTCTAACTTCGGCTCATGTCACAATCTTACAGTTGGTGAGTTTGAGCCCCGCGTGGGGCTCTCTACTGTCAGCCCAGAGCCTGCTTCGGATCCTCTGTCTCTCCCACTCTCTGTCCCTCCCCACCTTCGAAAAGAAATAAACATTAAAAAAAAAAAAAAAAAAAAAAAGGAACCCAAATTACTAACAGGAACTCAGAGGGACAAAATCCCTAAGAGTATGCCTGAGCAATCCCTGGATTATATAACACTGATTCAAGATCGGGGACACAAAAAGCCATGTGAAGTGTCCATTTTGAAGATTATCAGATGGAGACTTAAAAATTCGGCACTGGCTTTCCTTTTTCATTCTATAATCTCAAGGGAGCTAAATTTGATACTAGTCAACCCAGACCTAATTAGGGAGGAAAATCTGTTGCATGGGCATGAATACAAGAACCGCTTCCGGAGATGGTACATACCGCTGCTCAGAATGTGACCGCCGTTCTTGTGGAGAATTGAGAATTGACCTTATTTTGTAAATATCCCTATAGACAGACACGAATAGATGCCCAACCTCGGGGAATCAGGGGAATGCGAATGAATCAACAACGAGATACCATTTTGTGCTCAACGGATTGGCACAAATTAATAAATATTCATAAGAATATGCAGAAATAGAAATTCAGTCACTGCTGGTGAGATGTAAGTGGGTACGACCACATTGGAGAGTGCATTTGACAACACTTTGTGCAGTTAAATATCCACATACTCTGTGATGTAGAAATTCCACTTTTAGGTATCTATCCTGTCATCATGGGTAAAAGGAGACATGTACAAAGACGTTCATTGTTAGAGAGAAAGCAAACGTAAATGATGTCTCAGTACGGAAACGGAAACACAGTGTAGTTCATTCCTATGATGCGCTATACACTATATAGTACGTACATGGTGGACTAGCAGATAGTATAGTAGTATATAATACTCAATGATGATCAGAATCAGTCACCTTAGCCAATACAGTAATTCTCTTTTTCTGCTGCTCTGCCTACTGGCATGAAGTGGCAGTCCCAGCTTCTAGTTCAGTGGAACCACTGTTGCGTTTCCTGGAAGAAATAGTGCTCTCTTAGATAATAAGTTTCTAAAATAGCTGAAACCAGAACTGTGGGAATGAGACGCAAAGTGCAAAATTTTTCCAAGTGGGTCGTTGGGTGTTTCTCACCACCATCCCGTAGCTCTCAGTCCCCCGACGCCTGGTTATGTGAGAAACCACACTGTATATGGATTATTGGCCCTAGTTCAGAGCACACAACACATCCTTCAAGACAGTAAGTACCTCAGACTTTCAGGGCGGTTTCTCCTGGCTGGTGTCATACCGGGTTTTCGAGAAATGATTTCATTGTTCTATTAGGCCAACCTCTTTTTGTTTTTCAGCTTTATTAAGGTATAATTGATAAAATTTAAGATATTTAAAATGTACACATGGTGATTTGATATACATATATGCTGTGAGGATTTCCTCTATCTAGTTAATTAAGACATCTATTACCGCTTCTCTTCTCTTGTCTTTTCTTTCTTGGTGAGAACATTTAGGTTCTACTCGCAGCAAATTTCAGTTATATAATATAGTGTTATCAGCTATATTACATGAGATCCTCAGACTTTATTCATCATATAGTTGAAAGTTTATACCCTTTTACCAACCTCTCCCTAATCCCCCCACCTCCTAGCTCCTGCCAATCACTTTTCTCTCTCTGTTTCTGTTTCTATGAGTTTAACTTTTTTAGAAATTTAAGATTCCATATATAAATGGTACCACAAAGTATTTGCTTCCTCTGTCTGGCTTATTTTCTGAAAAAAATCATTTATTGGACTATGTTCTAAACAAATTGCTGTGACTGCTGTGGAGTTGTAATAATAGATATGTAAGCTTCAATTCAGCACCTTTTAATTACGTCTCCTTTAATCGACATCGTATTTCCATGGAAGTTAATTTGGAGAACTTCCAGTTAGGCAATTGCTAACACCCGTGGGACCCAACAACATATGCTCGTTTTTAAGAAGAAGTTCATCACAGTTTAAAATCATTCAAGTTCACTTCAGGTACAGTTCATGTCTCCAATACTTGTGCGTTTAAGCAATGATAGCCCAGTGATTGTAAAGACAAAGACACAGGGGTGCCCGGGTGGCTCAGTCAGTTAAGCATCTGACTTTGGTCATGATCTTGCGGCTCCTGAGTTCAAGCCCCAAACAGGGCTCCCCGCTGTCAGCTCGGAGCCTGCTTCCGATTCTCTGCCCCTCCACCACTTGCACTCTCTCAAAAATAAATAAAGCATTCTTTAAAAAAGTTTTAAAGACCCAGAAGTTAGGTTTCTTTGCTTCTGTCGTTTGTGATACCACTCAGAGGTTTTTAAAAAATGTTTATTTATTTATTCTGAGAGAGAGAGAGAAAAAGCTGGGAAGGGACAGAGAGAGGGGGAGAGAGAATCCCAAGTAGGCTCCTCACTGTCAACGCAGAGCTCGATGCAGGGCTCGATCTCAGGAACCGTGAGATCGCGACCTGAGCGGAAATCAAGAGTCCAACACTTAACTACCTGAGTCGCCCAGGTGCCCCTACTACGCGGAGTTTTTACGTGTGTTTAAAATTTATAATACTGAAATGGAATCTCAACTGGGAGGTACAATGAGGTTGTTTAGTAGGTGAAAATGTTAGCTGGTAAATGAAATAACACTTCATTCATGAACACTTTTACTGAATTTGAAAAATCTTTAGAATTGAGATGGATCCTTTTTTGTGCATTGCTGTTCTTCTTGTTATTTGATTTCTATTAAACTAGAATGCTACTACTCCTTACCGCAACAGGCCAAAATACATATGTAAGTTTGTTCCCCTTTTTCTCCCAAAAAATGTGTTAATGTAATTAAGAAGCATTAACCCATTGTTTTTCTTCTGTTTTGGCACTCTAATTCTAATATTTACTTTACGATTTATTAAATTTTCTGGCATGATTATATATATGAAGTTCAATAAAAGAAAATTCTCATACTGCTTGCATTTCTTTCCTGGCCATTTATGTTTTTTCATTTCATTTAATGATCATCACTGAAAGTAAGTGTGATATATAGAAGAGAGAAGTGTTGGGGCGCCTGGGTGGCTCAGTCGGTTAATGGTCCTACTCTTGATTTTGGCTCAGGTCGTGATCTCACGGTTCCTGAGATCGAGCCCCATGCCAGGCTCTGTGCTGACAGCATGTAGCCTGCTTGGGATTCTCTCCCTTTGTCTCTGCCCCTCCCCTGTTCATGCTCTCTCTCATTCTCTCTCTTTCTGTCTCTCTGTCTCTCTCTCTCTCTCTCTCTCAAAATAAATATTTTAAAAAATAAAGAGGGGAGAAGTGTTAAAAAAAAAAAAAGTGATTTACTCCAGTGTACCAGGTATGAGATATGTTCACCATCCAATGAAAAGAACTGCTCTCTTTCCTCTACTTGAGACACTGGGCCTCAGGAAGTCTTTTCCAGAACTGCTGGTTCCAGGAAAACACAACTTTAGCTGGGATCTGGGGATTGGGAACTTGTGGCGACAACTGTTGACTCTGGACCCTCACCAGCAAAACGAGTGCCCTGCATGCCGCTTTGCTCGCCATCTGGCTCAGTTTGTAATTCAAGCACAAGATAATTTTGTCTAATTGGTCATACCTAAATCACATCCAAAATCCAGTCTACAGGGGAATCTGGGAAGCGTAGTTTTTAGCTTCCCAGTTTCTGTAGTACCGGAAGGCACATGCCCAAAGGTTGCATGTGGATCGAGGCACTACCACCTTCAATAGCCTCACACCCAGCTGGATCGGGGCTACTGGCACCCCGGCACATTCCACTTCTGACAGCCACGCTATCAGCTCCTTCCCCTCTGCCTCCTAATGTAGGGAACCCTACGTCTCCGTCCTAACCTCCATCCTAACGCAGAGAAACTACTCTAAATCCTCCTACTTTTCTTTTTCTCTGTTTTTCTTCCCCCGAGCTAGCTGAAGTTCAGCTTCCTCCTGATTAAGCCTTTCTGGGTTCATCACCGCCCTGGAGCCCCCCTGTGATAGATACTCTTCCTCCTTCCACTTCCGGGTAAGGAGAAGGGGCCGGCAAACTCCTCAGTTCCCTTTGCTACCTCAGACCTCGGTTTCAGTGCTTGTGGTCGGTCTCCTGTTTTGAAGCTCACATTATCTGATTATACCACCTGTTTCATTTTCTGCATCTCAGGGGCCTACTAAATTCCAGAAATTTCTATTCTCTACTTCTCTGACATCCTTTCCATCACAAATCTTGGCCATTATATCCTTGGAATGGAACTGGCTACGTGGCTCCTTCACCTTCCAATTTCCCAGTCCGAAGGCTATTGAAGTATTTACCCTCAAACACTTTGCAGCATTTGAAACTGTTAACTTTCCTCCTTCTCTGAGGGAAGCTATGTGTCCCTATGGAACTGTAAGCTCTAAGGAGCAGGAATCTCGAGTATCTTGTTTATTGATGCATTTTTAGTGCCTGAACAGTGAGCGGCACATAGTATCCACTGAATATATTTTAATGGATAATTGCTATGACAAAGCACAATTCTCATGTCCTTCTAATCCTTATCCCATTGGCTAAATGTAGGCATTCCCTGAGATTTAGCCCACTGGTACCTATTTGTGCTGGGTTTTTTCTGGAGTGATACACTTCTTCTCATTTCTTTGATGATCACTCTGTGTCGGTGACGTTTTAACCTTTAGATATCCAGCCTCACCCCTGTCCCGAGCTCCAAACTGGAGAGCGATAAAGCAAGTTCAATGTTGTTGCTGCGAGGAGAACCAGATGGGAGAAGTCAGAGGCCCCGGGCTCTGGGAGCCCCACTCTAGTGTGGGAAGCAGGCATGGAAATTACAATTATAACACAATGTGATGAATGCTCTTAAAAACCAATGTATACACAGAGTGTTGTAGAAACACAGAAGAGAGGGCAAATAATTCAGCCTAAAGTTGTCAGCGAAAGCCACTGAAAAGTGACATTTAATTTAGGTTTTGAAGATTGAATAGAAAATGTTCAGGCAAACAAGACGGGAAAGGTTTTTCTGGTGGAGGAGCCCAAACAGAGGCTCAGAGGAATGGAGGAATATGAGCGATACGGTATGTTTCGAGGCGGGGATAAATATTCCACCACACCTAGAAGTATGTACAAACCTGACCTTTCCATCTTTTTTCTCCAAAACCGATACCTCCACCTGACTGCCTTTTTCCTGTGCATCTGCTCATCCTTCTTCGATCCCTTCGATTTACAGCCTCTGGGGTATCTTGGATTCTTTATGCCTCATGTCCCAATGAGATGCCTGTTGATTTTGCTTCAAAATACTCCTCAGTCCCTTTCCTCGTTCTGTTTCTACTGAAACAGTCTTAGCTGTGACCTGCACTCCTTCTTCCCTGAACCAGCAAAAGTTTCCGAAGAGTTCTCTGAACCAACAAGGTCTTATGGTTCTAACCCACCCAACTCACTGCAATCAAATGATTCTTCCTACTGAAATATCTCTGCTGGCTCCCTAAAGGCTACAGTCTCAATGGCGGCAATACGCCCTGTTCCCTCCTTGAGGAAGCAGGCTCTCTCTCTGGAGCTAGACTGCCTCCTCCCCGTGATCACATATACTTCTACAGCTGCCTTGCCATCGTGTCCTTATTATTTACAAAATTACGGTTTAGATCTCTCTTCCGAATCCCACTTAGGCGTCTCTGGCTAACGTGCAGCAAGTAAAACTTCTCACATCCCAGACCGAATGATTATCCACCACAAACTTGCGCTTTCTCCACTATTTACTGTCTCAATCGGCGGTCCTACCTTTGATCCAGCTGCTCAAGTGGGAAATCCGGGAGTCTTCTTTGAGTCCTCCTTACTTTTCAATCCCCATTCATTCAATCCAGAACAGCCCTCTACTCTAACTCTGAAACTATGTGCGATGGTTACTTTTCTGTGTCGACGTGGCCAGGCCATAGAACCCAGTCCTTCCATCAAATGCTAGGCTAGGTGTCACTGCGAATGTACTTGATAGCTGTGGGTTAGCATCTACAATCGACTGACGTTTGGCAAAGGACATTACTCTCAATAATCTGGGCGGGCGTAATTCAGTCAGTTGAAAGACATGGAGAGCAAAATTGAAGTGTCCCTGAAGAAATTCTGCCTCAAGATGGCGGCATCAACTCCGGCCCGAATTTTCGCCCTGCTAGCCTGCCCTATGATTTTTGAACGTGCGGGCCCCCGCAATCACCTAAGCCCACTCCTTAAAATAAATCTATATCTTTTATATGTATTTTATGGCTTTCGTTTCTCTGGAGAACGCTGACAGATCCACAATGCTCTTGCTTCCTCTGCTTTCCCCTCATCACCTCTGGACTCCTGAATAGTCTCAACTCGTATCTTACCTGGAGTCTTGGCCGCACCAATCCAGTCACCCCACTGTGACCACGGTGTACCTGCAGAGACATAAAGCTGGTCATGTCACTGTCCTGTTCAGTGACCCTTTCAACAGCTGCTTGTGGCCTGACAACCCGAATTCTTTTCCTTGGTTCATGGTTCATGAGTGCTCACCTGCTCCACGCATGGCTGACCGCCCCCCCGGCCCCCCCAGCCTCAGCTCTTGTGCTTCTTCACTCACGTTAGGGCCACACCCAACCTGCCAGACGCCTGATGCTCTCTGCTGCCTTTGCACATGCTTTTCCCTCCTGTCCTCTTCTTCCTTTGTGCCCAGCGTAAATATCACTTCTTCATGAGACTTTTCCTGACAGACCAGCTTATATCCCCTTCGGCTACTTCCCTATGGAATTAGGTTATAACACCATCAGTCCTATGGTGCTTGAGTGTGAAACACCGTGTTTATCACCTCCTCCACCCGCTGTTCGAACTTTTGCAAGACGGGATGAGTTCCCTTTGTTTACACTGAGTTTCAATTCTTCTGTTAAACGCACATGCTTCTGAAGCTTCCATCCATTTTTATCGTCCCATCGACAAGGTAGCAGAGGGAAGAATACTTATTTCCCCCCCGCTGGAATTGGCATGGGACACCAAAGGGTCTCGAAAAGTCTGATTCTTCAGGGTTTATGAGGGTGGCTAAAGATAATAAGATGCCAAAATCGTGGTACCTTAAAGCAACAAAGGTTGATTGCTTGCTTACGGTACAGGCCCAGCACAGGTTGGCAGGGGCACTCTCCCCATTGTCGTCACTGTTACCTGGCTTGACAGAGACGCCGCTCTCTTATGATGCTGCCATCTCTACTTGAGCTTCCAAATTGCTGTCTCGGGGGAACAGAGTGTGGAGAACCACAGCGTCCTGGCTCTTCTACGCTTCAACCCAGAAAGGACACGTATCCTTCAGCTTTCACCTCATAGGCCAAAGGAAGTTACAGGGCCAGCCTGCACTCAAGGGAGGCATGTGCCTGGAGGGAAGGAAGAATCAGGAAAGGTGGTTAACCCTAGAAATGCCTGACACTAGTATTAATACTAACAGCTATCCTTTACGGACGGGGTACTGTGCTAAGCACGTTACATTAATCCTCCTGCCAGGCCCGAGGTCAGCGTTCATATCTCCGTATTTCCGGGAACCTGAAGTTCGGAAAGATTGTGTGATTTGTGCGAGGCTGCGGGTGATATTGAAGCCAGGATCTGAACCCGTGTCAACCGACCGGCAGTCTGCGCCGGGCCTCCCGCCAACCACTACTGCGCCGCCCTCACTGCGCTCCGGTTTCCGCAGCTCTGCGCTTTCCCACCGATGATGTCCTTGGCCTGACAACAGTGGGAGAAGTGCATCCCGGGCAAACTCCTTAGTCACCCCTGGTGATCTGTTTCAGGCCACAAGCCCGCCCCCCCTGCCCCGTGAACCTTCTCCCGACTTCCTCCTGCAGAATTCATTGCCCCGCCTCAGGGGCCCTCAGCTCGGATCCCTAGCAGAGCACGCATCGCATGCTTTGTTATTATCTGTTAACCTTCTTATTTCTTTCACTGGACTGTGGCTCCTTGAACAAGGGAGCCGTGTCCCCTTTCTCTCTGTATTTACAGGACAGAGGCAGAAGAGCTTAAATGCGGCCAGCCCTGCTTATGCATACATGCCGGACACAGGTCTGAGTGCTTTACGTGTGCTCCCTTCACTCTCACGCCAGCTCTAGGAGCCAGGTGCTATTAGTAACACCATCTGTCTTACCCGTGAGGAAACTTGAACTGCAGAATGTTGAAGTAACTTGCCCAAAGCCTCATAGGGAGTAAATAACTGTGCTGGAATTAGAACTCCCCCGGTCTAAGCGTGCCTAGCCACCGTGCTGCTGCTTGAGACTTGTTTCAGTTCATACCTTACCCCTTTGCTCCTCAATACTCCGTGTATTTCCTAAAAACAAGAACCATCTCTCAGACGGTTTTACAATACAATTATAAAAAATGGGAAATTAGCATTGTCCTATCATGTAATCTGCAGACCTTATTCATAGCCAAGTTTCCCCATAATGTCCTTTGTAACAGAAGATGACAATATTTTCTGGTTCAAGGTCCAATCAGGACCACATGTTGCGTTTAACTGTCATGTTCTTTTTAGTATGCTTCGATTGGAGACAGTTCCTCAGTATTTCTTTGTCCTTTAGGACCTCAATAATGGTGACAAGTAGGAGCCTTTTATTTTGTAAAGTGTCCATCAGTTTGGGCTTGTCTGATGTTTCCACATTATTAGATGGAGCTTAGTAATTCCGTAAACAGGAACACCACTGAGTGAATTGTGCCCTTCTCAGTGCGGCGTATGAGGAGGCACGATATCCATTTGCCCCTGTAACTATCTACTATTTTATGCTAATTTTTCTTTTCCCAGTGTTATCTTCTTCTGCATCTCCAGCATCAAACACACAGCTTGACTCATGGCGTATGTTTAAACAACATTTAGCTGTTTCATGAATGAATGAATGAATGAATAAATCTTCGTTCCTCTAAAAGAAAACTCTTAATCAAGCCCCAACTGTGTGAATCAGAACCTTAGTTTCCTCCCTTTCTCTTTCCCCACACATAATAAACCCCAAGTCTCACCGATTCTCTCTCCTAAATATCATAGGGATCTACCATCTCCATTCTCACTGCCATTTCATTGGCTCATTATTCCAACAGCCTGGCCTCCCTGCCTCTAGTCTTGCTCCCTTTACTCTATCTTTGGAAGGTGAGTGGAAGAAAGCACCATTCATGTACAATGGGCACGAGAATAGGTTTAATCGGGGGAACTTACAAGCCTGAGTGTCAGTAAGGTGAGCACACGATCCCCTCTTCTGTCATTATCCCACAGGGAAACCTGCCTTCCCATTGGGCCCAGAAATTAACTGGATTTGTCAATGATGTTTCTGGAGTTGGTGACAATGGCAAAGAAGACATTGTAAAATGAAGAGCGTCCAAAATAGGAATACAAAGTTCAGCACGAAAACTGTAGGCCTTACACGGGAGGTGGTGGTTTAGAGCCATGTCGCTAGCTCCTATAGTTGACGTTGGACAGCTTCACTTGCAGTGACATATTCAGCCAGAAACAGCAGGAGCTGTTGGCCACAGTGCACACTGCCTAGTCAGTAAATAACACAAAGCTATGCAGGTATCCAACACAAGCAGAGGTAGGGAACCAAGAATATCTTTAGGAGCGAAACCCCAGCTTACTCATTGGTAATCTCCTCAGGTGAGCCTTAGAAACACCCCTCGATGGGAGGACGACCCATGCTAAGTGGTGATAAACTGTGCCCCGAATGCCGCTAGGTAGATCCTGCTAATGGCACCAGAAGCTGGGCATACATAGCCTGTGCCCACTAGATCTTTAATTACTGAAGGGTCGTATGGTCTCAGGAAGCGGGTAACCCTGGATCCAAGCAGGAGGCAGGGAAGGGCAAGGGAGGCTGTCTTACTACGCAGAAAAAGTAGTCCTGGAAGTGGGTGAGAAGAACACAAATGCTGCTTTGAGTTGGGTCCAAGGTGAATCTCTGCACCCATTTAGCACGGACATCATGGCCATGGACGTGTGCACATAGGAGGTTGAGGCAAAGAGTGGCTGAGTCCCTTGCCTGGTAGAAGTAATACCAGAGGCCTTGTTTGATAGTGGGGTGCTGGTAAGCTACCTCATAGCCAAATCAAATCGGGGGCGACACATCCAGCTTTGTGATAGCTGGCAGTATGACCACTGCCCCAGACAGGTGTCGTCCGTCCATATCTAGACTAGGAAAAGAGAAGTCCTTTGCCCCCTCGATCCTCTACTTTCTTCCCAGAGTTGGACCTGCCCATGCCCAACCAGTAGGGGTCCATGAACTCCCCTCAGGAAAGAAGCAGCCCGATTTTACATCCTGGAGTGAAAAGCCCCACAGAGACCCAGGGCTAACGATTCCCTTACCAAAGGCAATCTCTGGAAATCAAGAAACATGGCTACAGTGCGAAGGGACTTATTGCGGGAGCATAAGAACCACAGGAGTGTCCTCAGCTTGCAGAGGAGGCATGTGACCAAGCCAGTGTCAGAGTCGTCTCACCAGTGGGAAAGGATACCGGATGCCGTTTCAAATCTGTGTTCATCGACATTTCCAGGATCTATTCAGTAAAAACTTTCCAGCTACTCACTCAATGCAGGCCCCAAAAAAGCAGGGGGTGGGGGGGATTATTCTTACGTAGCATGGTGCCACCGCAGGTGTGCCACTTCGATCTGTTGTGGCAAGCATAATTGCCCGACAGCTCCAGTGGCTACCCTTCTGGAGCCACTGGTGTTTGCACCGAGGTCGTGTTTCCTGCAGACAATTTCCAGCGAATAATGGAGCACGGTGGCGGAGAAGAATCCCTGGAACAGGCGAGTTTGGCTCAAGAACTTCCCATCGGCCTGGTCGAAGCTTGCTTGGAACTGTACTAGAGTCTAGGATCCTTCCTACCCAATCCTCTCTGGCATGTGGCAAAGGCAGTCAGAGCCTTAAATCCATGCGGGCTATCTGATGGGAGGAGGTGAATTGCGACCTTATTCCTAGAGAGCACGTTCAAACGGTGGAAGGGCAGGAGGCCTGTGCAATATACCTGCCAGTCTGAGTCGGTCCTGTGTTTTGTAGTATGACCGAATTCACCCTGAGTTCAATGCTTATGAAGCTTCCAGGGCGTGCAGCCTCTGGGAGTGTCGGTAGCTTCTTTGTCAGGCAAACGAAAGCCCTTCGTGGTGGTTTTGTTACTGTAGCGGGTCTGGATGTGGATCTGGTAGTTCATCATGGATATGACTGATGTGTCACGGGCTCACTTGACATACTTCGTGCAGATGCTTAGCTTTTCTAGGGATGTGGCCCTTCCTAGGAGACAGATACTTATGTGACTTACTAATTGAGCTGGTGGGTGAGTTGTGTTTGTTTTCATAGGGTATGACTTTACCAGGCTCATCCCGGGTCACTTAATGGCCTGACTAGGGTGGGGCCATTAGCCACAGCCCGTAAGTCTATGAAAAAGGTATATTCCATTCATCGAGGGGAATTCGTTGAAAGCGGCACTCTGCAGTTCCACCCATTGTGCAGAGCAACCAATGCCAGGGGTGGTCAGCACTTAACCATCATTATAACCGATTGCTTAGTAATCTACTGAATTTGTTCAGCCGCCATCGAAACAAGTTTCCTTGTATGGTACCAAGTCTCAAAATGGAGGCCTCTATTAAGCCAGTAACTTAGGCAAAGCAGCCAATGGGGGCACCTAGAACCTGTCGAGTGGGTAGCCACCTATTCCTGCAGCTGGTTTAACCCCCCATTGGATGTATCATTTCCATTTCACATTTTTTCAGCTTGTTGCACTTGGGCAATCATTAAGCTACCGTCTTTCCGTTCCCAACCGTCCTTGCGTCCTCTGCCCTGCTCCATGAGGCTGGGGCTGGGGCTCTGCACACACTTCTCTGTTGCCAGTGCCGCCTATTCGGTTCTGCCAATAAGGGGCTCTAGAAGGAAACTGGAAGCCCACGGTTCATGGTTCTTCCCTCTGGCAGGAACGGTTTGCTCTAGTAGCAGCAGCTGAATTCCATTTCCGGTTTCCCTCCTGTCTCAGAACCAGTCTCATCACGTCTCCTCAGAGACACCAGCATCGACCAGTTGGCTGGCATTCCCTCTTCAGTGCTGTAGGTCCCAGCCCCATGGGGGTCTTCCTGTGAGTTGCCAAGGTACCAGTACCAGCCAACGGCATCCCATTCCTAGAGGTCTGGGTTGTAATTCTGTGGGCCTCTCCTTTGGGCCTCATCCCTTTTTTCCCCCAGGCCTACAGACCACACCTCTGTGTTACCTTAATGGTCCTGGTCTGAATTTTCAGTCCTTTAATGTCTGCTTAATCATTCTCTATATTAAATTTTCTGTGAAAAGCACCGGGGTGATTTCTGTTTTCCCAACCGGATCATTGCCGACGCCCCTCGTCGGATCGAATTTGGTGCAATCACATCACAGGATGGGAAGGTTGGAGCTTAGAATCACGCTTTTTTCGTCACTAAGACAATTTGTCTCCACCAGACCCGACAACTGTCATTCGAAAGGCAAGTACTATTGAGTAGTGGAGAAATGACCCATCCATATATTAGCAGAGTCTTACTGCCAGAGGCATCAGACGTGAGACAAGTCAGATACTTAAAACTCCATGCGATCAGAATGAGTTGGGGGGAGGAGGGGCGGGTGGTGGTTTAGTGCTGCCCGTATTGCTTCTGTGGCTTTACTCCAAGGGGTCTCTGATGTAAGCTGGCGACCAGCCTGATGACTTAGTACTGGTTCTTAAATAAGTTTCCTAGGTGCGGATGTGTGGTTTCTAATACCCAAAGAGGCCAGACGGGTGACAGGGGCTCCTTTTGTGTAGCTAGCGTTTGCATGGCCAACAGTTTTTCCTTATTAGGCTGTGGAATAGCTCTTTGGGCAGCCGCTCAGATAGCCCCCAAGCTGCTCGCTCGAGGAGCCTGATCCTGGTCTCTGTCCTCACTCAAGGCCTTGCCTCCTGTAGACAGCTGTGCTTAGAAAGCATGCACAGAGAGCCGTGAGGGCCACCATAAAAATATCATCAGTATACTGGTACGGACTTGCCCGTCTCATTAATGGTTTATTGCAATTATTACTGGGGAAGTTCAAAATACCTGAGGCAGGACAGTAAAGGCAAACTTCATGCTCTGCCAGGTGAAAGCGAAATGACTTCCTTTCTTCCCACAGAGATCTGGAGAAGAGGATGTTAGCAATGTCTAGGGCATTGTGTCGAAAAATAATGTGAGCCACATATGTAATTAAAAACTTTCTAGTAGTCATATTTTTATTTTTATTTTTATTTATTTTTGAAATGTTTATATATTTATTTTGAAAGAGAGAGAGAGAGAGCAAGCGTGCTCAAGTCGGGGAGGGACAGAGAGAGAGGGAGACAGAGAATCCCAAGCAAGCTCTGCACTGCCAGGGCAGAGCCTGATGCGGGGCTCGAACCCGTGAACTTTGAGATCATGACCTGAACTGAAATCACGAGTGGGACACCCAACAAACTGAACCACCCAGGCACCCTCTAGTAATCCTATTTTTAAAAATATAAAGAGGGCCAGAGTGTCCGGGTGGCTCAGGCAGTTAAGCGTCCAACTTCGGCTCAGGTCATGATCTCGCGGTTTGTGAGTTCGAGACCCACATCAGGCTCTGTGCTGACAGCTCGGAGCTTGGAGCCTGCTTCGGATTCTGTGTCTCCCTCTCTCTCTACTCCTTGCCTGCTCACACACACACTCTCTCTCTCAAGAGTAAACACTAAGAAAATACATAAATAAAATAAAAAGAGGGCCGCCTGAGTGGCTCTGTTGGTTAAGCATCAGACGGACTCTTGATTTCGGCTCAGGTCATGATCTCATAGTTCGTGAGTTGGAGCCCCGCGTCCGGCTCTGTGCTGACAGTGCAGAGCCTGGTTGGGATTCTCTCTCTTCTCTCTCTCTGCCCCTACCCTGCTTGCTCTGCCAAAATAAATAAATAAACTTAAATAAAAAAAAAATGAAAAGAACAGGTATAACTGATGTCAGGGACAGAGTTTAGTTAACTCAATAGATCCAAAATACTAACAAGTCAGTATTGAAATAGAAAAAATTAGTAAGATAATTTTCAGACTAAGTCTTCAAAATCCATTGTATATTTACACTTAACAGAACATCTCAATTCAGACCAGCAATGTTTCAAGCGCTCAACGGCCGCCACACGTGGCTAGTGGCCGAAGACCCGGCTCGTGCGGCAATAAGGCCACATCCTGAGTGCCGGTGACAGCCGCATTCAGTTCAGCCACCCGTCGGTATACCAGATGCTTTGAGTGCCACGGTGGCCGCTTTTTAAGACCACAGTGATCTGCAATCAGCGGCCACAGACACC
Organism: Paguma larvata; assembly: GCA_030068075.1. Classification (NCBI taxonomy): domain Eukaryota; kingdom Metazoa; phylum Chordata; class Mammalia; order Carnivora; family Viverridae; genus Paguma; species Paguma larvata. The sequence goes on along the minus strand of CM057830.1, from coordinate 116,308,251 downwards.
GGATCTCCTCACTGGCTAGAGAGGGCTGGGGATTGGAAGCCAGTGTGGCCCACCACTCCCTCCTGGCAATGGAGAAGCCTTGTGTTTTCTTTCTCACCTAACGGGAATACGAGAGGCTCTGCCTTCACACGGAAAGGTGGCAGCACTCACGCCCGCTCCGCAGGTCAGCGTACGTACGATGCTGGGTTGAGGGAGCCCAGCACGTCCATACCTATCATGCAGGCCGACAAAGGGACCGATGGCATCTCCAGGAATTGTGCCAAGTCTCTTGGCTGTAAATGAAACCAGTCTCAAAGCCTGCCAGGGAAATGCATTTGCCGTGCACTTATCCCGTCCACGAACAATTATTCTTCGGACTCCAGTGCCTGGTAGGTCCCGGTCTGCTGAATCCTCCCCACCTCTGTTCTGGGCTCCACAGACCAGGACAGAAAGTCAACAATCCCCTTGAAGAGGGCAGACGACTGGGCCCTGGGCCGAGCTTGCTTTTGAATGAACTCAGATCTGAATTGAAGGGCCCTCCAGCAGTCGGACTAGGAAATGGGTCTCCTGGGCGGCACAGAGGCCTGTTGGGGATGGGGAGTCTTGGAGTCTCTTCCAGCAGCTTAAGATGTGACTAACTACTTGGCGTCCTCGTCCGGAGGCTTCTCCAAGGACACGCACGGGAGGCTTTGCAGATTTGCTAGCCAGGCGGTGGGGAAAACAAACGGCCTCTGTCTCCGGCAGGAATCCCCCACCCAGGACCTCCTTGCATCAGTTCTCTGCTCTCTAGGGGTCTCTTTCATGCCTGACCTAAGATCGGTTATCGTTTGCTGCACCCCTCCCCAGGTTCTCTGCAAACCCCTTAGAGTGATTTGGGTTACTTAGCAGCCCGCTAGCCTCTGCTTTTCCCATCTATCCCCTTACCTGGGGGCCCCTTTGATCAAGACCCAGACCCAGGACAGGCTGCCTGGGGAGCCTTAGAAAAGGTCTAGAGTGCTCGTCTCCTGCCTTTCCACTTTTTCTAAGACCTCGGCACCTTACGGGGCCCCTTATCTCATCTCCCCCCTTTGGATGGGGCCTACGTCAGCCCCAGGACAACGATCCCAGCCCTTACTCCCTGGCAGGAGGAGGAAAATCAGGGAGGTCTTCCTGGTGTAAGATGCCATCAGCTTTTCCAGCACTCCCTGAATTAAAGTCATTCGGTCACAAGTTATCCCCGACGCCCAGGGTTTTCATACAACCATGCTAGCATCCCAAAGCGCCTCAAAGCTGCTACCACCTCAGCCGGGATGGCTCACTTCGCATGTAGCGTCTCAGGAATGTCTCCTCTTCGTAGCTGTGTGAAACTCAGTTCTATGGGCATCCAATTTGAGCCCAGGGGAGGCCCATTTGCTCTCGCCCCATCGCTCAGACTGGCCGATTCATTCGGCAAAAGGGAATCCTGCGGCACACCCCGAAGGCCACTCAGTGCCACTTACCTCTTCGGTGCAGCTGCTTCATCAGGCCTGCGGCACAAGCCTCGGGGGATTCCTGCGCCTTCGCCCAAGTCCATTTCCCTGTTAGTGTACCGCAACCCCACCTCCCCAAGCCCCTGGGTGGTACACCGCACAACGACAGGTTTCAGATCTAAGAGGTTATATTGCATCTGCCATTCTTTTTTTTTAAACAACTTTTTTTTTTTTAATGTTTATTTATTTTTGAGAGAGAGAGAGAGACAGAGTGCAAGCGGGGGAGGGGCAGAGAGAGAGGGAGACACAGAATCCAAAGCAGACTCCAGGCTCTGAGTTGTCAGCACAGAGCCCGATGCGGGGATCGAACTCAGGAACTGCGAGATCATGACCTGAGCCGAAGTCGGATGCTCAACCCTCAACCGACTGAGCCACCCAGGAGTCCCCATTCTTTTTTTTAAATAAGGTTTGAGAGGGAGGGACAGGGGTGGGGGAGAGGGGGAGGGGGGGAGGGGAAGAGAGAGAAAGTAAGGGAGCATGCACAGGGGATGGGCAGAGAGAGGCAGAAAGAGTCCAAAGCAGGCTCTGCACTGTCAGCATGGAGCTGGACATGAGTCTCGAACCCATGAACCGCGAGATCATGACCTGAGTGCTCTTCCCCCCCCCAATTTCTTTCTTCTGAGGGCTCACAGGGCTGGCTGTCTGGAGAGTGCTGAGGGATCAAATGGCGTCAATAAGCACGGCGGGGACCCGCTCACCGGTGATCCCGCTCGGCCAGGTTCCCCACTACTGGCCCAGGGTAGGCGGTCGTCTATCCGGGTATTGCTTAGTTGATCCCTTTTGCAGTTTCCAAAAAGCCAGAGCCGGAGTAAGTGGTGTTTGCCCCCTGCCGGGCACCATCTGTGGAACAGTGGGTGAAGGCAAACAGCACACCACCGTACAAAAGAAGAGGTTTTACCGGGGGGAAAATCACCAGCAAGAGGCGGCACACGGATGCCCGTTTTCTGCTGCGGAGACACGTAAAGGTCACGGCAGTGCTGGCTGCACCTTGTGGATGTACTCCGGGGGAAGGTGATTTCTTCTCTGGGAGGCTACCCTTTCACAGGGCAAGCCTGGGAACAGCTTTGTACGCAGAGGATCAAATCAGGGCTTAAAACTGCCAGCTGTCAGTGGAGGCGTCTGGGAACACAGACCGCTAGCACCTGTGACCTTGTGGGAAGCTGGTTTTGGACTGTGGGGCAGAGGAGCCTCCTGGAAGTTATTTGGGCCCAGTCTCTCCTGCTACCTGGTTACAAGGTAACTCGACAGGGGCTCCCGGAGTCATGGGGGCAAGCCTGTCTGTCTCACCACACATCAAGTGGAAATCTGACCACGTAGGACTCTTCCCAAGGCTCCCTCAAGTCCGGCCTCTAATGTGGCATCACATGCCTCCCTGACAGTACCTCGTCTCACCTCCCTCAAATTCTGTGTCCTAGCCACACCGAAATCGTGGAAGCCTCCAGAACGCACTTTCTCACGCCTGGATTAATGCCCGCAGCACCCTTATACCTGGCTAACTCCTCCTCCAATCTGTTTGAAGATTTCACTTCACCTGAGAAGTCCTTTACTAAGGCTCCACACCACCCCAACTTGCTAGACGCTCCCACCCGAGCCTGTGCATTTTAGCACTTACTGTACCCTATGCTGCCACTGCCCACTGACTCAATTTCTCTCACTTGACAGTGAGCTTCTTGAAGGTCCGAGAAACTACTCCTGGTTCCCCAAGAAGCTTGTGAAGTGCCTGCTATACAGTAATTATTCAGTAACTACTTAATGAGAAGCAGATGAAATCAGGTGGGTGGTTCATAACCAAGGACTCTCTGTAGCTTTCTCCATATAAAACACGAATACTTACTGATGCATATACAACTCTGCAGCTGGGATACCTTAGCAACCATTTATTTAACCCACGGAAAAACTGAAACATGAAGATGAAAAGGCTTACTCAGTTACCACAGAGCTAGTCTATGCCCTGACCAAGTGTAGAAGCAACCCAGCCAACTCCCCCTGCCACGGCAACTCCCTGTCCATTTCTATCATGGACTTGGACCCTGCTCTTTGATGCAGGATCTTACGGGTTTTGATTTCCCGGGGAAATCTCACAAAGACATCCTGAGTATTTACCAAAGAAACTTTATACCTGAAGAAAGAACACTGGAATTTTGTTCCTCTCCGCGTAAGCCACCCAAGTTCCCAATTATACAGATCATCACACACCCCAATTCCCAGGATTCTGTGTAACCATATTCTGTTGACACTCAGTCTTCCTCCCAATTTTCAACCTACCCCTGCAATCCAGTGTATGGTATACACAAATGGGTGGGAAAACCCTTAAGCACTCAATTTTGAAGCTTACTCTTTAATCACTTAGCAGGTGCAACTTGCAATATTTTAAGGCCTCTCTCATGAACAAAATTCCTTAGCATAAAAAAGAAAAGGATTTCCCCATTTCTTCATGGCAAGTTCTCAGAAAGAAATAGAAAGAAAATTTCTAAATAGCCCCAAATGAAGTGTTTACACTGCCCCAAACAGACATCCAGTGGAATAGATGCTCCAGATTGAAACACTGGTACCTGTTAAGCCTTCTGAGCAATTAAGACTAGCATCTGCTAATGGCGATTTCAAAATAACTGGTTATCAGAGGGTCTCGAGGGAAAGATGCTGCTTATGGCCCCAAGACAAATGGACTCAGCAGGGATCAAATCGGTATATGGACTCTAAAAGGTACTGTATTCCTAGGCAGCAGGAGCTCGAAGATCATGACCAGATGAGAGAAAAATGCCTCTGGGTGAGCCAAGTTGAGTCTCAAGGCTGATGCCGCCAACGGGCTATTCATAACGTAGCACTGGAAACCAAGTTGAACCCAGAAAAACGCAACCAAATCACTCATAGATTGTTGATACCCGCCGCATCTAATGGACTGTGTTCGGCTCTTTTGGCCCTGAAAGAGCTCAGAAGTGGGCAGCAGAGGTAGCAGAGACCCAGAGAGGCCGAAAACACCGATTTCTCAGAGGGGAGGAGACGGGGAGGGGAGAGGCAGGACATCACCGCAGACGCTGTCTCACGTCATTAAATCATTTTGGATTCTAACACCGAGTAGAACTTTGACTCTATCGCCTCTCCATTTCTACCCTATTTTCCAGGCTGTGCTGGTGTTTCTTGAAGTGACCACAATAGCCAATTCAGGCACATTCTATCTATAAACCTGTCATTTATTATGAAGATACTGACATCCAAAGTTTTGCTTGCTTTCTTAAATGACATAGGCACATTTAGGATTTTCCAAACGGCAGGGTGTATTTGTGTGTGCACAGACAGGAAGGATTATGTGTTTAATATGGTTTGGTGGTACCCTATGTTAATTAATGTGTTGAAATCTTTACCTGGGAATATGGAGAACCATTTTCCAATAGCCATGTTTCTGCCTTTTAAGGGCACATAAAACATTATTTGCAAGGCATATATGCTTTGCATGATAAATAACTCCTCCCACCCCGATAGTGCTAATTTTTGTTATATTTAGAAATTTAAGACCAGGAGCAAACATCTGTCAGACTAATTTTTTGCTTTTTCATAAGTGCAACTTTTTAATAAAAATTTACATCTAGATAAACAATCTTCAGATTTTTGAAACTTTAATAAGATTTTAAAAACATCAGGACTTAGAACTGAAAAACATACACGTTTAGCACACAAATATTGTAATACGAATCAACTCCAACTCCATTTGAAAACATGTGAATCAAATTACAGTTATAGAAGTTAGTAATTCACATTTAAGCAAGTTAGCGCCTTGCTGAATTCAGCCTTTGTAAAAAAAGAGACTTAGTGCATATTGTAATGGCACAATGTGCTTTTGTACCATTTTGTTGATTTTTTTCCACCTTATTGAACAAGATCAAGTTCTTGAATGTTGGTAGGTAACGGCTAACTTCCTAGGACATGTGAAACTTCCAGTGGTAACAGTTACATTTTGTAACAACACTTTCTATATTTTTCTTTTTCTATCTTAAAATTTTAAAAGCAATCATTTGTAAGGATTGCATCAACATCAATTTAGCAGAGGAAGATCAAACTTTATTGAAACTGCTTGCATACAAAATATATTGCACTATAACCAAACAAATGTCAACATAAAATCCAATCTGTTGTCGCTAATATGTACAGAGAATATTGCCCAAGAGCAGTTACATTACAAGGTCATTCTACCTTGGTTAATTATCTACAGTATTTTAAACCAAACAGCTTACAGATGATGTGTGCAAGGTACCAATTTCTGTTTTCAAATACTATACATTCCCAGAATAAATAACTAAAAATCAACATTAATGTTTGGCAATACTTTTAAAAGACTTTTTAATATTCTTGAAATCATGTGCAGTTTGTTGCCATTTTTATATGCTTATTTGTATGCAAGGAAAAGTAACTGTAAAATGAAAATTCAAAGAAACGAACTCACAAAAGACATCAGAGGCAGAACTTCGGTTTGCACGGCTCTGTACAGATTCAGTGGCACCCCTACTTGGAGTTATTTTTTAAGAAAAATATAACATCTTAAGAGTGAAGGTCCTTCACGTATTTTTCCTCAGTAAATTTCATTCATAAAAATGACTCAAAAACAACCAAAACCCAACACATCAAAAAACAAAAGAAAAAGAAAAACTAAAGAAAAGTATTTGTTAACCAATTCTAGTCTGCTTTCCGATTCCTCTTATACATTAGACCTAATATTTCAAAGTTAACGAACATTTAACCTGCTTCCAATGTTTCTTACCCAAAGTACCTGTACTTCACAGGATTATTATGCACACATGAAAATGACCTTTCTATCTCCCCGAAATAAGCTTGAAATTAAAATAGGAAAAACTTCACAAAACTTGGGGAGGATAAAATAAAAAAAGGCTAAGGTAAAAATTGGTCATCAGGCCAAAGAGCAGGCATATCCTACTATCTTTCGACCAGGAAGATTTGTTCCTAGCTGAAAACGTTTTAGCCTCTCTCAAATGAAAAGATAGTTATTTCTTCTCCTGTCTATACAGAAAAGTTACACGTCCCTCTCAATAACACTATTTGTCAAACTTCAGTGCAACAAAACAAAAACAGAAACAAGTTCTATTCTTTATACTGCCTAACCTGATGTTTCTGTAAGGAAAAAAATATGGAAAGCATGCATTCTTCTATAAAGTACTAATGTTTGACAGGGTTTGCTACATCTTTAACATTTAGTGTTTCCAACTTATCTTCCCTGAACTCTGCATCCAAATATAATATTCCTACCTGCCAAGATATAAAAAAGGCACAGATCATACAACTTTTTTTTTTTTTTTTTTTTTTTGCTAATGAAAATGACAAACGTCACATCACACACATCTCAGGGTCCACTAAAATACTGGAAAAGTGGACCAAACATAAACTGACACAGGACCTGAAATGACAGTATTTCATGAACTTCTATAGGAGACTGAAAACGGAAGTGATTACCAAAAATGCTATTTATTCAGAAAAACTGAAATGTACTGGCAAGTTATCACCCGATGCAGGAAAATGGTCCAAATTAACAAAAAATATCACTGCTCAGTACTTTAAAAAATAAACCAAACTAAAATCCTGCCCTGGAGTGCTAAAGTATACTGGAAAGCAAGGTTTCAAAATTTCAAGATATCTCTTTGTGCAAATCTGAAAATTGTTGCTTATGGCCAATACCAAAACAATAAGATTTCTTAACAGAATTTGTGTTCATTTCATGCCCTGTGCCATCTCGCCTACTATTTGTCTTTGGCCTAACAAAGTTTTCTAATATGGAATAAGAGTTATGGAAATGGTATAGGAAATGTAACTTCAGGATTATGCAGCTTAGGGTACTCCGTTCACAAGTGGTTGCTGGCCATCCACGTTGTCTGGCTTTTCCTTCTTCTGGTTACGATCTTTACCCGTGCGCAGCCGATTACCTTCAGTGGAGGTATTCTGTAATGTTTTAGTGTGGACACTCCTTTCATTATTGCAGTCAACTCTGATCTAAAACAAGTTATAGTTGTTATATACACAGACCATATCCTATTGTAATCTGTAACTGGCCTCACAAGAAATTTAAGCCTGAAGTGTAAGTTCCACATGTTAAAAGGGGAAATGTCGGTGAGAATAGAAGAACTGCAAGAAATTAAGGACAGGTAGGATCTTTATTTAGTTTATGATTTTAAAACGCTCTTCTTCTTTCACTGGAACACACTGGTTATCTCACTGCGTCCAAAGTTAGGTAAAAACTCACGACCCTACCATGTCTTCTTCTAAGCAGAATAAAACAGTGAGAAACAAATAGTTAAAATGAATTACTATTACCAATTACAACGTAATACATACTTATAGTACCAGAGTTCAAAAGAATGGGTTATTCTTCAAAGTCTGTGAAACTCAAGAGGAACAAAAATTGATGCCTACCTATTCCACCTTTATCAAGGACAGAACTCAACTAAGGTGGTAACTAGGCTTAGTTTATATCTTAATTATCTACCATGCATCTGACTAACTTTCTCTACTGAGACTCCCCTTGTCTTACAGTAGCAAAATATGAGTGTTGGTTTCTCATAGCTTGTTCAGTAAGGCAGGGCAGATGATCGTGTAATTTGAACTCTGAGGAATAATAACGGTACAGGGAAATCTGACAACACTGACATGTGGAAGGACTGGAATCCCAAGATGCATGTGAAGAGGAAGGTAATTTAGAAATGATATTCTAAGATTTATATAACAGTTTAAGTGCCAACACGCAATACTTAGCACACTGGTAACGGAATTCCAGATGCTGTATAAAAAGGAGAATATTGACCAATGGGCTTAAAACAACTAGAAATATTGATCTGTAATTTCAAAGTGTGTTTAACTGTTGGTCTCAGTGTGTATATTTTTTAATGTTTATTTTTGTGAGGGGGGAGGGAGGGAGGGCAGGCGAGCGAGCGAGCGTGTGTGCGTGCACGCGAGCACAGGCAAACTGGGAGGAGCAGCGAGAGAGAGACAGAAGTATCCAAAGCAGGCTGTAATTTCAAAGTGTGTTTAACTATTGGTCTCGGTGTGTATTTTTTTTAATGTTTATTTATTTTTGAGAGAGAGCGTGCGCGTGAGGGAGACAGCATCCAAAGCAGGCTCTTAGCCGTCAGCACAGAGTCCTATGCGGAGCTAGAACCCAAAAACTGTGAGATCATGACTCGAGCCGAAGACGGATACATAACCCACTGAGCCACCCAGGCGCCCCTCGGTGTATATTTTGAAATGTTTGGTTGCCAAGGGTTTAGTGCTTTGATTTGGATCTATTCCCCTACAGAAAAAAGACCACCTTTTTATTTGATGTTCTGTTTTAATCATAAATATAATTATGAATACGCATCCTTTTTAACCACTACGATCAGATTGCCAAGTTCATCGAATGGATCACTTTAAGTGGGGAATGACGAGACCGGCACAGAAATGCCACGTAAAAGGACATTCATGTACACTGTTCCACCAACCTCTTTACCTAGGCCTAAGGTCTTTTCTAGGCTGGTCCTTAAGTACTTGCCGATGGTTAACACCTACTTAGGTCTTATTCTGTCATGAAGCTTCTGCTGTTAAAAAGCATCTCACTAATTTTGGGTGTTGGTCCCAAACCAATCCGTAGTCAGTAAGTAACCGTAACTACTTGGATTAAGAGTTAAGACTTAAAGTGGGCCTCTGGGGGGCTCAGTCGGCAGAGCATCGAAACTCTCAGTTTCGGCTCAGGTCATGATCTCACGATTCATGAGTTCGAGCCCGACGTCGGGCTCTGTGTTGGCAGTGCGGAGCCTGCTTGGGGTTTCCCCTCTCCCTCTCTCTCTCCCTGCCCCTACCCCGCTGGGTGCTGTCTCAGTCTCTCTCAAAATAAATAAATAAACTTAAAAAAAAGAATTAAGAGTTAAAGAAGTAGAGGAGACTATGGGTTCTGGAAAGCAGACACCAGGGTTCAAGTATCAGTCCACTGTATGCTAACTATGTGACCTCTCGGCAAAGGACTGAATCTTTCTAAGCTTCAATGTACTCACTCATAGAATAGAAAAATAAACTACTTACCTCAGGGGGCTGCTGTAAGATTAAACGAGATAACACACACACAAAGCACTCAGGAACGGTGTCTGACAAGCTCGCGTAATTTTAAAAATTATTTAATGATGGATTCAGCATAGGTGCTGACCAATTGAGGTGAGATTCTCCGAACAGAGGCTGGTTATAAATAAGCGGCTGGCAGACTCTGCATGTACTAGCTGAACATCATCAGGCCTGTCTATCGCCATTATTACCTATGAGACAGACGCCTTCTTTTCCTTACTTTCCAGAGAGGACACCCTATCCCTGCCCCTAACGGGAGGAGGGAGCCACAGAGCTAACTCGAGTTTGTCTCTCAGTACATTCCAAGATGTTCCTTTTCTCGGGGCGGGGGGGGGGGGGGCTGGGAGGAACCACCAATGTGGTAATGAAGTCCTAAAGGGCTGTCAAAGTCTATGCAAATGCCTAAGACTGCATATTCTCTAGAGAAATCTTCTCTGAACACTTGTCACAAAGATCTAAGATTGCCCGCAATTGTAATGTTGAAAGGAAAATATTTCACATGTACCAATATGGTAACTTTGAACGGGTTTAAAAATCAAGTAAAACAAACTCCTAAATCTCAAACTACAGTAATTCAAATAATTTAGGTGTAAAGAGGCACACGGGTTTACCTGGAGGGATCCATCTGCTGTTCTGCCTTTAGCCTCTCTTGGATTACGCGGGCGATTATCTGTCCGGGAGTGCTCGTCGTTTCCTACAGGGTTGTTTTCAAAAGGTTCAACAGTTACTGACTCTTCCACGCTTATTGAAGTTCTTTACTCCTACATTCTTAATTTATTTAGATCACAGAATCTAAAATACAATCCAAGAGCCTAGCGATTCCAGCTACATACTTGCTAGAAATCTAGCATGCTACCAAGGAGAAAATATTTCAAAGGCATTACAATTCTGCATCGACAATGGCCAGATGTTATGTGTAAAATCCCTGAAGAAGCTGACTAGTTCTCAGCGTTTACTCGTACATCCTACACAAGCCATAGGAAGGCCGCCTAATGTTCTGTTGATTACTGCTGAACCTCTCCTCAGGTGACCAGCACAAAACAGAAGAAATGGGATTTTAGTAACGTGTCCTCGAATCGCCAAGATTTTTCACAGAACTTCAGACTGTTGTTACCATTCACCTTTACTTATTAAGAAACAAAAACCGGGGTGTCTGGGTGGCTCCACTGGTTGAGCGTCTGACTCTTGGTTTCAGCTCAGGTCATGACCTTACAGTTTGCGAGTCGAGCTCCGCGTCGGGCTCTGTGCTGACAGCGTGCAGCCTGCTTGGGATTCTCTCTCTTTCTCTCTCTCTGCCCCACCCTGGCTGTCTCTCTCTCTTTTAAAATACATAAATAAAAAAAAACTTACAAAAAAAAAAGAAAACCTTTGTACCTTTGAAGCCACCTCCACGTCCTCTTCCTCCCTGTCCTCTTCCTCCGCCGCCACGACGTCGACCGTCTCCTCTGCGCAGAAAGTTCTCCCTCTCTTCCTCTGTTGGAGCTAATGACCAATCACTGAGTTCGTCTCTGTGGTCAGATTCTGTTTCAGAAGCATTTGATGCTTCAGAATTAGTTCCTATCGAGAGTTAAAAGTTATATACCGTTGTCCGACTTAAAAAAAAAGTTAGGTTAACAGAAGCTTCCAGAGACGTTTCAGGGGTAATCCAATATTCTTCCCAATTTATAAGCCCAAAGAGTATTATCACCTTCCATTTTGTAAAACAAATTATCTTAAATTCAAAATGAAGGGTTTCACAATATTTGAGATAATTTTGGTTTTAAACGTTTTTGGTTCTCGTTAAAAAAAAAAATGAAAGGTATTTTATTAACCATCTAAGTTCAAACCTGAGTCTGCCACATCATTAAACAGCTGTGCTCCTTTAAACATCTGCGCTCTCTGGAGGAAAAGTTGTCTACAACAGTTAAAGGCAATACCTTGATAAACAAAACTTCTATAAAGAGAGTTCCTTTTAACAAGGCTTGGCCCGGGGACAGAGGGGAATGCATATTAATTTTGCTCACCTCTGAGAGGGCGGCAAAGGCCACCATGGCAACTATCTCAGGGAAGGGTCTTTTGTGGGTTCAGGGATTGAACTTAGCTCAAGAGGGATGTGCTCGCCTGGTCCACAACCTTCCCTCCCCACTCCCACTGGAATAATTTATCATGAATAACGGCATTATTAAGATAAACTCATTACTCGTGAGGGGGTGGGTTAATGATATAGGGGATGGGAGTGGGGGAAAAGAGCTCCACGGTGAGGTGGGACTCCAACAGCAAAAAGAACAGACTGTTGGGAGAGGGGTTAGGGGTTAGGTTCAAGGTTGGCCTTAGGAGTAGGTGTCTCTCTCCCCCACTCCAGAATATCAACTCTACTACCTCTCTCTTCCTCTGTTGGAGCTAATGACCAATTATAGCTTCACCATTATAGCTTCTTTCCTGTGGATCTTGAAGGCTTTTCCATCTTAAAGAGTTCCTTTTTGAAATGCAAATATTTGTGAGATGGATTATACCTTATACCATCATTAGCAAGTTACATAGTAGATACACAGTTGAGCAAGAAAGACAGTAGGCACTGGCAGGTGGGGACAGTGTTCAGTGAAAGGTACTGGGAGAGAAGAAAGAAGCACTGACAGAAGAGCTGGGAAGGCAAAGAGAAACTTTGCCTGCTTCTTGACTGTGCCTAGGGCTGACTTTGGCCATGACACTCAAAATCACCTTATGAGCCATAGGATGCAGAGCCCTGATTTACACAGTCCATCCAGCAAGTATGACCAGCACATGCCTGACAAAAAATGAGCCACAGTACACAAATGAAAAAAATTTTGGCTATACAGTAATAAAATCAGGAAAGGCCTTAAGAAAGTCATCAACACACGAGGGCTTAAGCAGATTTATCCCCAGTCAGAACGTGGACAGAACTCACACCTGCCCTGGTAAACTCTATGTGGTATCACCGGCTTTTAAGTCTGGGTCTCTTGCAACACAATTAGACCCAATGTGAATTGGAAACCACGCAGTGAGAAACCGTTATAATGGGGTTCTAATGAATATTAGAGATTAGCAGCTATTAAGTCTAGGAACAGATAAAGTTACTGAGTAAAATGCTTAGTTTGTACCTGAAGTATATCCAGGACCGCGTCTGCCGTGCCCCCTATTTCTGTAAGGTCTACTACCTCGACCCATTCCTTGACCATCATCAGTCACATAGCCTTTTTCCTTATCTGTACGATTTGGTGGTGGTCTAGAACTAGCTCCAATCTGTCGCAACTGCTCATCAATTTGTAATCTCTCCAAACGCAACTGGTCTACTTCCTATTTAAAATATACAAGATAACAGTAAAAATAATTTGACATTTTGCTTAATAATACCTTTCTCCTTTTCATCAGATAAAAAATATACTGGAAATATTTCAATTTCAGTTCTAAATTTATAGTAAACACTGTTACACAGAATTATCAGGAAATTGAATGGTCTCCTTACAAAGAAAAATTACTATAGATAACAGATTATTGATGTCCATGATTAGAGTTATAACAAAAATACTCAGCATTAAAATTCTACTGAATAGAATTTGAAGTTGTTTGATTTGGCGCTATTATCCAACAGAATCTCTTAAGGTACAGATACGCTAGTTTGGGGACTTCTTGATGATAGGATACTGAATAAAGCAACTTTAAAATACAAGCAAATGACAGTTAAGGCTTAACCAGCTAACCTTAAAAATCACACACTGTAAATAACCTTAATTGAAATATATTTTCAGTTAGTATCTTAATTTATGAAGCACTGAGTTTGAGCTATCTTCTGCTTTCAAAGAACATATACTATGCTACGGTAAATCTTCGGATGTGATCGCACAATTAAGGAAAATTTATTTTCAATGAACTGAAAATGCTCACATTCCTTACATGGTGGGTGGGGGGGACGACTATTTAAGACCAAGTTAGGGTCTTAACATCGTGCCTTGAAACCTCTTAAAGACGGAAGCTTTGCCAGAACAAGTACAATGAACAGTATTGATGTTGATCAAAATATACACCTGGGGTCCACGGACAGACCGTTACACACAGTGCTGCTGATATCCTGGGTTCTGTCATATCCAGACGAAACCCCAATTCTAACCCTTGTCCTGCCAATCTGTACCCATACACATCTACTTTACTGGCTTTAGGGAACTGGATCCATAACTCTAGTGGTATGGGGCATCTGAGTAAAGCACAGGCCATCACAGGGACTGCCTACGTGGACGGTCACTGGATAAGCCCCTGTGTTAAGTTCTTAAAATCTTGCTGTGGAAGCTTCTGGAAAAGAAGGGGCAGATACATTTGATCTGTGCTCTGAACCAGAATTTGTTTTACAAAGGACTTGAGCAAAGTAGAGACTGAGTAAGTGGCTTACTCCAAGAGTCAGTTATAGCTCATGGAATGGGTGGGTGTATCTTGCAAAACAGAATGGTAGTCCAGGTTATCCCACTGGGGCAAAGCAGTCACCTTTTGGTGAGAGATGCCAGGCCCAATCAAGGGAAGATCTGGTGATGGGAAGAATGGCAACAGGACAGCTGCTGATAACCAAAAAAGATACTCAATTGTGAAGAATAAGTAAAAAGATCTACAAAAAAAACATTAGTCAAAAGAACAAGGGATTGGTTACAAGTGCAACCCTAACTCTCCAGGTCATTAAAATTCTTCAAGCTAAGAATATGAAGAAAAACACATACAACAGATTACAACTAAAACGCACTTTAAAACAAAAACAAAGAAGCAAACCAACGGGGTATCCTACCCATGCAAACCTTGCTGGATGAAACCTTCCCATTTTCAATTAGTAACTGACCACCAGGAGAAGGAATGCAATGCCTAGCTATTGCACTTTTTCCTTCCTTATTTGCATCCAAGTCAAAACGGTTTCTTTCTTTCAAGAAATCAGCAAAAATATTCTTATAAGGTAGCATCATGATAAAAAACAGAAGTTGGATTATTTTTTAAATACTATTTAGTACCAGTCACTTGTAATTTTGATGCATATGGATATAAAGAAAAAATGAGAACAGTGACCTGGGTAACACTCCATTTCATCAAATTACGGAACATTTGGGCCAAAAGAAATTTTAAAAAGCATCCAGTATAGGGACTTGCCGAAAGTCACATAAGCTAGTTCATGGCAGAAGCCAGACTAGAAGCAAATCACTGCACTGCCAATTCAAGTGTTCTTTCCACTATACCTTGTGGCCCCCTACTTCCTGATTTCCAGTTGGCAATGTAGGAGGCATAACTGTACAAACACTAACTAACTAAAACGAGCATCTAAAAGACACGAATTGTTTATATTCTGTATAAAGGAGTATAGAGAAAAATACAAAGGGTAAACGTTTAAACAGGACTTCATAAAACACTGGGATTTCCTTGATAAATGACATAAAAGGGACAAACAAAGCCAAGTGTTACAGACACACAATTTGGCCTGGCAAAAACTCACGAAAGCTAGAAAGGATCAACTGAATGAAAAGGCTGTGTACAGGAGTCCCTAAATTGAGTGCGAGGGTTTAACGGAAGAAAAATGGGAAATAGGGGAATTTATTGAGAACTGGGATACCGGTCCTTAGATTTATGGTGACAGAAACCTGACTTTTGTTTTCAGAAGGAATATAGTAACAGAACGAAGTGGGTATTTTCTCTATTACCTTTTACAGGTCATTCATTGTAATGTACAAGCTAGAATGAACCTTCACTGATGAAAGACTGTGAAGTTTTTATATATTAGCACAAAAGGATTAGAAGTTAAAGTTCTTCTTGTTCTCACCTTTAAATAGTTCAGGTGATAATCCAGAAGAACAGTGGCATTAGCAATGCTGTCCTTTGTTCCCACAAAAACAAATGGTACCATACCCTGAAAAATAAATGGCAACAATCATCCTATAAAATTAATAACAGATTAATCTGAAAAAAAAAATGTGAATAATTACTAAATCCCTAGCACAGGGCCTGACAAACAGTAGGTATGCAAATGTTTGTTGAAAATATAAAGCGACATCCAGAAACAAAAGTAGTTGGTATATTTTACATATTCTACCGTGAGTAATGATAAACCAATACGGTGCCTCTGGAGTGCACCAGATTATTGGGTTTTAAAGACTACAATTAAATGTTAGCAAATGACAAATTATGTAATTCCAAATTATACAAACTCTGACATGAGATGCATAAACAAAATGAACACTTTAAAATAAAATACTCTAATTAATATACTACAGGTTTTATCTAGATAAAATTCAAGAGAAATTCGAAGTTAAATACTAGGGCACAGAAGTAAAAACTAAATCAATTTTGCTAACCGAATCAAGAGAGTACAAACAAAATACAAACAAAAAGAATTAGAATAAATTAAAAGGTACTAATTATTCGGTGCGGGGTGGGGAGGGGCAGAGGCAGAGTGATGAGCACAAAATTTAGCATTTCAATACGTTTCAATAATGTAGTCTAAAAACTATAGAAGGCTGAATTATATGGAAAGTTTGATCTCTCAACGGTACTACTTCAACATTTTTACATTTGACATTTTAATATTTTTAAAAAGGAGTATATTAGTAATTTATACTTCTAGCCCATCAGTACAAATGAGAAAAAAAATTATCTCTAGTCACAAGTTACAGGTGTGGTGCAAACTAAATAGTTGGCAATGATGACATTCAAAGTTTGACAATACTTCATTTAGTTTACTACTGAAAAAATACATACTGCTTACTGATATTCACACACGACTATAGTAAAGCATACAGTGGCTTTGATGAGGACATAATTTTCTAGGCCAAGTTTCTAAGTACGAAAAGCCAAGAAGCTGTCTCTTTAGCAAGTATCACTCTTTGAAAAAGAGCATTCATTTGATAGGTGTGACTGCTTTTGCTTGCCTGCGCTCAGTAGACAGCATCCTAAATGTATGTGAGGCTGGAACAGGTTTTTTTCTTTTCCCTTCCACATGAACCTGGCTGTTGATGGGGAACAAAACTGAACAATTAGGAAATATTGCTTGCAGAATGACCTTCATTCGGTAGGCAGGGCACTGCTTTCTGGTAGCAATGACCACCTGAAGACTCAGGTGCCACTGAAGACCCATGGGCTTCCCATGGACTTTTGTTTGCATTGAGTGACATATAGATTCTGGAAATAATCAGGCCTATGGATCAGATCTCCTTTTCTCAAAAACACTTTTGACTGTTTTTTTCCCCAACTGACGTCATTCCAAAGCAGTTAAATCTTATTGTTTCCAAAATGTCATATAATGAAATGCTACACTCTTTCCTCTGGGTTATGTATGACCAGAATAAACTGTAAAACCCTCTGTCACAGATTTAATCTGATCAACTTTGGAGCAAATAGTTTTACAACGTTTTCTCCTTTCCTATGTCCAAACTGCGGTTGTACCCAAGTGCCGCTCTAATTTGAATACATCACTACTGGACCAGAATAGAAAATTAAAACAAAGACGGGCCAGAGCACAATGGTGGCCTTCAATAAAGACACCAGGAGAAAGGGATTCCCTGACTGGGATAAGAACTGGGCTGCCCAGCAGAGAGGAATACCCGATCCAGTTGTGGTTATATTTCCCTTTATAAAATGGCAGTTCTGCTTTTAATCTCTGGTGAGTCAAAGTTTTTCCCCATAAACAGTTCTCTTGGGCCAGGTAGGGGGCCCTGTCCTCAAGGAACTCATGATGTGGCCAAAGAGATTAACGAGTGAATGGCCGTGTACTATGCGCTGGCGAGAGGGGTGAGCACGCTGGAGCACAGAAGGGGGAAAGGCTCGGAAGTCAGTCAGAGGGAGGGGACCTGTGGCAGGCACACAAAGGAAAGCTGCACAAGGAATAAGGTCAAAGCAAGGTGGCGAGCTGGAGGCCTTGAGAGAGCGCTCCGGTAGAGGAAACGTATGCGTACAGAGAGAGAATAGTGTTCAGAGAACTCTGAGTACTTCAGTACGGCCCAAGCCAATCTGGAGGGCCAAGGGGAGGAACGATAAGAGGTGACACTGGACAGGTGAGAGTCGAAGAAAGGCCTTCCAAACAACAGGAATCTGAGCTCTCTCCCCAGGGCAATGGCTGAACATACTCCAAAACACTCCTCCACCATCCCCCAACCCTGATGATCATTTGTAGTCTCTCTTAACAAGGGGAATAAACATTAAAATATAAAATTAAAATGTATTTTTCAAGGAATGTTTTCCTACCTGCCAAGCCTTGAGTTCAGGTTTCTGGGATTCCCCTGCTACAATTGATGAAACCACTAACACCTAAAGCAGTATAAGGAATGCAAGTGATGTCATTAACTATAACAAATGATACACAGAAGCCTGAACGCAGGACTTTCACTGTAGGACTTCTAAACCCATTTCTAAACAGTTAGGTTAGTTCAAATATTGAACACCAGTTTCTATAATATGGTTCTAAGTAGCAACTAGTGCATCTAACACAACCTGCAAAATCTCAAGAGATACCGCATGAGAAAATGAAAGACCACCCTCAAAAGAAAAATGTGATCACTAAATGTAACCCCATATTTTGTTTATTCATCAGATTTGTCACTGTGAGTAAACTCAGAGGTAGGTAACACTTTGGTTTGTAATCTCTCATAAGCAGGTAATCAGATTTCAAAAAAAAAAAAAAAAATACACGAGTAGCCTATAAGCCTAACCAGAGAGAACACCCAAAACACCAATTATGACATCTGGGTCAAAGAAATTACTTTGAGCATAATTCAAAGTGATAAATATCTCTTACCCTCTGGACTTTTGTACTGTTAGGCTGAGAAAAATGAGTGCTGTTTTCCTTTATATCTATATGTTTTTTGTCTTCTGAGGGAGTAGGTCCAACCCGTGAGTTACTGGAAGGTAGGGAATTTGCTGGCATAATTTCCTTGGTAAAAAACACAAAACACAAAACAGAAAAAAGGACCAATTTAAAAGCCTATACTTAGCTCCATTTTTGTATCAATGATCATATTTTAAAAATATTAATTATTATAAACATTTTGGCAGACAAAATTACAGAATGCAAATATTATGCAGTAAAACCCCCTAAAGATTTAGCATCAGCTAAAAGATGTTTTCACAAAAGATTCAACAATATGCAAAAATTATGGCAATGTGGGGGGATTTAAAACAGTATCATCGTATAGAAGAGCATGTCCTTGCCTCCCCCAACCCACACAAGTACTTTTACCAAAAAGCATATATTCAGGAGGATAAAAACTAAGGATTATAACGTTTAAAGACTGGGAAGAGATGCTATGCCCAGATAAAAATTTAAAGCACATAAAATAAACACACATACACACAAACTCAAAAAGCCAAAGGATGAAAACCAGAAAAGCTAACCAGTGTCCCAACTTAGTCTCTGCCAGAAACATTAAGTAATATTTGAAAAGTGCCTTATACTCTTCTTTTTTTTAATTTATGACCATCCATTTTAAAGATTAAGAAGATTTAAAGGGGTTCAAATAACTAGTCCCAAGTCACTCTCCAACTAGGACAATGACTGGCATGGTTAATTGTCAGAATTCTTACATTCCCAATATGTGCATATTACGGAGCCCTCTAAATTAACGTGTTGAATAAAATAGTAAGAAACTTTTATCAGACAGGATGCCTAGGTGGCTCAGTCAGTCGGTTAAGCGTCCAACTCCTGATTTTGGCTCACGTCACGGTCTTGAGGTTTGTGAGATAGAGTCCTGAGGTGAGCTCTGTGCTGACAGTGAGGAGCCTGCTTGGGATTTTCTCTCTCGCTCTCTCTCTCTGCCCCTCCCCTGTTCATACACACTCTCTCAAAATAAACACACTTAAAAAAAACTTTTATCAGACAAATAGAAACACATGCACTACAACATACCTCTTCTTGGGGAACACTTTTCTCATTTTCGGCCTCAATTCTCACCCTCACAACCCCTGACTTATCCACAATTTCCTGAATCAGTTTTCCATTTTTTCCTATTACTTTGCCTAAGAGAAGGAATGAATAATTCACGTTTAGTTTTACAAGCATCGATCTCAAACCAGTAAGCACACTCCACTGTCAACTGTCATGTTATACATAAAACTGTAAAATTTTAGGGTGCCTGGGTTGCTCAGTCAGTTGAGCATCCAACTCTTGATTTTGGGTTAATTCACGATCTCCCACTTTGTGAGTCCGAGGCCCATGTTGGCTCTCTCTCTCTTTCTCAAAGTAAATAAACTTAAAAAAAAATGTAAGAATTCAAAACTGAAACAAAATAGAAACTCTTTTCAAAAAGAGTTAAACTGGTTTCTGTTTCACTAGGTTGTCATGTTTAAACTATTTTGGTCAAGTATCAGGTGTTTACATCTCATGAACTGATGGGTAATTTTGAATTTTTAAGGAAATTCAAAGATAGGGTCTTATTTTGCATAAAAGGGTATACTTGAAACTTGCTGCTACAGGGGTATGTATCACTCTGCAAAGTTCTGTGAAAGGAATTAAGGGAAAGGACACATAATAGAAAAACACATTTGTTTATTCATTCAACAATTTCAGTTCTATCTGTACCTGATTTAAATCTGCTTCTCTGCCCATGGTAAATACTTTTAGAATTTTATATGGCACATTTATAAAAGATACTCCAAGTCTGAAAGTGATTTAAGCAGCTATACATACACCTAAAAGAAATGCACATTCTTGAGGCCAATGTGTTTTCACATAATATTACTTCTGTACATCGCTCATAAATTGAATATTAAAAGACGAGGTATGATTTCTTAATCTTTTTTATTAGTCAAAGAATCAAAGATTAGGAGTCACACTTTAAGATAACTCAAAACCACTATGAAAAAACTTAAAACCAGTTCAAGATTAAGTACTGTTCAATAACATCGGTTAAAACTCCAAAGACATCAAATACCAGTAATTAACAGGCAATCTTCCCCTCATTTATAAAACTGAATCAATCATAGCCTTACCCGGGGCATGATTGCTTTCATAGCCATCAGCATGAATTAGTGTAAAGCAAGACACTACAAATAAGAGAAGTGCTGGTTTCAGAAACTGACATGTGAATTACTTGGGATCCTAAGAGCCCTCCCAGCTGTGCTTGCTCCACCACCTTAGCAAAGGCAGGGATGGGGGGAAACTGGAAGCCCAGATTTGCGTGGAGTTAATCCTAGAACCTAGGGAAAAAGCCTCACAATGGGATCTTGTGGTTCTTCTAATCAGCATAACCTTGGCCCTCTACCCATGTCTTGCAGCAGTGTTCAGGGAACAAAACTGACACTAAATCAGGACTCCTGATATAGGTAGGTCCTTTCGTTAATTATTTTTGCTTCCTTCTCTTCTAATGAAAGAGGTGTGGGGGGAGGGGGAAGAGAGAAGTTGTATGGAGTCATCTCACAGTTCGTTTTTAATCTAGAATACTTGGATTTTCATGAATTAATGATTTTAATACATGTCTAAATGAGGGAAAAAATGAGTTTGTCACATGTTGCTATTAATATCTTAACCATCCTAAGTATTGTGTGCTAACTATAGGTAGCTGAATAATTAAACCAATTCACCGTCAAAGTGGGGTGAAAAATAAGCAAATTTTTAGAAAAGAATGACAAATCTATGTACATACTAGAGTTTGTGAAAAATAGAGATCATAAATCATATACAGGGGGACTCTAAGAAAACTCGTTCAATACTAATGAGACATCTCCCTAAAGATCTGCCTTGCCAAATCTTTTACTACATAAAAATGCTTTCTGAAAACTCTCAGCATTCCCAGTGTTATAGTAGACAATCTCTAAAACAGAATTGTCTTATTTTACTCACTAGAAACAAAACAAAACCCAGGCTGATCGTACTTCAGCAGGCTTTCCGGTGAAAGGTCAGTTCTCTTTAGATATGACCGCAGGCAGAACCTACTTTTACTGGCAAATAATGCAATTCTATACCATGCAGTTATTTCCAAATCCCAGCTGACAGCTTACTACAATTCTGCTCTAGTGAACTGGATGGGATTGTTCCGAATGAGGAGAAGAAGTAAGTGGTAACATGTACAGAGTTTCCTGCTACGTCCAGACCTTATTAGGTAACGTATACCGATCTCTACCTCTCTACCTACAGTTTCCTATTTAGTTCTCACAGCAATCCTATGAGGTGGACACTATTATCACCTCATTTTTAGAGGTAAGGAAAGTAAGATTCAAGGGGGCTGAATTAGTTATAAGGTTAAATAGCTACCAAAAAGTGAAGGAGGGACTGAAATCTAAACCCAACTCCAACACCTGGGAACTTTTTCATTCAGGCATCGGGTCATTCCCCAAATGAACTTCAATGAATGTGACACATAAGTCTCTGTTTGGTAATGACTGAAAAAACTGTCTATTGGCTATATTTCATAAGAATTTCTAAATTTAAGAGAACTTTTCTAATTAGAGAATGTATGCAATTGGTTGATACACTGTAAGTAAAAGGAAAATAAGTATCACTTAAAACCCTACTTATTCTTCGGAAATCAGGATACTGCTATTCATAAAACCGGTGTCTCAGTTACCTCAAGAGCGTCACCGTCTTTAGCTGTCTGCACAACACAGCTGAGTTCATAATTCTGCAATAATTTCACCAGTCTTTATCCTTTAACTAATTTTCAAGAGAAAAATATTATTCCAAGTGTTTTTAATGGCATAGGAAGATGTTTATATTTCTATGCTGACAAAAAATAAAACCAGGCTAAGCAGGACTGGAACTATGGGAACAAAATGCATAGGAAATCCTTATTTTCTTCTTTTTTAAACTTTCCGAAGAGCTGGCATGACTTTTTATAATAGGTTATGATATCAAGTTCAGAAAATATAAAATGTATAGGCAGTATGTCCCAATTTTATGCATAAATTAAAAACCTAGGTAATGCTCTTGATAAAAACTGTACCTTATTTTGATAGGTTCTGCTAAAGATATCTGCAGCATTGGAGGGCGCTGGTGAAGAGTTTGTAGTATTTGTTGGTACTTGCGATGGTGACAGTAATAAAACAATAGTACTCAATGTCAAAATGAAGAATTATCGTTAATGTTGCAAAAAGCCCCAGAGACCTCCGGAGTTACTTTTAGCTTTGCAACTTATTAGATTAAGTAACCTACATTCAGATCTTCAACTCAGAGATAATGAAGAATGCCATCATTTTATAGCCCCATCGGAGAGATCGAATACCAATCTCCACCAAATTATAAAGCCCTCAAATGTCATTCATTCTGAAGAAATATGTTTAATTTTAAGATATAGAAAATGTACAGCAAAGAGGCTGTGCAAAATTTATCCTTCCAGGCGCTAGAAGGTTTGAACTAGCAAAGCAGTATCTTTTGTACGCCTTCTCATTTTTGAGCATATTTATCAAATATTTTCTGTACACAGTAATAACAGACCATATTTCAAAGATAAAGCTTCAATTAAATGACTGTCCAAGCGAGTGAACATGGAATTCTATCAGTAGAACTAAACTGTTTAGCTAACTGCTGTTCTTGTAGTGTATGTCAGCGGTAATTTCTGACTCACCAACTAAGTTCCTTGGAACCTGTATGACATCTTCAGCAAATTCCAGAAAGCTTCTAGCTTTTTTCACTGCATCCTGATCCTAACAACAAAGGGGAAAAGATTTAAGATCAAAGATGAGCCACATGAAATACTGTTCATTTTAGAAAACAACTACTGAGTAAAATTTTACCTCTCCATAAATGTGAAATGTGCAGGTATCTTCATCTAGATCGATGGCAGTGACCCCAGGTACCTTTCTAGCTTGCTGAATATTAGCACCGTGAGTACCAATAGCCAGACCCATCAAATCTTCTCGTACGATAAACTGCTCATGAAACCTCGAGGCAAGTTGCCTTGAACTCTGAAGAGAAATGCACATCTGATTAATATGCTTTATCATCTATTAAGACAAACTGTATTTAGGTCAGCCATGTAAATTATCTTGATCCTATGTCTCAGGGGCCTACGAATGGCTTTCAGTTGTGAACTTTCAGGGATTAGAAAATCCCCCCCACAGCATAAGCACTTTTTAGGTTACTGAAGGTCAATGCCATCTGATAGATTTTTTTTTGTTAATAGGAAAGGGCTTGTTGACAAGTTTCCAAGGTAACTTTTGAAAACCTATTTGCAAGGCTGCCTTAGTTAACCAATGACATCAACCATGTCACAATTAAGAAGCAGATCAAATGTTCCCAAATAAAAACCAGCTCACTGGATCTGACAGACTCAGTGTTACTTAAGTAAAAAAAAAAAAAAAAAAACGTTTTAATATCATCTTTACAGAAAATTGTATTCACTTCATTTTTATTAAAGAATATCGGTACATATACATGTTTTTTTTCAGTTTTTTTTTTTCTGGAAACTGCACCATGTATATAACTTATCATTAAATACTGTGGTCTAGATATCCCTCTGATGAAGCGATGACATTAAAACAGTATTTCTCCTACCCCCGCCTCCCCAACCTGAGGAATGGAATCATGAAAACTATATCAGAAGATTGTAGAATGTCAAAGATTTACAACTTATCTTGCAATATGCACGTGCAACCTAAAAAGAGATCAGAGTCTGTAAGACCTTGTGATCTGGATCCACGAGTATGATGAATTCTTTCAAATCTTCAGTCATGACTGAACTAGGTTACACTGACACCCCAAACTTGTGGACAACTGCTCTCTTTAAACAGCATTATCAAAATTTAAAGTTTAGTTCTAGCATGCCATTAATGAAAACCAAACATATTAGTGGCTCATGTTGAAAAATGGAAATTTCTTATCTGAATATGTGGATCTCTTTAATATTAGTAGTGAGGAAAGATAGACATGCACGCGAATTTCTCAGTATTCAACATACCTCCTAATTTGAATGTATGAGCGTAACTACTGTACGTTTTAAAAGTATAATATTCGTTTTGTAGATTAGAGTAACAAAATGTATCAAATATTTCTAGGGCTTTTCAAGAAGTCTTGGTTTTGAGTCCTGGTTCATTCTTTTCGCTGATAATTCTCTGATAAATGGTAAGCCGAAGGTATCATAACAGATCATTTAAGAAGAATTAGATGTTTAACAAGAGGCAGGAGTATGTTTTCCATAATACTCACAATGAAAGCAAGGAGGCTGTTCTTGCCTAAAAGTTATGAGAGAATTGCTGAAGAAACCACAAATGTGTGAACATAGGGACATTAATAAAGAATGAGGGTAAAAACCAACTAAACAGACCTCCATGGCCATAAGGAAAACAAAGCAGCAAGAGGAGATAGGAATGTCTCCTCTCCTGGGGCACCTGGGTGGCTCAGTCGGTTAAGCATCCGACTTCGGCTCAGGTCATGATCTCACGGTCCGTGAGTTCAAGCCCCGCGTCGGGCTCTGTGCTGACAGCTCAGAGCCTGGGGCCTGCTTCGGATTCTGTATCTCCCTCTCTCTCTCTGCCCCTTCTGTGCTCACGCTCTGTCTCTTAAAGTGACTAAACGTTAAAAAAAAAAAAAAAAAATTAAAAAAAAAAAAAAAGGAATGTCTCCTCTCCTGCTAAGAGTTCAGCAATCACACATCAAGAGGGAAGGTGGCAAGTTTCACAGGGTTTTATTAAGAATATAGCCTTGACTACCTTCTCTCTTCAAATGCAATTTGGAACTCTTTTTTCTCTTTATTATTTTAACTGCATGGTGTTTTCCCTCTAATGAAATGAATAATGATGAGGAACTCTGGAATCTGACAGTAATACCTTGAGTTGGGACATTAAAATCCATTTAGTTTCTATGGTAATGAATGGAAGTACTAGATAGTTATCAATGAAAATAAATGTATGGTGATGGAAATTACTGGAGGATTAATAAAAGTAGATAAAATGCACCTTAAGAGACGAAATAGTAAGTTAGGGAAATAGCCTCTGCAGGAATCTGAAGACAGGAGTTTTAAAGAGTGACAACCAATTAGAATGAAGAAGTTCTATACCCTTTTAAACAGAGATAAACATACATAATGAAAGGAATATGATTAGATATTTAAATACTCTCTAGTACTTATATGATAACATGTTCTATGGAAGAAGCATTGCCTCATTTTATTAGCAGCTTTGATGAACTTCTAGACAAAGTGAGTTGACCAGAAGTTCCTTAATATACATCAACTGCTGCTTAATTCTGAAACCTCAGGCACGAAAAACTTTAGTATGATTAGGCTTTGTAGAATTTAATTTTTCAAAATATAAAATATAGGGAATTGCTAAGAAACAGTAAATAAAGGACAACCTGCCCATATTCAGGGTTTATAACTCCACAGTTATCATTTCTAGATAGCCTTACAAGCAGCGCTAGGGAAAGCCACCTACCTCTAGCTGCTTACTGGCTTCTTCATTCCTCAGTATCAGAGACAGCTTAGTGCGCAGACTCCGAAAGTGCATGTCAATTAGCATGTGTGCTCGTTTTGAGGTGACTTCATTGATAGACTAAAGGATATAAATCAATACCATTACTATCAAAGCAAATACTCCAAATGAAAAATACCAAAATAACCAAGTCAAAACCACTCACCAAAATGACAAGCTGATAATTCTCTGGATCGTAAGTTACAGAAAAGGCACCAACTGCCTTTTTAAAGTCCTTATGTGCCGATTCTTTGGCACACCTAGGAAAAAAAAAGAATATCCACTGTGAAGTTAAGATGCAGGATTACCAACCACTGGCATAAATACATGCACAGATTTGCACTTAGAACTGTGAATTCATAGTAAACATAATGCATGCAAAATATGTTATATCCATTTAAAAGTTTAGTTCCTTTGTTGTGCATCTCTGAAATGCTTGGCCCACTCAAGTAACTGAAATTAAAGAGAAAGGTTCCTTTGCTGTACATCTCTGTAATCCTCAGCCCGATCAAGCATTTGAGATTACAGAGAAATGAAAAAAAAAAAAAAACAAAAAACAGTTATGCTCTTAAGAGATTAATTGTGGTCTTAGATTACCAAAAGCGACATTATTTAGGGGAGTTCCTCTCCTCTGCCACGTTTCCTTATTTCGGTTACACAGTATCAGTCAGTAATTTTCTTGAGTTAACCGTTGAAAACTTTTGAGGATAGCTGCAGGGTACCCGATTTTGTTTTGCTGCTTCTTTTCTATAGAAAAACTGCCGACCAATTTACGAGCGAGAAGGGAATGTATACGAATCAGAAGGCACAAAAATTCACACACATACGCAATCTCTACAATCGAAAAGCAGTATTTCTGTGTATTTTGAATTGCAAATTAACGTTTACCTAAAGCATGACACATTCAGATCCAACTCATTATATTCCCCTTGATCAAACCTTTAAAACGGAATCTCTTATCCAAAAAGTGTTTTAGTATTACCCCAGACCAGGGATTAGAAGATGGAGATGATCTTTGGAAGCTTCTTTAGCTCCACTTATTACTTCTTTATATGAAAATAATAACTAAAAGGAAAAAGCTTGGCGGTATCTTCATTGTCTACAACCTGATTTGTGACTTATGAGAGAAGATCTGTACTAATTCATTTTAAAAATCTCAAAATTCTACGAACAAAGCTTATTTCAGGAAACAAATGCATCTAGCCGAGTCGGTTTAAACAAGTGCAGTGCTGGCTTGACTATATAACTGGAAAAGCTAAAGACCGTTTTTTCACTACTTTTGCAAGCCATTTTTTCCAAAGTTCACTGATTTTAAAACTTGATTTCCATTATTTTAAAAATTTATATTGTTTTAAATTAATTGCATATCACCTGTAAGTCCTCAGCATTTCTTGCATACCAACTTACATTTGTCGTAAGTCTTCTGGCACGTCCAGTTTGATTTTATGGAAAGTATCTTTTGTGGCGGGTTTGTTGGGATTAACTGATCGTAGACGTTCGATTGTGACAATTTCATTGTATGTAGCATCACATGCTGCATATTCTATTACATAAAACTGAGAGAAATATATAAAAGTCATTCCTGGTCATAATGTTTAAAATAAGAATAAGAAGCTACACCTAAAATTCAGTTATTTTTAAGCTCTCTAGAGGGAAAAAACTGTATTTGATCAACTAAAATACAGGAAACATACTGAACATGTGGAGAAAACATTTTAAAATGACTCGAGCTACATGTTACTTTAAAATAGAAATCCACACTGAAATAGAATACCTGAGTTTAGAAAAGGAAAATAGTATAAAAAATTTTAAATATGCATTTTCCTACCTCACCCTTTATCATCCTCACTTTAGCTAACCACCAACAGCAAGGCTCTTTTTCATTTGCTCTGGAATAAACCTACACAAAAATTACAACATAGATTATTTCATAATTAACATCATTCAGAAAACTACAGATTATCAGACATCGAAGAAAATTATTAAAATGAGCCAGGTGTCTTTCAAACCCGTATGTTACGTGCCTCAAAGCAGACTGCAACCCTACATCTAGACAGAGATACATAATCAGGAACGACTTGATCACCTAGGAGAGCCCTGTACAAAGAGCCCTCCTATTCTGTTTGTTCTAGGTCGGTAATGATCAGTTCTCTGCACGTGAGTGTTCAAGGAAAGTTGAGTGTTCATAAACCTGGGCATGCTTTTGTTGGATACTTTGTGAGCTACAAAAATGTATCTAATAATATACAAACTTGCTTTTGTTTTACTCTGATAAGTAAATAACTGATAGTAAGTTACTGACCCTGGCCTACTTACTGGCTGCGTGGTCACTAAATGAGCGACGCCTGTGACCACTCAGCACACTAAGGATACCACCCTGGCATTCATATCTCCCGGGGCCTAAGCAAACACAACCTTGGTCACTCTCTGGTCTCCTGTCCCCTCCCTCTCTCTCCACTAAAATGGACAACTCCATGATGGCAATCCTCTGGATACCATCTTCCTGCTCTCACATACTGGATCAGCTCTTCTAACTCATCTCTTGGTGATATCAAAGTTCACTTACAATGTGCAGCATGGAAGCTTGTGTGAAGACGCTAGCAAATCAAGGTTAGTAAGAGACAGCACAGTATACATGAAAAGAGAGAGACAGAAAAACTCAGAAGCAGAAAGAAATCGGGAGGACGAGGGGGATAGGGAGGAGAGGACAGGTGAGGAGAGGTACGGAGTCTAAAGCTGATGAGTAACTCAAGGGTCCAACTCCTGTCTCCCTTTCACGACTGAAGTTAACAGTGACACAATGCAGTGACAAGTTAACTCAACCTACCTTTCTCTTTTGCCACCATCGCTTCTTCGAAATTCTGCTCTAGCCAGAGGAACAACCTCAGTTAATTGTTATGTAATACAGCGAGGTCATCCTGGGAACAGCACCTCATTGGTCCCCACCAGCCATGTGACTAAGTTGGGGGTAAAGTTCCTTTAATCCATCACTATTATGAGCATTCCTTATACATACAGACCAAAAGACCCAGTTGTCTTGTGTCCCTTTTGCAACCCAAGTTAATGGTTGTACGATAGAGTGACTAATACAATTTAATTCAACCTACCTTTCCACTTGCCACCATCAATCTCTTACAACTCTGTTCTAGCTAGAGTAATAACCTCAGGTAAGTATCACTGTTGGGCAATACAGTAAGGCAACGGTAGCTCATTGGTCACCACCCATCATGTGACTCAGTTGGGAAAAAAAAAAGCCTCCTTTGTCCAAACATTATTAAGACCACTTCTGACACAGACAGACCAGATGTCCTTGCCTTCAGGAAGCTTGTAGTCTCCTGGGGAAGTGGATAACTAAATGTCCTCAGGTACAGACAGTGTTAGTGTTTCCTACTACTAGGAAACCTCACAAAACCAAGCTCAGCTCCTTATACCTAGTCGGTACCGAGTATATTTTTGGCAAATAAACAGTACTTTATTCTATTTTCCACTTTAGATGGAGAAAAGAACACAGGCCTACACATCCAGAAACCTTCTGTGAATATTCTCTAAAATAAAAGTGCTGCCCCATATCTTAATTTTTTCATCTTAATTTCATCTTAATTTTTTCTCTAGAACTTAATCTGCTATAATTATTAGCTACTCTGACTAGAATGAGAGCTCAAAGGCAGGAGACTCTTCTGTTTTAGTGTACCACCTGTACTTAGCACCGGAAATAAGAATTCAAGGACCTAGTACACTTTAGCTTACCTGTATATAAATGTCTATTTAGCCGCTTCCTTCATACCACAAACATTCGCGAAGTTGCAAGTATTAACAAGGCATTGTAGAACATGAAGACAAGCAGCTTAAAATGGCGTGAAAGGGGAGGAAGGAAACGACATAGACTGACTACGACATAAAGCAGACTCCAAGTGCTGCAAGTCCCAAAACAATTTTCAGCGGCTAGAGAAATTATAAACACGATGTTCTGTTAACGTGGTACATCTCTTTAGTCAAAGTCATGAATGGCACATGAGCAGGTGGTTCACAGCATGCCCAGTGAAAAGATGTTTTCCCTATATGTGTTTATACTAAAAGTCATAGATGGGCTTTTAATAATACACCAGAAGGATTCGCTGCTACTTAAATTCTAGAATGCTGCTCTATGACAATGCATGATTTCTTTTCCTTTGTAATACTAATTTTCCTAGTCCATTTTGCTTAAAACGGAGATAAAGTTGTTAGCTAACAATGTATTATTTCAATAAAGATTCAGAGATTGAATAAGGGGCAAAAGATGTACTAGCTGGCAAAGGAAATTAGTGGTGACTTTCGAAGATGCGCCCTGAGTGCTACTCACGCACCCATGATTAAGCATCATGTAGTATTTCAACTCACTATTGAGATGGCTCAGCCAAAAGCATATGTGCATCACAGCTGTAATTTTCAAGGTACTTTAACCAGTCTTAAAGGCAAGGGGTACAAAAGGCACCGGCAAATTAAATGCTCCCACTCCTCCAGTGCTTAATAACTCAATGGCAGGGGAAACTTACCTCAACTTCATCGCTTTCATTTATATCTTTATTATAACCTACAGGTGGTGGGAATCTCACATCATGGAACGGAATCTGCCTCTCTGGCTGCCAGCTGCAAATAAGCAAACACATAATTATTTTACATACTTTCTGGTTTAATGGAAACAGTGACCACACTGCCATCAACTCTTGGCTAAGTGTGACCCTCTGTTTTTCCAGTTTAAAGAAGCAAATGGTTTTAAAATAGTCAGTATTTTGCTGAGTGGGGCCTAATGGCAACGTACAGACACTTCGACAAAGTCTGCATGCAGCACAGCAGCCTTGCACTTCTACTTGGAATATTCCTCTAAACACAACAGATCGACATGACAATTTTCCAAACAAGTCTTTCTTCCAGTAATTTCGAACTCTAAGAGTGCTAAATGCAAGGCCACAACAGCAATTTCTTTTGATGCTTAAATTGTTAGTATCCGTAAGTGTTAGTAACATCATCACCATACTTCTACTTGCAAAGGAATTTTAACCACATTCTAAGGACCACAGGACCTGGTCCGAAATGCCCTCTAATTCCCAAGCGAAATAGGGCAGTCAGCACGTTAGCAGTTCACAACTCACTTTTCCCCCTTTAAATTTTAGATCCCGCGAGGTGGTCAATTCTTGCCATGGATAGCTGGCTGCTGATCAGCATGGCCTGGTAAGGTCTGCTAAACCACAGACACCCGATGAAGACAGCCTACAGGAGTTTGGTAAGTTGCTTATGTTTTTAAATTTAAGATGATATGGAACAATTTTGAAAAACACCAGGTTATTCTTTTCTATCCAGAACAATATAAAATATTAAAAGAGAAACTGCAGAAACACTGGAGGATTCAACTGCTGCATCAGTCTAGTTTTATTTTGTTTTTTGTTTTGTTGCTGTTGAAGTGCTTTCTTAGTAAAATCCTACTGAGAAAAGTGCTAATTTTTTTTAAAAAAGAGCCATATAGAAAATAGGAGGGTAGGTAATTAAGTCAGAATTTGTGGAAATCTGATTAGGTCTATGAATTACACACATTTGAAAACTATGAAACTTTAGAAAACATTGTCTTTACTCCAGAAAAGCCTTTTCATATATACTGAAAATTAATGACTTTTAACACGTTACAAATTCACTGCTAAATGTGTTTTGGAAAACATATAATAATACAGAATATAATTTTCTTGGTTTCAAAGGAGGAAGAGTTATTTTAAATCCTGAATAGACACAGATAAAAATTCAAATTCTTTATTCAAAAATGTGAAATATGGAAGGTAAAAACGTACCATCTAAAATAAGCTGGTATTATGGCAATAGGAGTTTATGATTGAAAGGAAAGAAAGGATATATAGAGTCTGAAGTTCTATAAAACATTAGTTTTTTTTAAACAGAAAAACAAAAAGCAAACACCCAAGGATGGGCAGAGACTCCTTTGGTAGGGACCTACCAAACCCTAGTGATGTGCTCAAACCCAGCGCTGAATCTCAGATATATTCCATGAACACAAAGAATACGGTTGATCTATTTCAAATTCCCAGAATGACAGCTGGAAGAAAAACTTTTATGCGGTTATAGTATAGAAGAAAATTAGGCGGTCCAAATGTAGAAAAATTTTAGATTTACAGTAGAAATCTGATTAAAAACAAAAGAGAACTGATCTGATAAGACAGTGTATTAACTAGACACATTCTTAAATGCATAGAGGAAATGAGTGTTCGTTTAACACTTAAAGACTACAGGAGAAATTAAAAGAGTGGCAAATAAAGATAACTCTTCCTTCATGGGAAACAGTGTTTATCTAGTGATGGGAGCAAGCAGATAAGAGTATAATTACAAAAAATTTACTCTCACATTATCAAAGATTCTTCTGTTAAAAGTGTGATGTTGCTGTCTAGTGTCTAACCACGCGAATCCACGGACACTTGAAGCAGCAGAGGTAATTCTGGAGCTTTTGGCTCTATGCATTCAGAAAAAGTTACTGTGTTATTCAAACTTATATTCTGGACTGAGGTTAGTCTAGAGCTGAGAATAGGGTTGGGTACTCTAAATCCTTTTATCTCTGTCCCCCTAAATGTGTCGCAGGCATCCGAGACTACTACTACTTTGTCCTGTTGGTAGCTCAAAGATTCTGCTAACAATAAAATCACAGTATGTCTGGGTCAGATACTATATTTTAACAAATTTACTGATATAACTCACATACCAAATAATCCATTCACTTAAGTGTATGTACAATTCATTGGTTTACGATAATCAGTCAATTTTGGAATACTTTCACCACCTCAAAAGGAAATCCCATGCCCTTTAGTTATGACTCCCCATCCCCTCTAGCCCTAAGCAACCACTCATCTATTTCTTTTCTCTATGGATTTGCAAACTGCTTTTGAGATACTATCAATTCTCTTGGCACACAGAAGCCAAAATGTTGTAACTGTGGACCATTCTCCATAGTTCAACACAATCCTAAAATCATGATCACATCTCCACTCTGGCTATGGAGTTTATATGTACTTTAGAATCTTGAATGGCTACTCTGAAAATACGCTGTATTAGTGTCAACATCTATACCAACATCTATACCACTGATGCCTTCATATAGCTAATGTTCCTAGGCCTCTAAGCATTTCTATTTACTCTTCTAGCAGAAAAGATTGGTTACTGCTAGTATTGATTATAAATACATGATGAAACAGATATAAGTTCATGAGTAAACATGATTATTCCTCATAAAATATACTAGACAATTAAATCATCAATTTTAGATTTAACATTATAAAACCCTCATCAATTTTACCAATACCCATGAATCCATTCATTTTCATTTTGTAACAATCACAAATATTTCTATCCAAACTCAAAGTTACTAATACAGAAGGATCTGGTTTCTTTCCTTATATTCAGAGGAACTGGGACGTAGGGATCAAGGTTAAACAAAAGGGACCTTTGAGGTTAACAGCAGGAACAGTCATTCCATCGGTTTTAATATTGAGATGTTCGGCATCTTCCTGGTGAGTAACATGAAGATCTATTCCTGAAAAACACTCAAACTAGACTCAAATTTTTAGAAACGAGGAGTAAAAAGAATAGTTAGTATAAAATATTAGGGAAGCTGAACCTTAAAATTATACCAAGACACTTACTTGTTTTCAAATGCAACTGTTATTGAATCTTCATGAACATCCTTCACAAAAGCCTGTAAGAAAAACACCAGTTATATTAACTTGTAAGGTTAAAGATCATTTATGTTTAGTTAAATTTTATAGAGCTATCAAACACGTTCTGTTTAAGAATAAAATGGAGCTTCAAATGAAAGCTGGTCAGTTTGTGAGGATGACTCATTCATGGATCACATCTATCATCTGGCCACCTACTAAGTGCTAGGCCCAGGAATAAGGAGTAGTTAAAACGAACATGAAAAAAAAAAATTGCTCCAGGGTTCGGCACCTAATGAGAGAGTGAAGTAACTGGAAATTACAGTGCAGGTGTTGAGTACGTACCTCGAGGTGCACTTTAGGCTAAAATTATTGATAACTAAGAAATTTGATCCAGCGCCAAATGTCACTACAGATCTCTTATAACCTACCTTCTGCTCTTTAATACCATTTTAGGAGAACACAATAGTAAATGACTAAGTATAATCTCAAATCTAGGTATATACAAGCACACTAAATTTTCCTTAACAACAATATGCTGCTAACACCAATAAAAAGTCCAATTACCAGAGTTTAATTAAATTCTCAATCTCATAGGCACTTGGAGGAAAAAACAGTAATATAGAGATTTAAATCTTTTAAATCTGATGACGCAATTGCCAGTAATCTGCAGAAAGACATAACAAAAGTAATAGCTAACTAATTATCAAGAATTCTTTAATCAGCATGCCATCCTTAATTCTATAAAATGACATAACTAAAGTAATAGCTAACTAATTATCAAGAATTCTTTAAGCAGCATGCTGTCCGTAATTCTATAAAATTAAGTTTTTAATAGGTGCAGGAAAGCTTTTTGTTTTTGTTTTGACAATTAGAGGAGTAGGATAAAGCATAAAGAAACCCAAGGGGCTTTATATCTTAATGCATTTTAAAATGGCTTGAGAGATTTAAGCTTCTTACTCAAATTTGTTCTGTACACGTTTCTCTCCTTCCACGGTGTCTCCCCGCCTGTGGGATTGTGGCCAAACTTCTTCTCCGGCTGTAAAAGGCCCTGCGTGGCCTGGCCCACCCCGCACCTCTCCGAGCTTCATCTTTCACATCCCCAGAGGCTGCTGATCCAGCTGTGCTCAACCACTTGGGCCTCTCAGTAAATGCTGTTCCTTCTTTCCCATTGTCCTTCCACTCTTTTCATCTAGCTGCCTCTCCTATTAGTCTTTCAGGTCTCAGTTCAGAGGTCACCGCCTAGGGGCAAACCCAGACTAGGTGCAACCCTGTGCCTGCATTCTTCCGGCCTAACAACCTACGCTCATCCCTCCTGTAAACTCACTCCATTGTATCACTATTGCTCATCCCCTCATCACAGTAAGTTTCTTACGGTCTTATTTTTATTTACTGTTGGACTTCAGAGTGCCTACTAAGAACTCAATGACAAGGATCATTGCCCAAGGGGTTCCTAGCCTACCCATAGAGGAAAGATATTGTGTGTGTGTGTGTGTGTGTGTGTGTGTGTGTGTGTGTTGTGTTCATCAGGGAAGACAAAGTGAAGGTGAGTTTCCTAATCAAGTTTGGAAGAAAGAGGAAGACTCTGCTACACAAAAGGGAGTAGAAGTCGAGGAAGCATGCCAGGCCTAAGGAAAAATAGGAACGAAGGCTTTGATCTGGAGAAACAACTTGGGGTGTGGGAGAAACAAATCCTTTGTGGACGCGGAGGCCAACACAACTTAATGGGGAAAAAAGAATAGTGTTTTCAACAAATGCTGCCAGGACACCTGGATATCCATGTGCAAGAGAATAAATTTTTGACTCTTACCTCAGACCATATACAAAAAACTGAAAATGTAGGAGACCAGAATGTAACACCTAAAAGTATAAACAAGTGATCCAAGGCAAATGTCTTGGTAAAAGTCTTCAAAGGCTTTAAGTTAAAGGATTAAAAAAAAAAGTCTTAAATTTCTCCAAATACAAAATTAAAATCTATCAGTCAATTATTACTTCTAAGTTCAGCATGCACATATATTTTTATAGATGCTCATTTAAAGGTAGGGAAGAATCCATATTTTCTTCCCATCATTTTTCCTCAGCTATATTTAAATCATGAGCACTTTCCACAGCATCTTTTGAAAACTCTAGTTTAATACTAACTATGCTGTTTTGGAATATACTAGATTTCACAATGGTGCACGCCCTGAGTACTCTAAGGCATTGTTTGCCTATTACTTCAGCAACAGAAAGGTTTGATTCTGAGTTAAAGTTACTAGAGTTAGTCAGTCACTCTTAGTTTTATAAGTCAGTCCCCCAAAATTATGAAGAATGAGAACAGCAGACAACCCCACAAATCCTCCTTTCTCTTTACCTGATTGGTAATACAAAATCAACAATCCACTTTTGAGGGCAGGGAATCCATCAAGGACTGAAATGAAGATTCCTATTACGAGGTGATCCCCTATCTACCGAGAAGGGCCATTGTTTCTGTTTTCATTAAAAAAAATTTTTTTTTATTTGAGACAGAGAAAGAGAGCGTGCACATGAGCTAGGGGAGAGGGGCAGAGGGACAGTAAGAGACTGTTAAGCAGGCTCCATGCTCCATACAGAGCCCCATGTGGGGCAAAATTCCAGGACCCTGCGATCATAATGTGAGCCGAAATTAAGAGTCGGATACTCCAGGCACCTGGGTGGCTCAGTCAGTTAAGCATAGGACTCTTGATTTTGGTTCAGGTCATGATCTTGTGGTTCGTGGGATCGAGCCCCAGGTCGGGCTCTGCGCTGACAGCACAAGGCCTGGTTGGGATTCCCTCTTTCCCTCTCTCTCTGCTCCTCCCCTGCTCGCTCACTCTCTCAAATAAAGAGACTTCTGACTGAGCCATCCAGGTGCCCATCCGGGTGTCCCGCTTCTGTTTTCATTCTTGTCTCAAGTTTTATGTTTGCATGTTGTGGCAGTAATTAACATTAGTTCCTTACTGTATACTATGCAGAAAATGTCAAGTCCTTTAGTCAGTTAAGAGAACCTTGTTACAGCTGAGTGAAAAACTGCTCTCACTTAATTAGGCATCTTTCCAATACCATTGCTCTGGTCTAAAACTATACTGTCTACCATAGCAGCCACAGGCCATATTTATATTTAAATTAATTATAATTAAATAAAAAAATTGGTCTCCCGGTCATACTCGCCACATTTCAAGTGCTCAGTTGCCACACATGCCTTAGTGCCTATTGTAGTGAACAGCACAGGTAGAGACCACTTCCAACGTCGCAGAAAATTCCACCGGATAGCAATGATTTAAAACATTTTACAAATGTTGGGGACTGTTTTCAAAACCACCTTAAAAAAGCATTCTAAGTGTCAGTCTCATTACTTTATTGCTGTTGGTTTTATTTTTCTCTCTTTGCCAAAAAGTTATTGCACAGTTTAATCATAGTCGTTCGCCACATTTGCCTAGTTCCTAAAATCAAACACTCCCTCAAAGCAGGAAGATCTGCAACTGTTGTGACTATTAACAAAAAGCTTTCAAAGCAATTCTGGATGTAGAGTGTCAGAAATGGTTTGAATAATCATCACGGCCTACTAGTGCTTGGCTTTCTAGTTAATGAGGCTTATTTTGTATGTGGATGTTTGTAGGACTATTCCAAAATCAGTCACTTTTAGTCATTGTTTGCATATTAAGTAAATGCAGAAGGCACGGAATACCTTCTTGTTGCTGCTATAACAAGCTAAAACAAACTATTGGTTGCATCTGGCATGTCCCCACACCAAGGACAAACACCTCCTTGACTTCTGAGGCCTTTTTACTAACTAGTTGTTCACTTCCAACCAGGGTCCCATCTTCCTGCGGCTCAACATACTCTCTCCAGGAGCCGCGCTTTTGGCCGCCCCTCCCTTGGCCCAACACTCATACCCTCGTTCCCTGGACACCCCCAGAGCATTATCACCCTACCTGCCACCAACCTGGAAAACTCCATTTTGTGGTGATCCCCATCTATCTACACCAAGCAAAGTTGGTATTTGGGGGGAAGATAGGTTCAGGAGATAGGCGGCCTGAATGGGTCTGAACAGAATGCACGAAGGGACGCGCTGTACTGAGTGAGAGCCAGGGCTCTTACGGGAGTCAGGAAACTTGGTGGTTGAGTTTTGCTGGGAAGGAGACCAAGGCCGCAAGTTTTGGTTCGACCAGATAAGCTGTTGAGAGTCTCCAGTGGTCTCTGTGCCTCAGACTCCTCGACTGCTAGTAACAAATGGATACAGAGGAACAGGACCTGCCTTTGAAGGGTGCTGTAATGAAATCACGCGTCTAGTGTCTACCACAATCCCTGCCTGGCACAGAGTCGGCACTAAATAAATGAGAGGTAAGGCAGAGAGGGATGTGTTTGATAAAAGGTGCAGAACCATAAATACTCTTGCAGTTGAGAAAGTTACATCTCAACAAAAGCACACTAAAGAAAAAAAAGATTTAAAAATTGAGATACAAAAAGAAAAGGCTATTTTCTCAAAGATACTAAATGCTGACAGGTTATTTAGACTCTGAGAAGAAAAAGATGTAATGAAAATCTTTAGGGTTTGAGAAAGATGCTGAAGTGCAATGGTAAAGACAGATATAGGCTCCTCACCAGGAGAATAAACAAGAAATCAAAAAGTCATTATGGGATCCCCAACTTACTGGCAACTAGATCAAAGAAGCTATCACAGAAATCATACTCACCGAAAGTGTGCGACGACAATTCAAACATTACACTATCAGGATTGATGAAGCTAAGAAGTCCATCCCTATTTGGCTGAACTCTTACTCACCCTCCAACTCACACCTCTTAGCTTAGTCAACTAACAAACGAGTCGCTGGTCCTAAGAGTGGTTGGTTATCATAAAGACAACCTATATGTACTTCGGGGTAAGTCCCTGACCCCCGACGAACACAACTACTGCACTGTCACTGAAGAGAATACATGTAGTGCAAGAATAATTCTCGTTAGAGAAAATGGAGAACATTGCAAAATGTTCCTCCTAAAGAAAGCCCACAGGACCAGACGGTAGGATTGTAGAATTCAAACCCGAGGCTTCACATATAAAGGAAGTCATCATTTTGTCACCCTCTGTATGTGGGCCCTAGCAACATAGAGAAATGAACAACAGAAAGGGAAAAGCGCAATCGACCTCATCGACAACACTTCCAACCACAGCGCATGTCCAGGGTTGCTTGACTTTACTTGGGCACCTACCACAAATCCTGAGAAAAATGCATTCTTTCTGATTCATCCTGACCCAAAGATAACACACAGGTACAGAGAGAACAGTATTAACTTTCCTGTGTGTGTATGTATTCTAACTTTTTAATGCTTCAGGTCTTATGTGCTCCATATAACAAAAGCAATCTCATAGCAAGGTCAAAGAGTTCCAACTTTCTCTTTTCTTACTAGGCATTCCTATGAAGACTTACAGTGTAAAGTATCAAGGTGCAAGAGTTAACAAAAAGCTGATAAAGAAGATGCATATGCGATGGCATCTTTGCAGCAACGGTAACAAGTGGTCACATCACTTTGCAACTGTACTTGTAGAATGCTAGCTACTAAGGAAGTGTTGCAGTAACAAGATACTATTGAAGGTTACAATGAAATTTTAAAAAAAGGGGGCAGGAAATCAAATCCAGTTCATTTTTTCAAGCTAAATTTCATCATTTCAGAAATCAGACTATCTGACCTCAAATCACAAATCTGAGGACCCCTTACTAGCTATGAGGCTCAGTAGTAAACCACTTACCTAATCTCTTTGTACATCTCTGTCCTCATCTATAAAATGGGAATAACACCAGCACTTGGGATTGTGGGAGAGGATTAAATAAATTATTTACAGATGTAAAGTGTCTAGAATAGTGCCTGGCACCTAGAAAGCTCTTAGTACCCCTTAACAGTTACCATGACCATGATCACAGTCACCTCAGGAAACACATTCCTACACCGGACAGGAACCAGAAACCCAATTATTACAGTACTGAGTTCGTATTTAATTAATAATTTGGAGGTTTCCAGAATGCGTGAGCATGAAGTTCGAAAATGCACACTTCATGAGGGGGAAAATGATGCTTCCACAAAGACACCAAACCCTAAAAAGGCTAGACTCAGGGTAGAAAAAAAAAATGTGGTTGACCCGAAGAATCCACTTCCTTGAAGTATATAACGCCTATAATGCAAAGTTATGTAGAGACTTCAGAGAAAACATGAATAATGCCTTTTGCAAATTTGTAGTAAAACAGCAAATTTTCTAGCAGGCTATGTATGTAGCTAACATGACCTGATGGGCCATTAATGTCTTCATTAAAAATATTTCCTCCTGATTGTACAATTTGTCATAAGGTAGCTGCTAGTTCCATAATATTACTTACCACATTAAAGTATGTCCCCAGATACCAAACTTAAAAACCTAAGATATGTTAAATTAAAATCTAAAAAGAATACAATTAAGCATATTCACACCATATTATAATATTCAATCATATGTCACTATATTTTTCAGAAAACTATCTTAATGATTCCAACACATGATTTATCCAACTTTAGTAATTTAGTAATTTTCATGCTAGTAACCAAAACCTAGGAACCTTAGGATATACTAGTACATTCATATTGGAATGACACACATTCTGTATTCTCAATATATTAGAACTCTCCCCCCCCCGCCCCCCCAAAGATGCACCCAGAATAAAGAACTTATTTCAACATTATTTGTTTAGGAGCTGCTTTGTAAAGATTTTGTGAGCTTTGCTCAAGTGTCTTCATGTCTTAAATAACAGAAGACTCCAAGTTGTACACAGAACTAACTTTTCCTAAGTCAAAGGAATAAGCAAGCATAGAAGTAGTGGGTCTGACAACTACTAAATGTAACTTTCAGGTTTTTAACAATGAACACCAGAGGGAAAAATAGAAATGAATTGTCCAATCTTAGAGTTTAGGTTTCATGATTCTGTTAATTCTGAGTCCTGAGTTTTAGTTATTTTGCAGAGAAAAGAATCCAAATATTTGCAGCTATACTCTATCCAGTTTATACTGTAAACTTGGACTATGTGCTCAAGAAGATGGAGAACCACCCCTTGCAATATGGTGGCTCTGTGAGGCGAATCAAAGTCTGAATTCACTTATACCCAAGTAGTTTGAGTTGTTCAGTTTTTAAAGGCTTTTCTATCAGTTTGGTGAGCCAGGTTCCTATCTTTCTCATAAATGTAACGTTTCTCCGTAATAGTTCATTTTTGGGGGGTCTTTATTTCCTATCTTTTCTGCTCATCTCACTGGACAAACAACTCAATTTACTTTTGGCTTTACTTTTTATAATTCATGACAACAGTCTGAGTCCTAAAAAAAT
This sequence comes from Paguma larvata, assembly GCA_030068075.1. Taxonomy (NCBI): domain Eukaryota; kingdom Metazoa; phylum Chordata; class Mammalia; order Carnivora; family Viverridae; genus Paguma; species Paguma larvata. The sequence goes on along the minus strand of CM057830.1, from coordinate 116,267,299 downwards.
TTAAATCTCTTCATTATAGAAACTATTTTGGTACCAGTACAGACCGTTTGAAGTTTTCTTAAAATGAAGTTTTCTTAAAAATAAAACTTTAAGTACACGTAACAGCAATTTCTCGACAGGTATTTGATCATGTTTTCACATTTCCCTTCTAGGAACTAAGGGACAATCCATTTTTTATTGATCTTCATATTAAGCAAATTTGTAAAAAGAAACCAAAAAAACAAGAACCCACCTAAAACAGGGGATTGATAGCAAAGATAGAGGACATTTCTTATTAGAGTCCAATCAGTTTGCAACAAAATCACCCGAGCAAATGATAGGTTGCTGGAAGGGACCAATAAATCCTTCAAGACTAGGATGTGCTACTTGCCTTCTCAGAGCAGGCAAACTCCACAGTAAGAGTGGTGTCCAATCTAAGCTACTATCAGAGAGCTATGAAAACACTGCCCGACCATTAACCCGCTTATATTGATTCCAGTCAGCACCACAAATCTAGTGGGCAAAACTACCCATCTAGGAACCAGAAGGATTCCACACTAACTAGCAGAAATCATCATGGATCACTAAAATAAACGTAACCAACATTTTGACTACAGAGTCAACAGAAACGGTTTTGTATTGGGAAGACTAATAACATAAACGTTGGGTTTTTCCTTTTATAGCTACAGATTTCATCTTTTGGCTTAAAGTGTGGAACAGCTTACATACTTTATGCACTTATGAAATATGTTGATCCCCAAATGTCTTCACAGAATTGGTAAATACATACGTATGAAGTCACTTGTTAATTTTCCCATAGCCAATTGAGTCTCATCCGAAATATTTGAGTTATGCTATAATAAATTTAAGAAAGGTGTTGGGCAATGACAATAGCTACTTTCCATGCTTCCTTCCATACGTACTTTCTATTGCCAAAATACTGTACTAAGGAGGGATTTTACCTACAGAAGTTAGAAGCATTCAAGAGAAAACGAGAATTTATAGATTACGAGATCTACAGTGAGTATTACCAACAGATGCCCTACCAATACATTAAAAATATTTTAAATCCTCCTTTTGAAAATGTAAGCTATTAGTTGCTGCAATGGTGTAACTTAAAATAGAAAAACCCACAACACTACTATGCATGCCTATTTAAAACCTCAAAAATACTGTCCACCACCACGTTACACATTGAGAAAAGAGTGTCAACTATTTGGAGCACAAGACAATTATTTTGACTCGCGATTTAAAATTCTCTAGCAATAATGTACTCAGTTAATTTCCCGAAGTTTCATGACATACATTCAGGCCTTTGGAGGGTTACAAATTGTTTCCTTAAGTAGCAGAGTTGCTATAATATTGTTTTCAGACGCTGAAGGATCTGTATTTCCGACTTTGGCCGCATTTATAACAAGGGAGGGGGGCCGCGAATATTTAAGATTACAAACTTCTCTAATGCATGACTCGGATATGTCAGGGTCTTCCTGAAACTTTGGGATCTAAAATCTCTCCTGACAGCCACAAAGAGAGGCCACTAAAAATCAGTTGCCATTGTGATTCCGGTACCGACTACAGCTTCTTACTCCTCTTTCTTCACACCCCTTGCCCAGAGCAGTGGAGCTCTCCTAAGTCCCAATGTTGGACCACCGGAAAAGAGAAGCCAAAGGAGATCTCAAACCCTCTGTGCGAGGCAGAAGGCGGCTCGACGGAAGCGCCCCCAGCTACTCAGTAACTACCCACACGTCAGGCCCGGATCCCACTGGGAGAGGATATTTAGGAAAGGGAAATAAGCCGTCGCCGTCACTTCGCGCGGATACCGGCCCTTCCCGCCGGGATCTTGTACCTGCCGCCGGCCCTTGCCCATCCCCTGCTCTCCCTCGGCCCCCGAGAGGACACGCTCTCCTCCTTGCCCGCTCTCATTCCGATAGGCGCCGGGGCCTCTTACAGGAGAGGCAGCGGGGCTCGAGGGGCTTCCTACAGGCCCCAAGTCCGGTCCTTCTCTCGCAAACAACATCCCAACGAGCGCACCGTGACCCCCGGGCGCGGCGCTCGGGAAGAGGGCCCCAGGCCTGCCTCCCGCGGAGGCCGAGAAGAAAAGGGAGGGAAAGAAGGGCGAAGATGGGGCCTGCCCTGGAGCCAAGTACCTTGTAGAAAGCGCCATTGGAGCCCCGCACTTCCACCACCAGCTCCTCCATCTTCTCGAAAGCCCTGCTCACGCCGGGAGCCCGCCCCCGAGAGGTGGGCTGCGGGCGCAAGAGGCCCAGCCGCCGCCGCCGCCGCGCTCCCGCACGCCCCCCGGCAGCGGCGCCGCCGTCACCGCCGCCACCCGCGCTAGCCGTGGGCTCACCGCCCGCTCGGAGGCGGCCCCTCACCGGAAGTGAAACCGAAACGGAGCCGAGCGCCTGACTGAGGCCGAACGCTCCGGCCGCTCCGCGTGTAAACAGTGAAACAGCGTCACGTGACCGACACCGCCCCTCCCCCCGCGGGCTTGGCCCCCCGTCGGCCCCGCCCTCTTTCTCCCCGCGGGCCCAGGAGCGCGCGCATGCGCGCTGCATGGAAACCGGCTGGGGGCCGGGCCACACGTACGGCGCGCGGGCTAGGCGTGCGCGGGCTCGTTGGAGGCGGGAAGGCGGGAAGGGCGGTGACAGCTCGCACCGCCGGCCGAGGTCGCGCCGCTCGTGTCTCCTGGCGAGGGCCAGAGCGCCTGTTCCTGTAGAGGGTCAAGTGGAGGCGTGGGAAAGATCCTCCTGAGCGATCAAGTGTATTCACTTATTTGAGTCTGGGCTGGCTTGGGTTGGAGGTTTTTTCGTTTTTGTTTTTTTAAGTGGGGCGCAGTCTGATTGAGCCGGAGGTGGAGTACGGGTCAAGCCTAAAGGTGAAGAATTAGATTCAAGACGACTTTGAACTAGTTACAGTGGCAACCATGCTGGCCCAGGCTTGTGTGGCCCTTAGAGGCAGAAGGTGAGAATAACGCTGCCCCCTCCCCAAGAGATTTTGGACTGTCCCGTGGATACATCCTGTGTCCTGTGAGAGGCAGCGGATTGTATCGGGACCTCTGCAAATGTTAGTCCTCCCTCAGACCCGGCACTGAACCGTGTACTTCCCTCCCATCAATGCACTTTCATACCTTTACCTGACGTAGTTAAAAACAAAAAGCATGTGTTAAGCACTTGTTAATTCTTTTACAGTTTATTTTCCTATTATTTTGCCCCTACTACATATCTGCCCTGTACAGGGCGGCGGGGTGGGCATGTGTACAGCGGTCAGGTGAACTATCTACATGGGGCCAGTGCACCTGTTGCCTTGCAGCTCTGCCCCTATTACCCTCCCCCCACAGTAAAACAAACCCCAGCTTTTTCTCATTCCTGTGTCTGCACTGTGCTTGTATCCACTTTGGCCTAGGTTTCTTTTGGAAGGCTTGTATCCAACTGAGAAGTTTTTTGAGCCCCTACCACATACCAGGCACTGCCATAAGTGCTAGTGAGAAATTGGCGAAGAAAAAAATAGAGAAAGATTGCCAGGATTTAACGTGGAGCCCAGAGGCATAGGTGGACATAATTATCATAAAAGTGAATGTCGAGTCGCCACTGTGATAAGGGCTATGAAGAATTAGGTACACCTATGACAGTGGGACAGGACCCAGTCTGGAGTGGTGGAGGGGTGGTCTCAATGTGACCAGAGAGAGCTAGCTGGCAGCACCGAGCTGGCGGAGGTGGGGTGAACTGCCCCCAGGAAGATGCCCCGGAATTAGAGGCATGCTGGGGCCTCCAGTTCCCTTCCCACCCCACTCCGAGCCAGAGCAGCAGTGTCACTGGGGTGGAGCTCCAGTTTGAAAGCAGTGGATCAAGGGCCACATTCCTCGAGGCCACAGTACACAGGAATGACCCACTAGAATAGTCACAAGATTCGAAGACCGGGAGGTGGCTGAAAGAATCTCACCGGAGGCTGGGCGGGGGCAGAGCACAGGCTCCTTCACCGCAGCGCAGTCACAGGGGACAGATTGATTAGCACGGTCAGGCCATCCCCGTGTAGGGTGTTATTCAGTTCCCCCAGGGCTTTCCGATACCCTCGGCTCCTCACAACCTCTGCAAGCCATGCCAAATCTGGTGCTGTTCCCTGAACCTGGGATTCACTTTCATGCCTCCGTGTCTCTCCTCACACACTTCCGGTTCCCCAGACCTGCCCTTCTCCTTAGGGTTATCAGATGGATTCCTATTAGCCAGTTCTCTTGCCTCAGGTGCAGAGAATTCAGTTAACTTCGCTCCTCAGTTCTCGGCACTTGGTCATCAGCAGTCCTTGCCAGGCCCCCTCTCTGATTTACATCATTTTATATTGTTGATATTATTTTCCCTTGTCTTACTCAGTGCCCGCTTTCATTCTTCCTTTAGATACCAACTGCGATGCCTTGATATAGGTCCTTGAGAATTTAAGACCTGCACTGTTTTGTGTATGCTTTTACATTTACAGAGATGGTATTGGACTGGAAACGGTTTTCTTACTGCTTTCACTCAACACTGTGTTCTCGAATAATATCCACATTGCCATGTGTACACCTAGTGTTTTGCTTCCCTACTGCTGCTGAATAGTCCATAGATTTTACTGATAACAGTTCCCTAGTGCCGGGCATCTTGGTTACTGCCAACTCCCTGATGCCACACGGCGGCGAAACCCCTTGTGATGTCTGTACGAACCTTTGCGGGAATTTGTGTGCGTGTGCTCGCATAGAACTCGGCGCCTTTCTCCTGCTTCCTAACCACACCTGGCGTATTGCAGGGATTTGGTCAATGTCGAATACCTCTCCTATGATGCTTAATGTACTACAATCACTTACTTGTATTTCACTTTCCCTCATTGGACGGTGAGTTCCCTCCAGGAAGGGAAGATGTCTTAGTTTTCTTTGCATCCCGGGCACAAAGTGGTTGATTTTAGGAAATGTTTGATGAATGAATATCTGCCTAGTCTCATTTCCTGTACGTGCTCTGACTTACTCTTGCCCACTTAACTGCGTCTTAGCTTTGTTCTGATCTCTAGCTCTTGAGACGCCCCCTTTCAAGACAGCTTAGCTGAATTCAGACAGGGGCTCTGTCCTGTTTGTGAGCCTGCTCCTCCCATATTCTCTCTCTGTCAGTCACTGGCAACCCTTTCTTCAAGTTACTTTCCCAGGCCTAAAGCCCAGTCATTTCGTCCCTTTCTCACACACACCTAGGCCATTAGCAAATCCTCTCAAAGTCTACAGTCAATTTCTCACCACTTGCGCCGCTAAGACCACGTTCCAAGCCCCCATCTTCTCTTACCGGGATGAGTGTAACAACTTCTCTGGTCTCCCTGCAGCCGCTCTTACCCTCTTGTCTCTTCTGAACACAGAAGAGATCGTGACCCTATTCAGGTGTCCATCAAGCCGCTCTGCCACTTAAAACCCCTCCAAGTTGTTCCCTAAGTGTCTCAGGGTAAAAGCAAAAGTGCTTATTTATGCTGGCTTCAGTGCCCTACATACTCTGGCGTCTTATCTGTCTCACCTTCTACCTCCCACTTCGCTCCATTCCGGCCATCCTGGCTTCTTTGCTGTTTCTTCAGAACACCAGGTGAGTTCTGTCTCCTCTCACTGGAATGTAAGCTCAGTGAGAATGGAGACTTTTGTTTCTTTTATTCACTGCTTGTCCCCAGTGCCTACCACAGTGTTTGGAACATAGGAGGTGCTTACTAAATATATTTATTGGATGGATGAATGAATGAATGAATGAATGAATATGTGTTGAGGACTCAGCTGAGATAAGTCATGTTTATCTGATATCGGAATTGATGTTTCAGCACTTCTAGCCTTGCCTTAGCCCCGAGCTTCCATTAGATCGCTGCCTGTTGTCTTTGCATCGATTTATTCTGTGTTACTTCCTGCTCCTTCGCAATTCGAGCCTCTGAGTCTTTTTCATGCCTCAATCCCAGCTGAAATGCCCTTTGTCCTTTCTAATTCTAGAAATCCTTCGTATCCTCTAGGACCTAGCTAAAGCTTCACTTCTTTCATGATGCTCTCTCTGACAACTTCACCTCACTCTGACCTCTCCTTTGAACTAGATATTAGGAAAAAAAATGTTGTTTTAATTTAATAATCTTTTTGTTTTAGAACAGTTTTAGATTTACAGGAAAATTGAGGCAGTCGGAGAGAGTTCCCATTCAGTTTCCTGATACCCCCTCCCAGTTTCCTCTGTGATTAATATCTTGTATTATTGCGATGCCTTCATTGTCATTGATCCGATATTGACACATAGTTCTTAACTAAAGTCCATAGTTGACAAGTTTCACTCTTCGTGCTGTGTAGTGTATGTGTTTTGACAAATGCATAATGTCATGCATCCACCATTACAGCATCGTATAGAATAATTCCGCCCCCCTAAAAATCCCTTGTGCTCCCCTTGTTTATTCATCAGCTCAACCCCCTAACCCTTGGCAACTACTGATCTTTTTACTGTCTCCATAGATTTGCCTTTTCCAGAATGTCGTGTGGTTGGAATCATACAGTATGTAGCCTTTTCAGATTGACGACTTTCACTTAGTAACATGCATTAAGATTGCTCCATGTCTTTTCATGACTTCATAGCGTGTTTCATTTTATTGAGAAATAATATTCTGTCCTCTGATGTACATGCTTGTTTATCCACCTGTTGAAGGACATTTTGGTTGCCTCCAGTTTTTGTTGATTATGAAAAACGCTGCTATAAACATTCACGTGCAGGTTTGTGCGGACGTAAGTGTTTAACTTATTTTGGTAAATACCTGGGCGTTCAAGAGCTGGATTGTATGGTGACTATGTTTGGCTTTGTGAGAAACTGCTAACTGTCTTCCAAAGGCCCCGGGTCGTTTTGCATTCCCATCAGCAATGAATGAGAGTTTCTGTTGAACACAAGCTTTTGGTACTATCAGTTTTTTGAATTTTGGCCATTCTAATAGGCGTGTAGAGGAATGTTGCTGTATTGCAATTCCCTAATGACTTACAATGTTGAGCAACTTTTTAATATGTGTATTTGCCACCTGTATATCTTCATTGATAAGATCTGTGTTCAGATCTTTGGCCCACTTTTTAATTGGGTTGTTATGGATGAGTTTTACTAGTTCTTTGTGTATTTTGGATACCAGCCCTTATCAGATTGTGTTTTGCAAATATTTTCTCCCAGTCTGAGGCTTCTCTTTTCATTCACTTAACAGTGTCTTTCACAGAGCAGAGGTTTTTAATTTTAAAAATGATGAAGTTAGCAATTTTTTTCTTCATGGATCATGCTTTTGGCATTGTATCCTAAAAGTCATCACCAAACCTGAGTTCACCTAGATTTTTCTCCCATGTTATCTTTTAGAAGTTTATAGTGTTACAGTTTCCATTGAGGAGGGCAGAGAGAGAGAGGGAGACACAGAATCTGAAGCAGGCTCCAGGCTCAGAGCTGTCAGCACAGAACCGGATGTGGGGCTCAAACTCACAGACTACGAGATCATGACTGGAGCTGATGTCAGCTGCTTAACCGACTGAGCCACCCAGGCGCCCCATCCATTGAGTTAATTTTTGTGAAAGGTGTTAGGTCTGTATGTAGATTTCTTTCTTTCTTTTTTTTTTTTTGCATATGGATGGCTAGTTGTTCTAGTAACATTTTTTGGAAAGACTACTCCTTTGCCATTGAATTGCCTTTGCTCCGTTGGAAAATATCAGTTGGCTATATTTGTATGGGTCTAATTCTGGTCTCTGTCTTGCATTCATTAATTTGTCTATTTTTTCATTAATAATGCCATACTCACTGTATGGTATTACTGTAGCTTTAAAGTAAGTCTCACATTTGGGTATTGTCAGTCTTCTGACTTTGTTCTCCTTCAATATTGTGTTTGCTATTATGAGTCTTTTATCTTTCCATATAAATTCTAGAATTAGTCTATCAATATCCACAAAATAACTTGCTGAGATTCTGATTGTAATTGCATTGAATCTGTAGATCAAATTGGAAAGAAATGATAACTTAACAATATTAAGTCATCCTATCCATGAACATGGAATATCTCTCCATTTAGATCTTCTTTGATTTCTTTCATCAAGGTTTTGTAGTGTTCCTCATATAGATACTATACATATTTTGTGACATTTATGCCTAAGTATATCATTTTTTGGTGCTGAAGTAAATAGTATTGTGTATTCAAATTTCAATTGTCCATTGCTCATATATAAATCTTCCTCCAATCACTGCTTTTTCCACAACCCAAAAATCTTGAAAAGTTGTATTTTTTCATTTAGTTCAAAATGTTTTTAAACTTCTCTTGAAACTTCTCCTTTTACCCATGTGTTATTTAGAAGTGTGTTGTTTAATCTCCAAATATTTGGGGATTTTCTAGTTATCTTTCTGTTATTGATTTCTATTTCAATTCCATTGTGGTCTGAAAGCAGACATTGTATGATTGCCATTCTTTCAAATTTGTCAAGGTATGTTTTATGGACCAGAAGGTGGACTGTCATGGTAAATGTTCCATATGAACTTGGGAAGAAAGTGTATCCTGCTGCTGTTGGATGAAGTAGTTTGTCAGTGTCCATTAGATCAAGTTGATGGATGGAGCTGTTCAGTTCAGCTATATCCTTACTGATTTTCTGCTTGCTCAATCTATCAATTACTGACAGAAGGGTGTTGAAGTCTTCAAATGTAACAATAGGTTGCTCTATTTCTCCTTGTAGTTCTATCAGCTTTTGCCTCATGTATTTTGACACTTTGTTGTTAGCTGCACTGACCTTAAGAAAGTTCATGTCTTCTCAGAGAATTGACCTCTTTATCATTATATAATACCCCTCTTTATCCTTGATAATGTTCTTTGCTCTGAAGTCTGCTTTATCTGAAAGTAATATAGCTACTCCACCTTTGTTTTGATTAGTGTTAGTCTAGTATATCTCTCTCTATCCTTTAATTTTAATCTGTTTGTATTTATATTTAAAGTGGATATTGTGTAGACAACATGCAGTTGTATCTTTGATGGCCTCCATCCTTTATTTATTTAAAAAATGTTTATTTATTTTGAGAAAGAGAGAGCATGTGCATATGAGAGATGGGGAGGGGCAGAGAGAGAAGAAGGGAGAGAATCCCAAGCAGGCTCTGCACTGTCAGTGTAGAGCCCTATGTGGTCCTGCATCCCATGACCATGATATCATGACCTAAGCCCCAGTTAAGAGTCAGACACTTAACTGACTGAGTCACTCAGGCGGCCTGAGAGTCGCCATCTTTTAATTCATTTTTGTAGACCATTCACAGTTAAGGTGATTATGGATATAATTTGAGTAATTACCATGGTTGTAACTGTTTTCTATCCATTGCACTTGTTTTTTATTTCCTTTTTTATCTTCCTCTTTTTCTACCTTCTCTGGTTTTAATTGAGCATTTTATATGATTCTATGTTCTCTCCTTTCTTAGGATATCAATTATACTTTTTTTAAAACATTTTTTAGTGATTTCCCTAGAATTTGCAATATATATTTACAGCAAATTTAAGTTTACTTTCGAATGACACCAAGTGGCGTCATGGGTAGTTCAGGTATCTTGTTATAGAGTATTTCTAATTCCTCTCTTCTCTCATCATTTAATTTCACTTATTCATATACTGAAATCACTAGTACACTGTTGCTGTTATTGGTTTGAAAAAACAGTTATGCGTATTTACATGTATTAGATCAATTAAGACTAAGAAAAACAAGTTTCTTTTTTTACTTTGATTTATTCCTTTTCAAAAGCTCTTCCTGTCTTTATGTAGATTTGAGTTTCAGACCCGCATCACTTTCCTTTTCTCCAAAGAAGTTGTAACATTTCTTGCAAGGTAAACCTACTGGTTAGAAATTCTCTCAGTCTTTAGCTGAGAACGTTTATGTTTCTTTTTCACTTTTGAAGGCTAATTTCACTGTGTACAGAATTCTAGGGTTTTTTTCTCCCTTTCAACAATTTAAGTATTTTACTGCACTCTATTTTTCTTTGCATGACTTTTGATGAGGAGTCTGAGGTAACTCTTCTTAACACCTCCACAGGTAACCCCCCACCACCATCCCCTGACTTCTCCTAAGTTTCGTCATTTGTTTTCCTCAGTTTGACCACAATGCGCCTAGATGTGGATTTTTTGTTATTTATTAAGCTTGATGTCCTCTGAGCTTTCTAGAGCTGTGGTTTATTGTCTGTCATTAATTTTGGAAAATCCTCAGCCTTTATTACTTCAAATATTTTTTTCTCCTTTCTCTCCTGTTATTCTCATTATGCTAGTGTTACACCTTTTGCAGTTGTTCCCCGTTCTTGGATATTCTCTCTCTCTCTCTCTCTTTTTTTTTTTTTTTCTTCTTCCAGAAGTTTTTTTCTTTTAGCATTTCTTTTTGGGAAGTTTTCATTTACGTATCTTCAAGCTCACTGTTTCCTCAACCATGCCCAGTCTACCAATGAGCCTATCAAAGGCATTCTTCGTTTCTGTTCCAGTCAGTTTTTATTCATTTCTATCATTTTTTTTATTCTTTCTTAGAGATTTCATCCCTGTGTTCACACTACTGATTTATTCTTTTTTATACTTCATACATATACATTTTTAGTTATCTCTATTATCAAACAATATCAAACTTCCAGAAAAACTATGAGTACAATGCAGAGGCCTTTTTTCTGTGAGCTCTTAGGAAGTAAGCTGCTGACTCGATGCCTATTACTTCCAAATACTTCAGCGTGTCTTTCCTACAAAGAAGGACATTCTGTTCATAATGAGAATACCACCATCAAAATCAGGAATTAACATCGATAATAAAATATGAATAAAATGCTACAATAATAATACTGCTATCTAATCCTGATATTCTCTTCAAGTTTGGCCAGTTATCTCAGCAAAACCATTTATAGAAAAAGGAGCCAGTCTACAATAATATCTTTACATTTAATTGCTGCGTATCTACAATAGTTACTTGGTTTTACCTTGATTTTCATGCTTTTAACATTTCAAGATTATAGGATACTTATTTTGTAAACGTAACTCAAATTGAGTTTATGTTTTAGCAATATTAGATTCAGTTTTATACATCTTTGGTAGTAATATTGAAGTGATGCTGTGTTTTTCTTCCTTTTAAAAAAACTTTTGGGGTGCCTGGGTGGCTCAGTCATCTCAGCGTCTGACTTCGGCTCAAGTCCTGAGTGAGTTCCAGCCCCACGTCGGGCTCTGTGCTGACAGCTTAGAGCCTGGAGCCTGCTTCGGATTCTGTGTCTCCCTCTCTCTCTCTGCCCTTCCCCAGCTCATGCTCTGTCTCTTTCAAAAATAATAAACATTAAAAATTTTTCAAAAAATAAAAAGATAAAAAAATTTTTTTCTGGACAAAGTGGGCTCAGGCTGGGCAGGGGCAAAGGGAGAGGGAGAGAGAAAGAGAAAAAGAGAGAGAGAGGTAGAATCTGAAGCAGGTTCCGTGTCCAACACAGAGCCCAATATGGGGCTCAATCTCACAATCAAGAGTCAGATGCTTAATTGAGCCACCCAGGCATTTCTGAGGCTGTGATTTTCTTATTGCATTCTGTTCCTGCTTGTTACATTACTGTTGATGTTCATGAAAATATTTTTCCTCCTCAAATTTCCTTATTTAAGGTATAAGGGCAGGAAAAACAGGATTAGAGACCATAGCAATAATTGTAAGCTGGAAACCAGTTGTGCATATGGTACCTGACTTTGACTACTGATTTGTTCTTGCATGTTGTCTCCTTTCTCCATTAGAATCTTTAACATATTAATCATTGTTATTTTAAATTCCCTCTCTGATAATTCTAAAACCAGTGCCATATTTAAGTCTTGTTTCTGTGTTTGCTTTAACTGTTCACACCGTGTTTTTTTTCTTGCCTTTTACTGTGCCTCTCAATTTTTGGTTGAAATTCAGGCATGACGTACTGGGTAATAGGAACTGAGTTAACTAGGAGTTTAGGCTGAGGTTTTATGTTAATTTGGGTAGGAGCTGAGCTGTGTTTAATATTTGTTCCAGGTGTGGGTGGCAGGTGCTTTAGTTTCCTCTAGTATCCTTGATTTTTGTGAGTGACCTTTGTTATTTTTGGGTTTCTCTAAGAACTCCTTACGTAGTCTGTGTCTCAGCTCTTACTTGTAATCCACTATTACACTGGAGCCCTGTTGACGTCGACAAGGTGTTAGGGAGGGGAAGCATTCTGTCTTATGATTAACTCCCAGAGTTTTAGCAGGGCCTGAGTCCCTGGGCTGTGTTCTTCAGAAGCACTTGTTAGGTTTTTTTTCTCCCTTTAGGTGATACAGGAAGATTAGAGGGGACTCGTACTGGCAAATAGCCCCTCTCCAGGTCAGGACAGGCTCTGGTAAGTGATTTCCTTTGGAGGGCAGGATTTTGTTGTGGAGAGCGTAGCCCGTATTTTAGAATGATTGCTTCTCCCCACCTTCTGCAGGAAACAGGAGGGAATTTTTCTCTGATCTTCACTGTGAGAACCTGGTGGGTTCCAGGAGGCAAAGTCCATGAAAATATAGGCATCCCTCCCCCAAGATTGGGCCCCCAGGAGTTTTTAACTCTCAACCAAGCCTCCACCCAGCCTCAGACAATTCATGAAAACCACCGTTTAAGTGTTCCTACCGATGATTGGCTCCAGCAGCTTCTGCCTGAGGTAGTCTCTGCTGTGACTCTCTGTACTCACCTGTCTCTCCACATTTTGGGCTGGCAGTTTGCCCCGTGACCTCAGTTCTCTGGGTTTAATAAAAGTCACTGCTTTTCTTTTTGCTTAGCGTCTGTCTTGTTGTGAGGCTGAGAGGGACAACTTATAAGCTCTCTCCATGTCAGAGCTCAATGTTAGAGATTTGAGTTGGAATTTCTCTTGTACCTTGGGGTCGAGTGTCAGGAGTCTTACTCACAGTCCAAACATCACCAATAAGCCTGCGCAAGTACAAGTATTAGCTTTCAAGGTCAGTACAGTATCTACTTCATTATGAGATAATTGTATTATTTTCTTTTTATCCATTAAGAACAAATCAGCATGCAGCCTGTAGCAGGCACTGGGTTGGCTAACTCCACTTCCATTCCCAGCCTTATTCTCCCTTGCCTGCCCTACCCCAGGGGCCAGAAAACCTCAATATGCCTGTTTCCAGCCACCGCATGACTGGAGTGGCCACATGGCATATTCCTTTTTTTTTTTTCTTTTTTGAAAATAAGATGTAAAACATGAGCTTATCGAGAAGTTTCTGAGAAAGTGTTTGCTTTTTTGAGTAAAGGGGACAGATTCGGCTGGTGTGGAGTCTTCTGTAATGTCTGCCGTGATTGTGAATTTGCTACCAAAACCTAGGGAAACCATGAGGGGAGGGCCAAGTAGCATCAGCAAACCAATGCCACATACCACCAGATTTCTTGTGTTCGAAGAATAAACCTCTATTTGATTGAGTCTTCTTAAGGTGGCTTTTCTATTGCTTACAGAGGTATGAACTTCTAACTCATGGAGCACCTAACCTATATGGAGTCTGAGGTACAAAACTAAGAAATAGGTCTAATAGATAACCAGTAAGAAGACTGTAAGTTTAGCTACAGGGAAAGATTAATGCTGACACCCACCTATTCAAAGAATTAAAGCAAGGACTAGTTTTTTTTTTTTTTAATGTCTGTTTATTTTGAGAGAGACAGAGAGAACACGAGTGGGGAAAGGGCAGAGAGAGAGAAGAGAGGATCTCAAGCAGGCTCCGTTCTGTCAGCACAGAGCCTGACACAGGGCTCGAACTCACAAACCGTGAGATCATGACCTGAGCCAAAATCAAGAGTCGGGTGCCTACCTGAGCCACCCAGGTGCCTCAAGCAAGGATTAGTCTTAATGTTGAAAATATCAATTGCCATTCGTTATACACATATATACATACACATATACACATATACACATATACACATATATACACACACATGGGAGGTGTGGAGGGGATGTCGATTCTGTGTAAGTTCAAAGTGCCAGTGCCCAGTAGCATGAGAAAAGGGCAGCTTTCAAGGAGGTGGGGCTACGGTAGTATCCCAGTGCTGCACAGATGAAATTACCCCAAAAATAGATTTCTCAAGTTGTCTGAATTCAGGGTAAGAGGCTCTTCCTTAACCAGTCTTCTCGGGCAAGTTATTCGATCTCTCTGTGCTTCGGTTTCCTTATCTGTAAAACGAGGATAATTATAGTGTGCACCTCATGGGGGGGGGGGCGTTATGAGCATGAGATAGCCTATATGAAAAGCTTAACTTGTGTCTGCAGTCCATAAGGCCCGGGTCGTGCACGTAGCCCTCTGCCTCGCATTGCCACGACCAGTCACAAACTCTCACAGAACATCGTCTCACTCTGGGGAGCAGCACACATAACTGGCTTGTTCTTCACACGTCATGGAGTATTCCACGAGGGCTCTTAGTGCCGGGGAAATGTTTCTAGGTTGCAATAGACCTTGATTTGATCATTTAGTTGGGCTCACTGAACTGCCAAAATTAAGCGAACTTTAACCTAGAGTGCAGTGAGTAAAGTCCTTCAGAAGCATGAGATTGTTCAGTAAGGATCGCGTTTAGAGTTTGTCAAGGAATCGACTAAGCTTGGAGGTCTGTGCATCCTTATTGAAGTGTGGAATATCGTCTATCTTCTCTCTCCTGGTATTTTTCTCACATGCCCATGATTTTTAAGAGATTATTTACAGAGGTTATCAACTGTCATTGTCTATTGTAGTGCTGGGGCAGTACATGGCACGCGTGTGGCTCCATTTATCAACATTATTACATTTGATTACATATCACCTAAACCTGACAAATATGGACTTAATGAAAGGATTTTAAAAATATTGTTTTATGTGTTTTTCTCCTTCTGCTTTCCGCTTACCATTCGTGATGTCCCCAGGCTTGCAAGTTGGCTGCTCCTTCTCCAGGCCTTGAGTTTACATTTCATGCAGGAAAAAGAGGGAAGAATAGAATGCACAAGGCACCTGCCAGCTGCTCCTTTAAAAAAAAAAATCAGGCAAATACTAGCTTTTCCAAAGCCCCTCCAATAGGCGTCTGCTTACATCTCACTGGCCACGTCCCTGTTAAGTGGCCACACAGCCGCAAGGAAGCCTGAGGATTGCTATCTTTTAGCCAGACATCTTGCGGCCCTAAACAAAACTGTAGTTTTCCCGGAAGAAGATTAGAATGGTATTGGGTATGCAGGTGGCTGCGAGTGCCACACTCTGCATCCACGGTGTCAACTGTGGAACAATAATAGCTGAGGAGCGGACAATTGCAAACTAGTTGGCAGAGCGGAGGGTATCCGTGAAATGCAGAGATGTTGTCCCTGGCCTCTATGAAGAGGTCGCCTGTTTTGAAGGAGAAAAGGAAAGCCCAACCTCAGAAATATGTAATTGTTATACTGTAAAGCTAATTCTAGAGCTTTCTTGGATCTCTCTTATTGGGAAACCTGCCTTTTCAGAGTTAATGTGAAAAAATATTTTCAATAATCTTTAGTATCTAGGCAGAGCAGGGCTCAGCCTCTCCCTGGAGAACTAACATAAATATATTTCAACTGTTAAAAAATTAGTGGGACAAGGAGAGATGGAGGAATGATAATAGACTAAAGGTGACTAAAAAGACATGATGACAAAATGCAATTTGGTATCCAAGATTGGATCCTGGAAGAGGTGAGAGAAGGTAGCAGAAAAACTACTGAAATCCAAAAAATATCTACAGTTTAGTTAGTAGTGCACAGAAGTTGGTTTTTTGGTTGTGAGAAGTGTAAGAAAGTAATGTGTATGTTAACACTACGGGAAACTGAGTGAGGGCTTCTGGGAACTCTGTATTATCCTTTATAACTGTTCTGTATATTGAAACTTACTCCAACGTAAAAACTTTATTAAAAAATTAAGGGAATGTTGGGGCACTTGGGTGGCTCAGTCGGTTAAGCGTCCGACTTCAGGTCATGATCTCATGGTCTGTGACTTTGAGCCCCGTGTCAGCACAGAGCCTGGAGCCTGCTTCAGATTCGGTGTCTCCCTCTCTCTCTGCCCCTCCCCCCCCCTCCTTCAAAAAAATAAATTTAAAAAACCATTAAAAAATTCGGGAAATGTTGGAGGAAAAATTGTTACATGACAAACTGTTTCCATTTAATTACCAGCAACTGTAATTAGGGTGAATGGGATCCACGTGTACTAATATGAGCATAAGGTATTTTCCCAGCCGGAATTTAGATATGTCTGGAAAATTGATGGGACAAAGGCCCACCATGAGTCTGTTTTTCATGAGGGACGAGAAGCCTATTATGACAGAACTTATGTTTGGACTGGAGAGCTCAAGCAAACGTGGTTCAAGGACTGAGACCACCATGGGACAGGATGACCAATTTTAAGTGTAGTGTGCTATCATCATTCAGATTGTATCCCAGTTCTAGAATCCCTGGCGTCGTGTCAGAGTTCTAGATGTAAGAGAAGCAGTGAAAGGGCTCCTGAAGCTTGCCTACAGAGGATATCAGGTGTCAGGTGCATTAGGCCCATGATTTTCTCCAAGCAATAGACATGACAGCAGCTATTTCTGCAGCAATGGGAGTGTGCATCCTTATGTTTCTCATTGCAGGACCTTCAGCAATGGACCCAAGCATCAGTGGTCTGATGAGTGGGCAGAGGTATCAGGAAGGATGCTTCTACTTGGCAGTGGTAGCATAGTTTTAGTGCTAAGACATATCAGTATTGGGAAAGGGGGAAATATAAAATGGCACAGGAGCCAAGAAGCCTGGTTCTAGGAGACCCAGGGGACTCACCAGAAGTACGTTTGAGAAACCGAAGAGGCCATTTCCGCAGCACCATAGAGGAGCATGGGCAGAGAGATACTAACCTGTAACTGCCGTTGGGACTGTCTTTTTGCATCGAGTTTGGTATGACCTGAGAATTGCAGTTCATTTGAGAATGCATTTTGCAAGACCTCACTTTAGCACTGATTGCTACTTGCTGGGTTCTTTTAGTACACGAAATCTGACTCATGGATGCTGACCAAAATACAGGATGATAAAAAAGGAAATGAAAATCAGTTTGGCTTGAAAGATGTGTATTTGAAAATGCTACTTTCCTCAAGTAAATGGTGATCTTGGCTTGTAAGAAAGAAAATAAGCTGCATTTTAAACAGGTTAATTGGTCACTTTTGATGAATAATAATGTTCAAGAGAAATTAATTCTTCAGCACTAGGGTTTGGGGCTGGTTTCAATCCAATCACTGGCAATTAAGTCTTCTCATAAGAAGACCCTATGAAGACCACCAAAAAGTGTTACAAATGTAGTTTTTAAAATCGGAATTCTTCTTTACCATAATGAATTTCTGAAAATGCTTGCAATAAACCTAGAGGAAAATCAGGCAGAGTTTTAAAATTGAAAGTCAACTTATAGCTTGAAATAAAAGATTTCTGGGGCACCTGGGTGGCTCAGTCAGTTGAGTGTCCGACTTCAGCTAAGGTCACAATCTCGTGGTCTGTGAGTTCGAGTCCCGCGTCAGGCTCTGTGCTGACAGCTCAGAGCCTGGAGCCTGCTTCGGATTCTGTGTCTCCCTCTGTCTCTGCCCCGTCCCCGTTCCTGCTCTCTCTCGCTTTCAAAAAAAAAAAATAACATAAAAAAAAAAAGATTTCTTCATTTTAATGGAGTTACAAAGTCTTGTAAGTGGAGATGGAGACTTTGAACGTACAGATTCCAACTCCAACCTCTCTCCCTCTGTTGAGTACAGGTAAAGCTTTGGGCTCTGCCTGAGCTCCAGTGGAGAGAACTGGTGGCCAGCATTCAGGAGCCCTGGGCTTAGAAGGAGAATGCTGTACATCCCAGGAAAAGCTTGGTGGTCAGAGCAAAATGCAGACATCTTCAGTGCCTTCTTGCCAGGGACTGGCAATCTATCCGCTTCCATATTCTTGACCTGTAAAGACATGAGAGAAGAAAGACCAGGGTCTATAGGTTGAAGGAGATCACCAGGTTCCCAACCGGGGTGGTGGGAAAAGTCACTGAGGCAAAATGGGCTTTCTAAGACACCGGAAAGCCGGGGGATGAAGTACTGGCCAGGAACACTGCGGCACAGACTCTGCTCCCTGCCCTGGCTGCGGTCAAGTCCCAGTTGAGAATCGGGAGAGCTCGGTGTTCGTAAACCTTGTCTTAAAGGAAAGCACCCAGATTATTCAAATTATCCAGAATGTGATGTGAGTTTGAGAATAAAGGGGCAGCAGTGTAGTAGTAATTTGGCTTCTGTCTCTGATCTGGGGGTGCCCTGCCTGCATGGAAAGTGTGCTGGCAGCTGCACTCCCAGGTGGAACTTGGAAGCCAGGGAAAAGCCATGGAAAATTTTCCTGCATCTACTTCCATACTCTGGTAGCCATGAGTGCTGTGAACCAAATAGTTCTAGTTCTCTCCCGCTCCGGGAAATTGGTAGTATCTTAACGTTTCTGTGGTCTTTTTTGTTTTGTTTCGTTTTTGCCTATTTTATTTCTTGTTTGTAGTTTTTAATAGCAACAGGGAGTTGGAACTCTGAATGAAGGGGGAATCGGACATTCGAGCAGGGGGCCTGATGAAGTATGTCAGACGGGTGCTCTAGGCCCTGTTACTGCAGATGGTTAACATAGGAAATTAGGGGTGTCTTGAAAACCAGCTTGAGACCCCAACAGATGAGCAGTTGCTAACTTTTCAGGCAGGGGTTTGATAGTCTCCAGGGCTTTTAGAAGTGGGAAGTGGTGACAGCAATGATGAAAAAACTTTAACTTTCCTGGACTTAACTCTCCTTGTAGAAGTGGTCTGAAATTCAGAGACTACAAAACCAGGAGATTTAAATAAATACCTAAAGTTTTAAACGTAGGAATGAATAATTGTAATACCAGTAAAGTTTAAAATGCTTTGTTTTTATTAACTTTCCCTGAAATGCTGGCTAAGGAGGAAATGGGCTTGAAGTTTAAAGTTTTTTCTTAAAAGTAACTCTTGTAAAATGTGTACCAAACCCTTCCCCTTAAAAGGCAGCTGGAATCTTTGAGTTCTGTGATTTATGTAAGTGAATTCTTTTGCTTTTAAGTGATGGTAAGAGGACAAGGATTCAGAAATCATTTTCTACATGGAATTTGACCCTTCCCCCAAAAGTGTGTATGTAAATACAACATAAAACTTCCGTTGGTTAATGGCCCCAAAAACAGTGTTCTATCTGACATTTTGTTCAAAAGATGACTGTGTATATGCATGCATTTTGGGCGGGTACATCAGAAAATGCTGCAACTTTTAATGGGTCTGAGTTTTGACATTTTCATGATGTTCTGTGCTAAGTGTACTGAACCAAAATGGCTTTGAGGTACTTTATGTAAAGGATTAAAATAACTATAATTTTAAGAAATTAAGCACCTTACTTTACTTCAGATGTCATTTTATTTATAGAAGATGATCTTGCTGGACTATGATGGTGCTGAGATTGGGGAGAAGGGGGCAGTTGTCAATAAATTCAGAGTTGTTATTGAATAGTCCTTCTCCACATCGATAAGATTTGGGAAAAGAGTAGTTTGTTTGCTTTTGTTTTCTTCCCCTTCGAATGTTTTTTTTTTTAATATTTATTTATTTTTGGGAGAGAGAGAGATAGAGCATCAGCAGGAGAGGGGCAGAGAGAGAGGGAGACACAGAATCCAAAGCAGGCTCCAGGCTCTGAGCTGTCAGCACAGAGCCCGATGTGGGGCTTGAACTCACGAACCATGAGATCATGACCTGAGCCAAAGTCAACCGCTTAAATGACTGAGCCACCAGGCACCCCCTTGAAGGTTTTAAGATATCAGATTGAGCCTGAGATATATGAGCTGACACAGAGAATTTGTATGATCCCTTTAATAAAAGCTGGAGAAATGTAGGTTTAAAAGATGGCAGGCATATTTAAATGGGCACTGTCAGACAAAATGGTAATCTCTTGTATTCACAGTGTGATAGTAGTTTTACATTGAGCACACAAGAAAAGAGAGAGTAGGAGGAGATCCAGCAAGACATCTTAGCACTCCCATCTCCCCACCTTCCCAGGTCCCAATGGGCTCCTCTTAAAGGTATAGCCAGAGTCAGCCAAGGTGGGAGATGTCAGAGTCTCATTTTTTACCTAAACACACTTGCAGATCAAAAGTGAGGAGATGGAGAAACATCTATCATGGAAATGGATGTCAAAAGAAAGCCAGAGTAGCAATATTTATATCGAACAAACTAGACTTTAAAACAAAGAGTGTAATAAGAGACACAGAAAGGTAGTGTATCATAATAAAGGGGACAGTCCAACAAGACATAACAATTATAAATATTTATGCACAAAACATAGGAGCACCCAAATACATAAAACAGTTAATAACAAACATAAAGGAACTAATCCATAATAATACAACAGTAGGGGACTTTAACACCCCAGTTACATTGATGGACAGATGCTCTAAACAAAATATCAACAAGGAAACAATGGCTTTGAATGACACACTGGGGCAAATGGATTTAACAGATATATTTGGAACATTCCATCTTAAAACAGCAAAATACACATTCTTTTCAAGTGCACGTGGAACATTCTCCAGAATAGATCACATATTAGTCCATAAAACAAGCCTCAACAAATTCAAGAAGATGGAAATCATGCATTTTTTCTGACCACAGTGCTATGGCAGTAGAAGTCAACCACAAGGAAAAATCTGGAAAAGAACACAAACACATGCAGTTTAAATACCATGCTACTAAATAATGAATGGTTCAACCAGGAAATAAAAGAAGAAGTGCAAAAGTACATGGAAACAAATTAAAATGAAAACACAATGGGCTCAAACCTTTGGGATGCAGCAAAAGTGGTTCTAAGAGGGAAGTATATATCAATACAAGCCTACATCAAGAAGCAAGAAAAATCTCAAATAAACAAAATAACCCTACACCTAAAGATGCTAGAAAAATAACAAATGATATACAAAGTCAGCAGATAAAAGGAAAAATAAAAGATTAGAACAGAAATAAATGATATAGAAACTTAAAAAAAACATTACAATAGATCAATGAAACCAGGATCTGGTTCTTTGAAAAAAATCAATAAAACTGATAAACCTCTCATGAGGTTTATCAAGAAAAAGAGAAATGAATCAAATAAATGAAATCACAAGTGAGAGAGGAGAAATAACCAACACCACAGAAATAAGAACAACTTTGAGAGAATATTATGAAAAACTATATGACAACAAATTGGACAACCTGGAAGAAATGGATAAATCCCTAAAAATATATAAACTACCAAAACTGAAACAGGAAGAAATAGAAAATTTGAACACACCCACAACCAGCAATGAAATTGATTCAGTAACCACAAAACTCCCAACAAACAAAAGTCCAGCACCATCATCCTAAATGAGGAAAAACTGAGAGCTTTTCCCCTAAGGTCAGGATTAAGACAAGGATTTCCACTCTCCCCAATTTTATTCAACATTGTACTGGAAGTCATAACCACAGCAGTAAAAACAAATAATAGGCATCCAGATCAGTAAGGAAGAAACAAAATTTTCCTTCTTTGCAGAGGACATGGTACTATTTCTAGAAAATCTGACAGACTCCCCCAGAAAACTGCCAGAACTCATAAATTCGGTAAAGTTGCATGATACAAGACCAATGTCCAGAAATCTGTTGCATTTCTATACACCAACAACAAAGCAGAAAAAGAAATTAAGGAAACAATCCCACTTAAAATTGCACCAAAAATAATATACCTAAGAATAAACCTAACCAAAGGTGAAAGACCTATACTCTGAAAACTATAAAACACTGATGAAAGTAATTGAAGATGATGCAAAGAAATGGAAAGACATTCCATGCTCGTGGGTTGGGTGAACAAATATTGTTAAAATGTCTATACTATGCAAAGCAATCTACATATTTAATGCAATCCCTATCAAAATACCAATAGCATTTTTCACATTACTGGAACAAACAATCCTAAAATTTGTATGGAACCACAAAAGACCCCAAATAGCCAAAGTGATCTTGAAAAAGAGAAGCAAAGTTGTAGGCATCACAATTCAGGACTTCAAGTTACATTGCAAAGCTGTAGTCATCAAAAAAAAAGTATGTTACTGGCACAAAAATAGACACACAGAACAATGGAATGAATAGAGAACCCAGAAAGGAACCCACAACTATATGGTCAACTAATCTTCAACCAGGCAAGAAATACTATCCAATGGCAAAAAGACAGTCTCTTCAACAAATGGTGTTGGGAAAACTAGACCACTTTCTTACACCATACACAAAAATAAATAAAAAATGGGTGAAAGATCTAAATGTGAGACCTGAGACCATAAAAATCTTAGAAGAGAACACCGACAGTAACTATTTTGACATCAGCCATAGAACTTTCCAGATGTCTCCTGAGGCAAGTGAAACAAAAGCAAAAATAAACTATCGGGACTCCATCAAACTAAAAACCTTCGGCACAGTGAAGGAAACAATAAAACCAAAAAGATAACCTATGGAATGAGAGAAACTATTTGCAAATGACATATCTGATAAAGCGCTAGTATCCAAAATATATAAACACCCAAGAAACAATCCAATTTAAGAATAGGCAGAAGACATGAACAGAACTTCTCCAAAGAAGGTATACAGATAGCTAACAGACCCATGAAAGATGATCATCATCACTTATCATCAGGGAAATGCAAATCTAAGGTACAATGAGGTATCACCTCCCGCCTGTCAGAATGCCTAAAATCAATAACACAGGAAACAAGTTTGCGTGAGGATGCGGGAAAAGAAGAACCTTTGTGCATTGTTGATGTAAATGAAAACTGGTGAGGCCACTGTGGAAAACAGTATGGAGGTTCCTAAAAAAGTTAAAAATAGAACCATGTTATGATCCAGCAATCACACTACTGTGTATTTACCTAAAGAATACAAGAACACTAATTCAAAGGGATACATGCTCCCCTATATTTATAGCAGCATTATTTACAATAGCCAGGATATCTATATATCTATATCTATAGAGATCTTACCATTTGCAACATGGGTAGAGCTAGAGAGTATAATGCTAATAAGTTTGAGAAAGAGAAAGACAAGTCAGAGAAAGACAAATACCATATAATTTCATATAATTCCACACCATGTGTGGCATTTAGGAAAGAAAACAAGCAAGGGGAAAAAAATGAGAGAGAGAGAGAGAGTGAGAGAGAGAGACAAATCATGAGATAGATTCTTAACTATAGAGAACAAATTGACGGTTACCAGTGGGGGATGGGTTACATAGGTGATGGGATTAAGGAGGGCATTTGTCATGATGAGCACAGGGTGATGTATGGAAGTGATGAATTGCACTATATTGTACACCTGAAATTAATATAACAGTATGTTAACCAATTGGAATTAAATTAAAAACATAGTAAGCTATAAGAGACCCAACGCTAGAGAACAAACAGGGTTGCTGGAAGGGAGGTGGGTGGGGGATGAGCTAAATGGGGGATGGGTATTAAGGAGGGCACTTACTGTGATGAGCGCTGGGTGTTGTACATAAGTGATGAAACAATAAATTCTACCCCTAAACCAATTTTACCATATATGTTAACTGACTAGAAATTAAAACATTGAAATCAAAAACCAAATAAAACCTTAAAGATGTCACTCAAACAGGAAAAGGAAGTCAGGCAGGACCTGGTGGAAGAGATGCTGCTGTCCTCACCTCCAGAGCTCGGAGAAGAGTCTGAGCACAGGCACGGGAAAGATGTAGAATTAAAGAACAAAAAACGTTCAGAAAACTGAACTCTGGGGAAAGAAGCTTCACTGAAGCCTAGCCCCAAACCAGATTGTTGCTGAAAGCAGGTGCTAATCGGACATGCAAAGTGAGAACTGCTAGTATTACTGGCCCTAGAAAAGGGTTAATCTAAAGCAGTGAAATTCCTGAAGAATACATTACTGGCCCTGGTCCCATCCAAGTATGAGTAGGAATTTCACCCCCTAGTTGGCCCACTATGGGTCTGGCAAAAACATATTCTATATTTGAATCTTCTGTGGGTTGTATTCACTAGATTGCTTGGAAGGGATGGATTTTACAATTTATCACTTGTTAATCATCAGGTAACCACAGGGTACAAAGCTGGGCTATTTTGTTTCTTTGGATCGTTTTTATTATCAGAGTGGAATTTACATAAAACACAGTGTGCTGTTTTCAGTGTCCAGTTCTATGAGCTTTGACAAATGGTTACAGTTGTATAACTACAATGTTGCCCTCTCACACCCAGCGCCTGGCAAACACTCTACTCTTGTTTTCTTTCTCTACATTCTTACCCTTCTAGAATGTCATATTAATGTATTCATACATGTGTAGCCTTTTGTGTCTGAATTTTTGCACTTAGAAAAATTGTTTGAAATTCATCCATGTATTGGTGGTTCATTACTTTGCATTGCTGAATAGTATTACATTTTGTGTATTTGTACATGTGCCACTGTTTGTTCTGTGCCACGTTTGCTATTTGGAGGCCATTTGTGTTGTTTCCTGTTTATGGAGATGATGTATAAACCTGGTATAAACATTTGTGTGGAGATATTTGTGTGAATACAAATTTTTGTTTCTCTCAAGTAAATACCCAGGAGTGGGATTGCTGGGTCATCTGGTAAGTGTGTAATCAAGTGTATAAGAAATTGCCAATCAAAAGCAGCTGTACTATTTTGCATTTCAATCAGCAACGTATACGTGTTGCTCAGAATTTTTGCCAGCACTTGGTATTGTTACTTTTAAAAAGATTCATTCTGGGGCGCCTGGGTGGCTCAGTCGGTTGAGCGTCCGGCTTCGGCTCAGGTCATGATCTCGCAGCCTGTGAGTTTGAGCCCCGCGTCGGGCTCTGTGCTGACAGCTCAGAGCCTGGAGCCTGCTTTGGATTCTGTGTCTCCCTCTCTCTCTCTCTGCCCTTCTCCTGCTCACTCTCTGTGTCTCAAAAAATAAATAAACGTTTAAAAAAAAAAGATTCATTCTAATAGGTGTGTAGTGATATCACAGTTTGTTTTTAATCCGTATTTCCCTTATGAGTAGTCAAGTTGATTTTATGTGCTTATTATCCATTCGTATATGTTTAAAAAATTTTTTTAATGTTCATTTATTTATTTTGAAAGAGAGAGAGAGAAAGAGAGAGAGAGAGAGCGAGCAGGGGAGGGGCAGAAAGAAAGGGAGAGAGAGAATCCCAAACAGGCTCCACACTCAGTGTGGAGATCAGTATGGGGCCCGATCTCATGACCAGGAGATCATGATCTGAGCTGAAATCAAGACTTGGATGCTTAACTGATGGAGCCATCAAGGTGCCCCTTTCTTTTTTGATTAATTACCCAAAAATCTTTTTTTTTAATTTTTTTTAACGTTTATTTATTTTTGAGAGATATAGAGACAGAGTATGAGCAGGGGAGGGGCAGAGAGAGAGGGAGACACAGAATCTGAGGAAGCAGGCTCCAGGCTCTGAGCCATCAGCACAGAGCCCGACGCGGGGCTCGAACTCACAGACTGCGAGATCATGACCTGAGCCGAAGTCGGCCGCTTAACCAACTGAGCCACCCAGGCGCCCCCCCAAAAATCTTTTGTTCGTTTAAAAAGTATATTTGTTTCTTTTATTACTCTGGATCCATGTCCTTTGCTACATATGTGTTTTGCAAATATGTTCTCCCAGTCTATAGCTTGTCTTTTCATTATTTTAATGTGTCTTTTGAAGAGCAGTAAATTTTGATGAAGTCCAACTTATTCTTTATAGACTGTATTTTGTGTGTTCTACCTAAAAATATCTTTTGTTAGGCCAAGGTGGTAAAGCTTTATTCCTACATTATCTTCTAGAAGTTTTATAGTTTTAGCTTTTAGGTTTAGTCTGTCATTCACTTCAGTTTAACTTTTGTGTAAGGTGGGAGGTATGGGTTGTGCTTCAGTTTCTTTTCAAATGGATAGCAGATTGTTTTAGCACCGCATGTAGGGCTTAGACTAGAAGATGTTGTTGAGTGGAAATAAAGTCCTTTTAAAAGAAAGGGAGAGGTGGGTAGGGAAGAGTGAAAGTATTCTAAATGTTTCGTCTTAGTGGCATGAGGAAAAAATGGGGGAGGAAATGGAGCATTTTGATACCTTATTTTAGATAAATAGTAACAAAATATGTGTATTAGAGGAAAGGAAAAATAGCAAACAGCAATAAAAAGTACAGAGCAATTAGGGTGCCTGGGGGGCTCAGTCGGTTAAGCCTCTGACTTCAGCTCAGGTCATGATCTCACTGTGAGTTTGAGCCCCGCGTCGGGCTCTGTGCTGACAGCTCAGAGCCTGGAGCCTGCTTCAGTTTGCGTGTCTCATGTCTCCCTCTCTCTCTGCCCCTCCCCCGCTAATGCTCTCTTTCTCTCAAAAATAAATATTTAAAAAAAGATAAGAAAAATAAATAGCAAATATAAACCAAGATGCAATACACAAAAGCAAACGCGTCAAACTTTACATGATATTTGTTTTTATTTTTTTAATTTTTATTTAAATTCTAGTTACATACAGTGCAATATTGGTTTCAGAAGTAGAATTCAGTGATTCATCACTTACATATAACACCCAGTGCTCATCATAACAAGTACCCTCCTTAATACCCATCACCTATGTAGCCCATCTCCCACCCACCTCCCTCTATCAACCCTCAGTTTGTTCTCTGTGGTTAAAAGTCTCTTGTGGTTTGTTTCCCTCTCTTTTTTTCTTCCTTCCCATATGTTCATCTGTTTTGTTTCTTAAGTTCCACATATGAGTGAAATCATATGGTATTTGTCTTTCTCTGACTTATTTCACTCAGCAGAATACACTGTAGCTCCATCCACATCATTGCAAATGGCAAGATTTCATTCTTTTTTATGGCTGACTAATATTCCATTGGATTTATATATACTACCTTTTCTTTATCCATTCATCAGCTGATGGACTTTTAACTCTCTCCATAGTTTGGCTATTATTGATAATGCTGCTGTAAACATCAGGGCTCTTGTACCTCTTTGAATCTGTATTTTTGAATCCTTTGGGTAAATACCTAGTAGTGCAATTGTTGGATTATGGGGTAGTTTTATTTTTAAATTTTCGAGGACTCTCCATACTGTTCTCCAGAGTGGCTACATTAGTTTGCATTCCCACCAGCAGTGCAAAAGCGTTCCTCTTTCTCCTCATCCTTACCAAGTATGTTGTTACTCGTGTTGTTAATTTTAGGCATTCTGATAGGTGTGAGATAGTATATCATCACAGTTTTGATTTGTATTTCCCTGATTACATTATACTTGAATAGACTGATTTCTCTCAATAAAATATAGAGTCTGTAAAGTAGATTAAAAATACACTATTTCTAAGTTTACTTACTTATTTTGAGAGAGAGAGAGAGAGAGAGAGAGAGAGAGGGGGCACATGAGTGGGGAGGGCACTGTCAGCACAGAGCCTGCCTCAGGGCTTGATCTTACGAACCATGAACTCGTGACCTGAGCCAAAAATCAAGAGTCAGATGCTTAATTGACTGAACCACCCAGCACCCCAAAAATACACTTAAATAAAGTGATAAAGTTTGATATTAGGGAATAGGCAAAAAATACTAGGCTAATACAAATAAAAAGAAAATCGGGCAGAATTTAAAGTTAAAGGCACTAAAGAGGAAAAAGAAGGACATTACATAATTACAAAAGACAAGGTAAACATAAGCATAAATCTATATACAGTAAATAACACAGCTGCCAAATACATAAAGTAGGAGAGGTCATTGATCTAGAAACAGAAATCACTGGGGGAGGAGAGTTCTAGGACAGCTCTTTAAAGAAGGCTGCCTCAATCATAAGATCTCTTTTATGCCTCTCCTTTCCTCTTCCTACCTAGAATGTTGGGTGTGATGGCTAGAACAGCAACAGATATTGTTTGGCCGTGAAGCAACTTTGAGGATGGAAAATAGCACTCGAAACTGTAAAGCAGAGAGAGAAAAATAAAAGGAACTCAGAATGTTAATGACATAGAGCTGCCATGTCAGTCCTGGGCCATCTATGCCAAATTTGCTTGTCTGTGTGTGTGTGTGTGTGTGTGTGTGTGTGTGTGTGTGTGTGTGTGTGTGAGAGAGAGAGAGGGGGGGGGGGAGGGAGAGAAAGAGAAAATAAAGGTCTACCTTGTATAAGCTACTGTCATATTGGTTCTCTTTCTAGCAGCTGAACATAATTCCTGTCTGATACAGAGAGAACTTGAGTGACATAATAAATAGGCGAGTAGTGGAGGTAAGGAAAGAAGTAATGGAATATTTACACTATAAATCATGAGTTGGTCCAAAAAGAAAGTTGAAATACACTTTTAAAAGTAGTTCCTTTACAGATTACATTCACCGATCTAATTTAAATAAAATGTGAAATATATAATATAAAAACTCTTATCGAGTTAGATATTTAAAACACATTTTAAAATAATCTCTGGATCAAAGAACAAAAAAGAAAACAAGTATTTAGAAAGGCATAGGAGTAATTCATATATAGTTTCAGAGAAAAATTTGTGCCTTTAAATATTTTCATTTTAAAAAAGAATGATGAAAAATTAAGTCCTCATCTAAAATTTGTTAGAAAAAGAACAATGAAAGACACTAGGGAAACTATGAAAAATCAGTTAAGGAAAACAAAAGATAGAATTAATAAATTAGGAAACAAAAATGGTCGTATATATGATAAAAATCCAAAAATGTGTTCTTTGAAAATACCTATAAATGAGATAAACCCTTTTGTTAGATAAAGGAAAAAAAGCAGAAAAAACAAAATCTGGTAAAATTTGTAAGCAGAAAGAAGACATAAACTCATATGTAACATGGTGATAGAATTACAAATCAATATTATATACAGGTGTTTGACAGTAAATCTAAAAACAAAAACGTAGAGGGATTTTACTGATTTCTTTGTAGTATATGATGACCGAAATTGAACAAAGTAGAAGTAGAAAACTTGAAAAGATCAATTGCAGAGAACAGATTGGAAAAGTGATTTAAGAATGTTGGATAAACTATTACAAATATCCTTTAAAAAGCATATCTGGGGGCACTTGGGTGGCTCAGTTGGTTAAGCGTCCGACTTCTGCTCAGGTCATGATCTCACCGTTCCCGAGTTCGAGCCCCATATCCTGCTCTGTGCTGACGGCTCAGAGCCTGGAGCCTGCTTCAGATTCTGTGTCTCCCTCTCTCTACCCCTACCCCCCCCTCAAAAATAAATAAATGCTTAAAAAAATTTTTTTAAAGAAAAGCATATCTGAACTCAAAAGAAAGTAAGGGCAATTCCTGGGGAATAGGCCAAATGGAGCTGAAAAACAAGGGTAAGCCGGCGCTGGAGCTGAGTCACTGTTCTGCAAGCTGATCTCCATAAGGAAGGGTTTAGAATGCAATGACCCAAGGCAGGACAGGAGATAAGCCTATGGGACCGAATAACCTGCAGAATTGAACCGAGACCCTCACATAAAGCTGAGTGAAGCACTCTAAATGAAAAGTGAACTAGAAAAATTTCATCTCCCAGGAAATGGGGAGAACAAGAAAGCTTAACTGTTTCAGCTAGGGCTCTGGATGGTGCATCTACCTGCGTACTCCTTCCCTTTTCCGTCTTCAGGCCTTCCCCTGGAGGTAGCTATTACCCTGAAGTTTGTGTTTGTGCTTATACAAATCTCTGCTTATTTTTGAGCTTTATAAAAATGAAATATTGTAGTCTCGTTACATGCTGTTTTCACGCTATATCGTCTTCATGAGATTCATTCATGTTGTTGCATGTGGTTATAAGTGAATTCATTTTCTCTGCTGTATAATAGTTCACTGTCCAAATTTACTACCATTTGTCTATATTCGCCTGTTGGACATTTGATTTTTCTCCTTTTTTAAATGTTTTATTTATTTCTGAGAGCTCATGAGCAGAGCACAAGCGGAGGAGGGGCAGAGAGAGAGGAGGACAGAGGATTGGAAGTGGGCTATGTACTGACAGCAGAGAGCCCGATGTGGGGCTCGAACCCATGACCTGCCAGATCATGACCTGAGCCGAAGTCGGACACTTGGGACGCTTGGCCGACTGAGCCCCCAGGTGCCCCTGACTTTTCCCCTTTTTATTTTTTGCTATTATAAACGGTGTAGGTATGAGAGTGGCATATATATATGTAGAATTGGTAGAATCCTCTAGAGTAGAATTGCTGTTTGCAATTTTTGAATTTCAATTTATAGCATAGTGCCAAATTGTTTTCCAAAGTGTGATTTTTTTTTTACCTGTTTGTACTTCTACCAGCAGTTCCCAGTGACCTGCATCTTGACAAACATTTGATGTCAGATTTCTTAATTTTTGACAACCTAGTGGATATGAAATGATATCTAATTGTGGTATAATTTATATTTCTCTGATTATGAGTGAGGTGGGATATCTTTTTACACGGTTATGTGCCATTCATTTTTCTTCCGTGAAGCGTTGGGTCATGTGTTTTGCCCAATTTTCTGTTTGGCTGTGTTTTCTTAGCTTACTGGTTTGTAAGGGTTTTTATGTACTCTAGAAGTTAATATTTTGTTAGGCGTCTTTGCGGCAAATATCTTCTCCTACTTTACCACTTACCTTGTTTCTTCGTTGATGAACAAAAGTTAATAATTTTAATGGAGTCGTATTTATCCGTATTTTCCTTGACATTGTGTGTTACTTAAGAAATATTTCCTTACTTTGAGTTTGTAAAGATATCTTCCTCTACTGGTTCAAATGTCTTATAATTTTGTTTTTTCATATTAGAGTTTTAATCCATGAGCAGCTGAGTTTTGAGCATGGCATATGGCGGCCTGTTCAGTTGTCTCGGCCTCATTTGCTGAATAATCTGTCCTGTCTTTGTAATATCTCTCCTGGCATATATCATTTCTATATATTCATGGGTCTCTTGCTCCATAGCCTCTACTGTTTTACTTTTCAGTTCTCTATCCCTATACCAATATCACCTTAACGTTGCTTTATAAAAATTTTTGACATATGCTGTAGTAAAGGCAAGCCTTGGATATTCTGAAGCATGTACATCTTAGAATGTACCCATTGAGTGCCTTTAAAAAATCCGTTGAGATTTTCATTGCAGTTATACCAAATTCTAGATCACTTGACCATGAACAAGGCATCCCTTTCTGTTTTTAAGATTTTCATTAATAACTTAAGGATTTCAAGGCAGGGACAGCAGACCATTAAACGAAGCACTTAGCGCTTTCAGGCTCCGTGTGATTGCACTGGTCGCATACCCGGGGAGCCAGGCCTGTCCGCATTCCACCTTCTATACTGTCAATATTGCCTGTATTTACATTCTGTCCAAGAGATACTCTCAAAAGTTGATGAAACTAGAAATAGAACTTTAAGGACATTATTTAAAGTTACCAAGGTAAAAAAAAAAAAAAAGTTACCAAGGTAACCAGAGAGAGACTAAAAATAACAAAGATCAACAATCCCGGTGATGAGAAAAGGCCAGAGCGACCTTGTGAATTAAGCGCTCCTTTCATTTCAGGGCTATCAGGGACTCAACAGACACAAGTTAAGAAATAGATGTCTAAACATATCACCCATACTTCCAGAGAGCTACAGGCAGAAACAGGAAAAATGGATTGCTTTTGAGAAGTGGGTTTAGGGTCCAGAAGGGTGTGGTGGGAGGGGGATCTGCAGCCTTTTGTCCTAGGATTTTCTGTACCGTTTGGTTTGTTACCATTTACATTCATTACTTTGACAAAATAAAAACAAAGACAAGGAATGCTGCTTTTTGTTATGTGTTGTGATAAACCACTATGCATAAATTACCATAATTCACTCTTAGCTGATTGTGGACAGAGCATATTTGATTGCTTTTTGAATATGAAAATGCAAAGTTTATAATGATTAATTAGGCCCAGATGTTTTCTTATTCTCATGAATTGGATATTTATAACAATGAGATTTCCTTATATTTTACATTCTTAAAAATGGTTTAATCTGAGTATTTACTGAATAGAAGGAGATTTTATTTTATTAGGTGGCTGGTATTTCAACTTCCATATTAAATGAGGCTTTCTGTCAGGATGAAATAAGATTTTTTTTTTTCTGACTCATCAGCTATTTCCAGGGGACATTTTCAAACCGGTTATGAGTCGTAGGCACTAGAGAGACGTGGTTAAGATCGTGGGGCCAATAGTGCCGGAGGTTCAGATCCTGGACGTTCTATTTGCTAGCTGTCAGACCTCTGACAAGTTAATAACTCTCTTCCTCTGTTTCCTCCGTTCTAAAATGCGTACAGTAATAGTACTCACCACGTAGGATTTTGTCACAATAAAATGTGATAAAATATGTAAAATACTTAAGCAGTGTCTGAGAGAAAACAACTGTGTAGTTTCTATACGTCACAGGAAAAATGTGGTTTCAAGGATCTTCCTTTTTATCCAAGAAATGGTGACAGAACCAGTAATTTTATGTATTTTACCTCTTTTCGAAAGTCAATTCCAAAGAATCACAGTCTGGCGATTCAAATATTTTTTGGTTTTTAATTTTCCTGAAAAAACATAGTTGACTCTGTATCCTCCATGGTGAATATCAGATAGTCAACACTTGATCTGAGCCGAAAGGCCGAGAAATCCGGATGAGGTATTTGGATGACTCTAAATCCACTTAAACTAACCTCAGCTGTGTCTAGTAATCAGGATTTGATTCTTCATTCTGGAGACAGTACCTTCAACTGCAAAGGTAAGGCTAACTGATTTTGAAAACTTTCTTTATTCTGATTTACTACAGTGGGGAAATGCATACTTAGTTATTGTTTATACCAAGCTTAGAAGACATCTATTTGGAAGCCTGGCTTGTAGAATTATGATTATGCAAAAAGCCTTGGCCTTGTATTTTTACATCTGGAAATTTGAAATTATGTTTATAATTAACAGTTAATCCGAGGTCTCCCAATTCATTTCTTTTCCTTTCCTTCCTTCTCTTCCTTTCCTTCCTTCTCTTCCTTCCTCCTTCTCTCTATCCTTCCTCCTTCTCTCTATCCTTCCTTCCTTCTCTCTATCCTTCCTTCCTTCTATCCCTTTTCTACCCCAGAGTAGAACTTCACACTAATCTGAGTCCCACATAAGCTCATTGTTTACCAACAGTGTTTGAAAACATTTTTCTCTTTTAATTTTGAAAATATACCCTGAAGGGAATGTGTGTGTGTGTGTGTGTGTGTGTGTGTGTGTGTGTACAGACCATGAATAGTAAATTATAACAGTTATAAAATAACATTTGGAAAATTTAAGTGATTCCGAAGGATTTGTGATACTTAGCAGATCAGAATTATGACCTCCTTCTTCTCTTTTAATTTTGAAAATATACCCTGAAGGGAATGTGTGTGTGTGTGTGTGTGTGTATACAGACCATGAATAGTAAATTATAACAGTTATAAAATAACATTTGGAAAATTTAAGTGATTCCGAAGGATTTGTGATACTTAGCAGATCAGAATTATGACCTCCTTCTTCTCTTTTAATTTTGAAAATATACCCTGAAGGGAATGTGTGTGTGTGTGTGTGTGTGTGTGTGTGTGTGTGTGTGTGTATACAGACCATGAATAGTAAATTATAACAGTTATAAAATAACATTTGGAAAATTTAAGTGATTCCGAAAGATTTGTGATACTTAGCAGATCAGAATTATGACCTCCTTTTTCTCTTTTAATTTTGAAAATATACCCTGAAGGGAATGTGTGTGTGTGTGTGTGTGTGTGTGTGTATACAGACCATGAATAGTAAATTATAACAGTTATAAAATAACATTTGGAAAATTTAAGTGATTCCGAAGGATTTGTGATACTTAGCAGATCAGAATTATGACCTCCTTTTTCTCTTTTAATTTTGAAAATATACCCTGAAGGAAATGTGTGTGTGTGTGTGTGTGTGTGTGTGTGTATACAGACCATGCATAGTAAATTATAACAGTTATAAAATAACATTTGGAAAATTTAAGTGATTCTGAAGGATTTGTGATACTTAGCAGATCAGAATTATGACCTCCTTTTATCACGCCTTCATCTGTATCATATATCTTAAAGTTCACATTTAGGATATATGTCATTTCTGAAAATAACACTGCCTTTAAAAAATTACCTTATGCACACACATCACTAATATTAAATTACAAATACAGAATTACTTGATAGACTAATAGCACCTCTCTCTGTTCACTTGAAAGATGTCATGTGAAATGTGAAATGTGAGTAAATCCTGGGGGCAAAAGCTTTTATAGTTGTTACTTGAATTTCTTGAGTGTCCTAGGAATGCTTGCTGCTATTGGAATCTATCCTTGGGAAACAGACATAATTAGCATATTCTGGTGATGACCCTCTCCTATGATTATTCTCTGAAATACTGATGCAATGAGTTATTGGTCAGGACTCTTGGTTTTAAGTGAAAAAAACTTATCTCGAATGAGCTGAAGCCAAAAAGGCGATTTGTTGGCTTACATAACCTTGGATGGTGAAGAGTAGAGCTCATTCTAGGCATTCAAACAATATCATGTAATTTCTGTTTTCCCTTTCCGTCTCTTGGCTCTACTTCCCTTAGTGTTGGCTTCATTCTTAAGCAGGCCTCTCACACTTGGCTGCAAAGACAGTCCTTGGCAGCTCTAGGCTTACATTGTTTCTGGTGGTTACAATCCAGAAGAGGCCCTTTCATAACCAATGTCTATATCAGTCCCTGAAAACGAGCCGGACTTGGCTTTATTTGTGAAACGTGTCCATCCCTGAACCAACCAGCATGCTCAGCAATATGAGGTTTATTGATTGACCTAGGACAAGTGCATTCTCCTGAAGTAAGGGAAGCAGAGTTGTGTGCTGATGGGTAATCTCCCCAGTGGGGTAGTGGAAGGTTCCAAAGAGAAAAGATGTAGGGCAGTCAAAAAACTAACAGAAGCTTGTAGGATCTTTTCTTTGACTTCAGTGTTCTGAAATTTCTCAATGAGAGGACTTAGTGTGGTTCTATTTTCATCTATTGGATTGGGCACCTAATGACATGGCCCCTTTCAAGTTGAAAAGTCATGTCCTTTAGTTCTGGAAATTTTTCTTGTATTTTGATATTTCTTTGAAGTTTTTCTCCGGTGGCTGATTGTATTTTCTAAAAATGGTGATGCCTATATAAACCTCCATCCTACATACTCTACTTACCATGTGACCTTGATATTCCTCATTCACTCCCCTTGAGCATGGGTAGACCTTTGTAATTGCCTCAACCAATCAAATATGGCAGAAGTAACACTGTGCAACTTCCAAGGCTAGGTCATAAAAGGAGATATGATTTCTGCTTCGGCCTCTCTCTCTCTCTCTCTCTCTTCTCTCTCAGAACACTTGTTCTTGGAATATATCCACCACATTATGAGAAAGCCCAGCCCACATGGCCGCACCAGTTATCAGCCCCAGCTAGAACTTCAGTCAACAGCCAGCATCAACCACTAGACATGAATGAGTCTTCAGATAATTCCACTCTCCAGCCTTGGAGCTTTCCAGCTGAGGCTCAGACATTGTGGAGCACAGACAAACAGTCCTCACTATGCCTTGTATGAATTACTGTCCCATAGAAACCATAAGAGATAGTAATTGATTATTATTATTTAAGCCACCAAGTTTTGGGAGACTTTGTTATGCAACAATAGATTACTAATACATTTTCCCTCTTCTCTCTCTATTGTCTCTATTGCACTGCCATTATAATTGTGGGGTGTAGCTCTTAAACTGCTCCTCCAATTTTCTTAACTTTTTTTCTTGTCATTTTGTTTCTTTATCTTTTGGCTGCTCTTTGTGGGAGATTTTCTCAATTTTATATTCTAATCCTTATATTGAATTAAAAATTTTTCACTATAATGTAATTTAATTTCCAGGAACTGTTTTTGTGCTGTTTTTTGAGTCTTTCTTGTTTATAGCACCCTGTTTGCCTTACATGTGCTGCCGTCTTTTCATATATCTCTGAGACATCACTTACATACCATAAAAGGCACCCTTTCAAAGTATAAAATTCCGTGGCTTCTAGTATATTCACAGAGTTGTGTAACCATCATCATTTTCTAATTCCAGAACATTTTCATGACTCCATTGGCAGTCTCTCTTCATGCCCTCCTCCTCCCACCCACTGGCCACTACTAATCTATTTTCTGTCTCTCTGAGTTTGCCTGTTTTGGATATTTCATACAAACACCCCCCCCCCCCATGTGTCCTTTTGTGTCTGGCTCCTTTCATTCAGCATAACATTTTCAAAGTTTATCCATGTTGTAGTATGGGTCAGTACCTTAGAAGTGTTTTTTTTCCCTCCTCCATTCATGAATAGTCCCTGCTGTCTCTAAATCTTTTTTGTTTGTTTCTTCTTTGTTTGCTTTGGATTATATCTTTCATGTTATAAAACATGGAACATGGAAGTGTTCCACAGGTGTCTGATAATCCTTGGATGTCTGCTAAGGTTTAAGAGTGGGGGACCAAAAGTTGATTGGAAACCCTGAGGGTATGGGTCGGCCTTGGCAACTTAGAGTTTCACTGCATTGTGCTATGGCTGGGCCATTTGGGGAGGGACTCTGCTATAGTACTGTATTACTTTGCTGCTGTAACAAAGTACCACAGATTGGGGATGGCTTAAACAACAGACATTTTTTTGCCCCTGATTCTGAAGGCTGGAAGGTGAAGACAAGCTGTCAATAGGGTTGGTTCTTCTGAGGCCTCCCTCCTTAGCTTGTAGATGGGCACTTTCTCCCTGTGCCTTCACAGTCTTTCCTCTGTGTGTGTCTGTGTTCCAACTTACTTTTGAGGACATCGACCAGATTGGATTAAGGCCTACCCTAATGACCACAATTTAACCTAATTACCTCGTTAAGACCGTCTCCAAATACAGTGACATTCTGAGGTACTAGAGGTAGGACTTCAACATAGGAACTGACTAGAAGAAAGCTGGAGACCCGGCATTCACTGAAGCCATCTGCTTTCAGTTATAGTACCCTGAGCCCACTGCTAGGTCTGATTCCCCCCGTCTAGAGACCGGCTGTTTTTTACCTTCTCCACAAAATAAAACCTTCAGCTCCAACTGGGGATGGGGAAGGGACCTGGAGTTTTAACTACATTCTAAGTACACACTTGCAAGTGACCTCTCCTTCCATCCTCCCAGAGGTATCTGCTTCCCCTAGTTACGTTATCATTGGTGGTAGGAGTTCCACATTATAAGTTGGGTTACTTTTTAGCTTTCTCTACTGTTGGTTCAGGATTCAGCTTTCTCGGTTCTACTAAGTCACCACTCAAATGCTTTCTAGCTTCCAAAGTTGTGTTGCTGTTTTCTCTTCTCCCATTATTTGTTCCTTGTCAGTTTGGACCTCTTAAAAATCTTTTATTGTTGTTTTAGCAGCATTTTAGGAAGAAGTAAAAGCAAATGTGGGTGTTTAGTCCATCATCTTTACTCAGAAGTCCCACACATTTATATTTTTAAATGAGCTCATGCTATACAGACTGTTCTATAATCTACTTTTATCATGAAAGAAATTCTAGCGAATATTTATGTTGTATCCATGTCAATAAATAGAATTCTACATCCGTGGTTCTTAAGCTTGGCTGCACGTTGGACTCTCAGGGAGAGATCAGGGTGGGGGGCATCAGAGTCCTGATGTCTGGGTCCCACCTCCAGAAGTCCTAATTGAATGGATATGAGGTATTGCGGCCCTGGGAATTATAAAATCTCCCCCAGGCTGTTCAAATATGCAGCAAAGTTTAGCAGGCACTGACCTACACTATTGTTCATCATGCCAATACAGTATTCCATGGAAGGGATGGATAGCAATGTGTTTAAACAAACCCCTTTCTCAATGCATAGGTTATTTCAAATAATTCAATATTATAAAAAATGCTCTTATTAATATCTTTGGACTTCAGACATTATATTTGTAATATTTTATTGGCTAAATTCCTAGAAGTTGGATCACTGTGCCAAAGGATATGAATATTTATAAGATTTTTGGGTACAGTTTACCATAGTTCCTCTAAAGTGGTTTGGTGAATTTAGACTCCCAACAGTAGCATGTGAGAAACCTTGTTTCTCCACACTCAGAAATACTGTGTACCATCATTAACAAAATCTAAAATTAAACTTAGTTTTTAAAACTGAAAAATAGTATCGCATGGCTATTTTATTTTTTTCTGATTTTATTATATTTTTACTAGCTAAAATATGTATCACATAAAATTTACCATTTCAATCATTTTCTTTATTTATTTTTTAATATTTATTCATTTTTTTAAATTTATAATAGTTTATTTTCTTTTTTTTTTAAATTTTATAATAGTTTATTTTCAAATTGGTTTACATATAACACCCAGTGTTCATCCCAACATGTGCCCTTTTTAATGCCCATCACCCCCTCTCCCCCCTCCCTCATCCCCCTCACCCTCAGTTTGTTCTTAGTCTTTGAGAGTCTCTTATGTTTTATCTCCCTCCCTCTCTGTGTCTTTTTTTTCTTTCCCCTCTTCCCCTCCCCCTGGTTTTTGCTAGTCTCACAAAGTCCACCTATTTGTGGAAACATATGGTATCTGTCTTTTTCTGACTGACTTATTTCACTTAACATAATACCCTCCAGTTCCATCCATGTTGCTACACATGAAGTAGGCACCCTCCTACACTGTTGGTGGGAATGCAAACTGGTGCAGCCACTCTGGAAAACGGTGTGGAGATTCCTCAAAAAAATGAAAATTTATTCATTTTTGAGAGGCAGAGAGACAGAGCACAAGCAGGAGAAGGGCAGAGAGAGGGGGAGACACAGAATCTGAAGCAGGCTCTAGGCCCTGAGCCATCAGCGCACAGCCCGATGCGGGGCTTGAACTCACGAACCGTGAGATAATGATCTGAGCCGAGGTCAGACACTCAACCGACTGAGCCACCCATGTGCCCCTTTCAAGTGTGTCATTTTCAAGTGTGTCGTTCAGTGGCATTAAGTGCGTTGACGTTGTTGTGTGACCATCACCCCCATCCGGCTCCAGAACTTTTTTATCGTCCCCATCTGAACCTCTCTGTTCATTAAACACTAACTCCCCGCCCTTCCCTGCCTCTCTTCCCAGCCCAGGAGACCACCATTTTACTTTTGTCTCTATGAATTTCACTCATCTAGGTATCTCATATAAATAGATTCAGAAGGTATGTGTCCTTCTGTGACTGGCTGATTTCACTTAGCATAATGTCTTTGAGGTTGCTATTTTATTTTTAATTTGTTTTATTATTCGTGAGTTGAAACAGTGTTTATGCTATTGTCTATCCCACCTGTTGTGTATGAATTCCTTAATGTTTTTGGCTCGGAGTATCTGAAGCCCTTAGTAACAGTGGCTTACACTCAGAAGGGTTCATTTTTTTCTTGACCCAGACAGGAGTCCGGAAGTACCCAGCTGCTGGCGGTATTGGTTCAGTAGCTCAGTGATACCATGTTGGCAAGATGACCGCCCCAGCTTCACAGCCATCCCATCCGTGTCCAAAGCAGGAAGAACGAGGTAAGGAACATGGGTGACATCCATACTTTTAATCAACAACACAGAAATTTCCCTGCAAATGCCCCTTTCAGTAGCTCCTTGCTTGCAAGACTATGTCACATTACTACCCCTAGTTGCCGGAGACACGGGAAGAGGGGGGCGGTGGTGCTAGGAATGCTTGCTGAGCTAGGCCAGGCAGTGCACAGCCCTTCACCTCTTTATATGTTAGAATGCTTGTCTCTTGTTATCAAGTTATGAACGTTATTTGGATATTAATGCTATTAGCCCTTTTTTGTGTATGTATGTCACATTTACTTGGGAAATTTAGTTCTCCAGCTTCTTGTTTGCAGTTTAATTTTGTTTGAACATACAGAAGGTTGATGTTTTCTAATTGTTAGGTCTGTACATCTTTTATGTTTTCTTCTTTTGTTATGGTGCTTACAAAAGCCTGGTCCGTTTGGAGAAAAGATGAATGTTCTTTTGTACTTTCTTCTTGATCTTTCATGGTTTCATTTGAATTTTAAAAAGCTTGAGTGGTACCCTGTTGGACTTCTTAGGAGGAAACACATTTAATCTACCACCCTGAACATGGGCAGAACCACCCAGTCCTGCGAAGTGTGGAAAGACGTATCTCCCGTTACAGTGTTTAGTGGTGGCCGGTGGTGGCAGCTGGGGAAGGTAGACTCTTGGGGACATATTTAAAGGCAAGAAGTGTTTTGTGCTAAACAAACCTCAAGTGCTGGCTGGAGAGAATTTCAGAAATAAGAGGTATGAATATAGAAGTGGAAAGACAACGCAGAGATCAGGTTTGCAGGCGGTTGTGCCATGAAATAAATGCCCCACGAGCCCGATGCACAGTCTGAAGTTTGCTGAGAGAGAGGCACCTGAAAAGCATAAATGGGACTGCTTTAGCACTGTGGCCAAAAGGAGTTTTTATGAGGGCAGAGAAAAGCCCAGTCTACCTTATAAAGCTGTTTCCTATATTCTTCACTAACCTAGGGCTGGACACTCTTGTGTCCCAGATGAAATTACTTTGAGGTGACAGCCAAGTGACAGCACAGCCCTGTATAATAATGAGAAAATATACAAAATATCCAAGACATTTTAGGCTTAGAAAAAAATATCTTCCCATATGTTTGCATCCAATCCCATCTGTCTTTGATAGAGAAAGATGACAAACTGAAATTGACAATGAACTTCCTAAATTATTTTTCTCTGCTCCAAATGGAAACTACAGAATGGCCTGAAGAATAACCTGTGAATTCCCACCCCCCCTCCCGCGTGAAACCCAGTGACATCATGGTGTTTTCTAGTTATCCTGACACCACAAGATTAAATTTGAGAAAAAAATTATATGATGATGCCATAGTTTTCCACGTTTCTTTGTCTTTTCTGTGTTGGGTAGATTATTGGGTATTTGGACTCATGGATGCTTTGATAGCAATTAGTACATTTGATGAATATGAGCCCTGGAAGGGACTTTCGAGTTTCGGACAGCATGTCTAGCATATAATGCCTGTTCTTTAGGACTTTAGTTCAGTTCAGAAGTGCTTGTTCATCAAGGCAAAGGTAAAAACACTCTGCAGAAACATCCATTTAACTAATTATTCCTCCTAAGCTGGCCTTTCAGTGACAATATTTTCTTAAGACTCGACTTGTGCTTCTTCCCATGTTTTAAACAATATTTTCCTGTTTATGCTACTGGCTTCTTCAACTTCAGGTCATTTCAGGAAATTGTCCAAGTTGAGAGCTTTGTTTATAACATTTGGCCTTTGGATTTACAAGTAGACACATTTTCACTTTGCCTTATTGAAAGGACTTTTCAATAGTCCTTGAAAAAAATAGGTTAATTTGCCATCAAACTATGTACTCATCTTATTACATTTGGTTCTCCCACAGGATGCTATTAGTGACTAATGTTACAGGCTTTGCATTATCTGTTTCTTTCTGCTTTTGTGCTAATAGTTCTTTTGATCACAGCTAGATCCAAACAACAACTAACTTAAGGTGACTTATTCCTTAAACAGAAAACACACACACACACACACACACACACACACACAGGTGTTATTTCCATCTGTATAAAGGAAAGGCTAAGGCACTTTAATAATGAGCACATAATAGAGAAAATTGGGCCTTATGATTCATAGGGTATTAGCAACAGGTCTCTTTTTGTGTGGGGTCTACCAAACACCTCAACAACTTCTTTAGATGCTGCCTTGTTACATCTTGCAGTGCACATGTGGGTCTTACCTTCACAAAGCATTTTCAGTTGTGGGGCTTTGGGCTTTGTTGGATCCAACTGCACTTCCTCCAGCACAGTGTACGTGCACTGGAAGTGTGCATTTCCCATGCATGGTGTCCTTTGGAGCCTTGTATCTGCAAGCTCTTGACTTATCTGTCTTTTGCTGGCTGGGAGCTTTGGAATAGATGGAGCTTCTGTGTCCTGCTGCCTTAGGCAGGCTCTCCACTGCTTAGAGATACAATTTGTATCATTGGCTTTTAAAATACAATGTTTGGCCTGGAATGATCCTACACTTTAAATGATCATCCCCTAACAATGGAGAAGCAGCCTTCCATTTCCTTGGCGAACAGGTCACTGTGGATGGTGTTCTACTAACAACGTTAAAGAGGTCATCTATCGAGGACATGGCGCCATCACGGCAGATCTCCTGTAAGTCGGGGAGGGGGTCAAGTACTTGATTACAAGAGAACTAAGTCTCCGTGAGTCTCCATTTGTACACATGACCTCCTTTATAAAGATGACATTGAACCGTCACTGTGATATTGATTGATTATATGTAAGCCTGGGAGTGACAATAGTAAGCTTCATGATGATGGCTGGGCACTTCAAGATGATGGACACTTCAAGCCTTGTTTGGTAGCTTTTCTTCTTGATGGCTTCATTGTCTTCAGGCGTGGGTGGTGGTGGTATTGAGCTCCAGGAAAAAGAACGTAAGTGGGGCCGGCGGTGGGGAGGGGAAGCAAGCTTGAGAGACAGATCAGTAAAACCAAGTTTTACTAGGTTTGTTCCACAAGGCTCTTGTGAAAGCAGACAGCGGATAAATGGTGAAGAATACCACGTGATCACAAATATGTGAAAAAAGTATGCATTGCGAAACAAGGGCGAAGAAATAAACCAAATGTTAACAGTTGTTATCTCGTGGGTGGGAGTAGCGTTGACTGGCTTTTTTCTTATGTCTTCTGCATTTTCCCATGTTTTCCATGCTGATTATGCATTGTTTTATCATAGAGCGATAAGTTTATCAATTAAAAATGTGATGGAAAAAGCTCCATATGCCAAGATAGATTTACCTCAGTGCCTTAGTCTAAATATATTATACCATGAAACAGAATTACTAAATATTTTTTTTCCTGTTGCTGGGAATAAATAACAACATGAAATCTTGGCTTTACTCAGCATCTTTGGAAGAACACACACTTAAAGAAGCACAAGCGCATCATCAAGTGTTACTCCAAAACCGACAGTGTTTCAGAGGCCATTTCCAAAATTCAGTAGCAAATAAACTCTGTGTTAGGGATCCCTCAGATATACTGCTTGAGGCAAAAACCGTATTTTCATATATATCAGCTTTATTGGGATGTAATTTACATACTGTATAATTCACCTATTGAAGGCATATAATTCAGGCATTTTAGTGTGTTCATGGAATTGTGAAACCATTACTACAGTCAATTTGAGAACATTTTCATCACCCCTAAAAGACACCCCATATCACTTAGCCATTACTCTCCAACCCCCCCCCCCACTTAACTCCTCCAGC
Organism: Paguma larvata; assembly: GCA_030068075.1. Classification (NCBI taxonomy): domain Eukaryota; kingdom Metazoa; phylum Chordata; class Mammalia; order Carnivora; family Viverridae; genus Paguma; species Paguma larvata. Next base: position 116,224,114 of record CM057830.1, on the reverse strand, counting down.
CCCTGGCAACCCCTAATCTATTTTCTGTTTCCACAGATTTGCCTGTTGAGATATCTTATAAATGGAGTGACACAAAATGTATTTTGTGACTAGCTTCCTTTACTTAGCATGATGTTTTTGAGATTCATCCATGTTATAGTATGGATCAGTACTTCATACCTTTTTATGGCTGAATACTGTATGGATATACCATATTTTGTCCATTTATCAGTTGATGGGTCTTTTAGATTGCTTCCATTTTTAAGCTATTATGAATAATGCTGCTATGAACATTCATGCACAAGTTTTTGTGTGGATATTTGTTATTCTTCCTCTCAAGTTTCTGCCTAGGAGTGTAATTGCTAAGTCGTGGTGATTCTATGTTTAACTGTTTGTGGAACTGCCAGCCTGTTCTACAAAGCAGCTGCCCCATTTTACAGTCCCCCAGCAGTGTATAGAGTTTCCGTTTCTCCACATAATCATCAACACTTGTTATTATCTTTTTGATTATCTAGGGAGTGTGAAGTGATATCTCATTGTGGTTTTGGTTTCTATTCCTGTTATGGCAGTTCATGTTGAGCCTCTTCTCATGTGCCCATTGGCCATTTTTATATCTTCTTTGGAGAAATGTCTGTTCACATCCCTTGCCCATTTTCAATCAGGCATTCTTTTTATCATCGAGTTGTGGAATGATGGAAAGGATTTAGAACTTGACAATCCTGGAGTGGAGCTGGAGCACAGTCACTGAATGAAGGTGCTCAATAAGGGAGAACCTTTCTTCCTGTTTCTCACAGAGCCCTATGAGGGCTGGAGTGTTCTCTGTGAAGGAATGGGGTATTCTCTGTGACTGCATTTTTCACATAACTGAAGTTTATCCCTTTCTTTGCCTGATGAAAGTTGAAAAACCTCTGAATTGCCTCATGTATGTACTGTGTTTTATTCCACAGAGAGCACTGAACCTGATTTAACCCTTTCTCAATGACTACTTAGAATATCCTGGGTCCTACTGTATTTGTAGCCCCGTCAGGGCACTCAGGAGGTCACTAAGGTGCAGAGGGTTGTTTGCTGAGGTTCTTGTCGCTCTTCTAGTGACTTCTTTCCTCTGTTTGGGGTTCATTTTTCAGCGAGTCTATTTCTCACAGTGTTCTTCCTTCACCCACTCATTGTGTCTAATTTGACTGTAATTTTAGAAGGAATGGAGGGTTACCAGGGGAAACCAGATAAGGATATTGGTTAAATATCACACAAAATCCAAATCTAATATTTTCAAGATCAAAAGCCGGAGGGCGGCTTTTTTGTCTATTCCACAGTAAAGTCCATGCCCTTTACTTAGGCCGTTTGATTAAATCTTCAGGTACTCTCATTTACTTTTAAAAGCCTGTTTGAGCTTCAGTTGGTGAAAGTTGCTGGAAGCTCTCCTATTAGGCAAGGGCTTTTGCTCCACTGTCAATATCCTTTCAGATATATATGTAAAATTTCAAAATTCGAAACCTCCTAGGATCAAATTTTAAGTAACATTTAATTAAAAAATCAACCCAAACAGACCTCAAACCTTTCGTTAAACAGGGGAGTTTTTTTTTTTTTTTTTAAATCAGGCTCCTATATTCAACTTTTAATTATCTGGAGGGAAAACATCTGTATTTGGGATTTCCATAGGGAAATGTTATCTTCAAAGTACCCCATTTGGGAACTCGGGTCAACTGACAATACTCTGTGGAAAATTAACACCTATTCCAGACGAACCTATTCTTTTTTGCATGTAACTTGCACCCTACTGGGAAAGATTTAGAAACTTTACCCCGGTTCCAAAGGAGGGAGGGTTAGGAGGATGACTGGCGCGAAAGGGTTAACTGCACTGGCAGGGGCCCACTAACCAGATTCATGCTGAGGCGCCTCAGGCTCTGGGGGACGGCTGGCCTGCAGGTGCCTGGCTGTGTCAGATAGTACACTGTACTGTTTATCTGTGCAAAATATTTTTTGCGGATTATAGGATTATGTTTTTGGTCATGAGAAAGCAGCTTGAAAATTTCCTGACAGTTTTCATAGACGTGGGGCTTACTAAGCAAGCCAATGGAATGCAGGGGAACTCTGCCCGGGATGTTGCTAAAACTGCAGAACCAGGTGTCACATCCCTCGAGGGAAACCGTGACCTACAGGGTTAATTGCTGGCACCAGCTTGCCTGGAATGAGTTCAGCTACAGGCTGGAGGTGGCTCAAGTGGCCGGAAGCTGAAATCGTGACCTAGCGAAGAGCCACCTGGGGTGGGGCTGGTTTGAGGGAGCGGTCGATAGCTATCTGTCTATCTGTTGGGAGGCGACGTGTTTTTACCCAAAGTCCATGCCCCACCATTGCAGGCACACCTTGTTCCGGGCCCTGATTCTGTCTGTGCTACGTGACCCCACTGGACTTCATTCTGTGCTCAGCCACATTGGGAAACACTGAAGTGGTACGCTAGGTCTCCATCTAGTTTTATTTGGTGGCACGTGTCATACCTATTTTGGATATCTCGTTAGTCCTGCTAGTGGACATCCAGGGCTCCCAGATTCCCTCTGCATTGCCCAGTGGCTGTGATTGTGATGCAGAATGTTTTATCTGCCAGTTCTCTGCTGCTGTTTGCCACCACTGCACTTGTGACTACTGTCATTTATACGGTTTTCTCCTGGCCCCTGCACATCTGTGCCATGTGCTGTCTTTTGGGTTGGGGTTTCCTTGTGTTTTCTTTTGTCTGATATAACCTCCCAGTGCTGTTCTGTTCCCCCAAAAGGTGGGCCGGAAGTCTCAGGATCCTCCTGAGAAACCCCACCCTTGGTGGCGTGACCTTGGGGTCACATTTCCCTTCCAACACTGCTTTCTGGTCTGTGTGACGGCCCTGACCCCCATGAGCAGTGAAGCCTCCTGGCTCGCCTTGCTCTCACACCAGACACCCCAGCTTTGCAAACTGCTGACTTCCATAAAGCTCTCTTCCCCACCATACTTCGGCTCTGTTCGGTGGACTCCGCTTTTCGTCTTCCCTGTGGCTGTAGCCAGGGATAGCAGCTTCTGGGCAGCATGCCATGAGAAAGACTATTCCCTCAGGGGCAGCACTTTTTCTGCTTCTTATTTTCAAATGTTCCTCCTTCAAATCTCCCTTCCCTTCCCCACCGTGGCACGTGGGTTCCTTTTCAATCTACACAATCTATGACAGAAACGAATAGTTCCTTGCAATCTATAACAGAAACTGGTACTGGTATTACGTGCATACCACAAAAGGAAAAAATTCCAAGAGCTATCAAGATAATCATGACTGCCACCTTGGAAAAACAGAAACAAAACCAAAAAAAACTACTGGAGAGCAAAGAGGAACTTCCAAGGGTTTCTGAGAACCCTGACCTAGAAGGAGTTCTCCTGAAATGTACTCATGGAAAATCTCACCCAGAAAGTAATGTGCAACTGTGAGATCAAATGCAATGCTTCTAACACGAGACAGCCAAGTATTGAATTAAACGGACTTTAGATTCTCCCGCTAAGGGGAACTTTCTGTTGTGTGTTTACTAGAAAGCTTCGAGGGGGGAGATTGTACTTTTCATTTATCCAAACTGACCTTTTCGTCCAAATTAATGTGAAAATTAATGAATGTGCAGAGACAGCTTAAAATCGGTAACTGTTGGGTAGAGAGGAGCCTCAGTTTACAAAACATGTCTTCCTCAAAAGCTTGGTATAGATGCAGTTTTGGAAAGCCCTGTCACATCGAAGGGCACTGAGGGAGCAGGTTGTTTAAAGGAACTCTGTGAATGATCTCTGAATGTATCTATTTTGTGAGTTTCAATTTCATCAGGTATGGGGCCCCTACATTTTTCTTTTACCTCAATCACTTCATAAGCGAACACTGAAGGGATGGAGATTCCAGTTTTAATTATTTGCTGGTTGATCAAAAGCAAAGATACATAAGAATGCTCTAACAACCCCACACAGGGCCTGAAGGAACCGCCATTTCATTGATTCCATCAACAACAGAGCCTGACATAAAGCTTTCTCTTTGCGTTGAGACTTTCGTTGGGAGTCAACTTTCTTAACAGCCTCAAGTTGCTTCTGACTGGTCCCACAAATGTTTTCCTTCACTATCTGACCTTGATTTTTTTGCTGCAGAAAAATTCTTTACTGAAAGCTTTGAAATGGTTACAACAATCTTTTTCATGAGTATAAAGAATCCAGACAGGAATGCAGTATGGGTTTTGAAATACAGACGTGAGTATGTGCGTGTACACACATATCCTTCGCTAAGGTTTCAGCACTCTCTGGATGGAGAAGTGTCATAGCAGGGTCTCTAAGAAATGGGGGCTAGGATAATTTAGTGTTTCACCCATTAGTTTAGTCAACAAATATTTGCGAAACATCCACTGAAAGCCAGGCATTGTCATTTTAAATATTTACTGCCTTCTCTAGGGAAACCACCTGAATAAAGGTAATAGAACTCTAAGCTGGGGGAAGGAAAAAAAGGAGGAAAGTCAGTATTACCCCTCCCACCCCCACACACATACCATGTTAGGTCAGCGCTGATTTATCACCACCATAACTCATAGAATGTTAAAGTTGTAAAGAAGTTTTAAAAATCCCCAGCCAAAAGGTTCCTTGGTACTGAGAAACAAACTGAAGCACAGAGAAATGACTGGGTCAGTGTCACATGGTGAGAAAGTAATAGATCCATAGCAAAGACTCATAATAATAGTGATGAGGGAACATGGGGCAGGCTGAAGGCAAAGCACAATCTAGCACGCCCCCCACCCCAAGTGGGACAAGTGTGATATTCTTTGGGCACTCCCTGCTACCCCAAAACAAGAAAGGACAAAGACACTTGGTTAAACTGAGAAGAGTCTCCACCAGTTTACCAGAAAAAGGCAATCCTATCATAGCCTAAAGCCAGGAACTCCCTATAGTCTCAATGTTAATGCCTTGCTAGAGGGAAAAACAATTTTAGCTTAACAATAGCTGGGCCTCCAGTAAGTCTTTAGCATGTGAAAGTCTCTTTGGAAATTCCCTCCCACCTGACTCCATAAAAGGGTCACCACACCCCCTATCCCACACTTACAGTGCAGCTCTACCTGCCCACAAGTCCTGTTCCCTTGCTTTAATAAGATCACCTTTTTGCACCAAAGAGGTCTTCAAGAATTCTTTCTTGGCCGTTGGCTCCAGACCCCATGAACCCATCTCTCCAAAACTTCATCAATAGTATCCATCTCATAGGGCTATTAAGAAGATTAAATTAAGTTTATAAAGTGCTTAGAATAGTGCTTAGTGCTAAGTAAGCATGATATTAATAACTGTTAAATACTACCAGCAACAGTCATAATATGCCACATAACTCCTCAAGCAGATCTCATCTTTCCTACTTTATTCTTTCCTCACGTCTTCAGACACTTACACAGGCCTTTCCAAGCTTGTAGGCTCAGGGAAGGAGCTCACCTCATTTGGATGGAGTCAGACTTGTCCTTAGGAAGGGGATAAGATACATTGGGTCGGGGATTAGATTCTGGAAGCTTGGAAGGCTACCAGTAAAAGAACCACACCCACACATCCTGGATTATGCAAATTATTCTGGATTTTACCTTCTATTGTATTGTAAGCACATTTGCCCTTTTCAAACTACAGGTAATGTTTTTTAATCAACTCTCTTCAGGTGTTGCTCAGTGAGGTGGGTGCTTCACAATTCTTATTTTATTTGACCTTGGGCAACCCTTGACTGCTTTGATTACCCCCTCCTGCTTAAAGAGTGGTTTCTGTGGCTCCACATTCTTTATCTTTTCCTCCCATCTCTTTGCCAGCCTTTGTCTCTTCCCCTCCCCTCCCCTCCCTTTTCTTCCCTTCCTTCCCTTCCCCTTTTTTCTCCCCCTTTCTCTCTCCTCCCTCCCTCCCAGGGAAAATTTCAAATGTACACAGAAAGAGAATAGTACAGTTCCTTTCTGTGAGGTTATGCCATGGGCCCAGTATACAGCTGGGTTCATTTGCTTTGTTTTGCTTTCAGTTTTTATGGGTTGTTTTAAAAAATTATTTCTGTCTTATAATTATGTAAAATATTTCTATAGTTTAGAAATGAAATGTACAAATCAAGGCATATTCAGACAAGTATGGCTTCTATCTTTGTCCCTTCTACCACGTTTCCTGTCTCTATAGGCGGCCATTTACCTTTTTGTTTTTAGTTCATTCGTCTATTTAAAAAATACATTATGTATTATTCAGTTTTTACCCTCATCTCCACACCTATGCTTACATCTGTTTTCTTGCCCTCCTCTATACACACATGCTGCCGTCAAGTCATATTGAATGAATTATTGGAAGTTGCGGGGAGTGTGTGTGTGCGCGTGCGTGTAAACCTCTCCTGCCTAATTTCTTACCTTTAACCCCATGGTTACACCTGTGTTGACATTTGACCCCCCCCAGCCCCACCCCCAGCCCCACCCCCACCCCCAACACGATACTTCAATACACTGAATTATTTGAAAGGCTTCAATATATTATGCTTCCTACTGCCTCTGAGCTTTCTTAAATGCTGTCATTTCACACGAAATCCTGCCTGAAAAGAGTTCAAGGGAGAACGAGAGGAAAGGATGTAGGGAAACAGACACACATTGCCAATGCAGTGCACTTAGTACAGCCTCTATAATGGGTGAGCCTATACATTTCAGCTGATTCTGGTACCTTATGTATCAGTTACACTTTCACATGTATAGAATTTATATATGTATGAATCTTTGTGTATATCTGTTGGCATTGTTTGTAATAGTAAGAGCCCAAGTGTTCTGCCACTTATAAGCTATTTACAGAAACTATGGAACACCCACAAGATATAATAGGATGCAGTGGAAAAAAAATGAGGTTGATCTTCCCGCAGCGATATTGGAAGATCTCCAGGATATGTTGCTAAGTGTATAAAACCATCTATGGAACAGTGCATGCTACCTCTGGCATAAGAGAAGGTGGGGAGGATAAGACTCTGTGTTCATAAATCCTTTCTTTTTATAAAGAAACACTGAAGGATAAGAAAGAAAATAATACATGTAGTTGCCTATGGGGAGGAAAAGGGTGGATGGAACAGGGAGATTTAATAAAACAAACTCATGAAAGAAGGAAGAGGAATTAGAATTGAAAGGAGAGGGATTGGAGAGACTATTGGCAACTCTTTTGAGGAATTTTGCTGCAAAACTTCGCTGCAAAGCAGATGTAAAATTGTATTTACAAAAGGAAGCTTAAAATTGTCATTATTTTCATCAAATTCAGTATTTAATTTCTTTCCTAATGCTTGCTATTTTATTTTTCTTAGTATATTTTCCAATTATATAATGTCAAGAAAGCGTAGTATTTTTTTAAAACAGCCCCCTCCTAGAGACTCCCGATACCATCCACTTTACCCCACTGCGCTGTGCAAATAGCGCTTCCTATGTGTGCCCTAGTGTGAAAAAGGTGGGAACCACTGTCTTACAGAAAGGTGCTTGAGTGGGGTTCTCCATGTATGGGTAGCATAACTCACTGCAGGGTCTTTGGAAGCTCAGGGCAAGCCCTGGATGTCATCTGGGTAAGGATCCCTGGACCGCTTACAAAGAATTGCAGAGAAGATTATAGAGGCTGACATTGGTCCCAGGGGTATTCTGACCCTCACAGCAAACAGGGGAGATGAGGGCAGTGCAATCTTTGGAAAAGGGTGCCCCACGAACACAGACCTTGCCATTATGACTTGGGGGTTGTGAGATTTTTATTTCATTCTCTATGAATGAGGGATTGGGGTGGGGGGAGTGAAAAACACATTTCTGGGTGGGGCTTTACGAGCAATGAAACAAACATCCCAATTTATGTTTTAATATTAAAACACAAATTATTAAAGTCTGATCAATGAAACGAATTAACACCACCAAACAATACATAGGGCTCACTTCTCTTGTTTCTAAGATGAGTAGATGGTACAACATGTTATGAGGAAGTGAATTTCTTGTTCAAAAGTGCATTTAGAAATAGAGGTAGCCAATGGTTTTTACACCCGCCTCAACCTCTGGCATTGTGAGGGCCGAGTTTTTGGTTTGTTTTGTTCACTGGTATATTCCATTCGTTTGAACAGCTCTGGGTGTAGAGTGGGTGTTCGATAAATGCTTGTTAAAGGAAGGAAGGAATAAAAAAAGGTTTTATGCTTGAAAGTCTTCTTGCAATTTCTGATCAAGACTTTTTCAAAGATCATCTCTTCAAATTCTCGATAGTCACTTTTGATGAGAAACTTTATTCAAAATAGAAAATCATTGTTTATAATCCAAAATATATCAGATTTGAAACCATATGAGACATTCAATGGCTTTTTTCTTTCGACAAATGTGATACTGAATTTTTAGTAATAGCATTTTGGTATCCAATGGAATATTTTCATAGAAACTTATTCAAAGTAATGCAGACCACCTATGCATTCTTAGAGCAATCGACATGGCTACCTTGGACCACCACTAAAAGGTCATGCTGTCATAAAATGGACAATATATATATGAGGACAGCGATTGGGGCTAATGCTTAGAGATGTGCCCTCCAGAAGCCTCTGCCTGGATTCTCATCTGCTCCCAACAACTGCCACCCTGAGTGTAGGAATTGGGTTGGGGTTGCAATCCATGTCGTTGCATCCCGTGTTGCGTTCCTGCACTCCAGTTGGGATACAGAGCTGATAGAGCTGCTGCTGGGACTGTGATGAAGACCAGGCCTGATGGTGACCCTTGCTGCAGGTGCAATATCCCAGATATAGATTCTTTCTGCAAAACAGGGTGTCTGTTGGAATTCCTTGGTATTACAATGTTCTAGGGCAACACTATCCGATAGAAATATAAAATGAGCCACATATATAATTTAAACAACCTACTAGTCACATCACCAAAGTACAAAGAAACAGACTAAACTAATTTTAATGCGATATTTTATTTAAAGCAATATACTTGTGTATGAACATGTAGTCAACATAAAATTATGAATAAGAATTGACATTCTTTTTTTTTCATATTAAGTAGTTGAAATCTGGTATATATTTTACATTTGCAGCACATCTCAGTTCCGATGCTAAAATTTCAGGAGTTGAGGTGAAATGTAGTCCTATCAAAATAATGGAAATGTAACAAAAATATTGTACATTGCTTCAGTTTATTTTTATTTATTTATTTATTTATTTATTTTTTGAGAGAGAGAGAGCACAAGCAAGGGAGGGGAAGAAAGAAAAGGAGACACAGGATCAGAGCAGGCTCCAGGCTCTGACTGTTAGCACTGACCCCGGTGCGGGGCTCGAATCCACAAGCCGTAAGATTGTGAACCTGAGCTGAAGTCAGACGCTTAACCAACTGAGCCACCCAGGCACCCCACCTTGCTTCAGTTTTTAATTTCAAAGTAATTAAAATCAAATGCAGTGAAATAAAACAGAAAGTTTAGTTTGTCAGTTGGACTAGCCACCTCTCAGGCGCTTGATAGCCACGTGTGGCCAGCGACTAGGGAACAGCACAGACCTACAACATTTCCATCATGTTGGACAGTGTAGCTCTAGCAGTATCCTGCCTAGAACTGAGAATCTGGCATAAATCTCATCCAAAAGACAGATATATTATGAATTACTTTTTTAGCTATTAAAGTGAATTCAAAAAATTGTCAGAAACATATTTCTTACAGAAAAATTTCCAGGCCTTTAAATGCGGACTTCGATCTTTTATCTTTAACAATTCCCTTTTGGAAAATCTCCAGAAATGTAAGAGAGCTAAAGGATCTGAAGTGTAGTAGTTGAGTTGTACCACAAGAGGACCTGCAAAGACAAGCTGAGCTCAAATTTCAGCCACGCAGATATTATTAAACTGAAGTGTAATTAGGAAAACATCTCACTGTCAGTATTAATATTCTCCTATCTGCCTTCATTAAAATCTAAAAAAGTAATCCATTTTAATCGAATTTGGAAATAGCACATGGTATGGGGATTCTAAATGGTGAACTGAAGCTACCAGAAGTACCATTTTGGCAGGATGTAGGAGACAGATGTTCAGGTTAAGAACATGCAGTATGAAGTCATACGGGCCAGGGTCAAGTCATGGTTTGACCCCACACCAGCTTTATGACCTCAGGCAAGCCTCTTCATCTTAAAATAGAACTAATTATACTACCTATGTCCTAGAATTTTTTGAAGATTAAATATGATAACACCTGTAAAGTGCTTATCACAATGTACATACTAAGTGCTCAAAAATGTTTGTTGTTATTATGATTATTAGTTCTTATTAGCTCTTATCCTCTCAGGATTTCAAACAATTTTTTTTGATACAGAAGGAGTATTGCTTTCATCTTCCCATAGTTTGTCATGCGACTCTGTATAAGTAGTGACAGGAAGACTTAAATACAGTAGTGTATCAAGACAGGAAGTGACTATGTTATGTGTGTAAGGGGTCCAGCCCTCCTGGCTCCAGTCCACGCTTGCTTTCCCCAGACTTCTATTGGAATCAAGTTCCTTGGTCCCTTCCAAGCACCTGTTTCCATCCTGGGATCAGTCTCCCTGGCTATGAACTGCAGAGCTCATGCTCTCACTTCCTCACCCCTTGGCTTTTCCCTCTTAGCTTGCTTCAGAGAAACCTCTTTCTTTCTTTGATCTGGCATCTTCCTGTTGAATCTTATTCCAATCAGCAGTGCTCCCATTCCTCATCTATGAGCGAGAATTCACTGTGACAGACCAAGAGAACTCTGACTACAAAATGCCCATGAAGTTACTTTAACTCATTTATGAAGATATTTGTTTAATTGAATAATAGTATGTGCCTTCAGAATTGATCATGTGTGCATTTTGGATTTGTAATATTCTGTTAAATGTATAATATTCAATGTAAATATATATATCTTTATACCTCCATCGCACTACCCTAGCAGGCACTCTGTCCCTCTATTCTTTGCTAAATTTGTCCCCGGAGCACTTATCACCATCTGATAAACTGGGCATTTTAGTGATGTATTTGTTCTCTGTCTTCCTATACTAGAAGGTAAGCTTCATGAGAGCTGAGAATTTTGTCTTTCTTGTTCACTGTTATATCCCTGGTACCTAAAACAGTGACTGGTATAGTATAGGAGCACAATAAATACTTGTTGTATGGCTAACAATGTTTATAAACAAGAGAGCGTACCACCGGTGGACCAGAAATTTTGAGGGATTCCTGGAAGATGGAAAGCAGACAGGGTCAGATAGATGAGAAGGAAGGAGACAGTATCCCAAAACCCATACAGGAGTAAGAACAAACCCAAAGCAACTCTAAATTCAATCAATAAATGCTGGGAGGCAGAAGGGATCATTGGGGTGACCACCAGTAAAATTCACTAAAGAACTACCTTAGAATCATAGGACTAGTTGCTCTTCTTCTTCAACCCCTTTCCACAATACCCTCCCACTCTTACAGAGCTGAAGGCTGCCACACATTGAACCACAAGGAGAAAAAAAACAAGGAAACTGCACTTTACAAAATTGAATGAGCCACCTTGGAATTGTTCTTAGTATGGATATAGGAGTCAGAAAAAGTAGAACAGAACTTGAGCTAGCTGTGGCCTCAGTGACAGACCCAGGAGGGTCAGATGGGAAGGAAAGATAGTTCTACTCAAAAGAGAAATTCTTTAATATGTTGGCATTTGCAGCAACAGTGGTCTACTTTAGGTTGACATACCTTTAGGCAAAGGTGTCCAATGACATACTTCATGCCCTATCGAGTTATATAGAGCTGAGCTCACACAAATTACCTCTCATTCACCAGAGCAGCTGGTTGGGAAAACATACCTACACAAATGCAGAGAAAAACCATGCTATCTACCTATATTTGTAGCCTAGTCCTTCATTTATAAACATGAACCATAGCCAAGTACCATTGGCAAGACAAAGACTGATCCCAGAAGAAATAGGAGTAATGGACGCAACGCACAGGGAATAAAACAATAACAACAATAAAACTTTTTCAGAGACATTTGAAAAGATATTGCACCCAATAAACAAAATAGACTTTACTGCAAAATAAAAAGTCAGAGTTTAACAAAAAAAGAGTTCTTGGAAATTACACTTTTACCAAAATAAGGAAAATGTAATAAAAGGGTTAAATGCAGAATATTCATGATCAAAGACCACATTAGTGCTCTGAAAAATAAAATCAAAGACTAAAAAATGAAACAAGTGGTAAAAATCTTATAAACCAAAGAGATGAAAATTTTAGGAAAAAGTTAAGCCATATGGTCAATTGCTCTAGGAGATTCACTCTCCATTTAATAAGAGATAACATAGTGAGGTGGAAGAAACAATAATAGAAATAATGAAACAGAAAAATTGTTCCTGAGCTGGAAAAGGACAGGAATCTTTAGAATAAATGTGTCATCCAATGCTGAGCAGAAAGAATAACAAAAGACCTGCATCTGGGCATATTCTTATGGAGTTCATAGATAAAAGAAAATTCCAAAGGCTTCCATTGAGATAGAGAAAAAGAAAAGTTTAAAGGAGCAAAAATTTTGTATAAGAAGACAATGGAGGGACCCCTGGGTGGGCTCAGGTGGCTCAGTTGGTTAAGCGTCCAACTTTGGCTCAGGTCATAGTCTTGCAGTTCATGAGTTCAAGCCTTGCGTTGGGTTCTGTGCTGACAGCTCAGAGAGAGCCTGGCGCCTGCTTAGGATTCTGTGTTTCCTTCTCTCTCTGCCCTTCTCCCACTCGTGCTGTCTCTCTCTCTCTCTCTCAAAAATAAATAAACATTAAAAAAAATTAAAAAGCAAGGTAGTAGTATCTTCAGAGTACCGAAGGAAATAATTTTTATCTTATAATTCTATATTTAGTCAAGCCAGGACTCTGGTGAGACAAAATAAAGGCATTCTCAGTTATGCAGAGAGTCAGAAAGTTATTACCTACAGCCTTCACTGAAAAAAATACTCAAGGATTTACTGGAGTAAAATGAGAAATGAATCCAAGGCAGAAAATTAGAATATGAGAGCCAGAAGTATGTAAAGAGATCAGTAATACTTATATTTAAGTTTAAATAACAGTTGACAACTAATTAAAAAAAAATCCCGAATGAAATCCTAGATCACTACAATTTGACACATGGACAGGGAAAGGGAAAGGAAGATAGGGTGCTAAGAATTTCTTCTTTTTTTTAAATTAAACAAAAATTTTTTAATGTTTATTTATTTTTTAGAGAAAGAGAGGCAGAGTGCAAGTGGGGGAGGGGCAGGGAGAGAGGGAGACACAGAATCTGAAGCAGGCTCCAGGCTCTGAGCTGTCAGCACAAAGCCCTATGCAGGACTTTCACAAACAATGAGATCACGACTTGAGCTGACATTGGATGCTCAACCAACTGAGTCACCCAGGCACCCCGAGAATTTTGTCTTTTTTTTAGGGGAAGTGTATGGATACTGATAAGTTCTATATGATGAAAGAAGAATGTAACTTTTTCAAATGTTTTTTAAATTTATTTTTGAGAGAAAGTGAGAGACAGAGTGCAATCGGAGGAAGGGCAGAGAGAGACAGAAACAATCTGAAGCAGCTCCAGGCTCCCAGCTGTCAGCACAGAGCCCAGTGTGGGGCTTAAACTCCTGAACTGCGATATCATGACCTGAGCCAAAGTCGGAAGCTTAACTGACTGAGGCACCCAGGCACCCCAAGAAGAATGTAATTTTTAATGATCAAATTTTAAAGGTAACCACTAAAAAAACAGAAAGAAGCTATATAACAAATCTCTACAGGAGGAAAAAAGGACCAAGGAAACCTCAATCAAGTCAACAAAGAGTGGTAAAGTCAGAAAGAGAAGAGAGGGAGAGGAAGAAAGGTAGGAAGAGAAAGAAAGAACAGGGAAAATATAAACTATGAAATAGAATATTAAAATAACATAAACATGTATGGATTATGTTCCCCTATTCAGAGAAAAGACAGATATTTAAGTTGAGTTTCATTCATGGTCTGTTCATCATAAAAACATTCAACATAGTAGGTTTAGAGGGAGGATACCTCAAGATAATAAAGGCCACATATGAAAAACCCACAGTGAATATCATACCACACGAGGAAAAACAGAGAGCTTTTCTCTCAGATCAGTAGCAAGATGAGGATGTCTACTCTGACCACTTTTTTTGAAGTGTATTTATTTCTTCTGAGAGAGAGAGAGAGGGAGAGAGAATGAGCGAGGAAGTGGCAGAGAGAGAGGGAGAGAGAGAGAATCCCAAGCAGGCTCTGCACTGAGCCTGATACAGGGCTCACTCTCCCAACCATGAGATCATAACATGAGCTAAAATGAAGAGTTGGACACTTAACTAACTGAACCACCCAGGTGCCCCCAATGTCACCACTTTTATTCAACACTGTACTAGAAGACCTAGCCACAGTAACCAGACAATGGAAAGAAATAAAAGGCATCTAATCCATAAGGAAGAAGAAGAATTTTTACTATTTGCACATGATGTGATACTATATATAAAAAAGCCACCACAAAATACTCTACCAAAAAACTACTAGAACCGATAAACGAATTCAGGGAAGTCACAGGATACAAAAAATCAATGTATAGAAATATGTTACATTTCTTTTTTTTTTTAAATCTCTTGCATTTCTATAGACTAATAATGAAGCAGTAGAAAGAGAAATTAAGAAAACAATCCCATTTACAATTGCACCAAAATAATAAAATACCTAGGAATAAACTTAACCAAGGAGGTGAAAGACCTGTACTCTGAAAATTATAAAATGGTGATGATAGAAATTGAAGATGACACGAAGAAATGGAAAGACATTCCATGCTCATGGATTGGAAGAACAAATATTGTTAAAATGTCTATACTATCCAAAGCAGTTTACACATTTAATGCCATTCCTATCAAAATACCAACAGCATTTTTCACAGAAGTAGAAAACAACACTCCTAAAATTTGTATAAACCCACAAAAGACTCCAATTGGCCAAAGCAAAAACAAAAGCAATACTGGAGACATCACAGTTCCAGACATCAAGTTATATTACAAAGCCGTAGTAATCAAACAGTATGGTACTGGCACAAAAATAAACACATATATCAATGGAACAGAATAGAAAACCCATAAATCAACCCACAGTTATATGGTCAATTAATTTTCAGCAAAGCAGGAAAGAATATCCAAGGGGAGAAAGACAGTTGTTTCAACAAATGGTGCCGGGAAAACTGGACAGCAACATGCCAAAGAATGAAACTGAACCACTTCCTTACACCATACACAAAAATAAATTCAAAATGGATTAAGGACCTAAATGTGAGATCTGAAACCATAAAAATTCTAGAAGAGAGCACAGGCAGTAATTTCTCTGACATTGGTCATAGCAACATCCTTCTAGATATGTCTCCTGAGGCAAGGGAAACAACAGCAATAATAAACTATGAGGACTACATCAACATTAAAAGCTTCTGCACAGCAAAGGAAACAGCCAACAAAACTAAAAGACAACCTACTGAATGGGAGAAGATATTTGCAAATGACATATCTGATAAAGGGTTAGTATCCAAAATATATAAGGTATTTATACAACTCAACACAAAACGCCAAATAATCTATTTAAAAAATGGTCAGAAAGACATGAACAGACATTTTCCCAAAGAAGTCAGATAGCCAACAGATGCATGAAAAGATGCTGAACATCACTTGTCATCAGGGAAATGCAAATCAAAACTGCTACGAGATACCACCTCACGCCTGTCAAAATGGCTAAAATAAAAAGCTCAAGAAACAACAAGTGTTGGTGAGGATGTGGAGAAAAAGGAACCCCTGTGCACTGGTGGTGAGAATGCAAATGGGTGCAACCACTGTGGAGGACAGTATGGCGGTTTCTTAAAAAGAGAACTACCCTAATTGCACTACTGGATATTTACTCAAAGAATATAAGAACACTAATTCGAAGGGATATATGCACCCTTATGTTTATTGCAGCATTATTTCATTATTTACAATAGCCAAATGTGGAAGCAGTCCAAGTGTCCATGTATGGATGCATGGATAAAGAAATATATATATACTTATCCACTTCTTTATCTTTACCACCTCTTTATCTTTTTGATGGCTGAGTAATAGTAATAGTCATGTATATATATGCCTATCCCCCCTCTCTCTCTATACACACACATATATATGTATGTTTCTTGTTTTGGCTGTAACAAGCTACCAATTAGGAAATTAATTATTATCTTACTGCTCTGGAGGTCTAAAATCCAAAATAGGTATTATGGGGCTAAAATCAAGAGCTCCATTCCTTCTTGAAGGCTCTAAGGAAGAACACTTGCCTTGCCTTTTCCACCTTGCAAAGGCTGCCCAAATCACTCCTACCTCTGCTTCTGTCATTTCATCTTCCTTTCTTACTTTTCTGTCTCCCTCTCTTAAGGACCTTTGCAATTTCAGTGGACTGTCCCTATCTTAAGGTACCTAGTTTAATCACATCTGTAAAGTCCTTTTGCAAAGTGAGGTAGCAATTTCCAGGGTTAAGATGTGGACATCTTTGGGGGTAAGGCATTCTTCTGTCTACCACAAACTGGGCATGCAAAGACACCTCTGGGTAACCAAAAGTGTATTTTGTTTACAAATGAAAAACAGTGTTATATATACAAACCTATGGGATGCTTAAAAGTTGTACTAACGACAAGGTGTAGACTCGAATGCATCTCTTCGAAAACAGAAATATTAGAAGGACTTAAGTGCTCAATTCAGCAAGGTAGAATTAATAGAAAAGCCTCAAGAACTCAGAAGGAATTGATACAGATGATACAATAGAAAAACATTGAAACTACACTAAATTAAATCAACGTAACTGAAATCTGATTTTGAAAAGAACAAGAAAAACACCTTTGACAAATGAAATTATGAAAAGAAAAAAAAGAACAGACACACAAATAACGTTAAGAATGAGAAAGTGGGGGGGGGAAAGGAATAAGTAAGTGGACTAATGAGAGCTTTAGAGGAGTTTTAAAAATTTGTAAGAGGAATTGTATGTCCAATGTTATACCCTACATTTAAACTCCAGGACAGGGATGGTTATGTACATTAACTCAAGAAGTGGTAGAAACTTTGAATTTAAAATAGCAATGTAAGAATCTGAGAAGACATTTAAAAATTTTTATCTTCACGATGAACTAGATTTAGATGATTTTATTTTTTTGTATTTAAAACTTTTTTTTTAATGTTCGTTTTTGAGAGAGACAGAGTGTGAGCAAGGAACGGGTAGAGAGAGAGAAACACAGAATCTGAAGCAGGCTCCAGGCTCTGAGTTGTCAGCACAGAGCCCAACGTGGGGCTCAAACCCATGAAACATGAGATCATGGCCTGAGCCAAAGTCAGATGCTTAACCTACTGAGCCATCTGGGTGCCCCTAGACTCAGATGCTTTTACAGTTGAGTTTCTTCAACATTCAATAGCCATGTGTTTACAGTGCTCTGCAAACTGTACCCGTCATATAACAAAAGTAAAAAGCTTTCAGATGTGTTCTCTGCAGCTACCGTCTGCACTCCCCATGCAAGCACACTTCCTGCTTCTCCTTTTCTCTGTCCCCCTATATTAGTTAGATCAATAGTCAGTGTTTACATTATTATGACACTGGGAATATTAATATATATATATATATATATATATATATATATTTTAAGTTTTCTTCTCCCTGAAATACCTCTGTTGCTTCTAGGTTTTCCTCCTCTGTTTGCTTGTTTTGATCTCTCTCTTTCATGTTTGAGTTTCCTCAGATACCTGTGGTCTTTGGATGTCCATTCATATTTACAAGGGAGACACCAAAAAGATTACTAGAGAATGCTGAGTGTGTGGGCAGGGCTGTTTCACTGGGGAAGCCTTGATTGTACCTTCAGACCCAGTGTCTTTAGATCTTTCTTCTTAGGCTAGTTGTATTGTAGAGAGAGAAATTCCCCATCTCCTGCCGGAAGTGTACAGACCGGCTGCTGGTGTCCTGGGAGCCCAGTTGGTAAAGAAGGCTGTGAGTGTCAACATTCAGTGTTCAGACACTTGTATTTAATCTCTGTTTCTCAGCAGTTGGCCTTCTGAGGGAGTTGGGGAATGGTAGTCAGTCACGTAGTTGTAGATCTCGGATCTAGTTGCTTCATAGGCACACTCACCAGCACCTCTCATGTTTTCAATCTCTCCCATGTCCCTCTTTCCAGAAGTACCTGGTATAGTCAATTCCTGGGATTCAGGGAGACCCTTCAGTAAAATTCCGGTTGGGTTGCTTCTTGGCTTCCCCTATTACTTGCTGAAGAGTCAGCTTTCTTGCGTTTGCTAAGTCAGTTACTGCCTGTTCTTTTGCTTTCTGAGTTCTAAAATGTTCATTGTGTGGTCTCTTCCTTCCGCACGTGTGCGTTTCCATCATTTCTTCTATCATTTGCATGGTATTTCACGAGGCATCATAGGTGTATCATATGTTCATTCCGCCATCTTTTTCAAGCCCCACACTTTAACCACTGTGGAACACTGTCTTGCAAGCCAGGTTGAGGAGATAGTTGAGGGTACTAGAAAGATATGAAGAGATTTCTATTTTAACAGAATGATTACAGGATGGAAGGGGAAAGGGGATGGGGGTTGGGAAGGGGGTGGTCAGAGAAGCAGGTTATTATGCCATTCTTCCTTGTCGGTAGTATCCTTCTTCTTCCTCCTTAGTTTTTAAAATCCACAGGACCTTCGAGGTTTCTCACAAAAATTCTCCTGACTTCCTGGGCCTCTGGGAATTACTCTCTCCCCAGAGTTTCTACTTGTGTTTGTTTGGATGTTAGCATATGATTAATTCTTTGTGCTATTAAGTATCTTTTAGTGTATGTATTCTATCTTAAGGTTTATTTATTTTTGATAGACAGCATGAATGGGGGAAGGGCAGAGAGAGAGGGAAACACAGAATCCGAAGCAGGCTCCAGCCTCAGAGCTGTCAGCACAGAGCCTGACATGGGGCTCGAAATCATGAACCATAAGATCATGACCTGAACCAAACTCGTATGCTTAACCGACTGAACCACCCAGGTGCTCCTCCTATCTTTTTGGTAAGTTTATTTATTTATCTTGAGAGAGGGAGAGGGAGAGAGGGAGAGAGAGAGAGAGAGATGGGGAGGGGCAGAGAGAGAAAGAGAGGGAGAGAGAATCCCAAGCAGGTTCTGTACTTTCAGCCCAGAGCCTGATGTGGGGCTCGAATCCCCAAACCGTGAGATCATGACATGAGCCGAAACCAAGAGCCCAATGCTTAACTGCCTGAGCCACTCAGGTGCCCCCATATCCTATCTTTTAGATGAGGTTATGGGTCCTATTTTTTGGCTTTTTGGCATCATTCATTGAACACCTCCTAAATGAAGAGAGCTGCCCAAAAAGAATCATTAATAAAGACGGGAGAATGTGCATTTAATAATAGGTCATGTAATGATGGTGGGAAAATATTTTTGAGATATTAAAGCTGTGTTTTTCTTCCTTCAGGTATTTACCTCTTTCTCATTTCTCTGTTCAAACAGACAGTTGCCTCTATGCTTATTAGGGCCAGTTATGACAGGGCAGAAGGAAAAAGTATGCGAGTCCTTTCTCTAGTTTGTGCTTCAAAAGGCTTAGCCCTTAGGGTTACTTAGAAGATTCTGGGGGAGAGGGGCAAAAAGTGAGAGAAGGAAATAAATGGGGGAGTTGCCCTCACTGAAACAGAAAGAGATTCTCCCAGGCTGGAGGGAAGAAACAATGGAGGGAATTTGATTAGCCCAAAGATGTCGATGGGCCCTGAAAAGAGGGGCACGCGCCCTGTTTCCCTTTCCCAGACAGAGTCCCAGAGTGGCAGCAAGGAATGACTGTGAAAGGGATCTGCACAGTCAGTGGGTGTCGTGTCCTTCTGGCACACAGCAGCTGGATGACCACTCCCGTGTGAGACAGAAGCTACAGAAAAAGAGTCAAGACTGTAAGGTGACAACAGACCTCCCTGGGGAAATAGGGAGACCTCAAATGGACTGAGGTTATATTTTTGCCGTCCAGTGAAATGGAACTCAAAATCTAAATTTGTTCGCATTGTAGAAAACAAAAAGTGATATTTCTTGTGCATTTGACATTGTAGACTGAGATTCATACCCAGTATATAATCATGAATAAGGCCAGTTTTCAATTAATATTAATAACCTACTTGTGCAGGCGAGGGAGAGTCGAGCACATCTTCCTTAGGAGGAAAAGACCAAAGAGACAACAGTGTATATATTGTATAAATCTTTTAGGAAAAGGTAGAATAATACTTTTCTTTAGATGCTTTAAATTATCACATGCAAATTCAATTGCTTTTGAACTCTAGTCCAGCATCACTCACTTGAATTAATTGGGAACAGACTTGTTAGAATTAATGAAGCATCAGAATTAGAGACAATTCTCCAATACCTGCAGTAACTTGGCATTGGTTGTAAAGCCCATCAATTACAAAGACTGTGACCTTGAATAAATTATTTAAAGGCTCTGAGCTCATTGCCTCAGCTCCGGAGTTGATATGATGATCCCTGTATTACATGGTTGTTGTGAGGATTAAATGAGAGAATGCTTATAGAAGAACCCAGCAAGAAGCAATCATGAAATAAACTATAGTTACCTTTTCACCTTTTCCTGAATGTGGAATTTATGAAAATGCATTAGTTTCTCTGAAAGCCCAAACTAAACCTCAGAATGTGATCATGACATAAAGCCTAGGAATATGGGCTTCATATTAAGAATGGGAAATTAGAAACCAAGGTCATATCGTTCGAGTTCTGAACCCCTCAGTTAGCTGGCTGGCATTTTCTTTATTTTTTTTATGTTTGTTTATTTTTGAGAGGGAGAGAGACAGAGCATGAGCAGGGGAGGGGCAGAGAGAGAGCAAGACACAGAATCTGAAGCAGGTTCCAGGCTCTGAGCTGTCAGCACAGAACCTGACACAGAGCTCGAACTCAGAACTGTGAGATCATGACCTGAGCCAAAGTCGGACACTTAACTGACTGAGCCACCCAAGCGCCCCTGGCATTTTTCTGATATAGCTAATATATCTGATATTTTTCATCCTGTAACTGAGCCTTTTAACCAGTTTGGACAAAACTGATGTTTATTTTCATTAAAAATACATCATTGAAAAAACTTAAATGATACAGAGAAAGACAACGAACTAGCTTCAACTCTGTAAAGCTTTCACCTAAGAGGTTACATAAATATCAGGGTTTCAGTTTCTTTGGCTCGACCTAATTATATCCTCTCTAAGCATAGCGGAATGCGAGTAACATTTAACAACTCATTTAAACAAAATCTTGTTATAAAGAGAACAGGCACAGAGCGGAGTCTTTGACAGTCTGTGATGAGCGTGGTTTGTATCCACAAGCCCCAAACAGCCTATGAATAAGACAAGCTTTACAAAGGGAAAATAAAACCAGTGAAGTCTGTGAGGCTTATGTTTTTGTTAAGAGAATTAGGTTTTGAAAAGTACAGGGCTGTTAGAAAAGGTGAAACTCATATTTCTCAATTTGTGGGCGATACAGTTTGGGACAGTGCAATAGTAACAGCTATTAGTTATTGAACGTCTACTGTGTGCCTTGTGCTACAGTAGCTCCTTCACATATGTAATTGGAGGTGTACTTGGTCCGGAGGATCATAGGTCCTTATTTTACTCCTATTTTCCTCCTCCTTTTCATCTTAGAGAAAATAGCTTGGTGACACCTAGGATTGTGCCACCTAGGCACAGGAAAGAGGTAAATTCAACACCAATGGTGGTTGTTTGTGGAGACATTGCTAGGTGAATAATAGCTCTGTCATTGTTCCCCTTTTCCTCATCCTGTCTTGTGTCTCCCACTGCCTCTTCCTGCTGTGGGCAGAGATCTGTGCAGACCGTGTTTAGTTTAGGGAAATTTTCTTACTCAGACTGGAGCGAGATTGTATATATATAAAATGTATGAATTTGTGTATAGATAGGTATTGCGTATGTGTGTAGAGTGTGTGTGATTCCGTGCATGTGAAAGTGTAACTGATACATAAGTTCCCAGAATCAGCTGAAAATGTGTAGGCCCGCCCATTGTAGAGGGTGTACTACGTGTACTGCGTTGGCAATGTGTGCCAGTGTCTGTTTCTCTGCATCCTTTCCTCTCGTTCTCCCTTAAACTCTTTCCAGGCAGGATTTCGTGTGAAATGACAGCATTTAAGAAAGCTCAGAGGCAGTAGGAAGCATAATATATTGAAGTCTTTCAAATAATTCAGTGTATTAAAGTATGGTGTTGGAGGTGGGGGTGGGGCTGGGGGGGTCAGCTGTCAACACAGGTGTAACCGTGGGATTAAAGGCAAGAAATTAGGCAGGAGAGGTTCACACACACACACACACACACACACACACACACACACACACAGTGCAACTTTAATTTTTTTTAATGTTTATTTATTTTTGAGAGAGAGACACACAGTGCAAATGGGGGGAGGGGCAGAGAGAGAGAGAGAGTCAGAATCTGAAGCAGGCTCCAGGCTCTGAGCCACTAGCGCAGAACCCTATGTGGGGCTCAAACCCATGAACCGCAAGATCATGACCTGGTCTGAAGTTGGACTCTCAACCAACTGAGCCACCCAGGCGGCCCCCGCACAGTGCAACTTTAAGTAATTCATTCGATATGACTTGATAGCAGTATGTGCGGTAATTTTTGGGAGGAAGGGGAGAAGTGTGTATTCTGTTTTGTGTTGCCTGCCGGATGGCCAAATGACTCCTCCTTGCTCTCTTTCTAGCAGTGTGAGGATCTTGGAGTGAGAGAGCAGGTTGAGAGGACAAAAGCCACCCCCACCCCCGATTATTGTGCTGACAGTCCAAGAGGATGGACCTACAGAGCGAGTAGAAGGGCTGGTAGCTGGGAATGTTCTAGATGGGAACTCTGTGAAGAGTCACTTGTGGGGAACTTCTCTCCTGGGCCATGGGAACAGTCATATAGAGAATACAGTTTTCACTCTTTTCCCTCCTATGTTGCTGTCTCCTTTAGTTACTCTTAATTCCTCAGGCAAGACTCACTTGCCACCACCGTGGGTGGTGGAAGTGTGAGGACGGAAGGGACAAAGCTGCCCAAGGATGTGTGAGTTGCCGCACGTTGGCCCTCCTGCTGATGCCCCTGTGCAGGGAGCAGCATGCTATGTAGTGGGTTACTGTGCTCCAGTGTTTCTGGAGGCGACCGGCATCTAAGAAAGAGGCGGCTCATGACCGCATTGAAAATAGCAAGGAGGAGCAGCTGCGAGGTGGGAGATTCAGGAGCAGATGTGAGATAAGCCCTTTCTCAGTATATGCTAGAAGGTGCTCCTTAAAAAAAAGACTGACTTGCATCTTACACAAATCATCCTTTATTTTCCCAGGAAACCTGTGTGAGAGGTACTGTTCTTCCTACTTTATGTCGTAGAACATAACAGTGTTTCTTATCTCATGCTGTGAACAATGATGATAATAACAGCTATCGTTTGTCGTGTACCTACTACGTGCCAGGCCTTCTGCAGGTTTCTTTGCATGCAGTATTATAATGGGAAGATCGCTGCAAGGAAATAATCGTTTTCTTAGCTTTACAGATGAAAAACTGGAGACTCAGAGAGTAAAAAATATACTCAGGGTCATGGAGGTAACAAGTGCCTGACTGGGACTAGAATCCAGGACTGCGGAGCCAGAGCCATGCTAAACATCGAAGAGACCAGAGATGAGAGAAGCAGTTAGGATGAGCTTCCCCAACTCCACTCTCTTGCCTTTTCTAGACTTACTCATAGCCGTATCTTCTGACTTCTGTACTTCCTTCTTTCTAGGTTATTTTATCTGAGCATCATTTGGATTCTATTTCCTTCTGCCCCCTTGAACCTTTCTCCACCAATCATCTCTCTTCTCTCCTAGACTTATAACTGCGAGCATTAGAAGAACTCCTTCACTCAATTCTTTCTCTCTTTCAAGCTAGTCTTCTCCAAATAAAAGTTTCCATTCATATGTCCTGTTCATTTGTCAATTCACTTCAATGAGGTGCTCACTGAGGTTATTGTGGACCTCCTGATTGCCAAACCCGGTGGCCTACTTTCAGTCTTCATTGTTTTGAACCTTTCTGAAGCTTTTGACACCATGCTATTGACTATCTCATAGTTCTTAAAATTCTCTCCTTCTTTAGTATCCGGGGCACCAGTCTTTTGTTCTCCCCCTACTGTTCTTGCATTCCTCCTCAGTCTCATTCAGCGACTCGCTCTTCTTCCCTGCCTACCTTGTTACACACAGGCTTTACTCACGGTTTCCTCCTCTGTGTTAATCCCTTCTCTCCTGAGATGAATTTATTCTGTCCCATTGCTCTGACTTTCAAACCTGAACCAGACTTTCTTTTTGAGATTTGGAACCCTATTGGCAATTGGAATTGTTCTAAAGCCTTGTTTAAAAAGAACCCTCATCTGTGGAACATTTTGACTCTCTGAAGTGGATGCACTTTATTATTCTTTTGAACCTCCATGGGATTTGGCTCTCACCTCTTAGCTGATACTCATCATATGAAACTTGGTCTGGTAGTTATTTCTGTGCTTATCTTACTCCTTCTGGTAGATTATAAGCTCCTTTAGGGCCAGAACTTCGCTTTTCTTATCATTGCATTTTCTTTATAATACAGTGCTTTGTCCACGATAGGGGATTGACATTTATTGAATTTAACTTTATCTGTTTTTACTATTAAATGGACTCTGATTCTATCTTCTAGAATTTCTCTGAGTTGAGGCTCTTTGAGCCAGGGACTGCTACTTGACAGTGACAGGGTCGACCTCCTCACCAAGCGGTTGGAGTTTGAGGGTTGCAATTGGATTGCTTAAGAGGATGTCATGAAATGTTCGTTCTTTCTCAGTCTGGGGAGAGCAGATCCACAAACTCCCTGACACTGTGTCCATATTTACAGTAAAGGAACTTTAGTTCCAGAAGGAGGCCAGTCTGACTCAGTCAGATCCACTTTACACATGGTGGACGCTGAGTTCTACAGCCATAGATCTAGGCCCCAGCGGGCGGTGGCTGAAGAGATTCCACACCTCTTACCTTACAGGGAAGCCCATGACTGTATCCCACTTGCTCGTTGCCTGCCTATCTGCCTGACCCATGCTGACCTGATCACACATCCCCCGCTGCCTGCCAAACACCTGACCATTGACCTGTCTGCTGGATGCTAACAAAGCCCTTGTCACTTCTTAAAGGAAAAAAATATAAGTTGGTGGTTCCTTGTCCTCTGACGCAAAAATCTCATAATGTTTGTTTTCCTTGTCACTACTCCCTGTTTCTTCTGTATGAAAATATGTAAACATATAATTTTAGTTTTTTCTGTTTAATGCCTACTTTTAATAAGTGTTTCTTGGTCTAGATTGGTTATATTATGTTGCAAATTCCTAGAGGATAGGGATGAGTCTGATTAGCTAATTTGATGAATTCTTAGCATCATTTGAAATGTGTACTTAATAAGCAAAAATGTCTTTGATGATGATTTAACACCATCTACTGGTCTTTGATCGAATACATCAGTCTTTAAAATCTGTGGTGATTTATAAGGAATGCAACTATAGCTTATGTTCTTGTGATCTCATCCAAATTGGTATGACTTTGAGACAATAATTGATAGACATCTTTCATCATCTTGAAAAATTAGAATGTAGCAGGAGGGTTTACACCTAGTCGAACGCAGATAACTGCAGTGTAACGAGGCAAAGCGTATGTGCCTCCATGATGGCAGTGACAACATGCTCTCAAAGCAAGCAGGGGTTTAGGAAAACACTTGTGAAGGAGTTTAGACTGTGATACAATCAGATTCACAGTTTGAATGGCATTCTTATGGCTGAAGTGTGGAATCAGAAGAAGACAAGAATTAAAATAGGCATACTAATGAGATAGAAAGACAAAAGAGAAACCACTGATAATCTGGAAGCTGACCTGCCTTCACAACCAGTTGGACATAAACAATTTCACAGAACACTAACATCAGGCAAAGTTGTTCTGAGACCATGATAAGGTGAAACAAAACATGACTACTTCATTATATTTTGTGTAACCACAGACAAACATAAAGTTCCTGTGCCATCTATAGAATACCAAACTTTGTCTTCTTTCTGTTAAAATGAGTGGCTGATACTTATTTCCCAATTACAGCTTTATTTCTGCTCTAGTCTGTTCATACAGATAAGATTTATTTAGATACCTAACTATAAAGGTGCCCCTATTTTCTGACAGCATCCATTCCAGAGTGAAGACCTACTTCCTTAGACCATCCAGACCCAAATCGTATAATTTGGTTCTTTTAACACCCTCTCACCGAGATAACCCATGATTCACCCACCATAGGTTATCTATGGTGTTCTCCTTCACTGCAATGAGTAATAAACCCAACGTATTCAACTACAGGTATATTCCTGGTGGTCTTTGGCTAGAGGACATGGACATTAACAAGAGGACAGTTACAGAAGAATATGCAAGCCATGATGAGGGCATGAAGTAAGCAGTGCTACCAAGGATGGAGAAGAGTATGCAGAATCTAGAAACGTTTAAAGTGTAACATCAGTAGTACTCGATTGATTAGATTCGGAGGTTGAGAAAATGGGAAGGTCCACGACAATGTCAAAGTCTCTAGCATGGGTAACTAGGTGGGTAGTGGTACTGTATTCATGAGTAAGGGGAAAACACAGGAGAGGAACTTTTAGAGGGGAAGATTCTGAATACTTATAACGGAAGTACCTATGAGATATTCAGGTGGAGAGGTTCAGCAGGCAGTTGAGTGTATGGGTTTGAAGCTAGGAAAGATCTTATCTAGTAGTTAAACCCCAGAGAGGGGATGAGATCACCTGGAAATAGAAATACAAATAAATAAATAAGTAAATAAATAAATAAATATGCATATACATATATATATACATATACATATATATACACATATACATATATATACATATATGTATACATATATATATAAAGTGAGAAGAAAATTTGGCTGAGATCAAAACTCTGGGGCACCTGAGTAGCTCAGTCATTTAAGTGTCTGACTCCTGATTTTGGCTCAGGTCATGATCTCACGGTTCGTGAATTCAAGCCCCACATTGGGATCTGTGCTGACAGCATGGAGCCTGCTTGGGATTCTTTCTCCTTCTCTCTCTGCTCCTCCCCCACTTGCTCTTTTAATCTTTCTCAAAAATAAATAAATTAATTAATTTAAAAAAAGTGAAGAGTCATGGGCAACATCAAATGCAGTTGAGAGATCAAGTCTGTTAGGTGTGGAAATTACGAAATCATTGATGACCAGAGGGAGAGCAGTTTAAGTGGAATGGTGGGTGTGGATGCAGACAGCAGTGGGTTGGAGAGTAGTGTAAGGAAGTGGAGGCAATAATTGTGAACAGGTCTTTTGAGACATTTCGTTGAGGAGTAAAGTAGAGGTTCAGGGTAGAAGCTCGGTAGAAATGTGGGATCAACAAGTAAAGAAGGATAAGATAAAAATACCACTAGAAAGTTCGTTTTGTTCTCTGATACATTACCAGTGACTCCAACAGTGTTTGGCACTTATGAAGGCATTCAATAAATATGTGTTGGATGAATAACTGACACAGAAAATTGGTAAAGATCTTTTGAGAAGATGTAGAAGGAGTTGGAGTCAATGGAGCAAATGGTAAGGCTGTTGTTAAGCGGAGAAATACAGATCTTCTGTAGCGAATTCAGAGACATCATCCCATTTAATCCTAGGGTCTTTTTCTAGAACCATTTGATTTTTTCTGTTGTCCCATTATGCATAGTTTCATGTAGTTCAAAACCTTGAATAATATTATCACAATAGATTTCTTTTGGTAATAGGAAGCAACATCATTTAGAGAAAGTTTGTGAATTGATTTATTTCAAATGTTAATAACTGTCTTTAATATTCTACATGTGCAATATTTCATCTTTATGAAGCTGTCATAATTTTGTAATTCTGTAGGACTTTATACAATCCAAACTGGCCACTGATAGACTGGTTTGCCCCCAGAATGTTCTGATTTCCCCATCACTGAAGGAGCAGTCATGCAGAGGTGAGTGGACCCCTTGCTAGCGATAAAGTAGTTGATAACCAAACATCATGTAAGAATTGAATTAGATAACTTTGCAAGGTCCATTGTAATGCAGAGCTTCTAAAATTCTGCAACAGTGTGTCCAACTAATACCATTTCCCATTTTAATAATTTTTTAAATGTTTATTTATTTTCTTAAGAGAGAGACAGAGCATGAGCAAGGGAGGGACATAGACAGAGGGGGAGACATAGAATCTGAAACAGGTTCCAGGCTCTGAGCTGTCAGCACAGAGCCCGACACGGGGCTTGAACTTGGGAACGGTGAGACCATGACCTGAGCTGAAGTCAGACGCTTAACCGACTGAGCCACCCAGCCACCCCCTTTTTTTTAATAATATTTTTAATGTTTATTTATTTTCTTGAGAGAGAGAGACAGAGCATGAACGAGGGAGGGACATAGACAGAGGGGGTCATTTCCCATTTTAAAAGCAATTGTGATGCAGACACTATGGAAAATGGTGTGGAGGTTCCTCAAAAAAATGGAAATAGAACTACCCTATGACCCAGCAATAGCACTGCTAGGAATCTACCCAGGAGATACAGGAGTGCTGATGCATAGGGGCACGTGTACCCCGATGTTCATAGCAGCACTTTCGACAATAGCCAAATCATGGAAAGAGACTAAGTGTCCATCAACTGATGAATGGATAAAGAAGATGTGGTACATATATATACAATGGAATACTACATGGCAGTGAGAAAGAATGAAATCTGGCCATTTGTGGCAATGTGGATGGAACTGGAGGGTATTATGCTAAGTGAAATAAGTCAGTCAGACAAAGACAGATACCATATGTTTTTACGTGTAGGTGGGTTTTGAGAAGCTTAGCAGAAAACCATGGGGGAGGGGAAGAGGGGAAAGAAAAAGTCACAGAGAGGGAAGGTGGCAAAACATAAGAGACTCTTAAGTACTGAGAACAAACTGAGGATTGATGGGGGTGTGGGAGGGGGGGAGAGTGGGTGATGGGCAATGAGGAGGGCATTTGTTGGGATGAGCACTGGGTGTTGTATGGAAACCAATTTGACAATAAAATATATAGAAAATAATAAAGAAAAAATAAAAGCAATTGTGTTTCCAAAATTGTCATCTGATATTTTAGGCTGTTTGTGTTATACCTTTTGATATTGGAGAACAAATTTTGGACATTGATAATTATGTCATATGTATGGAAGTTTACCTAATGACAAATAATCTAAGTAGTTTTTTTCTAAGAATGTGTGTGTATATGAGAGAGAAGATAAGAATGAAAACAAGCTATTGAACTTCATTTGCTTTCTACTGACAAGTTAGGATTTTCTCTCTATCGATATTCAAAAACTGTAGACTGAGATTAGTGATTTTTTCTTAGTAAAGAAAGAGTTACTATCAGGAAGCTAAATATATATATATATATTCCTTTCCCCCCTCCCCCCCGTAGAGCATAAAGCTGTGGTTGTTCTCTTGAGGTCCCTGAGAGATTTTTGTTTCAGGGGTCTGCTTTGTCAGTTCCACTGGATAGTTTTACCAATGCAAACTGGCCTTCCAGAAAAGCCTGTTGTCTGCTAGCTGCCTGGTCTACTGATGAGAACAGTATGAGGCTGGTATGGCAGAAAAAATAACGTGCACACATGACTGAGGGCAGATGGTGACAAGGGCTAGACTATAGAGACCCTACCTCCTCCAAATCTGACGGTCTCCATGTAGTCCTAGCCCAGAATACAATCTTTTTAGAAAGCCATAATCTTGGCCCCTGGATAAAATAGAGAGGAAGGCCTTGATGGAAAATCAGGAGTCTTGTAATGTGATCTGTGTCTCAAATAGGAAGTCAGTGTGGTGAGGCTTTACCAACCCAGCGCTTTCCTTAACGTTGCCATTGTCTTCCTCCTGCATCCTTCAAAGCTCCTTGGATAAGTTCAGACCTGATAATGACTGAACTCCCAACACCTTTTCCTCTCTATTGCTCTGAAACTTTGTGACTGTTCCTCCAGCAAAAGTCATATAGAATAAGTAATGTTTATCCACTGCCTATACACAGCACCCACTCTATAGACTATCCTCATAGTAACTGTGCCAAGCTGGTATCATTGTACAGATGAGTTAACTGATGTGCAGGTAAAGTGACTATGTGACACGGCCACACCAATATTAAATAGAAGATCTAAGATTTCAGTTCTGGTGTGTTTGGCTCCAGAGCCAGTCTTTTCACTACACTATTTGTTTATGAATCAATTAATGATGGTTCTAATGTATTTTAACATATAAGTCACCAAATTTGATTTTCTTCAGTGGTTAAATTGAAAATGATAATTGTCCTATGTGGTATATGCCTACTGAATAGGAGATGCGTGCGCGTGCACACACACACACATGCACACACACACACACTTTCTCTCCCTCTCTCTTAGTCGAAAGATTGTTTCACAGTAAAGATAGTTTTTCAAACTAACATTGCCTTTTAGCCACTGGTTAAATTTTAAACTTGTGATAAAATATAATTAAAATCAATGTTGGCTGGTTGGTCTCAGGTTGTTAGGCTCTCAGCAGCTGAACTTGAGGTCCTGAGCATATTTCCTCTGTCCTATCACTCCATCCTCCCAGGGCCACCTCATATGGGTTGCAGGTTGGACACTGAACAACTCTAGGGAGCACTGTTCACATCATAGTCTATATGAATGGCACCTGAACTCCTCTCTTCTCCACATCTATTTCTGAACACACATGAAGATCATCTAACAGGGAAACTGATTAAGGGATGAGTGGTGATAGTTATAGCATTAATTAATAATTGTATTGTCAAATAAAGAAGGAAGAATGGCACCTGAAAGTTTAAACTCTGACACTAAATCTATCTCAGAGCTAGAAACCAACAAAGTGGCAAAACAAATTATGAATTCTCTGGGATTTTTTGTTCCTGAAAACTCAGACTCAGATATATCCAGTCAGGTCAGCAGCTTGTTTCTGGTGTTGAGTGACATGTTTTGAAATTTTAACTGTGCCAGAAGAGAGGGAAGGATAAGAAACAGCTGAGTAAAGGGTTCCCCTTGACCTAAATTCCAAAAAGATTCCTAGTAACAAAAATGGCTTCCTGATCTGAGAGGCTGCAGGCTTTCCTGCAGGGAGACATTTTAGATTAGGTCAATAGGACAGAATCTAGAAGTTGATTAACCATGTACCTAACTACTTGCCACAATTGGAGTCTTTGTAAGGAAGTAATTGGATGTCCTCAAGGTACACTGTTGTCCATCTAAAAGGGAGGACAGTGTCAGTGGCTGAGTGGAGGGAGCTGAGCAGAGAAAATGGCATTACTTGAAATTTCAGATAATGTAAAAGAAGAAAATTATGCTATGTTGCGATGAGGCAGGTTTTCTCCATGTGGGGACATGGGGACATACATGTCCGGGCACTGAAGACTTCCATTTTTAATGTCTTCCTTTAAGAGCTTTGTAGTAGTTTGTTAGGGTTGCCATAACTAAGTACCCCAAACACTCAGCCCATGACAGAGCCCTTACAAATTTCTTGAATGTGAAGGTGCATTACAAATATGAAAGAGATTCAAGAAAAGATATATTGCATTTGCAGTTAAAATCATATTTAGATATCATTTTTGGAGAGTTAAGAGGGTAGAGTAAACCTATGCAACCTATGCTTGCCTCATCCCTTGAACACAGCTAGATAAATATCAAATCATTCTGAACACCCAAGAAATAAATCTGGTGACTGAGAGAACTAACTGTGCAACCAGAAGGACAGAGGAGGTCACATTGTGGAAGGTAGGAGGTGCAGAGACGTGATTTGGGGGAGAAAAGGGTCACGGGTGCTGTAGAGAGGAGGGAACCCTAATCATGGAGAAAGGAGAGAGAGAGAGAGAGAGAGAGACAGAGAGCAAAGTGCACAGAGGCTCGCACAAGAAAAACTCTTCCCCAAAACCACTGATTGGGAAAATGAGAGGGGCTCATTATTGTGAGTTTTTTTTAAAAATTTTTTTTAACGTTTATTTATTTTTTGAGAGACAAAGAGACAGAGTATGGGCAGGGGAAGGGCAGAGAGAGAGGGAGACACAGAATCCGAAGCAGGCTCCAGGCTCTGAGCTGTCAGCACAGAGCCTGACGTGGGGCTCAAACTCACAGACCGTGAGATCATGACCTGAGCCGAAGTCGGCCGCTCAACCGACTGAGCCACCCAGGTGCCCCTATTGTGAGTTTTTACAACCAGTGGAGCTCAAAGACTAGAGTTTTAGAAGTCCGCGCCATGGCCGATGTGGAGCCTGGCAGGTGCAGCAGTGCTCCTGTAGAAGAGGGAAGGGACCCCGGAGTAGATGGTGCAATCTGAGAATCCCTTGGAATGCACTGGAAGAGACATTTCCCCCTTCTTAGAGTGCATCTGGGAGAGGTGCCATTGCTTCTAAGGGGCCAGAAAAGCCAGTAGGCCCCACTGTGCTTCCTTGTTCCTTAGCATAGGGGCAGAGATACCTGCTGAGGGCAGCAAACCTGGGCACTGGATTTTTGCTGCACTTTACTCTAAACTCCAAGCTCCTGTGTGTTGATGTGACTGCCCTTCTGGGACAGACTGGAACCTCGCCCCAGTGGGGCGAGACCCTCCTCCAGAGGATCAGGTTGGGTCCACACCACGCTGAGTTTTGGAACTCACCTGGTATGCCTGAGATAAACCACAGGGGTACTGTGTAGCCAGGCAGGAAGATGGCCTGGACATGGTGAAGGCAGGGATCTGAAGGATGCCTGGGACACATGAGGGGAGATTGTTCCTTCTTCTATGAGGGCTTTCCAGACAGTGGCAGGTGTGAACTCCCCTCTCCAGGGATGAGGGAGAAAGCTGGCGCCATTTTTCTCTCCTGGCCATCAGCAGGGACTGACTTCAGTGAGCAGAACAGCACCAAAAGTGGAAGCCATAGCTGCTTACGCCAAGCCCCGCATCCATGCACCCTGCAGGTGCTTCTTTACTAGGGCAAATGTGCCTGAGAACCAGTGCAATGGGTCCTTCCCCCAGAAGACTAGCATAACCCCCCACCCCAACACACACAAAGTGTACTGACCATAGAGTGCCGCAAAACTTCAACTCTAGTGGAAATAGGATCAGGCCTCTTTTAGCAAGCAGACCAGAGCACACCTAGTTAAAACTCGCCATACTCTGGTCAAGGTCCAAACACTCCCCACTGCAGGGAAGGAGAAACTCTGTAGAACATTGACCTGAGGGAAAGAGCGGCCAAAGCATAGCAGCAGAATGCACACAGCATACACCAGAAACGTTTCCTGAAGCACCAGGCCCTAGATAGTATATGACTTATTCTTCATAAAGCCATTGCTCTCAGGACCAGGAAACCTAACAGGCTTTCCTAACACAAAGAAAAAGACAGAGGCCTAGACAAAATGCCAAAGTGGAGCAATTCATCCCAAAAGGAAGAACAAGAAAGGGTCACAGCCATGGAGCTAATAGAATCAGATATGAGTAATATACATGATCCAGAATTTAAACCAACAATCATAAGGGTGATAACTGGGCTTGAGAAAAGCATAGATGATATCAAGGAGATGCTTTCTGCAGAGAGAAAAGACTGAAAAGCCAGTCAGGCTGAAATAAAAAATGCTATAATAAAGATGTGAAACCAACTGGATATAATGACCACAAAGATGGAAGAAGCAGAGGAAATAATAAGTGATATAGAAGATTAAAAATAAGGAAAATAATGAAGCTGAAAAGAAGAAGGAAAGAAAAATACTGGATCACAAATGTAGACTTAAGGAACTCAGCAACCCCACAAGCAAAACATTTGTGTCATAGAACTCCCAGAAGAAGAAGAGAGGGAAAAAGTGGCAGAAGGTTGTTTTTTTAAAGTTTATTTGTTTATTTTCTGTGTGGGGGTGGTGGCACACAAGTGGGAGAGAGAATCCCAAGCAGACTCTGTTGTGTCAGCACAGAACCCGATGCAGGGCTCCAACCCACCAACTGTGAGATCATGACCTGAGCTGAAGTCAAGAGTTAGTCGCTAAACTATCTGAGCCACCCAGACACCCCCAGAAAGATTATTTGAGGAAATTATAGTTGAAAAATTCCCTAATCTGGGAAAGAAACAGACATCCAAATCCAGGAGACATGGAGAATTCCCATCAAAACCAACAAATGCTGGTGAACACCAAGACATATTGTAATAAAAATTTAAAGATACAGAGATAAGGAAAAAATCCTAAAAGCAGCAAGGGAAAATAAATCCCTAACTTACAACGGAGGGCCAATAAGGTTAGCAGCAGAATTATCCACAGAAAGTTGGCAGACCAGAAGAGAGTGGCATGATATATTCAACATGCTGAATGGGAAAAATATGCAGCCAAGAAAACTTTCCAGCAAGGCCGTCATTCAGAATAGAAGTAGAGATAAAGAGTTTCCCAACAAACATAAACTAAAATAGTTCATGACCACTAAACTGGCCCTGGAAGAAATATTAAAGGGGACTCTGAGTGGGAAAGACCAAAAGCAACAAAGACTAGAAGGGGACAGAGAAGATATCTAGAAACAACTGCTTTACAGGTAGTAAAATGGCATGGAATTCATATCTATCAATAACCACTCTGATTATAAATGGGCTAAATGCTCCAATCAAAAGACATAGGGTATCAGAATGGATAAAAAACAAAAAACCTAAGACCCATCTATATACTGCCAACAAGAGACTCATTTTAGACCTAAAGACACCTCAACATTGAAAGTGAGGGGATGGAGAACCATCTATCATGCCAGTGGTTGTAAAGAGAAAGCTGGAGTAGCCATAATTACATCAGACAAACTAGATTTTAAACCAAAGACTGTATAAAGAGATAAAGAAGGGCACTATACCATAATAAAGGGGTCTATATTAAAGAAGATCTACCAATGATAAATATTTATGACCCCAACTTTGGAGAACCCAAATATATAAAACAATAACAAACGTAAAGAAAATCACTGACAATAGTACAATAATATAGTAGGAGACTTTAATACCCCATTTACAGCAATGGACAGATCATCTAAGCAGAAAATCAACCAGGAAACAACGGCTTTGAATGACACACTGGACCAGATGGACTTAACAGATATATTCAGAACATTTCATCCTAAAGCAGCAGAATACACATTCTTTTAAAGTGTACATGGGACATTCTCCAGAATAGATCACATACAGAGTCACAAATCAGGCCTTTATAAGTACAAAAAGATTGAGATCATGCCATGCATATTTTCTGACCACAATGCTATGAAACTTGCACAACCGCAAGAAAAAATGTGGAAAGACCACAGATACATGGAGGTTAAAGAACATCCTACTTAAGAATGCATGGTTAACCAGGAAATTAAAGAAGAAATAAAGAAATACATGGAAACAGAAGAAAATGAAAACATGATGGTCCAAAACCTTTGCAATGCAGCAAAAGTGGTCATAAGAGGGAAATATATAGCAATACAGACCTAACTCAAGAAGCAAGAAAAGTCTCAAATATACAACCTAACCTTACACCTAAAGGAGCTAGAAAAAGAATAGCAAATGAAGCCTAACACCAGTAGAGGAAGGGAAATAATGAAGATTAGAGCAGAAATAAATGATATAGAAACAAACAAACAAACAAAAACAATGCAACAGATCAATGAGTCTAAGAACTGACTCTTTGAAAGAATTAATAAAATTGATGACCCCCTAGCCAGGCTTATTAAAAAAAAGAGAAAGGACCCAAATAAATAAAACCATGAATGAGAGAGGAGAGATCACAACCAACACCACAGAAATACGATTATAAGAGATTATTCTGCAAAATTATATGTCAACAAATTGGGCAATCTAGAATAAATGAATACATTTCTAGAAACATAAACTACCAAAACGTAAACAGGAAGAAATAGGAAATTTGAACAGACCAATAACCAGCAAAGGAATTGAATCAGTAATCAAAAATCTCCCAACAAACAAAAGTCCAGGGCCAGATGGCTTTCCAGAGGAATTCTACCAAACATTTAAAGAAGAGTTAATACCTATTCTTCTCAAGCTGTTCCAAAAATAGAAATGGAAGGAAAACTTCCAAACTCATGCTACAAGTCCAGCATTACCTTGATTCCAAAACCAAAGACCCCACTAAAAAAGAGAATTAGAGGCCCATATCTCTGATGAACATGGATGCAAAAATTCTCAACAAGATACTAGCAAATCAAATCTGACAGTACATTAACAGAATTATTCACCATGATCAAATGGGATTTATTCCTATGGTGCAAGGGTGGTTCAGTATTCACAAATCAATCAATGTGATACTCCACATTAATAAAAGAAAGGATAAGAACCATATGATCATTTCAATATACATAGAAAAATCATTTCGTAAAGTAAACATCCATTCATGATAAATCCTTAGATGAAGTCAGTTTAAAGGGAACATAATAAAGGCCATATATGAAAAGCCCATAGCTCACATCATCCTCAATGAAGAAACATGGAGAGCTTTTCTTCTATGTTTAGGAAACCACAGAGATGTCTACTCCCACCATTGTTATTTAACATAGTACGGGAAGTCCTAGCCTCAGCAACCAGACAATAAAAAGCATCAAAATTGGTAAGGAAGAAGTCAAACTTTCACTCTTCACAGACAACGTGATACTATGTGTGGAAAGCCTGAAAGACTCCACCAAAAAATTACTAGAACTATTGAACAAATTCAGTAAAGTCACAGGATACAAAATCAATGTACAGAAATCTGTTGCATTTCTATACAACAATAATGCAGCAGAAAGAGAAATCAAGGAATCTATCTCATTTACAATTGCACCAAAAACTATAAGATACCTAGGAATAAAGCTAACCAAAGAGGTAAAATATTTGTACTCTGAAAACTATAGAACACTTTTGAAAGAAATTGAAGATGACACAAAAAATGCAAAGACATTCCATGCTCATAGATTTGAAAATTGTCAAAATGTCTATACTGCCCAGAGCATTCCGCACATTTAAAGCAATCCCTATACAAATACTACTAGCATTTTCACAGAGCTAGACCAAACAATCCTCAAATTTGTATGGGACCACAGAAGACCCCAAATAGCCAAAACAATCTTGAAGAAGAAAAGCAAAGCTGGAAGCATCACAATTCCAGATTTCAAGCTGCACTATGAAGCTGTATTTATCAAGACAGTAAGGTACTGGCACAACAACAGACACATAGATCAATGGAACAGAATAGAAAACCCAGAAATGGACCTACAAGTATATGGTCAACTAAACTTTGACAAAGCAAGAGAGAATATCCAATTGAAAAAAGACAGTCTCTTCAGCAAATGGTGTTGGGGAATCTGGATAACGACATGTAGAAGAATGAAACTGGACCAGTTGCTTATACTATACACAAAAATAAATTAAAAATGGATGAAAGACCTAAATGTGAGACAGGAAACCTTCAAAGTCCTAGAGGAGAACACAGGCAGCAACCTCTCTGACCTTGGGTATAGCAACTTCTTACTAGACACATCTCTGGAGATAAGGGAAAAAAAAGCAAAAATAAACTATTGGGATTTCATCAAGATAAAAACCACAGTGAAGGAAACAATCAGGAAAACTAAAAAGCAACCTTTGGAATGGGAGAAGATATTTGCAAATGACATATCTGATAAAGGGTTAGTATCCAAAATCTATAAAGAATTTATTAATCTCAACACTGAAAAAACAAATAATCTAGTTAAAAATGGGCAGAAGACATGAATAAACATTTTTCCAAAGAAGACATCCAGATGGCTAACAGAGACATGGAATGATGCTCTATATCCCTCATCATCAGGGAAATTTAAATCAAAGCTACAATAAGATACCACCTCACACCTGTCAGAATGGCTAAAATTAACAACACAGGAAGCAACAGATGTTGGTGAGGATGCAGAGAAAGAGGAATCTTCTTACATTGTTGTTGGGAATGTACACTGGTGCAGCCACTCTGGAGAACAGTATGGAGGCTCCTCAAAAATTGAAAAATAGAACTACCTTATGACCGAGCAATTATACTACTAAGTATTTACCCAAAGGATACAAAAGTACTGATTTGAAGGGGCATGTGCACCTCAATGTTTATAGCAGCATTATCAACAATAGCCAAATTATAGAAAGACCCCAAATGTCTGCTCACAGATGAATGGATAAAAAAGAAGTAGTATATATATATATATATATATATATATATATATATATATATATATATATATATATATATATACGATGAAATATTACTTAACTATCAAAAGGAATGAAATCTTGCCATTTGCAGTGACGTGGATGGAGATAGAATATATTATGCTAAGTGAAATAAGTCAGAGAAAGAAAAATACCATATGGTTTCACTCATATGAGGAATTTAAGAAACAAAACAGTGGCACCTGGGTGGCTCAGTTGGTTGAGCATCCGACTTTGGCTCAGGTCATGATCTCGTGGCTCATGCGTTTGAGCCCTGCATCAGGCTCTGTGCTGACAACTCAGAGCCTGGAGCCTGCCTCATATTCTGTGTCTCCCTCTCTCTGCCCCTCTCCTGCTTGCACTCTGTCTCTCTCTCAAAAACTGAATAAAACATTTTAAAAAATTAAAAAAAAAGATGAACATAAGGGAAAGAAAAAAAAGAGAGGCAAACAGACTCTTAACCATAGAGTACAAACTGAGGGTTGCTGGAGAGGAGAAGGGTGGGGTGATCGGCTAAATGGGTGATGGGCATTAAAGAGGGCACTTGTGATGAGCACTGGGTGTTATATGTAAGTGATGAATCACTAAATTCTACTCCTGAAACTAATTTTACACTGTATGTTAACTAAAATTTAAATAAGAACTTGAAACATTAAAAAAACTAGATATCGTTTTTGGCAAGTCACCTATACTCAGCATATTAGGGCAGGCCCACTCCTAACAGCTGCAGAGCCTGGGACAAGACTACAAATGGAGGTCTGCATGTCATTTTATCTAAATATTTAAAAATCACACTAATAGGCTATTGAATGCAATATGTTCTATCGTTCCACCTTGATAAATCTACCTTCATAATAATCTTGAGGGCAGGATCCGATTTTTCTTCCCAAGCCATCTCAGCCCCATGTCGGGAGGGATCTCCTGCATGAGCATGTCGACGCCCCAGGCCATGTATTCAAGTCCCTTCTAAATGGCCATCCCTTGGCAACCCTCAGATGTAGGGCGAACGTGCCTTGGTGTGAGCGGCCCCAGAAGGACAAACCAGAAGACACCTGAGCAGGCCTAGGAAACAGGCTGAAGTCATTGGGGAAGGGAATTCTTGGATCCTGGGTGCTCTAAATGGTGGCTAAAAGCACAGTATGGGCTCCAGGGAGGTGCCTCCTCCTAGCTCTGTGCACCCTTCACCCCTGCAGAAGGGTTGTAGCCAGAGGAAGGCCAGAGCAGAATTTGTTGTGTAAACCAGGGTAGTTCATAGGCAAGGCACTGTGGAAAGAAGGCAGAACTGTGCTACTATTTGGTGGTGGGACCTAGCCCCTTCCTTCTCTGCGGAAACGTGGCTTAAGGACATTCTGGGGAAGTAGAATGCAATGCCCATACTAGGGAGGGACCAGGACATCGAAGTCACCTTCTGATGAGGAAACCAAATGAAATGAAGCAAGAACAGATGCAGCAAGAGTCCACTAGCAGTAAGCCACCTGACAGAGGGCTTGTTTCTGCTGGGACCTCGGTGGGTAGAAGAGGAGCCCCTCTATGAGACTGGAGCAATGCCTGATTTCAGCCAGAGAGACCCATCGGAACTTAGGCCACGTAGTACTGTGTTGTCGTATCAGAAGGGCGGGGCCTGGATGCAGCTGGAAAAAGGAGCAAGTGCTAAAGAGAGAGCACTTGGCTGGGTGGCTCCAGCCAGCTCTGGCCAAGAGAGACTGGCACCGTGTCTTGCAGACAGTTGTGCTGCTCCCGAAGTGTGCTTGGGAGTGGAGTGAGGGAGATTAATTCTGCAGCCCTTATCCCAGCCGGAAGACAATGATCCTGCAACTAGGCCAGTCTCTTTGCTCTCTCTCATTCCATACGGGAAAAGTAACCTCCAGAAACTTGGGTTTCCTGGCTACCTCATTACTAGCGAGGCCTTGCACGCCACTCACACAGCACAGAACTGTTTCTTCCACATGACGTGAAGCCGTGGATTTCTGCTTTATCAATTAATTTCGTTGGCATGAATCAGGTCATCAAGAAGATGACTGGCTTTGACAAAATAAAGCGTCCCAGTGAGCAAAGTTGAGCTGCTGGCTGTGGCTTTTCCCTCTCTCTCCCTCTGTTTTCTCTTGTCTTCTCCTGTCTCTGTCTTCCTTCTCTCCTGTCCTCACCTTGTCTCTATCTACCTCCCTCCCCTTTTACTTACTCCTTCTCGTCTCTCTGCTTTCTCTCAGTCTCTGGTTCCTTCCTTCCTCCCTCTTGTTTGCTCTTCCCTCCTCCTCCCCTCACCCCCCACCCTTGCACTCCACTCTTCCCTTTCTAACTCCCTTTAGAAACCTTTGAGAAAGTCAATTGATCATTTACATTTTCAATTGTTCCAGTCTACAATTTATTCATATTTTACCACAATCCAGCTTTCTTTTCAACCAGAGAGTTTAATGTAGTGAAACAGAAAAGAAAACAGGATATTTACAAAGGAGCATTAGATCAAAGCCCCCACTCCCCCTACACACTGATGCCACCCTGAGATTCAAGAGAGTCAAGGAATAAATTCAAGGTGAGATCTTACACCGGAAATTCTCCTTCTATCTTTGTTTTCTTGTCTCAGTTCTGGATGAGGCCTCATGGGGGAGCTGCTATCTCACTGTAGATAAGAGTATACTATTTCCAACAGGGACTGACCTTTACAGGTTGGAATGAAGCATTACTTTTGCTACAGAGAAAAGGGTTCTCGATTGTTATTTTCCTGCAGGTGTCTTTATTTCCTTCCCTACAAGAGCCCATAAACACGTTTTAATCAAGTTTAGAGCTCCATGTTGCCTTCGCAAAATAAAATCTCAAAATACACAGATAAGATGTTTATTGTGGAAAGATTTTACTTGTTGAACATTCAAATCAAAGGTAATTTCAAGCATTTTTTTTCTTCCACAGAGGGGTTTTGCATGTAACGTCCTCAAAGAAAGAGTTCGTTGTATATTAATTTTGTTGTTATAGCTACATCAGATATGTCAATCTTAAAAAATATGCAGGATAAGAAAATGAAAGTGAATTATATGGGCATACCTTGCAAATTAATTTTCAAATACAAATCTTGTCAATTTCTTTTTTTTTAAATCCACTTCCAGGATAAAGTAAATGAAAGTGATAGCTGCAAAAAAAATTTTTTTTGATGGATTTGATGTTCAGGCACTTGGGAATTCCTACAAATCCGCATTTTCATGCAGCTCCAATACATGAGGGTTGGTGTTCCTATTGACAATCCACAGGCGCTGGAGCTCTTCTCCTGAATCATCAGAGAAGAAGCAGTTTTATCTAGCAGAGCTTCATGGCTAAGCAGCATGTTTTCCCCCTGTGTCTGTATTTTAAAAATGTTTGATTAACCACAACATTTGACAAGACTGGAGAGTATTTAGTTCATGTTCCTCATTTTGCAGTTGAGGAAACTGAAATCCAGGAAGGGAAAGGGACTTCCTCAGGGTTACACATTTGCTATCCTTTTCCAACTATGATCCATGGAGTCCTCATAAGTCCTGGACATAGTTTCTGGGCCACTGGTGAGAGAGGGGTACTGATTGGCCATCCCCTGGGTCTATTCTCCGTTGTTTTGTTTTGTTTTGTTTTGTTTTTTACCAGAGCATCTCTGCTTTTATCTGTGAGGTAGCCGATAAACTTGCTTCCTTGCTAATCTCCAAGCCATCCCAAGGTTTCCAGCCATCCCAAGGTTTCTGAATCAAAAGCCATGCCTGGCCAACAGAAATCATGAGTTTTCTGCCATAACGTGTATACGTTGTTTCTTCTACCATTAAGGCTTAATCATTAGCCTTAATGCCCACAGAAAAAAAGAGTTGGCTATGACCTAAGGGAAATCTCTACCACAAAAGGGAAGAGGGGAGAAGAAGGCCCAATCCCTCTGCTTAGGTAGACTTTGGGAAGAGAAAGAAGGCTGATGTAGTGGAAGGTGGTATGAGATAAACGAGTCCTGACCACCAGGATCAAGTCCTGGAGTTGGGAGGTTATTACATAGGGAAAACTAAAAGCAAAGAGACTTTTTCCTCATGCTCTCTTTAGTGCCCTAGCAAGCGATGGAGGAAGGTGGCTAGATAGATGAATTTGGCTCTCCATGGTCTGCACATGGTAGGCAGCAGATTCAGAACTTTCCAGATGCCCCACCCAGGAGAAGATCAATAGAAGCCTAGGGTCAGGCCGAGGAAGTGGCTGTAGGTAGCGACTTCTAAGATTGTGACAAATGGGCTCCAGGAGCGGGTATATAAACTCCAAAGGCCAGATGGGACTGGTTACATCTTAGTGATCACAGGTTCAAGGACCAGGCTAGTGCAGCCATTCTCCTGCAGAGGCTAAAATGCATGAGAAGACCCCAGGGTGATCTGAGGTCCCACTTCTCTCCTTCCACTATTGAGATGAAGTAACCACCTCTTCTCAACAGGAAGAGGATCAAAGGGACAAGGAAACAATATGAAAGAACAAGCATTTACCTGGAAGAGACTGTCGTCCAAAACAGATTGCTTAAATCAGCCCTGTTTCAGGGATCGAAAAAAGCCCCAGGGCTTGCAGGCCCTCACTGTTACTTCTTTCTTCCTTTGTTCCTTCTCACCTACGTTCAGGGTTGGGTCACTCAGAGCAGCTGCACACAAGAGGCAGTGTGATGAGGTGGAGAACCAGGAGAGCTGTTTTGTTTTTGTTGTTTGTTTTAAAGTAAGCTGTACACTCAACATGGGGCTTGAACTCACGACCCCAGGTCAAGAGTTGCATACTCTGCTGACTGAGCCAGCCAGGGGTCCCAGGAGAGCCGAGTTTAAGTACTGGCTCTGCAGTTAAGTCCCTGTGACTCTGGGGAAATCACATCACTTTTGTAGCCTGCAAATACCATCTCTATAAAATTGGGGTGACTAGTCCTGTGAAATTCCTTCTAGCATTTGCATTCAATATTATAGAAATCCCAATATTTCCTTTGCTGGAGCCCAAGAGCCCCTTCTAAATTTCTCCTCTGGTAGGTAAGAATAAAGTTCAAGAGAAAGTTAGCCTCATGGTTGGCATTCTGTGGTGGGGTCACCATAGCTCCACTCTGGTTCCTAGCCTTACCAGTTCAGGACTTTGATGGGGTCAGTGAATGTGGAAGGAATTGAGCTGTGGGGACTGACTCCCCAAAGTCAGCCAAATTCACAAGAGACCGATGGGGTTCTCAGTCTTTTCAGTGATCTTGACCCCTGGGGTCTAGAGGAAGCTTAAAGGAGAATAACTGGACTGCTTTCCCAGTCTCTTCAGAAGGTCTATGGATGTCACAGTGCTTTTAGCACCATGGGAGTTTGGGTGTTAATGCTTCCTACCTAACTCCAGAGTGATATTTAATAATCGAAAGACATTTGTGTCGGGTGCTTTGTCATCTTGTGATGCTCTGTATGTAGGGAGCCAAGAGGAATAGGGATTTCTGGGCCACCCTGGTGATCCATGTGGGCCCATCCCCTCTATCTAGCACCAATCAATTAGTCAAATTTCCAGAATTTTAGAATTCTTGCGTGTCAACTAGAAGCAAAACTATTTTAGGACAAACAAGCCACAGATAGTCACCCAAGTGGCAACCGATTAGAAAAAGAAATGCAGGAGTCCAGGAGGACAACAGGCAAGAAATAGTAACTAGGCTGGTTCTGAGTCAAGATTGTCAAGAATTAAGTGTGGAGCCCAAAGCAGAAATCTAATTCTTGCTGAAGAGACCCAACAGTATAGACCACACTGTGACAGTGTAATTTAAACAGAAATACAGCTGTGTCCGTGCCCTTTAGGAAACTATACATGAGAAAGCAAAGCTTCTATCAGGAGATGTCTTGGTGGGCATGGACTCAGAGTAGAGGAAACCTGCTGACCTCCATGGTTAGTGTCATTAGCTGTCACATCCTGATAACACTAGGACTGAGATGAGAATTGGTTTTTCAATGATCAGAACCCTGGGCTTGGGCAAAGCTGCAGACCTGGGATTCAGTCCAACTCTGGCTTCTTTGGATGGACTCCAAGCAGGCCTCACCCATCTGCTGCCACATGGTTGCTTCAGACAGTCCAGTTACCATGCAGTTGAGTAAATTACATCTTCACATCAGTTACATTCTAGTTCCCAGGAAATAGTCTGCACTTTTATGGATACTTTAGAAATCCCCAAAGCTTTAAACAAGATATGTCTTCTCCTTATGTCTTATCTCCTCTACCATATGCTGATTTGTAGTAGCTTCACCCTCAAAGGGTGGGGCTTGTTTTGTGGCTCCCTGTTCA
This sequence comes from Paguma larvata, assembly GCA_030068075.1. NCBI lineage: Eukaryota > Metazoa > Chordata > Mammalia > Carnivora > Viverridae > Paguma > Paguma larvata. The sequence goes on along the minus strand of CM057830.1, from coordinate 116,179,670 downwards.
TAAAACTGTAGCTACCACTGCCTTTCTCCCTACCAGCATCAACCAGCTCCCAGATTCCCTTTCTTTACTGCATTCCAAAAGAACACCTCTTGTCAGGTAGTCGGCATGTGTTTGAGGTAGAAAATAGTTCAGAGAATCCACTTTGCTCTGCTGGGAATGTGACTCAGTATAAGATGTGACTGTAAAGGGCACCTCCTAGTCCTCCCTTTAGCCTCTTTTCATTGAGTATTCTTTTCCTTTTGTAAATAGGAAACCAAGGTTCAGAGAGGTTAAGTAGCCATCTAAGGCTACTGTCCACTGTTGACTGATGAATAGTCCTTTCCTGTCTGGGAGAATTGTTTTCTTTAAGCTATTGATGGAGCTTCCAGCAGGATGCAAATGGAGTGGAAAAGGAGGAAGGCATTATTTGGCCAGTCGGATCTGACTCCTCTATGCTGGTGGCCAGTGGAGTGAGAGAAAGAATAGCCAGCACTAGTGCTCTAGCAGGTGACAGAATGCAAATTAGACCCCCAGTCAGCCTGACTCTGAAGCCCAAGCTTTCCATACCATCCCACACTGCTAGTTACGCTCATTCTTAGGTCTAAGCATTCACTGCTTTTCTGTAGAGGCTTCCATTTGTTCTTGTGAGGATCATTGCCAGTTGGCAACCACGTGACTAGGTCTTCACTTTGCTGCAGAGGAATCCACTCCTAGCGTTGGCTTTTTATCCTTTTCCACTCCATTTAGATCCCACTGGAAACTGCATGGGTAGGTCAGTGAAGGTATTCGTTCACAGGGGAACCATTCATCAGTGAAGATCAAGGCAGCAGGTTGCTTCCCTTTAGAAGTCATGCCCGTGATACAGTCTCAGCCTTCAAGGGGAAGCCTGAGCAAATTTATCTCCGGCACTGATCTAATTCTGCCACATGACATCATTAATCTCTTGTCCTCTGATTCTCCATTTGTGAAATAGAGGTTTTGGATGTGATTGAAAGCTTTAATTTCCTCTTGAATCCTTCTGTCCCTTTACATTGTTGTTGGGGAACTATGCTTGTAAGCGGGATGGGAGATGTCAGCTGGTTAAGGAAGTCGAAGTGCAGTGAGAGTCTCCTGCACACCATTGGCAGCTTTGTGTGGTCCAAGGGGTTTGCAGTGCTCAGCTTCAGAGAGAAACTTCCTGACTGATCACTCATAAACAATAACCAGACCACAGACTAATTGAAACCTTCCCTGACTGCTCTGTGTCTGAATGTGGGAAATAGACCTTCTTCCGTCTAGTGCCAGAAAGAAAAAAAGGCTGAGGGAGTGGCTAATGACATCAGTTACCAATTCAGGTGTAGTCAGAAAATGAGAACTCCCAAATTCATTCCCGCAGAAGCATGGAATTGAATTGGGGATCTGGGAGGGACAGGTCAGAACATAGTCAGTAGACAGATTAGATGACTAACGTGTGGCCTCTTGGGGATTTTGGTTACCTTGACACCCTCTCCCTAGCCAACCAGTAGATCTCAGTGGTATGTTCAAAGCAGAGGACCCATGCAAGCCCTGTCACCAAGCTACACAGGGAGACTCACAGTGCCTTGTCTAGGCAAGGTGACTGAGAAGAAGAATCTAGATCAGGAATCAGCACACAAGTCTGTTTCTGACTTCTCCCTATATGTGCACATGTAATTTCTTTAAAAATTAAAAACAAACATCTTTCATGGTACTTACATATAACCAACAAATGATAGGAATGTTAATCATGGTTCCTAAGAAAGTGACAAGACAATGGCAACTGATGGAATAGAAGGAAGGCAATGAGATTTCAAGCTTCCTTCTTTTCTGATCCATCAAAAATTTCCCCCGTTGGACAGACCCTTGTGGGACATGTGGTATACCACATATCTACCAGTTTCTGAGAGGGAAACGTTTTTGTTAGAGAGGGAATTGCATTTATTCCTTTAAAATAGGAAGCACTATAGCAACTGGAAACATGATTTGCAATAGCCTTGTGCCTGTGACTATTGAGATAAAAGCACCAGGCAATAAAAAAAGGTAAGAAAATATGGGGAGGGCTACAACATATTTGAACCCTAATGTGTATCTACCTCAACATTTTGTGAGAATATCTCTTCAGTTTAGTTGCATTTCTGAACATTTCTTGAGCGCGTGAAGTTGAAGGACAAATTCAACAACTCGGTCAAGGCCTCAGATTGAGCGATGAACAATCACCAACAGTTTTCTCTATAATATCACAATAGCCCTTTGCCTTTACACGTATCAGGCACATTGTAAACTTTCTACAGAGAACAGTCTGTGTGCAAATTCTAGCGATTGTGGGGAATAGCAACAGTTTAGTAACAATAACAGCTGCTTTGAAAGTCGGTGAAATGTTATTTTAAAAAATCTCATCCTGTGCCTTCTTCAAAACCTATAGTTGCTGTCTCTAAGTGTTACTGATTTAGTATTGGGATTATATTCTTGAAGCAAAATAAGTCTGCTCTGTTCTTCCTGGGAACTGATTTCTTTCTTGGTTACAGCCCTGCTTCATGAACTGTCTCTTCAGGCCACGAAGGTATAGTTTAGGGTGAAGGTTTCCAGAGTGTGAATGTGGATTACTGGGGAGAGAGGGGGGATCCCTATTTCTGTTGATAGGGCTTCCAGTCCGGCACTCACAAATTTAAGGCTCCTGGGAGACCAAAAACACGCGCAAGACATTCTCACTAAGCATGTGTTCATGCCTAAGCCATGTTTTTTCCCATGAAACCCCATTTTCTTTTCTTTGATGACTTGGAATGGGCAACCTAGAGGGAAAACTTGTATTTCTCTTCTCTGTCTTCTTTAGAGCCTGTAGCCAGTCTTAGAGATCCAGTTCCCCACCCTCTGCTATCTGGGCCCTGCCCTGCTCTCTCTCAGCCAAAGAGACCTCTAAGATGACTTCCAAACAAAGCTCAGAAACAGAGGGGAAAATGATCCTTCACAACATCCTTTCAGCCTTTAAAAATTCTTTGCTTTAGTCTTCCCTGGAGAAGTTCCATCTAATCAAGCACTGTAATACCCTCTACTAGTGGGACGGTGGGAGCATGACAGAACCCTTCACTCTACCCAGGGTGGGGCTATCCACGACGTCGGTCCAAGCTCTATTATTTTCTTGTCGTAGGTCCTTGATGGCTACCATGTGCCTGCTCTCGAAAGAAGCTGGGATGGGATATGGGACTTGCCAAGGGCTCTTCTAACCATTCCTGGTCAGTCTTGTTTTACTATCTTCTGCATAGAGTTTCTGAACTTCCAAACCAAGAGGAGATTGCTAAGTCTGTGGATTTTAATGTGACGGTTGATTCTTACCCCATCTCTGGGAAATGAAGAGCAGCTTCTCAAGCATTTCTTGAAGGGACTGAAATAAGTCTTTTGAAACATATCGTCTCTGAATTAATTTTCCCATAATTCTGCTCAGCGTTAGAAAATAGGGAGTGTTACTTAAAGCATTTATTAAACAAAAATTCCAGAGATCAAAATGGAAACATCCAGTTGAGGAACTGCCTTAATGCAGGGAAAAAATGTCTGTATTAGCACAATCTACTGCCTTCAAGAGTTTGAAGCAAAACTAATATTATTGGCTCTATCTATCAGTTCCACTCAGTGATGGCCAAGGCCTGCCCAAGATATACAGTAATGTTTGCCTATGAAAGCGCATCACCACGTACACAATTTCCGAATCACTGGCGCATGGTATGAAGTTGAGACTTGGATGGAAGACTAGGCTGGAGGCAGGTCAATGGAATGTCATTGCCAGGAGAGGTGTAGGTGGACCTTATTCTTTAGAGTTTTTAAGATATAGCAGCAGGCTTTGGGGTGCTTTTTGCCAAATAAACTCTGAAATGCGGCTTATTTTAATGTGTGGATGCTTGATAAAGGTCTCATGGATTTTCTACCCTAATTCCTAACCCAGGCTGTTCCATTCTTCCTCCCTGAAGGTTATGCTTGGAATATTAATTGGAAACATTGAATCAGAGAAATCTTCAGGTAGCAGTGCTGTTTTGCTGCCAGACAGTCCTGCATTCTCTCCTAAAGTTTGTCCATAACAGTTCTGGATCTAGGCCCCATATCTAAGTTCTTTCCACCTTTTTTTTTTTTTTTTTAACCCGGAGAAAGAGAGCCTTGCTGATGTTCTCCTGGGTTTTACATAATTTGAATCAATTTAACAGGCACGATATTTTCCTTGTTGTGCCATTTAAATTAGTTCAGTTTAAGAGAATTGGGTCCACTCTGGTGTTTGTTATGCAGCCCTAAAAACAGTCACTTGAGTGCCTAAAATCAAAATCTATTTTGTGTTCTATGGAACTGTCCTAAGGGATATATCTTTCCTTGTGGTGCAAGTGATTATTAGAATCAAACTAATACTTGATGTTGATGTTTTAACTTTCCATTGAGAATTAGATACTAAGAGCTACGGCAATTCTTTCTGCTTTGATAAAGAGAGAAACGTTCAGAGAATACAGTGCTGAGTACACTTTGTGAACTTCACCATATGAGGACTTCTAGCCAAATGTGGATGCCATGGTTGTTTGCTCTCCAAATAAATAGATTATAGTGAACTGGAAATCTTTTCAAATTGGTATATCTTGAATGTATCTTTTATTCATTGAGTAATACAGTTTTGCACTAAATTTGTTTAGCTTCTGGCAGTCCTGTGGAAGTAACTCTGCTATCGTTTACAGGTAATAATTATGAGAATTTAGCAGGTAAAATTATACATGACAGTACATAAAGAATAACTTATTGCTTTCCATGTTTATAATTCACAGTCATGTTTGCATATTTTCTCTACATTCGTGCTATTCCTAGAATAAGTAATAATATGTCATGCTTAAAAGAAAGCACATTGGGGGCACCTGGGCGGCTCAGTCAGTTAAGCATCCAACTGTTGATTTTGGCTCAGGTCATGATCTCATGGTCGTGAGTCTGAGTCCCATGTCAGGCTGTGCACAGACAGTGCAGAGCCTGCTTGGGATTCTCTCTCTCAGATTCTCTTTCTTCCTCTCTCTTTGCCTTCCCCTGCTCATGCTCTCTCTCTCTCTCAAATTAAATAAATTAATTAAAAATAAAATAAAGCACATTGGAAACATAGGCAAGTGGGAAAAGAGGAATTCACAATATACAGAAGATTGTACAGTCATTACATTTCACCTGAAAGCAAAATGTCTCTCCTTTGCCTGTTACTTTCCATAGGGTGACTGATAATATTGGGGAACCTAATGCTGGGTGTTATATTTATTTCCATGATGTATGGGATAAATGATCAGGCAAAATAGTTCGGGCTCATCAACAATACCAAATTTGTGTTTTAACGTGAACACCCCCTAGAGTCTTGGCTTTGAACTTCACAAATGATGTGGTTTTTGGTGTGCTTTGATTTCGGGTCCTTGAGAACTGATGGCACATCTGATGTCCCACACCTCAGAGCTGTTGAGATAGAGAGTGACTGCAGGCAGAGCACTGCAGGTTAGAGGGGAGAGTATGGAAGAAGGCATGGGGCGAGAAAGTGTGTACAGGGAACTACACTATACCTCTAGCTTGTTTAGAAAATAAAGTTTATGTCGGTAAGTAACGGGCTATAGATTTATTGTGGACTTTTAATGCCAAACTTCTGGAAAGTGAATTTAACGTGTTTTCATTAAAATTTATTTTAACATTTATTTATTTTTGAGAGAGAGACTGAGAATGAGCAAGGGAGGGGCAGAGAGAGAGGGAGACACAGAATGTGAAGCAGGCTCGAGCTCACGAATCGTGAGATCATGACCTGAGCCGAAGTCGGATGCCTAACCAACTGAGCCACCCAGGAGCCCCTCAAAAGTGATTTTATACAGTCTACACTGGGGATAGGCAAACTATGGCCCTCAGGTCAAATCTAGTTGGCCGCCTGTCTTTGTAAATAAAATTGTATGAGAACACTATGAGCTTCATTTGTTTATGACTTGTTTATAGCTGCTCACATGCTACAACAGCACAGCTGAGTAGTTGCAACATGTGCCTATATCGGGGCAGAAACTTCAACTTCATAATGCACCTTATGAGCATAGCTTTTACTACACAGATCAAGGGCAGAAGGCACTGGAAAATAAGTTTGTGCAAAAGAGTTCCAGTCCCTACAAGCATCCCTCTCTTTCCCAAGTGACTCCTGCATCTTGGGAATCTAAAGCCTTGTTCACTTTGCAATTTTGGCAAGTGTTGCTTGGGGGCTCCGTGTGTATTGTACCTACTGGAAAGAACTGATTTGTAGTCTGCCTTGCTCAAAGGCCAACTGGGTCAGATTGCATTACACTGGTCACTTGAGACCAAGAAAGTATCAGTTGGGCCATAGAAAAGCAGACAGCACAAACTGTCATTATGCGGCATAAATTAAAGTTGCAGAAGTTATGAGGAAATGAGCACATGGGAGGCATAAGACAGCTAAATTTATATCCCAAACTCAGATATTTTCCTGGCTTTAAAATTGGAATGTCTGAAGAATGTCTGAATATGTCTCCAGAGAGTCAAACCAGGACTGATGGGGAGGGAGTTTGAGGGAAGCAGAATTTCACCTCGACATATGGAAGAGCTTTTAGACTCTTAGGACGCACGATTCCAGGAATCGTTGTTTAAGCATACAACTGGAAATCTACCTTTTGGCGCGCACCTGGAGAACACGCTCAGGAAGAGAGCACTGCCCGGGAGTGGGGTTTATTGACGGTGCAGGGTGATCCACCCTTCTCTAGGCCTGTTTCCCTGTTTGTGAATTGAAGATGGACTAATGACCCCGGAGAGCCTTTTAGCTCTATTATTCCTAAATTCAGTGTTCTGGGTAAGACACAGAGTGCCTCTTTCTTTCTTTCTTTCTTTTTTTCTTTCTTTCTTTCTTTCTTTCTTTCTTTCTTTCTTTCTTTCTTTCTTTCTTTTTTCTTTTTCTTTTCTTTTTTCTCTTTCTTTCTTTTTGTTTTTCTTTTCCTTTTTCTCTTTCTTTCTTTCTTTCTTTCTTTCTTTCTGGCTGGGGAAGGAATCTGATATTTCAATAACTTTTCTTTTTAAGGGTAGCCTTCATGAGGCAGACCTTGTAACCCTGTCTTTTCCCATTAAAGCTTTAAAAAAAAAAAAAACCAGGGATCTGAGTTACTGTAGTTTAATTAAAACTTCTTTTCATGTCTGTGAAAAACAGAGATTGACCAAAACTATGTCAGATGGTTAAGAGCACAGATTCGGAAGTAGAACTGGGTTAGAATCCTAACTCCGATTCCTAATAGCGGTGGAACCTTGGGCAACCTGCCTACTCTTCATGAGCCTCAGTTTACTTGTCTGAAAAGCTGGGATGAGAACAGTGACTGTATCTCAGAGTACTGTCGGAAGAATCAGACAAGGTTGCGACGTTTCTAGGAGGGCTGTGGAGCGTGGGCAAAGATCATACAAGCCCATTTGTTCACAGTGAGGTCATTTCCTAAAGGATCTGAAATCTCCCAGGATGTGTAGTGGGTACACAGAGAAGGAGAGGAGCCAATCTGGCTTTGTAAGACCCCCAGAGTCCCAGCCCAGCTGCTGGGGGAGCTGCCTCATTCAAGATGAAGTCCAGTCAGATTTTTGAAGCTGCATTTTTGTGCTACTTTACAATCCCTTTATTTTTGTATGTTGTGACCTTGCTGAATTTGTTAGTGTTCGAAGGGATTTTTTTTTTTGTAGACCCCTTGGGGTTTTCTCTATAGACTATCACGTCATTTGCTGATAGGGATGTTTTTAAGTTTATTTCATCCTTTAAGATCTGTGTGACTATTATTTTCTTTCCTTGTTGCACTGGCCGGAACTTTCAGCATCATGTTGAATCAGAGTCCTTTTATATTTGGGAGTCATGCCACCATTCCTAAAGAAGTACCTCAAACAGTCTACATACAAAATGTGCTCATTTCAAGGAAGTTCTGGAATCATCTGGCCTTTCCTGGTCCTCAGGCCAAAATCAGGTAACACCTTTTCAAACCTGGCTTAAAACACAGAAATAGGCTCTCTGGGGTTCCTGAGCAGTCTCTCTGTCTCTAGCTCCCTTGGCATTCAGGAATGCCGATTTCACTACAGGAAGTTGTGGGGGAACCACTTAGCAGAGAGCCCAGCAACAATAAGCACTGAATAAATGTTGGTTGCTAGTATTATTACTATTAGACCAGAGCTTCTCAGACTTTAATGTGCATACAGATCACCAGGGGATCTTGACAAAATGCAGGTCTGGGAAGCATTTTGCATTTCTTTTTTTTTAAAGATTAAAAAAAATGTTTTGTATTTATTTTGAGAGAGAGTGAGCATAAGTGGGGGAGGGACTGAGAGAGAGGGAGAGAGAGAATCAAGCAGGCTTGGCACCATTAGCAGCTCAGAGCCTGACATGGGGCTTCGTCCCACCAATGGTGAGATCATGACCTGAGCCAAAATCAAGAATTGGGCACTTAACTGAGCCACCTCAGTGCCACCCGTTGCTTTGCACTTCTTACAAGCTCCCAGGTAGCACCAAGTGCGCTAGCCTGAGGACGAGATCTGGAGTAGCAGGATGTGGAGGATATCTATTGTTCGGTTGGCTTAGCACCCTCCTTCTTGGGGGAACTACCTCTTACTTGGTAGCTGTGACTCAGAACTCTGACAGGGCCCGCACTCTTATTTCTCAGTGGTCCAGGTCACCTGAGCTACTTAAGCAAGAGATAAGAAGAGACCTGTTTCTTACTGGCCTATTCATGCCTAAGACCTGCTCAGAGAAGTGGGCATCTAAGTTTTGTTATTTTAGCCACTTTATCTTGCACAGGGAGACCAAGGTAACTCATACGATGAAGCCAAGCTTTGGTGGCCAGACCTCACTGACCAGGACATTTTAAACTGAGATGCGGTTGGTATGATTTGTTTTCCCCACTGTCAGGGTAAAATAAACGCAAATATAATCTAAAGAAGTGTCTCATGGACCATTACTGCAAGAGTCCGAAGTGGGGCTCGAACTCGCACGCCACGGGAATCCAACGCAGGGCTCGTACTCGGAAACCCAGAGGGCCCAAATCGGGGCTCGAACTCGCACAGCACCGGGATCCCGGCTCCGGGCTCGAACTCGAAAACCCAGTGGGCACATTGCGGGGCTCGAACTTGTGCATCGCAGGAGCCCGACGCGGGTCTCGAACTTGCACACCAGCGGAACGCCACGAGGGGCTCGAACTCGCAAACCCAGAGAGCCCGACGCGGGGCTGGAGCTCGAAAACACGGAGTGCGCAATGCGGGGCTACAATAAACAAGCTACTGTAAAGTTCTCATTTTCCAGCTTTCCCCTTGGTTCCACACACCGGTCCGACGCACACATCCAAGGCATCTCACGACAGAGGCATCACGTGTGGCCTATACTATCTGCGCTAGGACACAAACTAACAGCTGTACAGGAGGACAGTTTCAGGCCACGCCCACCCTCCCAGCCTTAGCTCTGAACCACTTCCTCACCCCCCCTGGATTTTATACAGCTTCAGATCTTCTGGGGCTGTGGACTTTGCAAGCTTGCTTTCCCATTTCCACCTTTGTTTTGCTCTTGGACTTGTGGGTTGAAATGCTCTGCAAGGCAGGCATTTAAGGGAGTAAGTTGAGAGTGTGAGCCTCAGGGAGCATGGTTGGGAGGCAGGTCTCTGCTCCGGGGCAGCATGTTCCCCGTGAGACTTGCAGAGTTAGGCTTCCAAGAAGTAAATAAAAGGGGAGGGGGGAGCAGTAGTAAATAATTTTCCTTCTAATGACCTTGGGAATAATTGCAGGCATGTATTCACCTCGTCTCTTTGTGTCGGCTGGGCCCTAAGCTCCAAATAGGAGTTAAAAAGAGCAAATTGGGTGTCCGGAGTTCTGGGCTGGAGTCCCAACCGCTGCACGGAGCTCAAGGACCTGGAGTCTGCGATTTTCCTTTCTCTGGGTCTCATTCCTCCGTCTCCAAAATGAGCCGAGTGGCTGCGGACTCTGTGGGCTTCTTCAGCAGCGATGCTCTAGGATTGTATGTGCTACCGGCCACAGAGACTAAACCCAGTCAGCTCAGTACTTAAACTGCTCATCTGCTTTTTTTTTCTTTTTTTCACATTCCCCTAGGTGGCTTGACTTTTGAGGGAGTAATGGTGCTTGGGCTTACCCCACGTCTATTAGCTTTGCTAATCCGCCAGAGCACCCACCAGGCAATAGGTTGATTGATTTTTCTTTCTGAACTTTGGTGAAGAATGTTTGAAAGGCAAGTGCTCCGTTGTTCTCTGTATCATCATTTCCCGACTACTTTCTTGTTGAAACTTGTTAAATTTCAAAACTATTTCTGCAACCATTTAATTTCTTCCATTAATTCAAATATTGATTTTGCTTTTCCTAGAGACATGAAATAGATGACATGTGTTTTTATCTGAGAGATTTAGAATGCTTTACGCTTTCTCAATTAGAGCCCTCTCTATTAATTAACAAGTACTTACACTAAGTTGGGTAGGGTGGATTTATGGAGCTAAACTCCTTCCCTCCCTCCCTCTTTCCTTCCAAGTCTAGCCAGCAGACATATTCAGCACCTACTATGAGTCAGGCCTTGTGCTAGACGCTTTCACATGTGTTTAGTCATCACGAAAGATTTTGAGGTCGGACTTATCAACATGTTACAGATGGTCAGACTGAGGACCCCTGAGGTTCAGTGGTCCGCTCCAGGTTCTATGACTCGTGTGTCTGCTCCCCGCAGGCCTGCTGTCTCTCATGCGCCGAACCCACACCAGTTTCCCCACCCCAGAACGATTTCCCTGGACTCCCTCTTCCAGTTTATTCAATAGAAGCAATGTCTACTCTTTGCATTTTCTGTCATAAGAGCATGTTCTTTTCCCATCTAGCTTTCTGTGGAAATCTCAGAAGTCTAAACGAGCATAGTGAAGAAAGTAAAAAAAATATATATATATATAGTCCCACCATACAGAAATAACCTCTGCTATTATAGCGTCCTTCCGGTATAAAACACATTCACAGACATCATTCATGCTTCTCAGCGACCCCATACAGCTTCATGTCCACTAAACAGCAGAGGAAGCTGAGGCTCAGATAGATACAGAGCTTGCCCAAGGTATACAGCTGCAGTGCGGTCGAGCCCAGAATCACCCCGACGACTGACGTTAGTCCAGGGCTGGTTTTTACCACATAAACAATTTATGTTAAGGGAGAAGAAAGGAGAGTGTTTCAGGAATCCCTTATCCCCCTCATTTGAGCAGATGTCAATATTTGGTAAAATGCAAATTCTGTCAGAGCCCCACTAGTGACTATTTGCCAAGCACTCAAACGAAGCCAGTCGTACTCATTTGAAGTTCTAGAAGGAGATCAAAGGATGGCCTCTGAAAAAGGTGCTTCATTAGTGGTTTCCAATAGACAGAAGTGACTCTAATGCCTTGTTCGTTCTCTAGCTTTTCGTCATACCTCAGCTGGCCACCAACTCGGAAGATGTCTGGTCTCTTAGGAGTTTGGCAAACCCACTGGGGATATGAGTCCAAGCTGTGGTTTCCTCTAGGCATATGTAAGTCCTCATTTGAACACTTAAGACGGGCAGGTGCTTGAAGGTACCACCACAGTCTGATGGCTGTGAACTGAAGTCCTTTAAAAATGGGCATTTCAGGGTCAGAGACTACCATTTAAGTGTGCCTTAAGCCTAATAACCATCAGGGTAGGAGGCCCCTCTTTCTACCTTATAAGCCCGTGCATGTCCTCCACTAGCTAAGGATTTCGCCCTTTGGGAAAAATGTCTGAGGGCAGGTGCTCTCTGAATTAACCTCAAGTAAAATTCAGGGTTTAGATCTCTGGCTACTTTAAAATTTTTTTAATGTTTATTTTTGAGAGAGAAAGAGAGAGAGAGAGAGAGAATGAATGGGGGAGGAGCAGAGAGAGGGAGACACAGAATCCAAAGTGGGCTCCAGGCTCTGAGCTGTCAGCACAGAGCCTGATGTAGGGCTTGAACTCACGGACCATGAGATCATGACCCGAGCCGAAGTAGGACGCTGAACCGACTAAGCTGCCCAGGTCCTCCTGGTCCCTGGCTACTTTTAAATATTTTTTTAAAAGTAATAAAAGGTATATATGTTTATTTTGAAAAATTCAAAATGATGTAGAAGCATAGAAAAGTATAAGAAAGGGGCGCCTGGGTGGCTCAGTTGGTTGAGCACCGCCTTCAGCTCAGGTCATGGTCTCACGGTTTGTGGGTTCGATTCTCGCGTCGGGCTCTGTGCTGACATCTCAGAGCCTGGAGCCTGCTTCAGATTCTCTGTCTCCCTCTTTTTCTGCCCCTCCCCTGCTCACACTCTGTCTCTCTGTCAAGAGTAGATAAACATTAAAAAAAAGTATAAGAAAGCCCTGTTTCATTCTACCCCCTCTCCAATCTCTCTCCCCAAGGGTTACCTCTGTTGACAGTTTGACGTGTATACTTAAAAACTTTTATCAGTGCACAGACTAAGTATAAATATACATATATAGTTTATGTATTAGTTTTTATTGAGATATAGTGTTTAAAGAAAAGTGCAAAAGTATGAAGTGTATATTTCCTTTTTTTTTGACATTTGTATACACCTATGTAACCATTACCTAGATCAACATAGAAATCAGTGGTGTAGTTTAAAAAAAAAAAAAACTAAAATAGGATAGTAGCATACATGTAACTTCGTGATTTTATTTTATCACCTATCATATCACCATATGCAAAACTACCAACTCAGTGAACATAGCGTTCCATAGTATGCATATATCATAATTTATTTAATCATTCGCCTGTTGATAAACACTTAGATTGTCTCTCTAGATTTTGCTATTACTAGCAATGTTTTGGTGACTGTCGTTATATATATATTTTTGTGCACATGGCTTCAGACGTTTGCATAAAAGTATTTGAGGCAGCAAATGTAATAATCCCTAACATATGCACAGTGTTTCCTCGGTTCCAAGAATGGCCACAGTTATGATCCTTTTTGGTTGCTATTAACAACTCTGAGAGGCAGTTCTGGTTATCTATATCCCTTCGTGGAGTCAGAGACTGAAGTCAGAGAGGTTACAAGTCTTTGACACCTGTAAGTCACATGGTCTTGGGTGGCTGCAACAGAAGCCAAGTACAGATGTGTGACTCCAGATTTCTTGACCCCTTCCATTGCTTCTCAAGTGCCTTCTAATAGAGTTCTCCATTTGTGTCTGGACTCAGTCCCCAGATTGTGTTACCAAGTTGCCTCTCATTCCGAAGAGTTTATTTAGTTCAGTAAAGAGAGGAAGGGAGAGAGAGAGATGAGTCTGGTGCCAGGCTCATTGGGTTTGAGTCTGAGCTCACTGCCGATTAGCTGGGTGATATGGGACCAGGTCTAAGCTGCAACTTCCTCTAACTATAAACTGAAATGAAACACAGCATCTCCTTACAAGGTTATAGTCAGATTTAAATGAGAAAATGGGTGTAAATAATTTAGCAAGATTCCTGCTGTTAGAAGAGTTCAGTAAGATATTTTAAATAATAGCTTTATTTGAGATACAATTCACATATCACAAAATCAACCTTTTTAAAATGTATAATTCAGTGGTTTTTAGTATATTCACAGAGCTGTACAACCATCACCCTGATACAACTTTAGAATATTTTCATCATCCCAAATAGAAACCTTCTATCTACTGTCACCCTCCAATTCCCCCCAACAACCCAAGCCCTTGGCAGCCACTAATCTACTTTCGGTCTCTGTAGATTTGCGTCTTCGGACTATTTCATATGAATGGAATCATATTCTGCTTGTCCATTTGCGTGGGGCTTATTTCCCTTTGCATAGCGTTTTCAGGCTTTATCCATGTTGTAGCATGTATTGGGGCTTCGTTCCTGTTTGTTGCAGAGTCATATTTCATTATATGGCTCTACTACCTTTGTTTATCCATTCATCACTTGATGGATAAATAGAGTGTTTCTACTTTTCATATATCATGAATAATGCTACATTCATGTACAAGTTTTTGTTTGAATGCCTGTTTTTAATTCTTTATATATATATATATTATATGTAATATATATATGTAGCATTATGGCATATACTCCATAATTCATACACTTTACTAAATGAACTTTAATGAGTTCCACCAGGACTGGAATTGCCAGGTCATCTGGTTAGTCTTTTGAGGAAACTGTATTCCAAAGTAGCTACATCACTTTATAATGCCATCAGTGATGTGTGAAGATTCTAGTTCCTCTGCATTCTTACCAGTACTTGTCGTTTTACATTTTTTGAAATTACAGCCATGCTGGTGGGTGTGCGTGGTATCACACTGTTGCTTATTTTTTAATTTTTTCTATGTTTTTATTTATTTTTGAGAGATAGAGAGACAGAGTGTGAACAGGGGAGGAACAGAGAAGGAGACACAGAATCCAAAGCAGGCTCCAGGCTCCGAGCTGTCAGCACAGAGCCCGATGTGGGGCTCAAACTCGTGAACCACAAATTCATGAGCTGAGCCGAAGTCGGACACTTGACTGATCCACCCAGGCGCCCCTCACACTGTGGTTTTGATTTGCATTTCCATTATGAGTAATGATGTTGAGCATCTTTTCACATGTTTTCAATGTGATTCTAACTATTATTTATTCAATAGATATTTACTAATTCCTACTTTGGGCAACTCCTCCTTATCCTTTTACATGGCTTACCCAACTAGACCATGAGCTTTTTGAGAACAAAGACATGACATGCGTTGCTGTGCCTTCAATGTCTTGCTCAGTGATGGCCACTTCAAAATACCTAATATATACATATTGAGTAAATAAAAGAATAAATCATCATTAGATGTGGGAATTCATTGGCGAAGTTGAAAGCAGTCATTTTTTTTAAAGATATAATTGGCTTTATAAAACAATTCATGAATTGGGCAGCATTCTGCCTAGCAAGTAGAGGGGCTCTGAGAAGATGTACGAAATGGAAAGTTTTTGTAGAAGGAGGGTGAGCAAGAAAGTTGTCAGCAAAGGAAAATGTTGCAGGCAAGTTGTGTTTTCCTTAGGGGGAAGGGCAAGGGGTCTTATCATGCAGATAATTACATCTTTCTCTCGGGGTTAGAGACAGCCCAAGTGGCAGACTCATTGGTGCCCATCAGAAAATTCCTGACTGACCTGTTACGACTACATTTTGGGGGGAGGTTGAAACTCCAATAAGATATGTATTAAGTCCTAGTTTGGGAACTTGGTCTAGTGATACCATTTTAGGCCTGTGGTTTTCTTTTTAACAATTCTCTGCCTTTTGATCAGACTCAGCGTAACTGAGACATGGGATCAAAATGTAAGATGTTAGAGTCGCTCTCAGCTACTGCTCCGAAGTTCCCACAGCTTTCCAAGCAAGCATTTCTTAATCACCTACTTTATGTGTCCCTTGTCCGTGACTGGGCTTTAGTGACAGGCAGATTAACTCCAAAAGTGATTTGTCCTGGCCCCAATCATCATTCTGCTTGACATTCCAGTTTTAACTCTGACGAGGTTCTGCTAATACTTGGATCCAATAGGTGTGGGTATTGTATTCAAGCGCATGGTAAGAGGAAAAACAAACCCTACTCCTACCAGGAAGTCAGTGTGTGCCTTTCTGGGACAAACTGTGAGGCCTGGGTGACTCCTGACCGATCGGAGGCAGTGTGTGTCTGGTGTATTGAAACCCTTGTGCTATCTTCTGGTATTAGTGGATCGAAGGGAGTGTTTTGTGTTTAAAGTGCTTTCAGTTCTGCCAGGAATAAGTATCGTCAGTCTTGGATGAATTAACAGAATGATTCTGGCAATTTTCATCTACATTTATCGTGAAAAGTATATGTATATTTGATATACACGCTCACCGTTCCTTCAGAATATGGAGTGAAAAAGCATTGAATTATTTGCAGCTTTGACTATTTCGAGTCCTTTATTCCAAAGGTATAAGTCATGTTGAAAATTGGAAACAGACTTTATTTACTAAATACATTTCTGTTTTGCTTAAGACAGTTTCCCTCCTCTGTTTTCCTATTTATTATATACGCTAACAAATTAAACATATTAGAAAGGCAAGGTAGACACATGGGAGGATCTTCAGCCTTAATGCCAAATAGACCTGATTCACATCAACTTTGGTCACTTGCTAAATATGTGATCTGGGGAAATGGGGTAGGTAGAATAATGCCCCCCAACGGGGTCCACATCCTAATCTTCAGAACCTGTGTATATGTTATCTTGCATGGCAAAATTGACTTTGCAGATGTGATTAAGGTTATGGACCTTGAGATGGGGCGTGTCCTGGGTTCTGCAGATGGTCCCGTCTAATCACTTAAGCCCTTGAAAGCTGAAAACTTTTTCCAGCTGAAGTCAGAGTGATGCAGGAAGTGGGAGGCAGAAGGGAAAGTCTGAGAGATTCAGAGCGCGAGAGGGACTGGGCTCACGTTTGCTGGTTTGAAGATGGAAGGGCAATGAGATGAGGAATGTAGGGGCCTTAAGGGGCTGAGTAAAGCTCCTGGCTGGCAGCCATCAAAGAAATGGGAATCTCAGAGCCACAACCACAGGGAACTGAATCCTGCCAACAGTCTAAAGGAACCCAAAAGCCCATTCTCCCCTAGATCCCCTAGTAAAGAGCCCAGCCCTGCCCACACCTTCACTGCAACCAGTGACACTCTAAGTGGAAGACCCAGTTCAGCAGTGCCACATCTGCATTCTGACGTACGGAACCGCGAGATAATTAATGGATGTTGTTGTAAGCTGTTAAGTTTGTGGTAATTTGTTATAGCAGCAGTAGAAAGCTTATACAGTAAGTTACTGACTATAAATTGGAAATAATACCTACCTTGAAGGGTTGTTTTAAAGATTAGAAATTACATATGCAAATTTCCTGGCATATAATAGGTAGCTAATACATGATGGTTTCATACGTGGAAGGACCACAATGAGAAATAGAGGAGAAGAGATGTTAATAGAAAGAAAAAGGATCTTTGTTCATATGTGAAACTATATTTGCATAAGGTCAAGTTTAGCTGACTTGTATTACACTGATTGGCCACTGGTTGCTAACAGCTTGAAAACATCTGCTCACCTGCTTCTACTGCTGAGTATTAAAAAAAAAATAGCATGTTCCAGTGACAAGTGATGCAAGGAAGTGTTGTGAGGCAGTAAATATTTAAATGAACTTTAATAAATCACTGGAGATATTATGCTGGGTAACTGCATCCTTTTTCCACTACGGCTAAAACAAGTCAGCTCTGATTTCCTGTTTTTGCAGTGAGGATAATGGTAGTAGGAGGGGAAAAAAATCCATTGATACAGAACTCTACTGGCACGAATTTCCTCATCTAGGGGACCCGAAGAACAGGGAATGACTCCAAGGAGTGAATACTAGATCCCCCAGAGATGGTAAAGCTCCAGTCCTGGGGGCAACAGTGATATAAGGACATAGAATTTTCCCGAGTGGACCTGAGAATTGAGAAAAAACTATTGCAGCATACTTGTCTCCCATGTCCCCTCTTCTACCCTTCCGCCTTGTCTCTGGACACAGCCTTGGGATCCCTTGTGTCTTAGTCAGGTCTGTTGCAGTAACAAACAACACAAACTCTGGGTGACTTATGGCAGTGATGTCTTTCTTGTTCATGTTACATACTGGTGGGCCTGGGTCTGCTCTTGGCTGTGAGGTGGCTTCATGCATTTTCTCATTCTAGGACCTAGGCTAGAGGAGCATGTTCATTCTGTTTGAGATATGTTATATTCATGGCCTAGGGAAAAAAGTGAGAATCACAGCCATACCATGCAGTTTAGCTTAAGACCTCTGCTCAGATGTGACAGATGTTGTGTCAACTCACATCCCATTGGCCATTTATATCAATGGACTGAGAAGTTATACCTCTTAGCCCTCCCACATGAGACATTGCAAGTCACATGGCACTATGGGTGTGGGTGCATAATCCTTTTAATGGGAATAGAAGGGAAAATCCTTGAGAACCTATTATTTAATCTATCAGAATTTATCCTTCAGAATCAAGACTTCCTACCTTACTCCCTGCTTCTCTTCCATTAGACTTACTCAGAGTTCCTATCCTGCCTGCAAGGGACCTTGTCCTGGTGGTTCAAGTTTCTCTCCTTAGATAGGATACTCTATTCTTACTGCCATACAGAAAGGAATAAAAGTAAAAAAAAATAGTTTACTTTTGGGTGGGGTGAACTTGGTTGGGCAGATCCTCATGGCTTCAGATAGCTCAGGTGACCCAGGGACTGACCCTGCTTATTTTGGACACAGGTCAGCCTTATAGAGGCTACTTCACCGAGATGCTATGCACTCAAAACTATTTTGACTCAAATTGAAAGATCATCAAAAGAGCCTTGGTTTTTAGTTTGCATTAGAAAGCACTTTGTGGTGGGAAGAATCTTGTGATGGACACTTGGGAAAGGAGCAGGAAAATTCTTTATGGCAGTACTTGCTAAGGCATAATCACAACTGAACTCTGACTTTCACCACAACTGGTCAGAACCACACACACGTGTGTGCACACACACGTGCATGCACACATACACGTGTACGTGCACACACACACACACACACACACACACAGCTTGCTGATTAAAGATCATGAGCTAGAGTGACCCCCGTTGGCTAGACCTGTGCTGGATCTATACATGAAGGCTCTTTCGTTGAGTCATCAAAATGAGACTTATTTTGAGTCCCATACAAAGACCTGTGGACTCAAGAGAAGGCAATTTTTCACTGCCACACTAACATAACTCTCACAAGCCTCTTTTTTCTACTGCTTAAAATTTCCTGATTTAAAAATTTTTTAAAAATGTTTATTTATTTTCAAGAGAGAGAAACAGACAGAGTGTGAGCGGGGGGGGGAGGAGGGATAGAGAGAGAGGGAGACACAGAATCTGAAGCAGGCTCCAGGCTCTGAGCCGTCAGCACAAAGCCCGATGCGGGGCCAGAACCCACGAACCGAACCGCAAGATCATGACCTGAGCTGAAGTCCAGACGCTTAACCGACTGAGCCCCCCAGATGCCCGTGATTTTTTTTTTTAACCTCAGAGAACTCCTTAGGAAACCTCTTCACTGGTATGTGAAAAAAAAATCTCAGCTTTTTTTTCCTTATAAAAAATCTCTGGGAGAGTGTTTTTGATTCTTCATCAGGTAGTTCTTTATTAAATCTTTTGTTTTCCTGTATCTTTTTTCCCCATCAGTGGTTCTTTCAGTATAATCCCAGTACATTTAATCATTATCATGTGCAAGACAGACAGAAATTATACAGATTCCTAAGAACTTGAGACATTCCATGCCGAACGTGACCTAGAGCTTTGGCTAAGGGTAGTGAGCAGTGACACCATTCCTGCTATTGTATGAGATGCACACCTGAAAATGTCATCACTGATCAGTCGCCACACTCTTTCTTACTAAGTCTGGAAAGAACCCTCACATTACGGGAATGTCTTTTGGAACAGAGTTATGTCATCGAATGGAATTAAAAAAGAACTCAACTCAGCATTGTCGCTCTCTGCTGGGTACACTCCTTACTACTTTCTGAACATAAAGGAAACAGTAAAATTACCACTTGAAAGTTTCAGAGTGGGATGAGGATGGGGGCAGTGATGTTTTCCTGTAACTCTGGTATTCGGTGATTTTGTGAACCAGTCTAAGGTCACTCAGTCCATATTTTCAGTTTCATAGATATTGAACCTATACCTTCTCAGTCTTCATCCTTCTATACAAAGAATCTGAACATATTTGGATTTGTTCTCATAAGTCAACCCTCCTGCAAGCATACATCCTTTCGATCATTTATATTACCCATTCCTGCAGCAAAGCCAAGTCTCACACAACTTTTGAGGGTGTAGCCTGACCGCTGTGCGTGCTGTGCCAGGTGGGAGGAGGCAAGTGAAAGGGTCTCTGAGGAAAGGGTTCTATCTCCTAGAAAAGGAAGATCTCCAGACCAATCATAGATCCTCGATCACAGCTATGTCTGTGGGTCCCTGGATAAGTGCACTTTGTGTTTCTTTTCTATTTTGCCCTTAGATTATAATGACCTTGAACCCTTACCCATACAAATGCTCAAGCAGTCTGATCATTATCTCTGGGACCCTTCTCTCTGGGACTTGGCCTCTTATAGTTCTCAAAGTTCCCAGGGTTCTTGGTCCAAAGGGTTAATCGCTAACATTCTTATTTGTTGCTGAAGATGGAACAAATTGTGAAAAGAGGTGTCGTAATTGCTGCTGCTGCTCTACACTGAAGGTCTAGGATCTCTCTGCGAGCTAAGCCCTGGTTCCCACTGCTGGCACTGCTGTTGTCTCACACACCAATGGCTCCTGGTCTTATGATCCTCTCAGTATGTGCTACATCTTAATTGGTAAGGGCCTTAAGAGTTACAGTTTGTGATAATCTCTCTCAAACACACCTACACACATACAAGCAAGCACGCGTGTGCCCGAGCTTACCCACCCACCCCAGTTGTTCTCCTGATGTACAGCCATAACACTACTAGAGTTAAGCCAGCGAAAGCTGAGAGAAACATCAACCACCACTCTAACCAGAACTAGCTTGACTTCTGGTGTTGCATTTGAGTCACTATTCCAATCTTTTTCTGTCTCCCAAGAATCCTTTTTGTCTTTCACCATCGGGCCTCATGAGGGGCCATCCCACTCATCAGATTGGCTTTACTGCTGTATTTTTTAACCGCAGTGTAGTGGGAGGTGGAAATTCTACTCATTCTGCCATAATGATCCTTGGTTCCTACATAAACTTATGGGTACAAATTGATATGCATGGGAGTGATAAGAAACACACCATCTACTGTCACTCAGTAAGATTATCGAAAAACTAAGCCATTGTCTAGTTTACCTCCCCCACTCTATGGCAGTAGGCAATTACATCCTTATTTAAGAACAATGGGAGAATACTAATTTACATTTACATAATTTAAAGGGGATATTGCATGATTTTTTTTTTCCGGAATAAAGAAAATCTGTTTTAAAAGTGAATTGCTCTCTAACTCTGGCAAAAGAAAAATAACTGCTAGGAACTTTTAAAATGTTTATTTAAATTTCAGTTAGTTCACATACACTGTAATATTGGTTTCATGTGTACAGTGCACTGGTTCAACACTTCCATATATCACCTGGTGCTCATCACAGGTACAGTCCTTAGTCCCCTTCACTGATGTCCCCCATACCCCCCCTGCCCACCTCCCCTCTGGTCACTATCTGTTCTATATAGTCAAGAGTATGTTTCTTGGTTTGTCTCTCCCTTTCTTTTTTGTTCCTTTGTTCATTTGTTTCGTTTCTTAAATTCCACATATGAGTGAAACCATATGGTATCTGTCTTTCTCTGACTGAATTAATTTTGCTTAGCATTATGCTCTCTAGAGGCATCCGTTTTGTTGCAAATGGCAAGATTCCATTCTTTTCGTGGCTATATAATATTCCATTGTACATGTACACCACATCTTCCTCAGCCATTCATCAGTTGATGGACACATCGATTGTCTCCATAATTTGCTATTGTAGATAATACTGCTATAAATATCAGGGTGCATGTATCCCTTCGAATGAGTA
This sequence comes from Paguma larvata, assembly GCA_030068075.1. NCBI lineage: Eukaryota > Metazoa > Chordata > Mammalia > Carnivora > Viverridae > Paguma > Paguma larvata. The sequence continues at coordinate 116,158,162 of CM057830.1, read as the reverse complement.
CTTTTGCATCCTTTGGGTAAATACCCAGTAGTGCAATTGCTGCACTGTAGGGCAGTGCTATTTTTAACTTTTTGAAGAACCTCTAATCTGTTTTCCACAATGACTGCACCAGTTTGCATTCTTAACAACAGTGCAAGAGGGTTTCCCTTTTTCCACATCCTCGTCGACATCTGTTGTTTCTTGTGTTGTTGATTTTAGCTTTCTGCCAGCTGCGAGGTGGTATCTTATTGTAGTTTTGATTTGCATTTCCCTGATCATAAGTGATGTTGAGCATGTTTTCATGTGTCTATTGGCCATCTGTATTTCTTCTTTGGAAAAATGTCTATTCTTGTTTTCTGCCCATTTTTAATTGGATTATTTGCTTTTGGGTATTGAGTTTTAGAAGTTCTTTATAGATTTTGTATACTCATCGTTTATCAGATACATAATTTGCAAATATCTTCTCCCATTTTGTAGGTTGCCTTTTGGTTTGTTGATTGTTTCCTTTGATGTGCAGAAGCTTTTTATTTTGATGTGTTCCCGATAGTTTATTTTTACTTTTGTTTCTCTTGTATCAGGAGAAATATCTTGAAAGAAGTTGCTATGACCATTGTCAAAGAAGTTACTACATTTGTTCTATTTGTTCTCTTACATGATTTTTATGGTTTTAAGTCTCACATATAGGTATTTAAGCCTTCCCTCTTAGGACTGCTTTTGCTTCATCCCAAAAGTTTTGTACCAGTGCATTTTCATTTTTGTTTGTTTCCATATACTTTTTAATTTCTTCTTTGATTTTCTGGTTGAACCATTCATTGTTTAGTAGCATGTTGTTTAACCTCCATGCATTTGTGGTCTTTCCAGATTTTTTTCTTATGATTGACTTCTAGTTTCATAGCATTATGGTAAGAAAAAAATGCATGGTAGGACTTTAATCTTTTTGAATTTGTTGAGGCTTATTCTGTGACCTAATATGTGATCTATTCTGAAGAATGTTCCATGTGCACTTGAAAAGAATATGTGTTGTGCTGTTTTAGGATGGAATATTCTGAATATATCTGTTAAGTCCATCTAATCCAGTGTGTCTTTCAAGGGCATAGTTTCCTTATTTATTGTCTGCTTATATGATCTATGCCTTGATGTGAGTGGTATGTTAAAGTCTCCTACTATTATTGTGTTATTTTTGATTAGTTTGTTTACATTTGTTATTGTTTTATATACTTGGGTGCTTCCATATTGGGTTCATAAATATTTGTAATTGTTATATCTTCCTGTGGGATTGTCCCTTTTGTTATTATATAGTGCTCTTCTTTGTCTCTTTTCTTATTTAAGGTTTTTTTTTTTTTAATTTGAGTGAGAGAGAGACAAAGAGAGGCAAAGGGAGAGAGAAAGAGAGAGCAAGAGACAATGAGAATGAATGAATGAATGAATGAATCTTAAGCAAGCTCCATGCTAACATGGAGCCTGAAGTGGGGCTCAGTCCCACATCCCTGGGATCATGACCTAAGCCGAAATCAAGAATCAGATCTTCAACTGACTGAGTTACTCAGGCACCCCTGTCTCTTCTTACACTCTTTGTTTTGGAGTCTAGATTGTCTGATGTAAATATTTCTTACTCCAGCTTTCTTTTGACCTTCATTTACATGATTGATATTTTTCCATCCCCTCACTTTCAATCTACAGGTGTCTTTAGGTCTCAAATGAGTCTCTTATAGGCTACATGTAGACAGGTCTTGTCTTTTTTATTTATTCTGACACCCCGTGTGTTTTGATTGGAACATTTAGTCCATTTTTAGTCAATGTAATTATTGATAGATATGTATTTATTACTAGTTTTAAAATTCTTCTGTGATTGTTTCTGAAGATCTTCTCTGATCCATTTTTGTCTTTCTCTCTTTCATGTTTTGCTGATTTTCTGTAGTGATATATTTGGATTTCTTTCCCTTTATTCTTTACATGTCTTAGTGATTTTTATATATGGTTACCATTAGGTTTGTATATAAACCTTAATATAGACTGTCTATAGTAAGTTGGCCGTTCATGTTTGAACCCATTCTTTTCTTCTCTCCTCCCCACATTTTAGGTGTATGTTATATTTATATTATATTTTTTTCTTTGAGTTCCTTGACTGATTTTTGCAGAGATATTCATTTTTATTGCTTTGTGCTTCCTGCCTTTATACTGTCACTTTTGGTCTTTTCTTTCCACTCAAAGATTCCCCTTTAATATCTCTTGCAGGGCTGATTTAGTAGTCATGATCTCCTTTAGTTTTTGTTTGTCTGGGAAACTCTTTATCTCTCTTTCTATTTTGACTGATAACCTTGCTGGATAGAGTATTCTTGGCCGTAGTTGTTTCCCATTCAGCACTTTGAATATATCATGCCACTTCATTCTGGCTTGCCAAGTTTCTGTTGAGAAATCTCCAGCTAGCCTTGTGGGCTTTTCCTTGTAAGTTACAGACTTCTTTTGTATTGCTGCTTTTAAGATTTTTTCTTTATTGCTATGTTTTGGAAATTTAATTATAATATGTCTTGGTGTTGGCCTGCTTTTGTTGATTTTGATGGGAGTTCTCTGTGCCTCCTGGATCTGGATATCTGTTTCCTTCCCCATATCAGAGAAGTTTTCAGCTATTATTTCTGCAAATAAACTTTCTGTCCTCTTTCTCTCTCTTCTTTTGAGACTTTTATAATACGAATGTTATTCATTTGATGGAGTCATCGGCTTCCCTGAGTGTATTCTTGTGTTGCATAATTATTCTTTCTCTCTTTTATTCAACTTCATTATTTTTCATTATTTTGTCTTCTGGTTGTTCATTCCTCTCTTTCTTTAGGCCTGCTGTTCATTGCATCAAATGTGTTTTTAATCTCATTTATTGCATTCTTCATCTCTGATTGATTCTTTTTTATGTCTTTTATCTGTGAGGTAAAGATTTCACTAATGTCTTCTATTGTTTTCTCAAGCCCAGGGAATATCCTTATGATTGTTGCTTTAAATTCTCTTTTAGGCATGTTACTTAAATCTGTTTCTCTAGATCTCTGGCTGTGGCCTTATCTTGTCCTTTCGTTTGGAATAAATTGCTCCATCTTTGCATTTTGTCTAAGTCTTTGCCTTCTTTTCTGTTAGAGAAGCCAGTTATGTCTCCTGCCCCTGAAAGCAATGGCCTCATGAAAAAGATTTCATGTCGTACCTAGCCTAGCACTTCAGGGAGTGCCTCTGGTATGTGCTGCATGTGCTCTGCTGTTGCGTTCTGGCTGCTCTATCCTTCATGCCAGTCATGCAGAGGCTCTACTTGCCTGCTGTGGGCAGTATTTGGTACCTGGCCTGAATGTGGGGAATTTTAACTAGGTGTTCTCTGGTCTGCCTGTGAACTGAGACCTGTCACCACTTCCACCAGAGCTGAGGCCCTGCAAAACTATCTGGTTGGGAGATGTGGTGTGGGTGGTGGTTTGTGCTGTTCTTCTGGGAGAGGAGCCCACTGAACTGGGACTGAAGCAAGTGGGACAGAGAAGGGCAGCCCCACTGGAGCACAGGGTTGTAGGATTAATGTAGGCAAGTTAGGCAGCCAATGCTGGTGCTGTGTTGTTTCCCACATGTGGCTCTGTGTTTATGCTAACAGGTAGGGGAAGATAATGGCACTGCAAGCTCCTTTGTTCTTAGTGAGGTGTCCGTGTGAATGCTGTGTCTCAGGGACATTCTTCGAGAAGAGCAAATACTCTTCCCCCTGTGGGCCCCAGGTGCTCTTCAGATCACTCTTTCCATGCTGTCTGATCCTGGGTTATTTGCCTGCCTTCTCTCCAGGATCAGGATAGTGCCCACTGGGCTCTATCCCAGCCAAGCCCACTGACCTTTAAAATTCCAGGTTTTAATTCCTGCTGGTTGCAAGAACTCAGAAAATTCAGTCCCTCTCATTTTCCAAGCCAGTGCCTTTTGGGAAATGTTCTCCTTGTGCATTCTCCTGTGCGCTCCCCTGTTTTGCCCTTCTCTGCAACCACAGCTCCCTGCCCTCTGTAGCATCTGTGATCTGTTTCTCCCCTAAACCGTATCTCCGCATTTTCTACCTTCTAGTCTAGGGTCTCCTACTTTACCATCATTTTCTTGACTCCCCAATTGCTGTGAATTTTTAAATAATAATTCTCCACCATACAAAAGTAAAATGTTTTCCTGTCTATCAGCATGGAATATCTTTCGATTTTTTTAGGTCATTTTATTTTCTTTCATCAGTGTTTTATAGTTTTCAGAGCACAGGTCTTTTACTGCCCTTGTTTAAGTTTATTCCTAGGTATTTTATTATTTTGGTTGTGATTGTAAATGGGATTTTTTTTTCTTAATTTCTCTTTCTTCTACTTCATTATGGGTGTATAGAAATGAAACTGATTTCTGTACATTAATTTTGTATCCTCTGACTTTACTGAACTCATTATTAGTTCTAGTAGTTTTTTGGTGGCATTTTCTGTATATGGTATCATGTCATCTACTAATATGAAAGTTTTACTTCTTCCTTATCAGTTTGGATGCCTTTTGTTCCTTCCTCATCTGATTGCTGTAGCTAGGACTTGCAGTACTTATGTTAAATAAAAGTAGTAAGAGTAGACATCCTTGTCTTATTCCTGATCTTTGTGGAAAAGCTCCAGTTTTTCAGCACTGAGTATGATAGCTGTGGGTTTTTCATTTAAGGCCTTTGTTATCATGGGGTATGTTCTCTCTATTACCTACTGTGTTGAGAATTTTATCATGAATGAATGCTGTACTTTGTCAAAATAAATAAATAAATAAACACATAGATGCATACATACATACAGAAAAAAGTCCATACTACTCAAAGCAATCTGTAGATTCAATGCAATCCCTATCAAAATGTCAACAACATTTTTTTTACAGAATTATGGCAAATAATACTGAGATTTGTATGGAACACCAAAAGACCTTGAATAGCCAAAGGTATCTTGAAAAATAAGAATAAATCTGGAGGTATCACAATCTCAGATTTCAAGATATACTACAAAGCTGTAGTAATCAAAACAGTATGGTACTGGCACAAAAATAGACACATAGACCAATAGAACAGAGTAGAGGGCCCGGAAATAAATCCATACTTAATTGGTCAATAAATCTATGACAAAGGAGGCAAGAATATACAATGGCAAAAAGATAATGTCTTTAACAAATGATGCTGTGAAAAGTGGACAGATGTGCAAAAGAATGAAACTGGACTACTTTCTTACACCATAGACAAAAATAAATTCAAAATGAATTCAAGACCTAAATGTGAGCCCTAAAACCATAAAACCCCTAGAAGAATAAATAGGCAGTAACTTCTTTGATATTAGTCACAGATACATTTTTTCTTGATATGTTTACTCAGGTAAGAGGAACAAAAGAAGAACTAAACTATTGAGACTACACCACAATAAAAAGCTTTTGCACAAGAAAGGAAACTATCAAGGATATAAGGTAACCTACTGAATTGGAGAAGATATTTGTAAATGATCTATCTGATAATGGGTTGATATTCCAAATATATAAAGATCTTATACTCTTCAACACCAAAAAAAGAAAAACAACAACAAAAACCCCACAAATTATATGATTAAAACATGAGTAGCGGACCTGAATAGACATTTTTACAAAGAAGACATGCAGATGGCTAACAGACATGTGACACGATGTTCAGCATCACTCATCATCAGAGAAATGCAAATCAAAACCACAGTTAGATATCACTTTCCATCTGTAAGAATGATTAAAACAAAAAAGACGACAGATAACATATGTTGGTGAGGATGTGGAGAAAAAGAAACCCTTGAGCACTTTCAGTGGGAATGCAAACTGGTGCAGCCACTGTGGAAAATAATAATGGAGTTTCGTCAAAAAAGTATGAATAGAATTACCATGTGATCCTGTAAATCTACTATTGGGTATTTACCCAAAGAAAACAAAAACAGTAATTCCAAAACATGTATCAGTCCTATGTTCATTTTGGCATTATTTGTAATAGCCAAGATTTGGAAGTACCCCAATGTCCATTTATAGATGAATGGATAAAGAAGACATGATATAAAATATCAGCCATAAAAAGAATGAAACCTTGCCATTTGCAACAAAATGGAAGGACCTAGAGAGTATTTTGCTAAGTGAAATAAGCTATTGAGAGAAAGACAAATACCGTATGATTTTATTCATGTGTGGAATTTAAGAAGCAAAACAAACAAAGAAGAAAGAGACAAACAAATAGACGCTTAAATACAGAAAACCAACCGGTAGTTGCTAGAGGGGTGTTGAGTGGGAGGATGTGTAACATAGGTAAAAGGGTTAAGAGTACACTTACCTTGATGAGCAGTGACAAATGTATAGAATTGTTGAATCATTGTATTGTACATCTGAAACTATTTAACGATGTATGTTAATTATCCTTCAAGAAAGAGTAAAAATTTTTCTCTACTAGGTGCTTTCTGACAGTTATAAAAGAGGATCACAGTTTGAGGTATTTTTGATGAAGGTCCTTATGACAAAGCTTCATGGGACGTTGTCTTTGGGAGAAGTCTATAACTCTTGATCTCTTTCCCGAGTCGGAATCCTAGGTATAAGTATAGTTTGTATTGTTCAAATATGTGCACATCTAGCTTTTTAGGACTGCAGTGATGAGGTGACATTAATGTACCCTGACTGATCCTCTAATCAATCAGATTGCTATATAAAATGAAATGAACCTGACTGGTTAAATAGCATCTCTCTCCAAGGTGAAGTCAAGCTTCACCCCTCATCCTCTTTCACTAATTTTCAATTTTCAGTCTGGAACCAAAGGCAATCCTACTTATACTGTTACCCACAATGAATTAATTGAGGAGTGCCTAGAAGGATACAAGTAATTGTCTATTTTTCAGGTATTTTTAAATGGAAAATGAAAACATTATTTTAAATCCACTTGAATGGTGATTTAGTTTCTTATTACCAATTGGAATAAATGAAAACCTCATCTTAAAGTCTGAAGAGAACAACACGTTTGAATAAAAATATTATTAAGCACCTGGGAGCTCAGGTTTTCATGGTTCCAGCTATGGTTGCCAGATTTAGCAAATAAAAACACAGGATGCAGTTAAATTTGAATTTCAAATAAATAAGTTTTTAGTATAAGTATATTCCATGTAATATTTGTAACATACATATACCCAAAAAAATGTTTTTCTAAAATTCAGATTTAACTAAGTATTCTGTACTTAACTGGCAAACCTACTCCTAGCTTTGCTGGTCTCTTGGGCTAGGTGGCTAGTGTAAGTCTTGGAGCAAGCAGTTAGCAGGTAGTTGGCATCAGTCTGGTCCAACAGTAGTAAGATATTTTGACATTAGGTAGCATGTGGCAGGTAGAAAGTATTACAGACAGGTGTTCAGGTAGGTAGACAGGCATGACCATGGTGATCCAGCAGTAAGGATACTGCCTTAAGCCTAAGGACTTAAGACCAAAACAGGACCTCAGTGGGAAAGAAATGGAGAAATACATCATTGGATTAAGGCAGCCCACAGGAGTTAGGTAGTAATTGAACAGAGCCCAAATTTTAGAGTGGGAATATATGGTAAGGTCTCAGCTACTAATAACCAAGGTACAAAGTTAAAGCAAGATCAGAGACAAAGTTATTCGTATCCAGTTATTGGCACACAGCCCCTTACATTTCATGATCAGAATAGGTTGTCAATTACATGGTCCCAAAGCCTTGGCTGGGGCTGAGTGTTTGTTTAGGATTAAGTAACCGTAGCTTCATAAATGGAAGAGCTATTAGTGTGTATTAGCTATCAGGCGATTGGGCTGCAGAGTTATAAGAGTCCCTTACTGGCATTCAGTTTTCAATTGAATTCAATTGAAATTCAGTTTTCAGTTGAAAACCGACATCGATTTTCAAAGAAGGGGTATTTATGGAGCCTCCACTAGATGCCCGACACTAGGTTAGGTATTGTGGGCACTGGGAGACATTGCGCTTGTTTTTATTTTTCTACGTATACGTTACTGAGTAAATGATTGGGTTTGAACTTCAGTCTGGACCAGATGGTTTTTTCCTCCTCCTCTTGACTAAGTACAACTTTAATCTCTGGAAATAATGTAAGAGGCAATCAACAGGAACTTGGAAAAGTTGGGGAATTTGGTAAAAAGAACAGAAGTCGGTGTTTGGGCCCAACATCCCACCTTTTCCCTTACCCAACAACATAGGCAACACAAACCTAGCGTTTACTGGCCCCCACCATCTAGCAACCAAAGGAAGTAACCAAGACAACACTGGGTGAGCCAGTACCTCCACTAGGGGGATAGACTGGTAGTCCATATGTAATAGTTTGTGAGGGCTGTCATAACAAAATACCCAAGACTGAAGGAATGCTTGCAGCCTGTACATCTTGTAAACTCCAGACTCAACTTTCTAATGAATATTTTCAAACTGTTGGCTAATAAACATCTGAAATTCAACATATTCAGACCTAAATTGATTGTTTCCATCACTAACCCTGTTCTTTCAATATAGCCTTCTTTTTCTCTCTTGAGAGCAATTCGGTCTTTCTAATCACTTGAGCCAAAAACTTAAGGATCACTTCTTGAATTCCCTCTCTCATATCCTACCTCCAGTTTTTATTTTTTAGCAAATTCTATTGATTTCAAAATGTATACAGAATCTCACCATTTTTCACAACCTCTACTTCTAGTATACTCGTCCAAGCCATCATCATCATCCTCCTGGATTGCCGTAATAGCCTATTAATGGTCTCCCTGCTTTTCCTCTATTCTTCAATTTATCCTAAATGTTTTAACACCAGTATGGTCTTTAAAAACCTGTCTTATCATATCATTCTTCTGACTCAGAACCCTCCAGCGGCTCACTGTGCACTCAGAGTAAAACCCAAAGTCCTCAAAATGGCTTACAAAGCCTTAAGTAATCTGATCTCTCATCACCTATTGGATCTTGTTCTTTCCCACTCCCCCAGTCATTCTCGTCCAGCCGCACCTTCAGATACTCCTGCCTTCGCCCTGGCAGTTATCTTCTCCTACCATTTCTTGGTTTAACCAGCTCACTTTACTTACCTCCTTCAAATCTTTGCTTGAATGTTACCTTGTCAGTGGGGGCATCTTGGATCATCATTTTTAATAATGCAATTGGCCCCTAGTCTGCCACTCCTCACCCTCTATATCTTTATTTATTTTTCCATAGTATTTATCCTTTTTAAAATATACTATATAATTTATTTGTTGTTTATGCATTGTCTGTTTTCCCCACTAGAACATAAACTTCTTGAGTGCAAGGATCCTGGTCTCTTTTGTCCACCATTGTACCCCAAGTGTTTAAAACCATGCCCTTTGCATACTTGATGCTCACTCACTACTACTTACTGAATGAAAGAATGGACTGTATTCCTGAGAATGAGGTCTGTGGCACATTTATGCAGGAAGTATCACACCTTACACAATAGTAATAATAGCTATCACTTGCTATCATTATTGAACGTATGATATGTGCCAAGAAACTTACTGAGCAAGAGTTGTCTGCTCCCAGTTAGATGGGAGATTTTTCCTTTGGGGATTGGTGATAGGACTTAATATTTTTATTAAGACCCAGAAAAAGTCCTCTTCATATATAGACAATATTTTAGCTACTACACAGGTAATATTGAGCCTTCTAGTCAATTAAATACTTTGTAGGACAAATTTATGCTTGAATTTGATTCTTATCTATAGCTCCTAGCCAGATGCACAGTGATATTCAGTCACTGTTGGTCGATTGAGGGAGTTGACTGAATGAATGAATTAGAAAAATCTCCTGATTTATGTTCCCATGTGCCTTCTCCTCCAGTCACCCTGGGTTATTTGCCTTTCTTCGTGTATTATTTATCCTTATGCCCTTAATACCCAACATTTTGCCTGTCATATAGTAAATACTCAGAGTAGTTTGGATGGGTTGGCGAATGAATCATAAGTCACTGATGTACTAGAAATGTTCATTAAATTCAATCAGATCATTGCTTTGTCAACTTCACCTGACCATGTAGTATACACATAAATTAAACCCATCTACACTGTGAAGGATTCATGCTGTATCCTTCACCGATACTGGCCTGTACATTTTCATCTATGAAGAGGGAGAATCTAACTTTCTTGAGTTTAACTTGGTTATAGCCTCAGCATTGTCACTCTTTTTAAATAATTCAAAAACTCCCTAACTCCAGCTTTTCCATTCATTCTTTGTCATGGGTGCAAACTATATTGCCTCCTTGGGAGGGCTGCCAGCATATTAAAAATAAGAATATAATATTTCCACAGAAGAACCTTTTAATATTAACATAAAATGTGTAAGCATTGACAGAACAATTAGATTAATTCACCTCTTAGGGCTAGCTTGTTGGGAGCTGACTCATCTAAAAAGGTGTTAAACGATTCAGTTATACAATGAATCTATAAAGAGGTGACATAAAATATTAGCTTCATTTTTATATTTACATTTGCATTTTAACATTATTAAAATAAAAAATGAAAACATTCTTCATGAGAAACATTTATATTAATTTAGGTTTATCATTTATATAACAGCAGCATTAAACTTACAAAAGATGTGTAATGACTCAAAGAATATTAGGCACTTGTCTTCTGGTTTCAAGATGGTATTAGGCTGTGTATTCACAGAGGAAAGGCTATTAGGATTTTTAATTCAGATGAAATAAGATGTACTGATTAAGGACATCTTTTGCATCAATTAGGATTAGGTTTGTCTGTAACAAATATGTGAAAATTAGTGTGTTAAACAAGACGTGGATTTATTTCAGTCTGGAGAGAGGCATTTCAGGGCTAGGATGGCAGCTTCATGATGTTGAGGACCCAAGCTTCTCTTATTTTGTTTCTCAGCCATGCTTGACTTAGATTCCCAGTGTCACTTCAGAGACCAAGTTGGCTCCAGCCATTACATCCACATTACCTATAGCAGAAAAGGGGAAGAGGGAACAAGAAGGGTACCACTTCCGTTTTTCTTGGAAGTACTATGCCAGACTTGTAGTTGTCTTGAACTCAGTCATATGACTATTCCAAACTGCAAAGAGGTCTTGGAAATGTAGTTTTCTTAGGTAAGCGACCATGTATTCAGCTTAAAAATTGGGATTTTTAATTTGGCTTGTTGGCCTCGGGGTATGGTTCTCGCTTTGGGTGCAAGAGGTCCTGGGTTCAAAAATTGGGATTTTTGTTTTTATTAAGAAAGGAGAGAATGGAAGGCAAATGATCTTTCTCTTATCCAAGGGAAGGCAATTGTTTCCCTTATTCAAGTGGACCGCTGGGAAAGAGAGTGTGCCTCATGTTGTCTTTACGTGATGATTTCATTAATCTTTGTCAGAGCTACAGTGGATTCTATTGAATTCCGATAATGCCTCTGGGGTGATTGAACTTTTTTCCTGTTTCGTGGCCTTGTGAAGTTTGTTTCATATCCTGGGCATAAATATTTCTCAGCAATATTCTTCATGATCAGCTAGCTGACTTATGACTGATTTTGGAGAGAATTAACTTTATTTTCTGATTTTGGTTAAAAGTCTTTTAAGAGAAATTTAATCTATTCCTACCTTTTAATTGACCCACTGACTACACAAGACTTCCAGATCACCAAGAATCTGATAGAGATTGAGTCTGGTATAGCCAGGATATTTTTAAAAATTTTGTATTTGTCTCCACCTCCTCCCAGATAGGTAATAGACAAGAAAGTGAGAGAAATATCATTTGTTTTGATATTAAGCATTTTCCCAATGATATAATAATAAAAAATACATTCATACTAAAAATGCAGGATTGTTTGGCATGATGTATTATGACTAGTATTATCCAGTCATTGTTACAGTTGACATTTCCTCTTTTATAAACTTTATTTTATTGTGCTAAGAATACTTAAAAATTTAAGTGAGTAGATCCCATGTTAAGTGTATGTACAGTATAATAACACATTATTGTTGACCACAAGTAAAATGTTTCCCAGCAGATCTCTAGAGCTCCTTCATCTTCTTTGACATAAACTTTATGCCTGTTGATGAGTAACTTCCACCTTTCTCCCCTCCCCAGCCCCTGGCAACCACCATTCCACTCTTTGATTCAGTGAATTTGACTATTTTAGATATTTCATGTAATTGGAACCATGCAGTATTTGTCTTTCTGTGACTGGATTATTTCACTTAGTATAATGTCCTGAAGTTTCATCCTTTTTTTTTTTTTTTTTTTGAGGCTGAATAATTTTCCATTATATGTATATACAAAATTTTCTTTATCTGTTCATCTGATGATGGACATTTAGATTGTTTCCACATCTTGGCTGTTGTGAATAATACTGCAGTGAACATGAGAGTGCTATTATTACCTTTTGAGATTCTGATTTTAATACTTTTGGATAAATACCCGGAAATGGGCTTTCTGGATGGTAGTTCTATTTAAAAATTTTTAAGGAACCTCCACGTTATTTTCCATAGGAGCTACACCATTTAGCATCCAACTACTTCACATTTTTACCAATACTTGTCTTTTGTTTGCACATTTGTTATTTATCTCCTTTCAGCAACCTATCTCACCTTCCTTTGGGGAGTTTTTTTCTGCCCTCATTGCAGTTTGCAGGTGGGTAGATAATCAAAGCCAAGCCAATCATAATATTCCATCATCCTGGCCATATTGATTGGTCCGGGGTAAGTTAGAAGGATTAGAATTGAGGACTAATTGTAGCTCTACTTTCTATAACAAAGAGGAATTCTTACTGCATTAGAAAAGAATGGAGTCAAGCAAAAATCTGTGATCCCTGGCAGGAATAGGAGAGGGAGAGAGCCTGTGTAACTCAGTAGCATGAGGTCTCCAGTCCAAACTCGTTCTTCGATTCTGACAGCCAATCTATTATTCTGTGCTTAAAGTGGTTTGGTTTGGGTTTTTGTTACTTGCATCTAGAAGAATTCTAACCCATACAACTTTGCTTTTTAGAGCATTTAGCCATGATCTCCCTTGGATTCTAGTTATTTGTGTTTTCATCTTATCTCTTGCACCTAGGTGTAAACTTTTTGAGAAATAGAATCAGGATTGACTCTTCCAATTTCTTAGATGATTCCTGTTTCATACCTGTTTCATAAGTGGGTCTTAATAAGCATTTGCATTTGGTAAAGAAGTTATACACACACACACACACACACACACACACACACACACACATATATACACACATATATATTTTTTTTCTATCTATAGAGTCAGACTAGCTACTCTTTGTTGAGTGTTTGCTATGTAGTGGGTACCTTCCAGAGTGATATATATGTTATTTAATCTTTAGAGCCCATTTAGGAGGTAGGTACTATTACTTATTTTACACATAAGTGAACTAAGTTTTAAAGAGGTCAAAGCCACTTGCTCAAGGTATCAGTAAGTAGTGAATCTTAGTCCTTGAGCCAGGACTCTTGACTACAAAGCCCATGCTTTCATTTATTGCCTATCAGTATTGGTCATTTATCCCCCTAAATGTTAGATTAGACATGCCTCCCAAATACCTACCTACAATGGGAGAATTTTGTGCCTTTAAAGAAAGTTCTGATGTTTGTTGCTTTTTACAAAATTACAATCAAATTGAATATAGGCCTCAAAGGTAAAATTATTCTGTCTTTCCCCCAAATTAGATTGGATTTAGACAAGTGGGCTTTATATATCAAAAGAGTCTTGCTTCCTGAAGGAGGAGAAACTGTTTGAGTACTTATTGTGCTAGAGATCAGGTCTAATTTGATCACTAATATTTAGGCTTACAGTAAACTTTTAGGGATAGAGTTTCACATTTACCTCCTATCATAATAGCAGGTTTTGATTAAAAGGTATTGTGATTATAACTATTTATGAGAAATATGATTGTTCAAAAATGCTTCAGCTGAATATAGAAGTACTACAAAAGGCAAACTTCACCATTTGTGTTTATTCAAGTTGCCTATATTGCGTGATATTCCATGAATTAAAGATGTTTCCAATGGTATGGCTAAATTAAATTAAATTAATTAAATTAATTAAAGTAAAGAGGGAACTGATTGTATTCTCATTGATAATACTAATGAGTCTCAGACTTAAGCCCTATGTAGGCTAGTTAGTGCTTTTCAATGCCACAGACTTCACAGGCACCTGTGCTACTGGCTATGAGAGATAGCCTAAGAGAGCATGGATCATTTAGTACAACCCAAAGGACATGTCTTCTCATGGCTCATTTATTTCAAACCTTACTTCAAACCATTACTCATATCTTTCAAACCATTACTGACTACCTAATGTATGTTAGGTCCTGTGCTCGGGGCTGGACAGTCTCATGATGAACAAGACACACAGAATCTCTGTCTTCATGCAGTTTAGTTAAGGTGACAGACAATAGAGGAGTAAAGAAATAAGAAAATATCAGGTGGTGATAAGTATTATGTTGAAAATAGGATAGGGTAATCTGATTGGAAATGATTGAGCTATAACACGAGGGAGTTGGTAAGGGAAGGTTCTTCTGAAGGAGCAGAAACCTGTAAAAGCAAGAAGCAACCAGCCTGAGAAGGTGTAACAGAAGTATTCCAGGCAAAGGGAATGGCTAGTGAAAAGATCCTGAGGCAGAAATAAATTTAGTGCTGTAAGGTGTTGGAAAGATGATTGGTTAAGTGTTTTTTTTTTTTTGGATAGAATATGGTACAATGGCTTAATGGCCCTGATGCTGTTAACTAGAGAAAAGCCTTATACTGATTCAAATCACCCTCAGAAAACTTTGCAAATGTTAGCAGTGGCAATTCCAGAGGTGGCGGGATTAGGAATTATTTTTATTTTTGCTTCTCTGTATTTATTTTGCTTTTCTGTTTTCTTGTTTAATAATAAATATAATTCTTTTTGCCAGACAAGGCAAACATATCCCATGGGAGGCATAGAAATGCACTTGAGGACATGAAGAAAGGTAGATTTGGAGATGACTATAAAACAAAATTTATTCCCAACTAGAATGCAACGTACTGGAAAACATAAATTTCATTTTGGTAGAATTGGAGAAGTAAGGTTTCAGAACAGTACGGGACACCCTGTCAGGAAAAAGGGAGTTAACATAAGTAAATGGTAATATCCTGTCACCTAAAGGGGAGTGAAATCTCAGCTTTTCATAAGAAGGAGGGTGATAGTATCATTCTGGATCCATGTGCTCAGGGACTAGTCACTCTCACTTATTTGATCATTGGCTTCAGATAGGTGAGCTGGGCTCTATTATTTATTAGTGGTTATTTAGACCAGGGCTTGGCCTCCAAATTTGTCCTTAGGATGGATCTGTAGCATTCCCCATAGCCTCAGCAGGCCTGCGACCAAGCCCCAGAGAAACTCTGACTTGAGATACAAGTCAGAGTAGGTAGGGTACAAGAGCAAACCTGGGTCACCTGAATGCTGTCTATTCCCTGTCACTCACTAGGCCATGTGCGGGCAAACTACTCTCTATCTTGGGAGTCTCCTATTTTCTCATCTCTAAAATGAAGAGCCTGGACTAGAACATCTTTATGATCATTTCTAGCTCTAAATTTCTATTTCTATTCTAAACCTCTTACTATGAAAATTCTTGTGGCTATATTTTGCCCTGAGAGCATAGCGCTGACTGATAAGCAAAATTTGGGCCAGTGAAGCATCCAAGCATGCACAGACCAGAGAGAGAAAAATAGTTGATATGCTAATTTTTACTTTCCCTTTCCTTAGCCCTTTATACAGAAATGCTAATATTGCTAACATTCTTAGTGAACAGGAGCTGGCCAGTAGGCCTTGGATTCTGGCTTATACATTTGGAGAAAGAGTCCTCATAAGCCAAGGCTGAAAGCATCTTTCCAGAACATCCCTATTGTCTCCTAATATAATTAATATCAGGTCCTCTTCTGCTTTGATGGGAAGAAGGTTTAGAACAGGAAGCGCAGAGAACATAAAGAAGAGAAGGAATGTCACTGAGATGAAATAGAGGGACTTGCCGGTGTCATCACACTTCGACTGAGGACTGATCGTGTATGCCTTCTGTTGTTTGGGAATGGATAGAAACTGTGGAGGATATGGCTTCATTGTGTATAGACACAGAGTCATGCAACATACATTGCACAGTTCATACCAATATATGATTTGGCTTTTTTCTTTGTTGTATTAACACTGGTAATATCATAAGGAGAGATTTACAGGGCTTATTAATTGACTGAGGCAAGATGAGGAACTGAAAACCTCTAAAAAAAGAATCTAAAATGAGCTGGTGCCATTCCATGCTGTGAGTTATTGAGTTATTGATAATAGCAGCAGCACTGCTCGAGGTACAAAAGATATTAAAAACATTAGCAAGTGGAAGAAATTACTTACCATTTCTCTGTACCTTGATTTTCTCATCTCTAAAATGGGAAGTGATTTTGTAAAATTTGAAGCCTTTAAAAATATGTATAGCAATTCTTATCAAAATACAACCAGCATTCTTCACAGAGCTAGAACAAACAATCCTAAAATTTGTATGGAACCAGAAAAGACTTTGAATAGCCAAAGCAATCTTGAAAAAGAAAACCAAAGCTGGAGGCATCACAATCCCAGACTTCAAGCTGTATTACAAAGCTGTAATTATCAGGACAGTATTGTACTGTCACAAAAACAGACACTCGGATCAATGGAACAAAACAGAGAACCCAGAAACAGACCCACAAACATATGGCTAACTAATCTTTGACAAATCAGGAAAGAATATCTGATGGAATAAAGACAGTCTCTTCAGCAAATGGTGTTGGTAAAACTGGACAGCAACATGCAGAAAAGTGAATCTGGACCACTTTCTTACAACATACACTAAAATAAACTCAAAATGGATGAAAGACAGGAAGCCATCAAAATCCTAAAGGATAAAGCAGGCAGAAACCTCTTTGACCTTGGCTGTAGCAACTTCTTACTCGACACATCTTTGGAGGTAAGGAAAACAAAAGCAAAAATAAACTATTGGGACCTCATCAAAATAAAAAGGATGGTGAAGGGAACAATCAGCAAAACTAAAAGGAAACTGATGGAGTGGGAGAACGTATTTGCAAATCACATATCAGATAAAGGGTTAGTATCCAAAATCTATAAAGAACTTATCAAACTCAACACCCAAAAAACAAATAATCCAGTGAAGAAATGGGCCAACGGTATGAAGAGACACTTCTCCAAAGAAGACATCCAGATGGCCAACAGACACATGAAGCGATACTCATCATTACTCATTGTCAGGGAAATACAAATCAAAACCACAGTGAGATATCACCTCACAATTGTCAGGATGGCTAACATTAACAACTCAGGCAACAACAGATGTTGGCGAGGATGCAGAGAAAGAGGATCTCTTTTGCGTTGCTGGTAGGAATGCAAACTGGTGCGACCACTCTGGAAAACAGTTTGGATGTTCCTGAAATATTAAAAACAGAACTACCGGATGACCCAGCAATTGCACTACTAGGTATCTATCCAAGGGATACAGGTATGCTGTTTCAAAGGGACACATGCACCCCAATGTTTATAGCAGCACAATCAACAGTAGCCAAAGTATGGAAAGAGCCCAAGTGTCCATCGATGGATGAATAGATAAAAAAGATATATATATATACACACACACATACATACATACAACGGAGTATTACTTGGCGATCAAAAAGAATGAAATCTTGCCATTTGCAACTACATGGATGGAACTAGAGGGTATCATGCTAAGAGAAATTAGTCAGAAAGAGAAAGACAAATATCATATGACTTCACTCATATGAGGAATTTAAGATACAAAACAGACGAACATAAGGGAAGGAAAGCAAGAATAATATAAAAACAGGGAGGGGGATAAAACATAAGAGACTCTTAAATATAGAGAACAGAGGGTCGCTAGAGGGATTGTGGGAGGGGGATGGGCTAAATGGGTAAAGGGCATTAAGGAATCTACTCCTGAAATCATTGTTGTACTATGGATGTAAATTAAAAAATAAATTAAAAATACATATAATAATAATTAATTTGTTGAACATTACTAATTATGACATGGTAACTTAGTGGAATGAAAGAGGTAAGGCAGTTCCTCAAATAATTAATCCCCTCCTGGGAGCTCATTTATTCAGCATGAAAGCCTCACTGATTAAAAAAAATTTTTTTTAACATTTATTCGTTTTTGAGAGACAAGACAAAGCATGAGTGGGGGAGGGGCAGAGAGAGAGGGAGACACAGAATACAAAGCAGGTTTTGGCTCCGAGCTGTCAGCACAGAGCCCGATGCGGGGCCAAAACTCATGGACTGCGAGATCATAATCTGAGCTGAAGTTGGATGGATGCTTAACTGACTGAGCCACCCAGGGGCCCCCTCACTGATTATTTGACTAATGTCAACTGTGTTATACCTACTAGCACATGTGCAGGTTTATACTGAAAACAATCATAAGAACAGGGTGCATCAATTCATAGGAAACTCAAAGCCCCTAGATGAATTTTGGCTGCCATGGATTGAATTTCTTTTGAACACTGTATAGAGTTTGGGGAATTGCTGGTGCTGATCAGTTAAGGGGGAGACTAAGGAAGGATTTCTCTAATTTATTGTATTAAAATAAACTTTCAATTGGAGATAAGTGTTCATGTAAATTGGTGTCATGTGCAAGCCTAGGCAATAGCATTTCATTAACTGTCAGTTGTAGCTTTGTTATCTTATAGTGAAATTATTCAATTCAGGAAGCTGATAAAGAGTTAAAATTTACGAATTGCAAAGCAAGGCCTCTTCATATGTGAGTGATGCTTGGTGACCATTTGAGAATGAAGTGAGGATGGAGGCAGAAGATACTAGCAGCAGTTTGTCCTTGCCCTGTATGAATTAATGATTGAGATGTGAGTCACAAGGGAAGTAAGACTGTCCCCAAACAAGGTAACTGAGGGGACTCCCAGAGAGGGGAATGTGGAAGGCATTATGAAATAGGATATTCTTAATCTTTTCATAAAATCCATCAGAACAATTGGACAGTCCATTAAAACTTGGCACGTTACCAGCCACATCTAGACATCCAGAAAGTATACTGCCATCAGTCACAAAGGACATTCTGTCCTAGACTCCCTAAGCCAACACCATGTAGCAGTTGACTGAGTGTGTCAGTGGGATCATGGCACAAGTTCTGTCTTATGTTAGTCATGAGGGTTTCTGCGCGCCATATCCTAGGTGTTACCAGAATTGTAACAGGAGACACATAGAGCTCGTTTTATCAAGTCTCTTCATTGTATGGCAGGAGATACTAGCAAGCTGGCTTACTCAAAGATACACAACAAATCTCCTGTTTCTTAGTCTGATGATCTTCCTACTATAAGAAATAACTCACTTTGACTCTTGCTTGTATTCCTTAAGCATACCCCACAAGGCATTTGCACTGTATGTTTAATATATACAAGGAAAATCAATATGGAAGGAAAATCATTGCAACCACAGTGGCCATATAATAGCACTTTTCTTAGGCTACTGTGGTGGTCATAACTAAAAGATAGTAGCTTTATTAAGGAGAACAATTATCTTGACTCATTATGTGCCAACTCCCTTCTACCAAATGCATTCTTTCCTGTTTATGTCACACCACCTGAAAGGTCTTGAAATATAAATCTTGCAAAAGAGAAACGTCGAGTTCTATTGCTAGTTGCTTCTAATCTGGGTCATATCAAAGGTTGCATAATACTGCCCATGTTCAGCATACTCCCGGGGGAATGAATAATAAGTGCTGTCTGAAGGACATTTTGTTTCTTGAACATATTCCTTTTATGCCAACAACTGTGGTGGTCTGGTGGGCTCCAGGGCTAAAGGCAAGGACCCACAATGATTTTTTATTGGCAAAGAAGTTGCTATTACTTTCCTTGCGTGCTCTTTTCCATTCCCAAATGGTTTCCCTTTTGGGCCTCTCATGATTACCCCCATCCCTTTCTATCCCCACCCCCGCAACCCCCAGCCTTGAAAGCTATCTGTTGTATTACACAAGTCCACAGTGTTACAGGAATCTGGACCCAGCTCCCAGACAGATGCTTTGATTCAGGAAATACTTGTCAGAACACAGACTCAGCTTATCCCCATTTGGGATGAAAGAATTACAGGAGCAAGTCTTCTGTTCTTTTGCCAAGTTCACAGTCCATAGACACAGGCACAGAATACTTTCAATCATGTGTTGACTGGAGATGTATGTTAGTTATATATTGTAATTCATGGTGGCATCCTTCCTTCCTTGTAACACCTCATTCGTCAAACTTTGGTAGGAAATGAACTATTTCGCATATGTGAGTTATTCTTGTAGCTGGATGTTACTTTTTCAGTACTAAAGCTTGGTTTATTTTAGTCTCTCTCATTTTTAAATGTTTATTTATATATTTTTGAGAGGGAGGGAGAGAGAGAGAAAGAGAGAGAGAAAGAGAGAAAGAGAGAATGAATGAGCTGGGTCGGGGCAGAGAGAGAGGGATAGAGAGAATCCCAAGCAGGCTCTATATTGTCAGCGCAGAGCCCGATGCAGGGCTCAAACCCAGGAACCATGTGATCATGACCTGAGCCAAAATCAAGAGTCAGATGCTTAACCGACAGAGCCATCCAGGCGCCCCTATTTAGTCTCTTTTATGGACAGGTTGCTTAAGTGAGTTGTATACTCCTCTGTCTTATACATTGAATAGAATAAACCATACTGATCCTGTCATTAAAGCTTAAGGGTGAATATGAGCATCAGTGATTTTATTGTGTCCTGAGACAGTGCTTTCCAAAAGAACTATTAAGGGGTGTAGAACAACTCCCTATACTCAGTGGCCCCTGCCTGTCACACTAGAGTATGTAATTTCTGGTTCCTGCTTTGGGAAATTCTCCATGTTGCTTTCATTTCTCAGAGCTACCAGTTGTAAAAATCTCTTCTTTCCTCTTTGGCTACACAGTCCTCTGGCATTTCCCCCTCCCTCTCCCAACTGGACAATGTCCGTCCTCCAGTTTCCTACAGCTGATATTCTGTTTGCTGGAAAACCCCAAGCAAGCATGTTAGAATTATCCAAGAAGAGGGAAAGAACAGATACTGTGGGATTGCAGAGAGCACTCATAAGAGGGAAGCATGGGACAGAAGCATCTGAAATTTGACACATCCCATTTCGATGCTCAGGGATTCTTTTTGTCTCCTTCCCAATTCTAGGCTGTGTTGTAGAGAAGTGTTGTTTACATTGTTTATTACGGCAGGGCCCTAGGATTCGGCTGAGGTGCCAGAGGCACAAGAGGTGTGTGTGTATGTGTAGGGGGATGGTTGCAGTGTTAGGGTTGTGGCTCGTTGCAGAGGAAGGCCATCGATCGCACTGTCTCCTTTCTAACCAGAGCAGTATCCCTTTACGTATTTTGTACATTGAAGGTAAGATTTCATTAACACACATACAGATGATAGATTAAGAAAAAAAGCAGCAACTACAAAGATAAAACGATTTCTGTTCCTTAAAAAGGGGGGGGGAGCACCTGGGTGACTAGGCAGTTACACGTCCAACTGTCATTTGGGGTTCAGGTCATGATCTCATGGTTTTGTGAGTTCAAGTCCTGCATGGGGCTCTGCGCTGACAGTGCGGAGCCTGCTTGGAATCCTCTCTCTCCCTCTCTCTGTCTCTCTCTCTCTCTCTCTCTGTCTCTCTCTCTCTCTCTGAACATCCCCACTCACATTCTCTCAAAAATAAACATAAAGGAAAAAGATAAACTGGGATAACTAATGTCGTAATATAATTAGGTAAATAAATGCTCAGTTACACTTTCCTAGAGCATTGTTTATAACCTGGTATTATTATGGGTTGGAAAGACATTTAGCATTTTCTAGGTATTAGGAAGCCATCAGTCCAAAGAGTTTTTAAACTCACTTTTGAGGATAAATAACACAACATTTAAAAATCGCAAGTACTGGGACACCTGGGTGGCTCAGGTGGTTAAGCATCCAACTTTTGGTTTCAGCTCAGGTCATGGTCTCACGGTTTTGTGAGCTTGAGCCCCACATCGGGCTCTACAGTGACAGTGTGGAGCCTGCTTAGGATCTTCTCTGTCTCTGCCCATCCCCTACTCATGCTGACTCTGTATCTTTCAAAATAAATAAATAAACTTAAAAACGTTTCTTTTTCCTATCTGAGTTGAACAGTGGCACATGTTTTAAAATAGCGAAGTCCAATAGAAATATAATGTTAACTAAGTATGGAATTTATGATTTTCTAATGGCCATGTCAAAAAGTGAAAATAAATAGGCAAAAATAATTCCAATAATTTTAATATTTTCTTTAACTCGGTATATCCAAAGTATCTTAATTGTAACTTACAATCAATGTAAAAATCATACTGCTTTAGTTTTTAAATTCAAATTACTTAAAATGATGCAAAATTAAAGATGCAATCCCTCATTCACACTAGCCACATTTCAAGTGTTCTGCCACATGTATCTAGTGACTACTATATTAAACGGTATGATTTTAGAACATTTTTGATACATTTAAAGTGTTCAACAAAGATTGGCTCACCCTTTCATAGGAAGAGCTTAAAACAAAATCTCATTAATTCGGGCTCCACTAGTTTGGAAATATGATAATTTTACAGAGTTCAGCTGAAGTTTACAGTCTGATTGCTCTGTGGAGAAAGGTTTTACTTGGCACATTCACCATATAAATCAGATCACAGGAGGCATGCTTAATCCACTTAAGAGTATTAAGCATTTTGTGGGACTTTAGCACATTTATGAATGCAAAAATATTCTGTTATTCATAGCAGAGAGTCCTGTATTCATTAAAGAACATCTAACAGGGTAACATTTCCTTTGTGATACTTTGTTAGCAGTTAGATATTATTAGACTATTTTGGAAAGATTTATGTAAGTCAGATTTCCTTTAAAGTTGTCTAAAATATGATTTGTTAATATTTCAGATAATTATTACTTAAATAAAACTTCACAAACGTAGTCTCTGTCAGCTTAAATGTAACAGTAGTAACATGGTGCTTTGTTTAGAGGTGGTACTATCTCACAGGGCAGTGAAGTTAAAATGAGATAAGGCCCTTCATAACTTGAAAAATGTCTCATGCACGTTATTCAGTCAATCGGTAAGTATTTATTTACAGGCTTTTATAAGCCAAGTTTTGTGATAGATAGTAGGGATATAGTTGTGGACCAGATGGACAGACATGATCCCAGTCCTCAGGAGCTTACTGGCTGGTGGGAGATACAGGAAAATAAATAGGCAATTAAACTAGAGGGTGGTAATCAATATGATAGGGAAAGCTCCAGTTGCTAAGAAACATACAGGAGAGCCATATAACTCAGACTAGTTGGATAGGATAGTCAGGGAAGTCTTCCTGGAAGAAATGGCATCTAGCCTGAAACCTGCAAGTTGATTTGGAGTTAGCGAGGTGAAGCAGTGCGTTGAGTGCCTCAGAAAGAGAAACAGCATGCACCAAACCTAAGAGGTGAGAAGGAGAGCATGAAGTAGTCCTGGAATTGAAAGTCGCTCTGTGCTGCTGCAGTGGGGAGCCCAGGTGAAAGAGGAGCCATGATGAAGGTGGGCAGGCCAGTAGGAACCAGACCACAAAAGACCTAAGGAAGTTAGACTTTGTTCGTTTGTTCGTCTGTTTGTTGGTTTATGGATTTATCTATTGGTTTAGTATTTTAAAGTTTTTATTTAAATTCCATTTAGTTAAATACAGTGTTATATTAGTTTCATGTGTACAATATAGTGTTTCAACACTTCCATACGACACCTGGTGCTCATCACAAGTGCCCTCCTTGATCCCCATCACCTATGTCTCCTATAGCCCCACCACTTCACCTCAGTGACCATCAGTTTGTTCTCTACAGTTAAGAGTATGTTTGTTGGTTTTTCTCTTTTTTCCCCTTTATGTTTGTTTATTTCTTAAAATTCCACATAGGAGTGAAATCATGGTATTTGTCTTTCTCTGATTGACTTATTTCACTTAGCATAATATTCTCTAGTTCCATCCATGTCATTGCTAATGACAAGACTTCATTCTTTTTGATGGCTCAATAATATCCATTGTGTGTGTGCGTGTGTGTGTGTGTCACACATATATATACATATATACATATATATACATATATACATCACTGAGATGAATATATATATATCACTTCTTCTTTATCCATTTATCAATTGACAGACGCCTGTGCTGCTTCCATATCTTGGCTTTTGTAAATTATGCTGCTATAAACATAGAGGCATATGTATTCCTTTGAATTAGTGTTTTTGTATTCTTTGGGTAAATACCCAGTAGTAAGATTGTTGGATCATAAGGTAGTTCTATATTGAACTTTTTGAGGAACCTCCATACTGTTTTCCAGAGTGGCTGCACCAGTGTGCATTCCCACCAACAGTGCACGAGGGTTCCTTTTTTTCCACATTCTCACCAACACTTGTTTCTTATGTGGTTGATGTTAACCATTCTGACAGGTGTGAGTGATATCTCATAGTAGTGTTGATTTGCATTTCCCTGATGATGAGTGATGTTGAGCATGTTTTCATGATCTGTTGGCCATCTGGATGTCTTCTTTGGAGAAATGTCTGTTCATCTCTTTTGCCCATTTTTTTTTTTTTTCGGTGCGGAAAAGTTGGTTTTATTTTTTTTTTAATTTTTATAATAGTTTATTTTCAAATTGGTTTACATATAACACCCAGTGTTCATCCCAACATGTGCCCTCTTTAATGCCCATCACCCCCTCTCCCCCCTCCCTCACCCCCCTCACCCTCAGTTTTTTCTTAGTCTTTGAGAGTCTCTTATGTTTTATCTCCCTCCCTCTCTGTGTCTTTTTTTCCTTTCCCCTCTTCCCCTCCCCCTGGTTTTTGCTTAGTCTCACAAAGTCCACCTATTCGTGGAAACATATGGTATCTGTCTTTTTCTGACTGACTTATTTCACTTAACATAATACCGTCCAGTTCCATCCATGTTGCTACACATGGCCAGATTTCATTTTTTCTCATTGCCACGTAGTAGTCCATTGTATATATGTACCATAACTTCTTTATCCATTTTTCAGTTGATGGGCACTTGGTCTGTTTCCATGATTTGGCTATTGTCAAAAGTGCTGCTATGAACATCGGGGTACATGTGCCCCTATGCATCAGCATTCCTGTGTCTCTTGGGTAGATTCCTAGCCGTGCTATTGCTGGGTCATAGGGTAGCTCTATTTTCATTTTTTTGAGGAACCTCCACACCGTTTTCCAGAGTGGCTGCACCAGTTTGCATTCCCACCAACAGTGCAAGAGGGTGCCTGCTTCTCCACATCCCCGCCAGCATCTATAGTTTCCTGATTTATTCATTTTAGCCACTTGAACCGGTGCAAGGTGGTATCTCAGTGTGGTTTTGATTTGTGTTTCCCTGATGATGAGTGACTTTGAGCATCGTTTCATGTGTCTGTTGGCCATCTGAATGTCCTCTTTGGAGAAGTGTCTATTTATATCTTCTGCCCATTTCTTCACTGGATTATTTGTTTTTCGGGTATGGAGTTTGGTAAGTCATCAAGACAGCATGGTATTGGCACAAGAACAGACACATAGACCAATGGAATAGAATAGAGAACCGAGAGATGGACCCACAAGCATATGGCCATCTAATCTTTGATAAAGCAGGGAAGAGTATCCAATGGAAAAATGACAGCCTCTTTAACAAATGGTGCTGGGAGAACTGGACAGCAACATGCAGAAGAATGAAACTAGATCACTTCCTTACATCGCTCACAAAAATAAACTCTAAATGAATGAAGGATCTGAATGTGAGACAGGAAACCATTAAAATCCTAGAGGAAAAAGCAGGAAAAAACCTCTTTGACCTGAGCCGCAGCAATTTCCTATGTGACACATCTCCAAAGGCGAGGGAATTTAAAGCAAAAATGAACTATTGCGACCTCATCAAGATAAAAAGCTTCTGCACGGCAAAGGAAACAACCAGCAAAACTAATAGACAACCAACGGAATGGGAAAGGATAATTGCAAATGACATATCGGATAAAGGACTAGTATCTAAAATCTATAAAGAACTTACCAAATTCCACATCCGAAAAATAATACCTAATATTCTTAAACTATTCCATAAATTGGAAGAGGAAGGGAAACTTCCAAATTCATTCTATGAGGCTAGCGTTACCCTGATACCCAAACCAGATAAGGACACCACTAAAAAGAGAACTCCAGGCCAATATCCCTGATGAATATAGATGCAAAAATCCTCAATAAAATACTAGCAGACTGAATCCAACAATACATTAAAAAAAACCCACTCATCATGATCAATTGGGATTTATTCCTGGGATGCAAGGGTTTCAATATTCGCAAATCAATCAATGTGATATATCGCATCAGTAGGAGAAAGGATAAGAACCATATGATCATTTCAATAGACATAGAAAAAACATTTGATGAACCATAGCATCCGCTCATGATAAAATCCTTCAACAAAGTAGGTTGTGAGGGAACATATCTCAGCATAATAAGGGCCATATATGGAAAACCCACTGTTGACATCATCCTCAAAGGGGAAAACCTGAGAGCTTTTTCCTCTACAGTAAAGGAACAAGACAAGGATGTCCACTCTCACCAATTTTATTCAACACAGTACTGGTAGTCCTAGCCACAGCAGTCAGACAACAAAAAGACAGGAAAGGTATCCAAATCAGTAAGGGAGAAGTAAAATCTTCACTATTGCACATGACATGATACTGTATATAGAAAACCTGCAAGACTCTACTAAAAAACTGCTAGAACTGATAAATATATTCAGTGAACTTGCAGGATGCAAAATCAATGTGCAGAAACCTGTTGTTTCTGTACACCAATAAAGAAGCAGCAGAAAGAGAAATTAAGAAAACAATGCTATTTACACAATTGCACCAAAAATAACAAGATACTTAAGAACAAACTTAACCAAAGATATGAAAGACCTATAGCTGAAAACTATAAAACACTGATGAAAGAAATTGAAGAGGACACTAAGAAATGGAAAGACATTCCATGCTCATGGATTGAAATAACAAATATTGTTAAGATATCTATACTACCCAGAGCATTCTACACATTTAGTGCAATGTCTATCAAAATACCAATAGCATTTTTTCATAGAACTAGAACAAACAATCCTAAAATTTGTATGGAACCACAAAAGACCCCAAATAGCCAAAGCAATCTTGAAAAAGGAAAGCAAAGCTGGAGGCATTACAATTCCAGACTTCAAGTTCTATTACCAAGGTGTACTAATCAAGACAGTATGGTTCTGGCACAACAGTAACACAGATCAATGGAAAAGAATAGAAAACCCAGAAACAAACCCACTTTTACATAGTCAATTAATCTGTGACAAAGCAGAAAAGAATATCCAACGGGAAAAAGACTACCTCGTTAACAAATGCTGTTGGGAAAACTGGACAGCAACATTCCAAAGAATGGAACTGGACAACTTTCTTACACTATACAAAAAAATAAATTCAACATAGATTAAAGACCTAAATGTGAGACCTGAACCCATAAAATCCTAGAAGAGTACACAGGGAGTAAGTTCTTTTCCATTGGACATAGCAACTTCTTTTAGATACGTCTCCTGAGGCAATGGAAACAAAAGCAAAAATAAACTATTCAGGCTACATCAAAATAAAAAGCTTCTGCACAGCAAAGGAAACAACCAACAAAACTACAAGGCAACCTACGGAATGAGAGAAATTATTTGGAAATGACACATCCAATAAAGAGGAAGTTGGACTTTATTTAATCCCCAGGACAATGAGAGATCATCCAAATATTTTATGCAGGAGAGTTTCATGATCTGGTTGCATTTTGGAATGAACACTTCAGCTACTTCAAGGTGAAGGGGCTGTGGGAGGGTGAGAATGGAAGCATTGAAATCAGTGAGGCCTTGGCTGGAAACCGTGGGGGCTCAAACCAAAGGAGTGAAGGGTTTATTATTATAAAAATAATAAAATTTAGTGTTTGATAAGATGTAAGGGGAGAGGGATAAGGAGGAGTGACATGGAAAACTGGGTAAATGGTGGTAACTACTATTCATTAAAATACAGAAAAGTGCAGGTGGAGCAAGTTTGGGAGGGGATGATGAGAGCATGAGGTCACTTGTGGACGTTCTGCAGCTGGTGTCCCATGGGCAGTCTCCAAGTCGGGGTGTCCTGCAGTCGGTTTGATTTCTGTGTAACTATAGTCTGCTGAGATACACTGGCCTTTGAAATTCAAATGGAAATGATTCAAATCACATTCCACATGCAGTGGGAGCTCTACATCCTTCCCTAAGTCTCTGTAGATTCTTGAGGGGGTGATTAATATTTTTCCTCGTTGCCTCTAGACCTCAATTCTGGGCTCTGCTGAATTGTTTCACTTGATGGATCATTTTTCTGCCCTGGTTTAGTGCCACATTACCCCAGCTGTTGAACTCAGCTACTTCCCCTTAATTTTCACAAAACCCAAACCAAAAACTCAATCACACAAGGTCATTGTATATGCAGCAGGTTTGACTCAGTGATTTGTGGAGATGCAAGGGGGTTGGGTGGCATCGATGCAGAGCAACTTTAAAATGAATAACTGTCATCCTTGTTCTTGAGAAACCCTGGGCCAACCTGTCAACCTCAGCGTCAGCCTTCTCCTAAATTGCTCTGACCACTCTACTTTGTCTCTCTTAGTGCCTCCTAGCAATGGAAACAAATAAACAAAAGCAAAACCAAACCAAACCTCCTATTTTATTATGCAAAATTGCTTTATAGTTCCTTTCTTCAAGCCATCTTTGAATATCCAAAGATTCATAACATCTTCTGCTAACAGTGGTCTATATCTTCTGGGTTCCCCCTAATCCTCCCTCCTCTCTTGCTCCAACCACCACCTCTCCGTGTGGAGAAGAAGGGGTATGATATTTAACCACTGATAGGAATGATACCCCCTAGAAGAGATTGGACACAGCTCGTTTTTATTTTAAATATTCATTTGTTTCCCTTCATTATATAAGTCTGGCTCTTGACAGTGGGCTGGAGGTAGGGGTTTGACAGTCAACAATAGAGAGCTTCTACTTGAAGCAGTACAAGTGGATGTGATCACCCATAGGGAATGTGTAAAATGAGAAGAGAAGGTGGCCTAGGCCGAAAACCTGGTATCCACAGACATTTAAGCCTTAAATTCTAAGGGAGCTACAGAAGAAAAGGGGCCCTCCAAGTGGATTAAGGAGGGTCAAGCAGCAGGAGGAAAAGCAGCAGAGTGTTTTGTCATGAGTACCAAGGTAGGAAGGTGCTATTTCTTCTTAGAAAGGAGGTGAAATCTGGATTTGTGCGTCTTTGTAACCTAAGGCCTGTCAGAGTACCTGGACTATAATAAAGGCTCAATGAATATTTGTCGAATTGAAACAGGCAACTTGCTAATCTGACTTCTGTTTTCTCATAGTTGACCCAGCAGTTGTTTCAATTCTTTTCCATATATTTTCAGCATATTCCTCATACCTGCATCACATGAGTTAGCTTGAGGTCCTGTGACAAGTGTTTCCTCAACATCTTTTTTTCTCATGCTTGCAGTCTAAATTTGTCTCTGATGGTGCCCTCTCTACCTCAACATTTTGTCTCTCTCTTCTTTCACTTGTGTTTTAGAGAAAATGATGTTGTTTTTTCCCCTTTTGCCAGGGCTAACTATACTGCCTACCGACTGTTCCCTTCAGGGGAGCTCTGATTTGTGATAATGAGAAGCTCTAGAGAGCAACTAGCCTAGATTAAGAAAAATTATGAACTCCATTATCATTAAACACCATTTGATAAACAGTAACTTTCAAAACATTGCCTCCAGGGTAGTGGTGCTAGTGAGGGGAGAGAAAAATGCAAAAGGCTCATGGTGATGAAAACAATGGGAACTTCTGCTCCGTGTAACTTCTTTACTTCCTTTCAACTGGAAACTTCCAGAGAGAGGAGTATACTCAGTTCTCGTTCTTCACAACTCACTTGTACTTAACTCCTTGTAGTCTGACTTCCTGTGTTGCCAGAACTGCTGTCCACAGGCTTTGGCTTACCAAGTTAATGGATTTTCCCTCGCACCTTATCCACCTCATCTGATTTGCAATATTGGATACTGTCAGCCTCTTTTTTCCTTCCTTTGGTTCACTAAAACTCCATTCAGTAGCTTCTCATCTCTTTTCTCCTCTTTCTTATGGAACCTCATCATTCTCTAACGTCCTTTCTAACTATAGACTGCCTTTTGGATGAACTCCAGGCCTGCACTTTGAACTGTCTACTGAACATCTAACTCTGAACAGTAATTCTAAACTATATATCTAAAAAGACATTTTTTACTTGATTGTGTCTTGGTTTAAAAACCAGCTATAAAAGACATTATTTATAAAATTGGGTACATTTGTATATGAACGAACTATAATATTAGAGAATTATTAAATTTTAAGGTGTGATAATAATATTGTGGATTTGTAAGAAAACAACCTTATTCTTAGGAGATGCATGCTGAAGTATTGAGGAGTGAATTGTCATGATAGCTGCAACATACTTTTAAATACTTTAGAAAAAATAAATATATACACAAACATGCATGGAGTCAGGAAGCAAATATAACACAATGATAATAATTATTGAATCTAGATAGTTGCTATAGAGAGGAGCTCATTGTACCATTATGTGACTTACTGTGGTATGTTTAAAAAATTAATAATAAATAATTGGCAGAAAGCTTATAATCTCTTCATTGGTCCCCAACCAGCTCTTTCTCCTGATTTGCTAATAGGACCATAGTCTTCAGTGTAGTGGGCACCTATGAATTGCTTGTCTAGCACACCTTTCCAGAAACTACCTCTCTCAGCCCTTCACATGGCTGTGCAGTGACATCCTCTGTTGTGCGGCCCAAAGCACTTGACCAAACCTTCACCAGTAAATCCATTCTCTCGAATTATTGGATTTGGAACTTAGAGGGCCCCGTAATGGCTGAAGCTACAAGATGTAAAACATAGGAACATTGGTTGCCAGGTTTTCTATCATATGAAAAAAGAGAGCTTGCAGTGAGAAACGACAGTAGATGAGCAAAGAAGGCCAGAGGCAGGGTCCTGTTGACATCTTTAATGACCTCTTCTCTGTGGGCCATAAAATTTTTAATTGAGAACATTCAATTGAGAACATTGGTTGCAGAGGTATCTGGTATATGGTAAATTCAGAACAAATTCTGTTAGAGGATAATCTTAATTCTTATGTTTTCATATTTAGTTTTGTAAATATTTTAATCCAGACTTTTTCACAGGTACTGATTTTTTGTCTCCACTCAGAGATGCTTTCTTAAACAAATATTTTATAAGATAAAATTTGGTAAATAAGTCATCTGAGTTTATGATATTTTGGGAACTCTTTGCCAATTTTAAATGGTACAAAATCATAGGCCTTCTAGATTTCATTCCATTGTGGTACAGAATGTATATTTATCCAATTAAAAAAGGAACTCCTTGAAAATAACTCTTCTCACAAATAAGAATAATCCAAAATGCATTTATAGAATTTAAAAATCAAAATTTGCTCACCATATGCCCTGCCATTGTTTGATTTGTTTCTGTCTCTTCCTTGCTTTTGTGGAAATATATTTTAGGATCTTTTGCACACTTCATTTTCAGTAAATGGAATTCACTAAAAGCTTCAAAAGGTAAAGTTTTTATCAGTCCCCTTAAAGACTCAGATAAAAGTTTAGGTGATTTTGAACAAAATTCAACCAAAATTTAGATACTAATTTATAAGAAAGTTCAATTTTTAGAGGACACATAGGTTAATTTAAAGTATAGTTTTTCATGGGGCGCCTGGGTGGCTGAGTCGGTTGAGCGGCCGACTTCAGCTCAGGTCATGATCTCACGGTCTGTGAGTTCAAGCCCCGCGTCGGGCTCTGTGCTGACAGCTCAGAGCCTGGAGCCCACTTTGGAATCTGTGTCTCCCTCTCTCTCTGCCCTTCTCCTGCTCACGCTCTGTCTCTATGTCTGTCAAAAATAAATAAACGTTAAAAAATTTTAAAAAATAAATTAAAATGTAGTTTTTCAAAAGCTCAAAAATGTCTAAAATGTAATCAATGATGGTGTTCAAAGTGAGAAAGCACAAACCAATATAGTGGAGTAACTTCTGGGGTTACAGTTGGCTTCCTGATGAAAATGCTGTAGTTGACTTCTATAACTGTGTATATGTAAAAATATTTGTACATTTTGAGAAGTACAGCTTCTAGTTCAACTGGGAGACATCCAATCGCTTTGGATGTACATATGAATGATGTGTGTACCTACCACAAATAAATCAAAGTACATTTTATCCTCCATAGGTTCCTTTTTGAATTAGTAAAAACATTTTTACGGTGACATTGTGCCTTACCTAGGTTTTGTATTTATATTGCCATTCAAAAACAAAGATTTTATGTTCAATCCTGAAACTTGTAATGGAATTTACAATCAAATTACGAGAAAGTCAAATGTTTCACCGAAATTAGCTTCCATGTCTTTAATGTGATTCCGTGAATTGAATGAAAGAAAGTAAGTAATTATTGGATATTCTATTTGAATCATTTGATGGCTCAGATACAACTAGCATCTTTTAACTCGCTGTGAAGTTTTTCTGCCAATGGAACCAATATATTAACAGCTGTACTTTGCCTCAAAGTATTAGGAAATTTGGAATGGAAAATGATTTAAATGAATTAAAAGCACTCATTGGATCTAAATGAAAATCACATTTCACAGTGTTATGCAAGTCTACCTTCTGCAGCTGCACGTTTTCTTTGGGCAGATTCTCTTAAAATAACTACTCATTTTTGAAGGAGATGCTGATGCTTCTTCAGCATATTTGTGTCTTCTGGTTGTCATTGTGGGCACAGTGATATCGCTTTGGCTCCCACGGTGGAGAGTAAACGCTGGCAAGCATTTTGTGCAAGTTTCCCATTCATCATCATTTTTTTGGAGAAATGGAAATTTGGTACCTAATTTTTCATTAAATATATACACTTTAATATTTTGACTTTATTGATTCCCAGAGGGATTCTTGCAAAATACAAAAGCAATGCCAAACAAAGAAGAGTGTTACATTTTACACCATACAATAAATAACAGATTCACGGTTGCAGGAGCAATCAGGCTACTTTCTATACACTAGTGTGAGGCTGCCGTCTCTATTCCCTATTCATATACACCTACTTATCCCGCTTTGAGCGACTTGCTGGTCAGGGCCTGGGCCACAGCAGAACTTGCTTGTACATCAAGTGTCCAGCTAGGCAGACAGAGGCAAGTAATTCCCCTGTTCCACCAGAAACCAGGAAGAGGTAGCTGTTACTAACGCCGTGTGTCAGAGAACACTTCATTTCAGCAGTGATTGTGCTGCAGTGATTCCTTGAATGGGAAATGTTCATCATGGATGCGCAGAGGCGGTTATCATTTTACTTGGTTATCTTTGAGATGTAACAGTTTTTTAAAGCGAGCGCTGTATGCACTGTCATGCTTCTCACACTTGTAGAGGAAGCCACGGCAGAAGCTGGACCCACAAAGTAGAGGGTACCAAACACATCCCAGCTTATTGTAATGCGACGACTACTACTAATGCTTCATTTACAAATCACCAGAGCAAATGCTAAACTAAATGAAATTCCAGAACAATAGCATATAGGACTGCCGTGGACAACTGGGATATATAATTATCTTATGTTGGACTCAATTTAGGAAAACCCATTACATGCACGGATAAAGTTCCCTTAAACTTGCATCAAATGTGGACTGTGTTTGTTTCTGATTGGGGTTCCTGTAGCCTCTCACATCCAGTAAACATAATCACTGGCCAATCTTCTCTTCGAAAAAGATAGTTTGACAAAATAGGAAAAGACTGGTCTGAACTCTATTGTTTGTTAGCTGTGTGACCTTTGACATTTACTTAGCTTCCTCATCTGTAAATAGGGGTCAAGATGGCCATCTTGCAAGTGGGTTGGATTGTTTGTTGTCAACCTAGCATCATCCTTACCACTCTCTAAAATTTCTCTGGTTCACAGGGGAGACACTTAAAGCAACATTTCACAGAATTCCTTTCTGGCATGAGTCTGGGTTTATAATCTTCCAGCAGGAGGGACTTGTGTGAGCTTTGAATGGCGAAAGAGGAAGAGAAGGTAGATCATTTGCAGCTGCTTCCCTTGGTTTTCAGAGTCCTCCTGAGATTCCCAGACTGAAGTGCTGTAGCAGCTGAGGTCATCACAGCGGGCTTCTTGAGATTTCTGCACTTTTGGATTTCTGGAAAGTGGCCTTCCTGACTTTCGCTCCTTTAGCCTTGCAAAGATTCTAATTCCCTGCTTTCAACCTTTCTATTTAACATACAGAGTTTCTGTTTTCCTGATAAGCTGTAACAGATACCTGGAGTGATTGTAAAGTTGAAATCACATACTGTGTGTACAGCACTCACCACAGAACTTGACAGGCATCAAACAGATGGTCAATCAACAGTAGCTGTCTTACTGTTATAATCATCAGTAGAATGCTTTAATTTATTCTGTATTCTCATTCTGGTACTGGGTGAACTGGGGAGACCTCTGGGCCCTGAGGACTCTCCTAGTCCATCCCTGGGACTTTTCTGGAGGCTCTTAGTCTGATAGAAGAGAAAAGAATTCAAGGATGGACCAGACACTGTGTTTGAGTGGAACAAGTGAAGAGTTTATTAGAGAGAGTACACTCTAAAGATATCAGAGCACCGAGCTCAAGGGAGAGTTGTGCCTGGGGTTTGGCTCTGTATCTTTTACTGAGAGTTGCTAACTAAGGAGTGGAATATATATTATTTGGGAAGGGGATTTCTTTGCGAGCAGGGTTTCATGCCT
Organism: Paguma larvata; assembly: GCA_030068075.1. NCBI lineage: Eukaryota > Metazoa > Chordata > Mammalia > Carnivora > Viverridae > Paguma > Paguma larvata. Next base: position 116,123,371 of record CM057830.1, on the reverse strand, counting down.
TTTCTCTTTTACTTGGTCAAGGATTCTGGCCTTCTTTGTCTTAGGTCTGTCTGTTTGATTTGGTTTCTTGTGGCTTTGTTTGTAGAATACTGCCAGAACAGGTTACTAACTTTCCCTTAACGGTGCCTTGACTCTCCCTTTGCTGGCCTCCATGCATCCTGTTAAGGCCTAACTAACTACCTACTCTAACAATTGTGTCTCAGGACAAAAGCCTGTGTTCTACCTTTGTACCTTTGAATCCTTTCTCTACTCAGAAGCCTCTGAAGTATGGCCATTGGTTGGAAGATGGATTTTGCTATCTATGACTCCAATCTGTTCCATCTCTGACAGTTGGCTATGGTTCTCTGTCCTGACTCCTAGACCAGGCCTAGTAGGTCCAGGTAAAGAAGCTTCATAAGGCTGAAGTCTGAACTTCAGAGGAGGAAAGTAGAATAAGGAGAGGACAGCTTAAGGCCTTCCGTTTCATGAGCAACTGACAGAGAGAGAGCTCACTAGCAAAGGGATGACTCTACCTTATCCTGGTGCTAAAATCCACCTAATTCCCCGGTACTGTTCCAGACTGATTCATGGTAAGAGTGCTCTGTCATTACAGAGAGTGGATGGCACTGCCTCTACTTATTCCCATGTACACAATTTGGGACTTAATTTTTCTCAATATCCTGATCTATCTTCACCCATATGGAAATTGACAGGATAAAAAAAGAGAAGAATAGTATTTTCTCTAAACTCTAACATCCTCCCTTCTCCCTTTCCTATCCACAAATCACCTCTTAGAAGGATAACTCTCTTCTCTGTCTCTTGAGAACATTACGAGAGCAATGGGGATTAAGGGGATTGGCCTCTTTTAAACTGCTTTTCTGTTTCTCAAATGATGCAAGACAAATTTCTCTTACAAGACACCACAGGTATGTACCATGCTCCATAGGGTGGTATCATGGTATAGTGGAAATAACATTGATATAATAAATAGGAGAGTTGAGTTTTCAATCTAGCCGTGATACCTTAAACAATTCATTTCTCTTTTTCTGGAACTTTAGCCTTATGTGTATAATAAATATGGAATTATACAGATCTATAATCTTTTACCCAAAGCTGTTGAGTCCAGATATGAATAAGATTTCAAAGTTTTTGAGAATACTAAAAGGTAATGCATCTCGTATTATGTAACACCTTCAAAAGGGCTAGGGACAACATTCTATAATCAAATACGTTAATATTTCTGCAGCAAAACATATGAATATTCATAATGAGTGAGATAGGCATTATAAATAGCCTAATGTTGGATCAGGTCAGATCTTTGCTTTTTGGATGAAGTAACACTTGAGCTGAGATCTGAATGACAAGATGGATCTTGCCATGTAAAGATCAGGGGGAAGAGCAGTTCAGGTAGAGGATTAAGGGAGGGCACAAGTCATGAGGTGAGAATGAGCTTGGCACATGTGGAACAAAGGGAAGGTCAGTATTGCTGAAGACAGACAAGGATGAAAGGGGCACAAGGGAGTTAGGGAGTTAAGACTCAGATCACAGAAGGCCTTGCTGGCCTAGCTAAGGAGTTGGGATTGGGTTCTAAGTGGAGTAGGAAGATTTTTGAGGACTTCAAGCAGGGGAATAACATAGTCTGAATTAACTCTAAGCAAGTTCCCACTGACTGGCATGTGAAGAATGGAGCTGAGCAAGGGAGACAGAGAAACCAGAGAGGTTGGAGGGAAACCAGGAGCTGAAGAGGCCACAAAAAGAGTTTCAAAATGAAGCATGTAGGCAACTGTGTTGATAGCTAGTGAGGGATTATGTCAAATGAGAATCAGAAACTGATATTGGATTTGGCATTGTGGAAGGAGTCATTGCCCTGGAAGTGGTTTCAATGGAGAAATGGAGACAGAGGCCTTGACTGGAGCAAGGTGAGGAAAACATGGTCCTGCCATTAAGGGGAGCAGAGAAATGCAGCTGTGGTTGAAGAGAGCTGTGGGATGAGGGACAGTAGTTGCCATACTCCGAATGTGGGACTAGGATTGTGGGATGGGACAAATGCTAGGGATATAGAGTTGGGGGGGGGTGGAGGAAGTCATATAGCTCGAACCCAGTTTCACAAAATGTGACTAGCCATAGCTGATGGACTCTAGTCCCAACTGATGCTGCCAGGATTCCCAGTAGTAATTCCTCTTAGCTCTGCAGTCGGCTTGAGGCTTTCTCTTGCAAATGTACTGGGAATAATGATAATTAAAAGCGTTTGGGAAAATGTCAATGCCTGAATACAAATGCTCCAAACTCATCATTCCCACGAGATTACCTCTTCCTTTGGCCAGTTTTTATCTGAGGTAATTTATCTGTTACTTACGAATTTCCAAGCTTATCTTAAACCTGGCTGTTTTCTGCTTTGCTCATGGTTAAAAGCTCATTCTTATGAAATTGGAATAATCTGGCACTTCTCAAAACTAACAGAGGCTCACTGGAAGCCTTCACAATTGTTCCTGGAATAGGAAACCTCAAAGGCAGCCTGGTCTGCTTGGGTACAGTTTGAAAAGGGCGGTTCCATTTCTTACCAACTGTTTTGTCCGGCAGGGCATCCTGTAAATATTTGCCAAGTGCGTGCCCTATGCAAGACTCTGGAGAACATACCAGTGAACCAGCCTGTGTGGTATCTCCTTTCAAGGAATTTTTTAGTTTACTTAGACGACTAATGATTCGTTATTATGTGCCAGACATTCTGCTGAGTGCTTCACTTTCGTGACCTCACTGGATCCTTATCTGTGAGGTTGATCCTCCTCCTAGCTTTCTTCACAGACAAAACTGAGGCTCGAAGAGCTAAAATAATTTGCCCAAACACACAGTTAGGAGGAGGCAGGGCTAGAATTTCAGATTCTGGAGCAGCACTGGCCAAAAAACTTTCTGCAATGATGGGAAATGTTCTATATTTACAGTATCTCGTATAGTGCTCATTAGCCACATGCGACTTTGGAATAGTAGAAATGTTGCTAGTGCAACTGAGGAACTTCATTTAAAATTTGAATTGAATTTCTTTAAATATAAATAGCTTCTTGTGGCTTGAGAGGCTGTATGCTTTCTACTAAACCGTGCTGGGTCACCGTAAAAAAGGGTGGAACAGGGATGGCCATTCCTTTGTCCTGCCAGCTTTGGGGACACTAGCATTCTCCAATCCATCCCTAGAGTGTGGAAGGCAAGCTCCAGCCCCCAGCACATTTACTAACTAAGGGAAACAAGGAACACCACCACCTAAGTACAGACATGGGGAGGTGTTATGACTTAGATAGTGACTGGTAATGGGCTGGCTCTGTCAGCTGCAGCCGCCGTAGTTGAGAGTCATTATGGTGGTGGACTGCCTAGGCGGGCTGTGGCCCAGGCTGTGATACTGCTCAGCACTCAGCCAGGTTCTAGCGTCTCCGGGGGGCCTCAGCCTACACTGCAGGGCCAGGTGCACTCAAGGGCCTTCCTTTATTGTCCTGAGCAATACCCTGCATTCTTTCCTCAGAATCCTATTAGGTCTTCTAAAAAGATGGGACTCACATTTTCAACCTGTTTGGGTGGGGGAAGAAGGGTGCGGTGGATTCTCTATTTGCCTACCCCCGTTTTGTTTGCTTACTGTGATTGTCTTTTGAGATATGACCAAGGTGACTTCCTGGTACCGTTCTCACTAAAGCCGAGGTTACAAATCTTTTTTATATTCATCTCCCTCCTTAGTTTGTCTTCAGGGAATGGGAAGCATTTTTCCCAAGGTCTTCCTAGCTCTGCTTTCCATCCGGATCCGTAGAATGGAAATTCGCACATAGAAAGCAGCGCTCTGGTATGTGGGTGGTATTTTCCCCAGGCTTTCCAAGTGCTGTGTAGCTGAGCCTGGATGCTGGATGCTTTTCTTGCTTTCCTTTGCCACTTGGGGCCAGAATTTTAATTTATATGGTTCTCAGTTTACCTCTATAGCATTCCTATAATTCAAAGGCAGTTTTCATACCCTGATCGCCTTAGTGATTTATTAATTTCACTCCTCTTTCCCACACCCTCAGACCGGAAGCACACCCTCAAGTTCTGCTTGGGTGGCTGCACCCAGTTACTTCCCTGACTCTGATTCATCGTATATGGGGGGCAATTTCCCCTACTAGTTCTCCTTGGGGTGTGAAGCAATTTCTGTGGCTGGCTCTCACCTTTCTGGCTTGCTCTTTAGTATTTGAGCATAGGAAGGCTCCTAAGTCTTCCTACCAGGAGTTAGATGTGTTCTTTCAGAAGTTGGCCAGTGTGATTTCTATAATTGGTCTCTAAGGTCCTATGCACCCTGAGTCAGGTTCCCAGAAGTCTCTCTAGCCTTACTTACTCCAAAGTAGAAATTGAAGAGTAGCTACAGGTTCTCCCCTACATATCAAGAAATATGAGGTAAATCCTGTGGTATCATTCCAGGTAGTTATCAGCCATGTTCTAATATGTCATATTGATTTCTTTTTGCTCAACTGGGATTGTGCCCACAATTTAATTTGGAGGTTTTAGGAAAAACCTTTGTGTTTGGAGATTTCATGTGTGTGGTAAATAGTGATCTTGGATTTCCCTATCTTTTCTAACTGAAGTATTTCTCACAGTGAATGACTCTCAGTGCCTTTCCCTTTGTCTTAGTGGCTGAGCAACCAATCTAGACTTTCAAATTTGGTATCTGTGTGCACAATAGAGGACTTAGTAGAGCCATTAGTGCTAGAACATATGCCCGTATACAACATCCTATCACTGTCTGAACCTCTGATCACAGAACTTTCTGTCCCTCTGAGGAAGTTGGAGAGAGACTGAGGAGGCTGAGAATCATATTCTGGGGACTTATTCCTTTATTGGTTTGCCATGTTGACCTGATAACTTTGACTTAGATCTAGTCAGGAAAACCAATCCACTCTAGGTGTTCCAAATAGCAGGGATTTAATATGGGGAACTGGTTGCAGCAATGTTGGAATTACCAAAGAAGCAGGATGCTAGAGCCAAAGCCGTTCTCTATTGTTGAAGTCATGCCAGTGATAAGCACAGACAATAAAGAAGCGTGTTCTTCCCTCTCCTACCTTCTAGTCTCTTGCTAATTCCTCCTATCAGCAGAACTATCAAGGAACCAGCTGGCATGGCAGTGTGGAAAATACGGTATGCAGACTCCCAGTCCCAGAATCACAGAACAAACTATAGAAGGGTGGGCTTGGAAATGAAAGAAAATTGGGAAATAACAAATACAGTCACGAAATGAATGGCTTGGCAAATCTGGACTGATTGTTCATAATTATTCCTTAGAATCCATTAAATCCAGGAAGATCTTTAGTTTTCTATGGTTAGTGGAATTCGACCAGTATCATTTTCAGGTCTGTGGCTTGCCATGTGCTGGGACTCTGTATATCCGATGTATTTTACTGAGGCTTCTGGAACAGCTATTTACCAAGGGACAGCTTCAGACATGCCTTTCCCAGATTCTAGTATCTTAAGGGAGTGTACTTCTTCAGGGTCCACTGAAAGATCATGTCCTTTAAATAACCTAATACTTCAAAATACTTTTTGTCCCCATTCACAAGCCACCGAGACAATTTGAGGCATCATTCTCAGAACATATGAAAGCAGTTTTTCCTTTGTTCTTAGTTGCCATAAACATTTGATAGGGAATAGTGCAAGACATTGGAACTCAGGGTACAGTATGTATTTTGTCATGTCTGTTCAGAATATGGCATTTTATCTGTACTTTGTGTGATATAGGCTACATATGGGCCATATGACTCTTTTAATATACTCTCAAAGAATAGAAAGAGTAGTTGAAAAGGAAAACCTAAGTCAGGAATAATATTTTCTCTCTCTATGAATTGGGCCGGAGTTGGGCTTATAGTATAAAGCTTAAGATAGATCTGCAAGACCCTCAACCATTTTGGGAAAGGTCTAGAAAACTGGACAATAGAACTTAGTCACCCCTAAGAAAGCCTAGATCTATGAAAAATAATGATTATTTCATATTTCTGCAGTGATTTGTCCTTCCAAACGTGAGAATTTTCTGTCACCTCTTCTACTAGGAAAAGGAGAGAGATAAAATGCAAAACATTCTGTTGCACTAGCTACTGTTTATGAAGAGACAACTATGTTCCAGGGACTGTGTGAAGTTTTAAATATACTTTGTATATAATCAACAACTGTGCAAGATAAATGTTTTGCCCTATTTTAAAGATGAGAAAATCTCCTTATGGACCTTCCTCAGACACAGGGGAACTCCTCGGTGAAGAACCGGACAAGCAGTTCAGAGTTCTCAATCCTCTCTACACAAAGCGTTGGTCTTTGGACTAGCAGCACAGGCATTATCTGAGAGCTTGTCAGAAATGTAGAATGTCCAGTCCCACCTCAGACCCACGGACTCAGAATCTACATTTCAACAATATTCCCTAGGTGAGTCATAGGCTCATGGAAGTCGGAGAAGCATGGCTCTGGAGCTGTGGTCAGCAACTTTTTTTTTTTTCTGTAAAAGGCCAGATAGTAAATATTTGAGGATTTGTGGGCCATATGGTCTCTGTTGCAACCACTCAGCTCTGCCTTGTGGCACAAAAGCAGCCACAGACTACGTGTAAATGAATGCGTGTGGCCGTGTTTCAATAAATAAGCAATGCTGGGCTATATGTTGCCTCTGGGCTGTAGTTTGCCAAGCTCTGTCCTAGATGGACTGTAGTTTATTTTTTCCTACCATATTAGATTGTAGTCTCCTTGAGGACCATGACTGTTGTTTTCTCCAGGACAGTCTTTGACACATAGTAGTACTCTACGCATCCTTGGTGCTAGCTTGCTTCGCCATGGGGATAAGATGCTTCATTCATTAAAAATTCAGATGAGAGGAAAATTGTGTGTGCTGGAGGCAAGGCCATGTTTGGCATTAGTCCAGTGCCATCTGTCAATCTTGCAAGCACAGGAACATGCTTAGTTAGCTCACTGAGAGCAAATTCATTCTTCAGAGCTGAACTCATAGTAACCAAGTTCATAAGACTGATGTATAAAGCCAAAATGAGCAGTTACTAATATACAATGAAAAATAATCTTCACAGGAGTGAAAATATGCAATGGCATGACCAACATATTCTTTTCCCTTAGTTTGGCACTTCTTAATTTGGCATCTTGGGGTTCAGATGATCATAGGACGTCTGAAAATTGTATGTAAAATATGTATCTATTGCATTTTTATTGGGGGAGGGTCTGTAGTTCTAGTAGATTTCCTAAACAGGTCTATGAATGGTGTAAAGAAGGTTAAGAATCACTCCAGGTACACTGACATGAAATTCTAAGTTGTAATTTAAATTCCTTTCTTTATTTTTTAATATTTATTTTTGAGAGAGATAGAGACAGAGCACGAGTGGGAGAGGAGCACAGAGAGAGGAAGACACAGAATCTGAAGCAGGCTCCAGGCTCTGAGCTGTCAGCACAGAGCCCAAGGTGGGGCTCGAACTCATGAACCAGGAGATCATGACCTGAGCTGAAGTCGGATGCTTAACTGACTGAGTCACCCAGGCACCCTTACTTTCTTATTTTAATGAGAACTGTTAATGTTATGACAAGATAATATTTTTGAAAAATTAACCTCTGCTTATTTCCTTGGTGTTTTCAACATCCCTTCTTTTCTTCATTTTGTCTGCTACAGCTGTACCATTCTTTGCTTTAGGGGAAAGATGACAGACGAGATTGGAGAAATTGATTCTTGGCATTTGAGTTTCAAAAGTCTAGCCCTGGGAAAGGTGGTGGGTGGGAAATAAGTACCAGAGCAGTAACAGTGAACACTAAATTTGGCTGTGATGAGAGCACAATTTGTCTGCTCCAGCTAAGGATTCTTTAGGCTGAGGGACAGGAAAGCAGTGTGAAACCAGAGTTTGGATTTTGGTGGTTTCCTTGAGTAAGTGACCTTATGCTTGCCTCTTTAGGTTGAGCCCTCCAGGTAGAGGAGCATAACTGTAATTGTAAATAGTTTTGGGTTATTGGAGATCAGAGAGGACCTGTGCTTTCCACTCCCTTTTCCCAGATAGAGCCCAGTGAATCAATGACATGCCAAGATAGAAATGTCTGAATGGTGCGGCTAGTGGGTGGGCTTGAGAAAGCCTCATAGACTATCCAGAGTCCAGAGTCCAATGTAGTGCAGGAGCAGCAGAATATTTCTTGAGTACATGGGAGCTACACAGACCTGGCGCAGAGAAATGGTAAACCTGAAGAAGTCTTGTGTTCAGGGCAAGGAGGATGTGGCAGTGACTAAATGCCTGATAGAAATGAAAATGGCCCAGTAGATGTGAGTGAGGAACATTAGACCAAGGACAAGACTGAACCAATCATGCTATTATGTTCTCACCAGTTTAGCAACTCAGGAGAAAGAGACACAGCTAAGATTAAATACTCCCACCTGGGATTCAAAATAGCAATTAATCACAGCTATGGAAAAAAGTAAAGGCAATTTTTTTTACCATACTTTTGAGTTTATGGATAGTCATAAGTACCTGCCACCTGTCACCTGTCACACATATACTTCGAGTACCCTAAGTCTGTAGAAGCACGTATTCTTTTTTATTAACTCAGTGATTCACACCCCTGATTGCATATTAGATTAACCTGGGGAGTTTTTAAAATCCTCATCCCAGGTCATTTTGCAGATTAAATTAGAATCTCTGGTGTTGGACTGAGACGTGTATTTTTTTAAATTCCCCGGGCAATTCCAATTTGAAAACAAGGTTGAGAATGGCAGCTATAGGCTAGTCTCCAGGGGAAGTAGACCAGAATCAGAAAGTTACATGGTGAGAATGGAACCAAAACCTAGTGGATGACTTATGTGAATTGAATGCATAATGCTTTCAGGCATTCATCTTCACTACAAGGATGGCCTGGATGGCCTTGTTGATGGGGTTAGAAAGTCTTAGCTTGTGACAGAGTTTGGATGATCCAGCTAACATTTGCCTCACCTACTCTTTTTTATTAATGTTTATTTTTATTTTATTTTTTTGAGAGATACACAAAGAGAGAAAGCGAGCAGGGGAAAGGCAGAGAGAGAGGGAGAGAGCATCCCAACCAGGCTCCTCATGGACAGCATGGAGCCTGAAACAGGGCTTGATCTCATGAATCATGAGATCATGACCTGAGCCAAAATCAAGAGTCAGACACTTAATTGACTGAGCCACCCAGACGCCCTGCCTCACTTACTTTTTTTTTTTTTTTAATTTTTTGTTTTAACGTTTTTATTTATTTTTGAGAGACATAGAGACAGAGTGTGAGCAGGGGAAGGGCAGAGAGAGAGGGAGACACAGAATCTGAAGCAGGCTCCAGGCTCTGAGCCATCAGCACAGAGCCCGATGCAGGGCTCGAACTCACAGACCGAGAGATCATGACCTGAGCCGAAGTCAGCCTCTTAACCGACTGAGCCACCCAGGCGCCCCCTGCCTCACCTACTCTTAATGTTTTCCTGCTTTCCTAGGAAACAAGCCCTCTTCTGACTAACACATTCTTCAGTCATATCAATGGGTTCATTCTGGTTATTGTATAATCCTGCAGGCTTGGGAGGTTTTCTGTATTGTGAAGGTGATTGCATATCCCTGCTGTGATTCATTATATATTGATTTTAAAGTTTAAGTCAGAGGGTAGCCCTATTTTCCCCATTTCTAAGTTCTTAGTGGTGTTTGATTATAATTCTACCCTATCCCAGTCCTGACTACAGTCACATCACAAACCACATTATCTCTTCACAAAGACTGTTAATAAATAATATTGCCAAGTGCACATCTGTCACTGATTTAAAAGGAGATTCCCATGAACAATTTCGTTGAAAACATTGTTCAGATATCATGGCAGACATTCTCCTGTCGTGTTAGATAACAAAGATGTAGAAATAGCTTGCAAGCATGACCATGTAATCTTACATCCGATCACATGCAGCAGTGTTCGTAAATGCCAAGCAGACGGATTTGCCAGCGAGCATTTATTGAGCACACATTTTCCATCAAAGACGGTACTTGTGAAAACAAAAATAAGAAACCTTGTCCCTTGCTGAAGAACGCCTGGATCTAGTCTACAATCTATCTGGGAACCATGTTTATTTCAGCATGTGTGTTGTAATCACTTATGAATCTGGGAAAATGCCTGCATTTTGAAAGAGCTAATGATGAGTTTTGATGATACCATAAAGTTTGTTACATCACACACACACACACACACACACACACACACACACACACACGGCCATTCTTTTTGTCCAAGCCTGGCTAATATAACACAGATAAAGTTCTAGGTGATGCTTTTTACTTAGCAGATTATGGAGAGAGGTCATTTTTGCTTAGCCATTAGTAGGAGGATAGAAATGTGCTGGTTTTTTTTTTTCCCTTCAGAATATTATTCCTTCAGTATACTGTGCTTTTCCCTGTCAATCCACGTAGTAGCCAGAATGATTTAAAAATCATTATGTCCTACCCCTATTTGAAAGTTTCAATGTTTCCCATTGTCCTTAGAATAAAGTCTACATTTTCTCCCTCTGTATTTAAGAATCTCTTACAGATTGCTTCCCTCCCTCTCTGTAACTTTTTTATTACCCCTTCCCTTCCCCCATGGTCTTCTATTAAGTTTCTCAAGATCCACATATGAGTGAAAACATATGATATCTGTCTTTCTCTGACTGACTCATTTCACTTAGCATAATACCCTCCAGTTCCATCCACGTTGCCACAAATAGCATGATTTCATTCTTTCTCATTGCCAAGTAGTATTCCATCGTATCTGTAAACCACATCTTCTTTATCCATTCATCGGTTGATGGACATTTAGGCTCTTTTCATGATTTGGCTATTGTTGAAAGCGCTGCTATAAACATTGGGGTACATGTGCCTCTATGATCAGCACTCCTGTATCCCTTGGGTAAATTCCTAGCAGTGCTATTGCTGGGTTATAGGGTAGCTCTATTTCTAATTTTCTGAGGAACCTCCGCACCATTTTCCAGAGCGGCTGCACCAGTTTGCATTCCCTCCAACAGTGTAAGAGGGTTCCCGTTTCTTCACATCCTTGCCAGCATCTATAGTCTCCTGATTTGTTCATTTTAGTCACTCTGACCAGCATGGTATCTCAATATGGTTTTGATTTGTATTTCCCTGATGATGAGTGGCGTTGAGTATCATTTCAGGTGTCTGTTACCATCTGGATGTCTTCTTTGGAAAAGTGTCTATTCATAGCTTCCGCCCATTTCTCACTGGATTATTTGTTTTTTTGGGTGCAGAGTTTGGTGAGTTCTTTATAGATTTTTGGATACTAGCCCTTTATCCGATATGTCATTTGCAAATATCTTTTCCCATTCCATTGGTTGCCTTTTAGTTTTGTTGATTGTTTCCTTTGCAGTGCAGAAGGCTTTTTATCTTGATGAGGTCCCAGTAGTTCATTTTTGCTTTTAATTCCCTTGCCTTTGGAGATGTATCAAGTAAGAAATTGCTGTGGCTGAGGTCAAATGGGTGATGGGCATTGAGGAGGGCACTTATTGGGATGGGCATTGGGTATTGCGTGGAAGCCAATTTGACAATAAATTATATTAAAAAAAGAATAAAGTCTAAATTTTAAAACATGATTAACAACTCTCCTCCTCCAGCTCTTGCAGGAAGCATTCCTTAATTTCCCATACCATTCTTACCATCACTGGATTAAGATTTTTTTTCTGGATTCTCCAATCATAGCAAATATACTTCATTATAATTGCTTGCTAAATTTCTTGCTCCATTTTCTAGGACCAAGTCTAGATATTTACAATTCTACCCCGGGTACCTATCCCAGTACTTGTCCCACAGTTGATGCTCAATATTTTTTAAAATATTTTGTAACATTTTTATTTATGTTTGAGAGAGAGCAGGGGAAGAGCAGAGAGAGAAGAGGAGCGAGAATCCCAAGCAGGCTCCACACTGTGAGCATAGAGCCTGATGCAGGGCTTGAACTCATAAACCGTGAGATCATGACCTGAGCCAAAATTCAAGAATTGGCCGCTTAACCAACTGAGCCACCTAGGTGCCCCGATGCTCAACATTTATCAAATGAATGGATGAATGTCTCAGTCCATATGGGATGCTATAACAAAAATACCATAGACTGGGTGGCTTCAATAACAAATATGTATTTCTTATGGTTCTGGAGACTAGGAAGTTCAAGGTCAGAGTGCTGGTATCTGATGAAAGCCCTTTTCCTTTTTCATAGATGGCTGTCTTCTTGCTGTGTCCTCACTTGGCAGAAGAGACAAGGGAGGTCTCTGGAGTCTCTTATAAGGGCACAGATCCCAATCATGAGAGCTCCACCCTCATGATGTATTCACCTCCCATGGGCCCTACTTCCAAACACTATCACACTGGACACCTGGTTTCAACATATGAACTTTGGGGAGAGACAAACATTCAGTCTACAGTAGCCTCCATATAAGCTTGTGTTTTATGTGTGTCTTCTCTACTAGGATATAAATTCCTGGAGGTCAGGAGTTGTGTTTTTCATCTTCGGGGCCTCACAGTGTCTAGAACAAAGTAGGAGCTCAATATCTGGTAAATGAATGTTTAAATGCTGTTCTCTTTTTATAGAATGCTTCTCTGTTCTCAGGGTCCTCTTCCTTTCTTTCTCTAGAGAAAGCCTCCTCCTCAGGACCCTTCTCAGTTACTACCTCCGTTGAGCAACCTTGCCTGACATCCATGGACAGAGTCAATCTGTTTTCATCAGTCCCTGTCTATACTCTTATGGAGCCCCGGCCAGAGTGTACGAGCTTTACAGTCACACAGCATCCCACACTTAGAGGGGTCCCTCTCTAGGTTTAATGCTCTACTGTCACCGTCTTAAAACTCACGATGGTTTTGAAAAAAGGGTCCTGCATCTTCATTTTGCCCTGGGATCTGCAAATGATGTAGCCATTCCTGGTCCCAGTGCAGTGCATGGCACCTAGCATGGGGTTCAGTAAATGATTTTGAATTTGAATGTCGAATTTTCACCAGTTTTTCCTGTCCAGAAAAGAAACCATAAATCTGTTCCCGTGAAATTCCTTTGCATTATTTCAACACCTTTATCAGACTCTTACTACTCTTACAGATCTTTCTTTATTCACACTTGGCATTCCATTTGCTGAAATCACAAAGGAAATGTTCTCATCCTTGAAGAACAAACCCTACTCCCAACTTTGCACTCATTCAAATGGTCTGATAGAAAACAGAGAGTACTATCTGGTTTATCTTCAAGAGGATTCGTTTTGACTTGCTGGGGCACTCATGTGAGAAAACCAGGGCAGGCGATCTAATCGCATACCTGGGAAGTGCATTTTACCATCTCCATTTTTCACACACTCAAGGAGAAGTACAGGACTTGGCTTCCAGGAATGGCAGAAGAGCCTTCACTGTGATAGCACCCGTAAGAGAGGCCTGTTACGAAATTGCTTTTTAGTCGAAATAGGAAAACATGTTGTGTAACAAATGAATGCCCTCTCAACCTGGTTTGATATAGAGGTATGATTTAGTAGTTCTGCTTGATAAATCTATTTATTTGTTGTGATTTGTACAGAACTTTGGTTTTAGGAGTGTATGGAAGTCATCAATGTCTGTTACAAGAGTCAAACATTGTCAATTCTCAGGTTTGATGCAGCTGACAGAGTGTAGCATACACTGTGTGATTAGAAACAGCGTGAGTGGTATATAGCTCTGTATTTTCATTGACTTGTTTAAAGTAGTATTGGTCCAATAGTTGTACTGCTTTGTTTTCAAAACCTTAGTAAGGATGTGATGGACATCACATAAAGGAAAGGTGGGGTTTTGCAATCAGCATTGATATCAGGACCATGGTGCTGCCATCATCATTATAATAACCATGTACATTATCTTAAGGCTTAACAGTTTCCAAAGCATGTTTGCATCCACTGCTGGTCTGTTACTGCCAAGACAGCAGACACTTCTAGGAAGGTATGTTTGTCATTTTTGTCTTACATCCGTTTACTAGAGATGTTTCTTTGAGAAATTAAAAGGAAAACTGGAAGAGGCAGAAAAAATTTGGAAACTCAGAACATAAATTCTGTAAGAGATATAATTGGTTTAGGAGGAAAAAGTCTAATAAAACAGGAAAACATGAATTAGAAACATTCAAGGAAGTTATTTGGGCTCTGCGCCTAAGAGGATTGTCACAGGTGTCCTCCATGGAGGTGCCCGACCACCCACAAGACCTGAGAGTTGGCTTTCATGGTTTCTAGCTGTCTCTGGGCTATCAGGAGCAATGGGTTAACTCAATTAATTGCTCTTTATGCAGGCTTTCTCAGTAAATGATAAAGAGAAGTGGGGGGTAAAAGTCTGGCTAATTGCTGGTTGGAAGAAAATGCATTGTGAAGATGAAAGCAGTCAGCTAACAAAAGGATTTCTATCATTACAAAAGGGATGACAGGTCCTTTAAAATGGGGACCTCTCAAATGTTTGCTTGTAGGTCATTAATTAGTCAACTGAGTAAGAAACTAAAATCCCCTGCTGAAGAAATGTCAATCAGAAAATAAGAGAAAGCAAATCTCAAATCATACTGGTAAATGGACTTTAGAACTTAGGTTTTACATGTTTAATTTTATTGGGGAGCAAGTTAAAATACCAGAATATGGTTCGATACCACACCCTTGGCAATCCTTGAGAGAAAGCAAGTGAAAAAGATCAGAACCTTGTAATAAAACCTATAAACTGCAGTTAATATTGATAAGGGCGGCATATTTTCTAACCCTGATAGATTCCAAGTTCTGCAAGACTGTTTCTTGTTTATCTCACACCACAGGCATAAAATTGGAATGCAGGAAATGCCTGACTGAAGATAAAATTTAGAGGAATTTTGAAGTGATGGGGGCAGTATATTTGCATATTTGGTATATTAAATCAAGAGAGTAAGTAGTTAAGTCTTGACTAGAGTTAGACAATTTGAGACACTTAAGAAATTTGCTTGTTATCCCAGTGTGATGCGTTTTGCCTTGAGAAACATTATGGTTAGTGTTGTGAAGTATGTGTTTGGCTCTTTGGGGAGGGACACGCTGGGTCATCATATTGCCTTCTGCTACACAAATGATACCAGACAATCTGATAGACTTGATAGGAGAAGGACTCTGGACAGGCCCCTTGTTTCCACTTCAGTGCCTTGAAAAGGGAGGAGGGGTGCCTGGGTGGCTCAGTCAGTTAAGCATCTGACTTTGGTTCAGGTCACGATCTCACGGTTCGTGAGTTCAACTCCCACATTGGGTGAGCACGAGCTCCACTTTTCTCTGTCTCTCTCTCTCTCTCTCTCTCTCTCTTTCTGACCCTTGTGAGATTCTCTCTTTGTCTCTCTCTGCTCCTCACTCACTTGTGCCCTCTCTCTCAAAAAAAAAAAAAAAAAAAGAAAGAAAGAAAGAAACAAAAAGGAGGAAAAGATTTTTCCTGCCTTCTCTGCCCACCACCCTTCACTAAGCCATTAAGCCTAGATTTGGGAGGAAGGGCTGCTGCTACTTCTTCCACTACCATATAGTGCTGTTAGAAGGGTAGATCCTAATATTCAGGAGATTCAACTCAGTAAATATTTCTTGAATGTCTGCTACTTGCAAGGCTGGAAGTAGTGGATTGAAGCTAAGCTACTAGTTAAGATTGAGCAAGTAATTTCCTCTAGCATCAATTGAGTGGATATTGGCTTGTCACTTCCTAAAAGTATCTTAAATCCATGCCACATCTTAACCTTCCTTCAGCCTTATATTCTAAGTAATCATCATCTCTTTTATGGTTCCTGCAATGGCCTCCTTGTTAAACTTCTTTTTCCGAATAAGCGCCACTTCAGTCTATCATGCCCGGAGTAGCCAAGGGATTCTTTAGCAACTGCAGTCAGATCCTGTTACTTCTTTTCTCAGATCTCTGCAATGGCTCTTGATTTCACTCAGTGTTCTTAAAAGCCAAAGTCCCTCAAAATCCCTACATAGTTAACCTGTGGTCATTTTAAGTTCCACTCTTCTCGCCCATGCCCATTCTGGTCCATCTAAACTGGCTGCCGCTCAGCTCCGTCAGCATGACCAATTCCTGCCTCAGGAGTTTTGTGGAGAACGCATTTTAGAAAAGCTCTTTACTCACTTGCTCTTACCAATCTCTTAGGCTGCAGCTTACGTGTCTATGCCTCCACTCAGTCAATTTATGTTCCATAGCATTCCATTGGCTTCCTTCGTAGCATTTCCTATAGTTTCTTACTCTACATTGTGATTGCTATGATGTCTAACTCCCCCACTAGGAGATAAATTTCAGGATGGCAGAGATCATGCAAATTCTTGCTCAATATTGTATACTTAGAGCCTTGTAAAACATTTGGTGCATAGTATGGGCTCAGTAAATGTAACCAATAACCCTTTACCCAGTGTGAGGTATAAATAATGTAGCTGTTATTGAATCAGTTGTACATTTCAATTAGTGGTGCCTTTGAATAAAGGAAATATGGCATGCAAAGTCACCTTAAAGTAATGCAATGATTCAGGGGTCAGCAGGACTTGAATGTAGCTTGATAGTAACACATGAAATGAAAGAATGTGTACATACAAAAGCTGTTTGGGTTGTTAGTGGTAGATGCTTAACAAAAGATGTACTAGTGATAATCATATTATTCCTTATAAATTAGTATACTGGCCTCTGGTTTTATAAGTTAGTGTCCATGGATTTGCTTAATATGGCTTTGCCCTGGGGAGATTAATCCATTCCATTTACGGTGGGTTAATAAAAGATAAAATCGGATTTCAGAATCTATAAAGTTGATTGAAGTCCAGACATCTGAACTATCTTGGTAATTCTTCAAGATAATGTTAGGACTTTTCTGATAGGAAAAGTCCTATCAGAGTATAGGAATTTTCATATCAGAGTACAGTGTACAACTTTTCACATAGGATTCATCCTGGTGCAGTGGTATTTCAATGCATTGGAATATCGTCAATCCTTGAATTTTAACTGAAACTGCTACTGTTTCAAATTTATGGCAAACTTGCAGTAGGGCACAGAGAGATGCTAAACAGACTTAAAAGAGTTTCAGGAGGAAAACTTCCTCAAAATTGAGCATAATTACTGGAAATTATTACACACTACAGGAAAATGTGTATGTTATACTCAGTTCAGATTACTATAGATTAGGCTACACTGAGATAAATAAAATATACTATTTCTCTTTCACTCTCCCATTTTGAGCATAATATGACATTAAGTTTCTTTGATCTTCTTGACTCAATAGGTAGTTCTTTTCTTCTATGGTTTTCTTTTTTATTTTTCTTCCTCATGAGATTTTCATGGCAATTTATGAGATCTCTTTCTGTCCTTTTCTCCTTCTCCCTTTCTTATTTCTTCTCTTGTTCTCTCTTTTCTTTCTCTTTTATGCTGCTTTTTTTCCTTAGCTGAGCTTACAAGTGAGCAGTCTAATCAGCTACCTGTGAAGTAGTATTAGAAAAATACCAATAGGACCCTCTGTTCCCAAAGAAAACTGCCTAACCCTCCAGAAAATGACATTTTGGTGCGGCCATATGGATGCTGTGGATATTTTGGTACTTTTGTGTGATACTGAAGCTTTACTATGGGGAGAAAAAGGATTTTTTTCCCTCTTGAGAAAAATATTAGTCTTTGACTTTTGTCAGGAAAAACCTTTAAAGTAAAGGACGGTCATTTGTTTGGAAACTTTAGCAAAGATAGCTTAGCTGTGTGTTTCTATTACCTATTGCCGCACAACAAACTACCCAAATTCAGTGACTTAGCACAATAGTCATCTTATTATTTCACATGATTTGTGGATTGATTAGGCTCAGTCTAGTGATTTTTCTGCTGGACTTTCTTGGCTTCTCTGACATGACTGCAGTCAGATGATGGTTGAGGCTAAAGCATACAGGCTGCTTTAACTTACATAGTCTGATACATTGATGGGTATTGCTGAAGGCTGGGCTTGGCTGGGATGATGGACATCTAGGTCACCCCTTCTCCACATGGCCTTTTCACATGGTCTCATTATCATGGTTGCTGGACTTTGTACATGGGACTCAGCACATCCGAGAGCACAAAAGCAGAAACAGTAAGGCATTCTAAAGGTTTTGTTTTAGAACAGGTACAAGGGCACTTCTGTAGTCTGTTGATTAATGTAAGACACAGAGTAACCCAGATTTGTTATGGGTGGGGCCTACCCAAAGACACGGATAATGTGAAGAATCATTCATTTGGAGCCGTCTCTGGATTTATTACCACACTAGGCAGCACAATTCATATCCTTTCAGGTGTTGCTGTATGGTAGCTGACCAGTCAGAAACTATATTTTCCAGAATTCATTGCTTCTTGTGGCCATTGACTAATTATTTCAATGGAATGGGAGTGAAAATGATGTATTTCACTATACGGTTAAGGCTTTTATGAAATGGATGTGCCTTTTCTATCTTCTTTCCCTTTTTATTGGCTAGATGCAAATAGTAATATCGTGAAGATGACAGAGACACACATTAGCAGGAGCCTAAGTCCTTTGTAAGATTGCATGGAGGAAAGCTGTCAGGAGAACAGATACTTTCACTTTTCACTATTATATGAACAAGAAATAAATTTATGTTGTGTTAAGTTTATGCAAATTTGGAGTATATTTGATATATACAGTCTAGTGTTATTGCACTAATAAACAAATCTGGTATTTGCACCACATCAACAAAACAAAGTATAAAAATCATTTGTTCATCTCGATAGATGCAAAAAAGGCATTTGACAAGATCCAACATCCATTTGTGATAAAAACTCTCAACAAAGTGGGTTTAGAGAAATATACCTCTATGTAATAAAGGCCATACACGAAAAACCCACAGCTAGTGTCATACTTAATGGTGAAAAACTGAGAGCTTTTACTCTAAGATTAGGAGTGAGACAAGGATGCCCACTCTCACCCAATTTTATTCAGTATCATACTGGAAGCCATAGCCACAGCAATCATACAACAAAAAGAAATAAGAGGCATCCATATTGGTAAAGAAGAAGTTAAACTGTCACTATTTGCAGATGAACACGATACTATACAGAGAAAGCCCTGAAGGCTACACCAAAAAACTACTACAAGAAATAAATGAATTTAGTAAAGTTGCAGGATACAAAATTAATACCCAGAAATCTGTTGTATTTTTATACTCTAATAATAAAATAGCAAAAAGAGAAATTAAGAAAACAATTTCATTTACAATTGCACCAAAAAGAATAAGATACCTGGGAATAAACTTAGCCAAGGAGGTGAAAGACCTGTACTCTGAAAATTATAAAACACTGATAAAGGAAATTAAAGATGACACAAATAAAGGGAAAGATATTCTATGCTCATGGATTAAAAGAATTAATATGGTAAAAATGTCCATATTACCCAAAGAAATTTATAGTCAGTGCAATCCCTATCAAAATACGTAAAGCATTTTTCACAGGAGTAGAACAAATAATACTAAAATTTGTATGGAACCATAAAAGACCATGAATAGCCAAAGCAATTTTGAAAAAGAAAAACAAAACCAGAGTATCACAATTTCAAACTTCAAGATATACTACAAAACTGTAGTGATCAAAATCATATGGTACTGGTACAAAAACATACAATGAATGTACAAAAACATACATTCGATGGAACAGAATAGAGAGCCTAGAAATAAACTTATATTTATTTGTTCCATTAATGTATGAAAAAGGAAGCAAGAATATACAATGAGGAAAAGACAGTCTTTAAAAAAATAATGTTGGGAAAACTGGACAGCTTTGAGCAAAAGAGTGAAACTGGACCACTTTTTAACTCCATACACAAAAAATAAACTGAAAATATATTAAAGACCTAAATGTGAAGCCCAGAACCATAAAAATCCTAGAAGATAACACAGGTAATATTTTCTCTGATATAGGCCATGGCAACATATTTGTAGATCTATCTTCTAAGGCAAGGGAAACAAAAGCAAAAAATAACTATTGGGACTATATCAAAATAAAAAGCTTTCGTCCAGTGAAGGAAACTATCAACAAAACAGTCAACCTACTGAATGGTAGAAGAGATTTGCAAATGTTATATCTGATAAGAGGTTACTATCCAAAATGTATAAAGAACTTACACAACTCAACAGCAAAGAACAAATAAACCATTCCAAAAATGGGTAGAGGACCATTTTTGAGAAGAATACATATGGATGGCCAACAGACACATGAAAAGATGCCCAACATCACTAATCCTTGTGGAAATGCAAATAAAAGCACAGTGAGATATCATCACCTTATACCTATCAGGATGACTAAATTCAGAAAGACAAGAAATGAAAAGTGCTGGTAAGGATGTGGAGAAAAATGAACCCTCATGCACTGTTGGTGAGAATACAAATTGGTATACCCAATGTGGAAAACAGTATGGAGATTCCTCAAAAATTAAAAATAGACATACCGTATGATACAATAATTCCACTACTGGGTATTTAGCCAAAGAAATGGAAACACTAATTCAAAAATATATGCACCCCTATGTTTATTGCAGTATTATTTACAAGAGCTTAGATATGGAAGCAACCTAAATATCCATCAATGATGAACGGATAAGGATGATGGTTCCATACAGGATGGAATATTACACAGTCATTAGGAGGATAAGATTGGGTCATTTGGGACAACATGAATGGACCTAGAGGGTATTATGCTAAGTTAAATAAGTCAGAGAAAGACAAATACTATATGATCTCATTCACATGTGGAATCTAAAAAAACCCCAAATGAATAAACAAACAAAAAAGCAGAATCAGATCTATAAACACAGAGAACAAACCGATGTTTGCCAGAGGGGAGAGAGGTGGGAAGGTGGGCAAAATGGGTGAAGGGGAGTGAGGGATATAGGCTTTCAGTTACAAAATGAGTAACTCACAGAGATAAAAGTCATAACTTAGGTAATATAGTCAATGATATTGTAATAGCATTTTATGATGACAGATGGTAGCTATGGTGAGCATAGCATAATGTATAGAGAAGTTGAATCACTGTATTGTACTCATGAAATTGATACAACATAGTATGTCAACTATACTCAAAAAAACTAGAAGAAAAGAAAATGTGGTATTTGATGAAGGCTAATTGGCATTGTCATGCTATGTATAAGAATACCATACACCATAGTTTTCATGCCTACTTTGTGGTGACACTAAAATGCAGATTCTAAAAATTTCAACTATTTAACTCATAGAGGAAATGCAACAGATACCTGTTGACTAAAGAATTTCCCATTAATTTATAGTCATAACCAATTAATTTTTCCCTTTAATTTATAGTTAAAATTTGTGCCAAATTGCTGTTAATACACTGTGAATTGATATGAAAACCACTGAAGAGTTGTATAAAAGATGTCAGATGCTGTAGGTGTACTAAAGGAGCTCTGTATTAGTGTAAAATTACTATCATAAACACCAAAATTTATGGGAACTTCATCATCATCAAAATCTGGGCACAAAAAATTTCATCTCTTAAAATTATTTTGCATGGATGAAAAGTTGAGGCAAAATTATAATGGCAATAGAAGAGTATAGTAGCACTCAGAATAGCTTAGTGTCAAAATAGCTACAACAGAATAGTAGATTTAAATTCATCCTGTACCTGCTATAATGCCTGATATTCCTGGTATCAAAGGCTCACAGGGTTGAGAGGGACCAAAAAGTCATGCAGTTAACATTAGTTCTGGTGTTAAAACCATAACAAATTGGATTGGGATAAATGCAATTCAAGATCCTGTAGAGTAGAAAATAGGTAGGCTCAGATACCCACTTGGGACTAAAGTTTCTGCAAGTCTGC
Organism: Paguma larvata; assembly: GCA_030068075.1. NCBI lineage: Eukaryota > Metazoa > Chordata > Mammalia > Carnivora > Viverridae > Paguma > Paguma larvata. The sequence goes on along the minus strand of CM057830.1, from coordinate 116,101,598 downwards.
TAATCTCCCTTGATTTTGAAGAGCAGAGGAGCACGCAAGATACCTTAAGTAATTAGGGTTTGTTGTAAGAATATAGACTAGGAGTAACCTTACTGGGCTGACAGCTGTATCCAAGAAAGCTGCTCCAAGGGTGGGTTTTTTTGACATATAACCTTAGCTGAAACTATTCATGGATCATCACTGCAGAACTCTGTTGTTAACTAGACTCTGATACTTTCTTAGTTTTTGCTTCTCTTTTATCTTATACCAGAATAGACTATCTGATGAACCCCACCCCCAGCCTCTGTATCTCTGTCCATATACTCAGCCTTCTCTTGGTAGGATGGAGGACCCACATGAGCTCCTACTACCCCCAAACCCTCCATATGTGCTGCCTGTCTCAACTTTTCTTGCCTGCTCAAAGACCACATTCCATCAATTTTTCTTTTCTTCCTTCTATCATAAGCATTTCCCATCTCAACTGCATCATTCCTGTGAGCACAAAAATATGTCATAATTTCTACATTCTTAAAAACAACATAAAACAAAAACTTGGCCTTACATCCATCTCCAGACATTGTCCTATTTGTCAGCTCTTTTGTAGCAAAACCGCATGAAGAGATTTGCCTGTGCTTACTGTCTTCATTTCATTTGTTCACATTTGCTTTTGAACCTACTCAAGTTAGGGTTGGACCCTCAGAACTCTAAAAATACAGCTGTTGCCAAGATCAAAGAGCTTCTCGTTGAGATCAGTGGTCAGTTATCATTTGTCATTATGCTTGACCTATCTGTAGCATTTGATACAGTTAGTCATTTCTTCCTGCTTCAAACACTTCAACCTGGATTTCAAGACTCGTGCTTTCCTGGTTTTCCTTCTATCTTACTGGCCACTCCTTATCCATTTCAATTGTTGATTCCTATACTTCTCTTACCCCTAGGGATTGGGTTGCCCTGGACTAAGTCCTCAGATCTCTTCTCTGTATATTCATCTTCTTGACTTATCCAGTTCTATGGCTTAGAATACCATCTATATGCTAATGATTCCCAAATCTGTACCTCTAGCCCAAAACCTCTTCCCTAATTGCTTGACCCATATATCCAATGACCTTCTTGACATCTTCACATTAATAGATAATGACATTTTTAACTTAATTCTTCTGTTATGGACTGAATGTTTATGTCCCCCTAAAATTCATATGTTGAAACAAAATCCCTAATGTGATGGTATTTGCTGGTGAGGCCTCTGGGAGGTGATTAGGTTATAAGAGCAGAACCCTCTCATGAGTGAGATTAATACCTTATAAAAGAGGCCCTAGAGAGATCTCTCAGCCCTTCTGCTATGTGAGGACATGGTAAGAAGAAAGCTATCTGTGAACCAGGAACCGGACCCTTACTAGATATCAAATCTGCTGGCACTTTGATCTTGGACTTCCCAGCCTGCAGAACTGTGAGAAATAGCTGTCTCTTGCTATAAGCCACCCAGTCTCTGATATTCTGTTATAAGAGCCTGAACAGAGTGAGACAACATCTAAAACAGAACTCCTGATGTTCTGCTCCAAATTTGAGCAGTCTGCAGCATTTCTTACCGTCAGGACACGGTAAGCCCGTTATTCTAGTTGCATAGGCCAGAATCTTGGAATTATTCTCACTCTTTTTATTCTCTCACATCCCACATCCAATATGTCAGCAAACCTTATGTTTCTACTGCCACTTGAAACCCAAAATTCAACGACTTCTTACCCTCGGACCACTCTGGTCCAAATGTCCACTACCTTCTTTCTGAGTTAATTGTAACAACCTGATAATGTGTCTCCTTTATTCTCCCCTTTCTCTCCATAATCTACTCAATGTATCATCCAGTGATCTTTTTAAATTTTAAGTCAGATCATATCAATCTCCTGCTCCAAAGCATCCAGAGCTTGCCACCTCAAACAGGCAACAATGCCTACCAGACATCTGTTACCTCTCCTAAAAACAAATGTTTTCATCTCCTACCACTTCCACCTTAGTCCACTCCAGTTTTCTCTTTCTACTTTCTTTGTCTTTTCTCCATAGTTTTTAGATCACCTATGATGCTATTTTTTCCTTATCCCATTAGACAATGAGCTCTGCAAGGTCAAAGATCTTGTTTTCTTTTTTTTAGTTAACTATTACATACCCAGTTCCCAGAACAATGCCTGGCACACAGCAACTAATCTATAAATATAAATATTTGTTGAATGAATGTATAAACTACCAAATGGCTTTACATTTTTTTTTCTCATTTCCATTCTGGGGATGAGAATCTGATTGGTCTAGTGAATTATCATTGCACTTTCATACATCGCCGGTTAATATATATTTATTGGTTCTGAGTCAGGGCCTACTCTGTCTAAATAACGAGTAGAGGATAGCGCTTTCTTTTTCCCCCAGAAGAGGCCTGTGGCCAGGTTCTGTCTATTGCTGTTAAGTGGGATGAAGATAGTTATACATTAGGTTGTTGCATGGACTGGATGTTCTGGAGGATGATGGGTTTAATGTATTGCCCTGTAAGATTTCAGGTTAGAATTTCAGTCTCTAGGTAGTCTATATGAAGTTAACTCCCACTTATACTAGAGGATAGGGTTTTTAGCGCTACAAATTGGGAAATGAGTAGCTGTATATGGGTTTGGGAATACAAGATACGTGACCTCAGAAAAATCACTTACCATCTGAGCTTTAGTTACTTCATCTATAAAATAAGGGATAATCACAGCATTTCCCATATAGGATTGATATGACATGTGGCTAACCAAAAAAGAAATTCTGAGAATGATGAACACACCATTTGGTGTGTCGCTATCCTTGGCCAGGGTAGGAGGATGAGAGCAGGGAGGGTCCCACAGGGAATATCAGTATCAGTGATACTTAAATCAGGTGGTGGACACTGTATGTTGACGTCTATTTCGTTATTCTAAGTTTCACAAGAGTTTTGTATCTACTCAGTGTTGCTAAAAACAACCCGAAAGAGAAAGTCGGCTTATAATGTCTTATGAGATTAAGAAGTAATTTAGAAATATTAAAACACCAAGAAAAAAAAAATCTCTAAAATCTAGAAAAAATGACAAGAACTCCTTTGAGCCTTACACAGCAGAAAATAATTAAGCCCAAAAGATAATATAGCTATTATAAAAAGGTCATAAGACAGTGTAAATACTGATAAAATAAATTGTATTAACACACTAGAAAGCAATTTTAAGTATCTAGGAACAGAAATTATTTTACTATCAAAATGTTGTATATATAATTTTATTTTTAAAAAATATATGTTATATATTTTTGTGTATACATGTATATATTTTACATTTATATTTATAAATCTAATTTTGTTTATATATTTTATTTATTTATTTTTTAAAGTTTATTTATTTGGAGAGAGAGAGAATCTCAGGCAGGCACTGCACTGTCAGCATAGAGCCCAACATGGGGCTCGAACTCACAAACTATGAGATCATGACCTGAGCTGAAATCAATAGTCGGACACTTAACTGACTGAGCCTCCCAGGCACCCCTGTATATTTTAGCATATACTTAAGTATTTTATATTATATATAAATTTCTATGTGTAAACTTATAAACAACAACATTACGTATAATAAACCTACACATACCCATTACTCAGATGCAAAAATTATCAAGTTCTTGCAACATATGTCTCATCATTTCTCCGATTGCCTCTTATGTTGCCGAAGTAGGCTGAATATTAAAATATAAGAATTAAAAAAACCTGTGAAAGAAACAAAAGAATCTTAAAGAAAATCTGAGCAAAGAAAGTTATTTTTGCAGTGGAGACTTCTACCCCAAAGAAGCCCACTGTGGGTGGCAGCAACTCTGCTACAATGTGGCGGTACAGCTTGCACGGGATCAGAGAGGAAGGTATTGTAAATCATGCCTAAGGGTCATTGGAAGGCTGCACAGTCTATCTGAAACATACTTTGAAGGATGGGCAAAATCTTGCCAGGAGAAGAAAAGCAGGAGAGGACTGATCCATCAAGACCAAACAGCAGGAACCTGTCTGCACTGAACACTGGCAAGTCAAATTCCACAACCTTTTCCCTGGCCCAGCTCTAAGCCCGACCATTGGCTCCTACCATTAGGCTAAGGGTGCCCAATGACTCTGGTGGTAAGTTATAGAATGCAAAATGGGAATTAATGAAGTAGGTCAGTTGCTGTGACATCAAATGTGACAGGACATGGCCACAGGATAGGTCATTTTGATGAAAGGGATTGGGGAGTTTGGAAAGTGAATAAATCCTGGGGTATTACCAAGGCTGGGGGTTCTGAGTTGTGTGTGAGAACCCATCATAAAGAGATGTGCCAGGTAGAGGAAAGGGGTGAAAACAAGATAGAAAGCTTTGATTCTTTTAAAAAAAAATTTTAAGTCTTATTTTAAATGTTTATTTATTTTTGAGAGAGAGAGAGAGACAGAGCATGAGCGGGGTAGGAGCAGAGTGGGAGGGAGACAGGGAATCTGAAGCAGGCTCCAGGCTCTGAGCTGTCAGCACAGAGCCCAAGGTGGGGCTTGACACCATGAACTGTGAGATCATGACCTGAGCCGAAGTCGGACACTTAAGCCACCCAGGTGCCCCAGAAAACTCTGATTCTTGACTGTTGCAAGGGCTGTTGTTCTCAGTGTTACCTGCGCATTAAAATTGTCTTGAAGCTTTAACCTTTGGCCCAACTTTGCCTGTAGGGATTTCATTTAATTGGTTTAGGGCACAGCCCTGGAGTCAGAATTTTACAAGCTTCCCATGTGATTGGAATGTGCAGCCAGGATTGAAAACCATCACTGGATCTATCATGTCTCTTCTAGAATAGCTAGATTGAGGTTGTGTCAGACAGGGACCATTTCTTATTCATCTTTATGCCCACTGATAAGCCTAGCACAGTGCTTTACAGTTAGCAGTTTCTTAGGAAATGTTCCTTATGTTCTCCATCTCTAGAGAACATGCTGTACTAAAATATTGGTATGTGTCTTTTTGGTGCAATGGAATCATTATTTTCTTCTAGATATACATTGGTTAGCTATTTTAGTGAGAATGTCTAAAATAGTAATTAAATGTATGCGTTGTTGTGGCATACATTTTTGATTTCCTTTGTGACAGTCCTTTCTCCCACCTTGTTTTTCTTTGCTCACAGAATCCTGAATCTTGTTCAGGGGACAACGGACTCAGTCTAAACCAATTACCACTGACCACTGACTATGTAAGATCTAGAGATAAGTATGTATGACACAGTTTTTGGCCATGTAGATTATAAGGGGCCATATGAAAAAGAGTTTTCTGCCTTATAGAGAGTTGTAGAAAAAGGGTTTTGGAGGGTCCTCTTCCTTTCTATTGTGCTTTGAATCTTGTATGAATGTGTATAAATCTCTGGAGCTGCATCTTGCGGCCAAGAGGCAACCAGCCTGAGAGTGGTATGATACAATGATAAAAAGGGCTTGAATTGTGGATCATGTCTTTGAGCACTCAAACCCTGGGACTCTTTTCCAGTAGATTTCTAGTTCAGTTGACAATAAATATCTTCCTGACATAACCTGTTGTTGGTTAGAGTTCTGTTACTTGCAGCCAAAAGCATCACACATTGAACAACTCCTTTTTTTTCTACATTTTTTCCAAATGTTTATGTATTTATTTTGAGAGATAAAGTGCTTGAGTCCAGCTCCAGTTGAGCCTAGGAATTTTCTGAAGGATGAAAGGTGTCGGTACGATGAATGACTCAGAAGACCTGCATGGTTTCTGGAACCAGGCAGGTGTGCGTGTGTCTGCCCTACTGATCCCAGTATTTTATTTAAAGGTAGTAAGTGACATTACAGCAATAAGTGAGTGACATTCCAACAGTAAGCATAGTTCGATATCTTCAACAACAATGTTTTTTTTGTCAGCAAAGCAGTGATTTCCTCAATCTTGCAAGTTGCTTTACATCATTCTTTTTTTAGACCATAGGAAACAATTCTTATCTTAGCTATTTTGTGATTCTGCTCCCAAGTTAATTAACATATGCTGTCTTTGAAGTAGGATTAGGTAAATTTGTGGAAGGGGAGAGAACAGTATGTTTACAAAGCAAGCAGAGTTGTTATGGTTGTTACTGTAAGTCTCAGTAAACAGAGGGCGCATACGTTATCATCTTAATACCTTATGTTAATCGTCTATAGAAAGGTTAAGAGTCATCATCTAGCTTCCTAATAAACTACAATGAGGGAGGTGTAACTCTCCTGGTAAAGATGTAATTCCTAAGGCTTGTCTAAGTTCCTTTGCTTATGAATGAGTGAATTTACATAATAGGGCCTAACGTTTACATAAGTTACACTAATATTTAGTCAGCCCATAACTACTATCAATTTGTGTAACCTATCCCCAAGAGGTGACTTTGACTTTGACTTTGTGGCTGCTTCTGGCCAGGCTGCTCTCTTTCAGATGTAATCCATCAAAGCATCGCACTCCAGGTCTTTCCTTTTTATTTAAATGCCATAAAACAAAAGAGCATCACATTCCTTGGGGCCAATGAGAGCAGCTCAAGAAATCCAAGCCTGAAAAATTATTTAGAAGCAGGTGAGACTGGGCGCCATTTGATTGGCAGGAGCCTTGCAACATCTGCCTTTCCACAGAGGGAGGCAGCTCAGCCTGTGAGCTCAAGATGGCTCCCAACAATAAAGTGCAAATGGGGGAGGGACAGAGAGAGAGGGAGAGAGAATCCCAAGTGGACTCCATGCTATCAGCGCAGAGCCCGTTGTGGGGCTCAGTCTTACTAACTGTGAGATCATGACCTGAGCCTAAACCAAGAGTTGGACTCTTAACTGACTGAGCCACCCAGGGACCCGTGAACAATTCCTTTTTTTAAAAAAAAATCAAGGTATTTCTGGGGCACCTGAGTGGCTCAGTTGGTTGAGCATCCAACTTCAGCTCAGGTCATGATCTCACAGTTCGTGAGTTTGGGCCCCATATCGGGCTCTGTGCTGACAGCTCAGAGCCTGGAGCCTGCTGTGGATTCTGTGTGTCCCTCTCTCTCTGCCCCTCCCCTACTCATGCTCTGTCTCTGTCTCTCAAAAATAAATAAACGTTAACGATGTTTTTCTTAAAAAAATAAAAAAATCAAGATATTTCTTTATTTTCAGAATATATTCATCTTCTTTAATATAACTTTCTCATAATAGTAAGACATTTTTAGTTTCTTTTTTTCAATGAAGTATGGTTTACATGCAGTGTGATGCTGGCTTGAGGTGCACAACATAGTGATTCAACAACCGAATAGGTTATGCTATGCTTGCCACAAGTGTCACCACAAGTGTCACTACTATCTGTCACCATATAATGCTGTTACAGTATAATTGACTATAGTTTCCACACTGTACCTTTAATCCTCGTGATTTACTCATTTCACAACTGGAAGGTCTACCTCCCATTCCCCTTCACCCATTTTGCCCATCCCCCTGCCTCCCATCTGGCAGCCACCATTTGTTCTCTGTATTTATGTGTCTATGTGCTTTGTTTGTTCATTTGTTTCATTTTTTAGATTCCACACATAAGTGAAATAATAAGATATTTGTCTTTCTCTGTCTTATTTCACTTAGCAAAATACCCTCTAATTCTCTCCATGTTGTCATAAATGGTAAAATCTCATTCTTTTTTGTGGCTGCATAATATTCCTCTGTGTGTGTGTGTGTGTGTGTGTGTGTGTGTGTGTGTGTGTATGTGTGTGTGTGTTTGCGTGCTCATGTGCGTATATGCCACATCTTCTTCATCCTTTCATCCATAGATGGCCATTTAGGTTGCTTCTGTACCTCATATTTCGGCTAGTGTAAATAATACTTCAATAAACATAGGGGTGCGTATCTCTTTTTAAATTAGTGTTTTTGTTTTCTTTGGATAAATACACAGTAATGGAATTGCTGGATCATATGGTATTTCTAGTTTTCGTTTTTTGAGGAACCTCCATACTCTCAATACTGTTTTCCACAGTGGCTGCACCACCTTACATTCCAACCAACCATGTAAGAGGATTCTTCTCGCTCCACATCCTGGCCAACACTTGTTATTTCTTGTTTTTTGGATACTAGCCATTCCGAGAGGTGTAAGGTGATATCTCATTATGGTTTGACTTGCATTTTCCTGATGATTAGTGATATTGAGCACTTTTTGATGTGTCTCTTGGCTGTCTGCATGTTTTCTTTGGAAAGGTGGTCGGGTCCTCTGCCTATTTTTTAATTGGATTGTTTGTTTGGTGTTGACTTGTATAGGTTCTGAATATATTTTGGATATTAACCCCAATGGTAAGGAAGGTATTTATAATCACAATTGCTGAGCTTCCTCACTTATTCTCTCAATCTTTTTTATCTGCTTATAATAATAATAATCCAGCTTCATTAAAGAGAAATTTCATAATACAGAGAAGTATAATAAAGAAAATTAAAGATACTCATAATCTTACCACCTAGATATACTTGCTATTAACATTTTCATTTGTTTCTCTTCACTATTATTTTGAAATTTCATTTTATTTTTATCAAAGTTTTATGTACTTATAGTTTAAAATCAAGCAGTTTTATAAATTCTATGAAAATAGCAGTCAACTATCCAGTATTTCCCAAACCTCATTACCATTTCCGAGACGTAGTTAATTTAAACTCTTTTAGCTCTTTTTTGTCATATTTATCTCCATGTATATATAAATAACATGTACTACTTATACTTTATACTTAAGTTTCACATATTTTCTTTCACCTCCAAATGTGAACAAAAGGGACTTGACTTTCTTACATCAGTTGTGGACTTCCTAGCATAATACATATCTCCTATCCCATCCTTCTAAAATGATCATGTTACAATTATATTTAATTTTATATTCCCTATTTACATTATTATCATAGAAATTTTAATTAATGATGGTTAAATCATGTAGTATATTATGATTATATCTCCTTTCATATGTAACTCTCTAGTCTCCGTGAATTTAACAATTATCTTTTTTTCTCTCATATGCTTATAGTACCTGTCACTGTTACACCATCATATTCGCTCAAAACATAGGTATATTTCTTCTTAGCAGCTTCACCGAAGATATTGAAGGAAGCAAACTTTTGCAGCTTCATACTCTGAAAAATGCCTACCTTCTATGTCTTTGCTTTATTCTTATATATTCCAGGAGATTTCCTCAGATTTATCTTCCAGTATTTCTATTGAGTTTTAAACTTTCTGCTACCTTATTTTAATTTCTTAAAGCTATTTTAGGGATATTCATTATAGTATTCTATTTTTGTTTTATAATTTTATATTGTTTCCTGTATTCACTCTTTTCCTCATCTTCCTTTAAATTTTTTTTAATGTTTATTTTTGAGAGAGAGAGAGAGTGAGTGAGCACGAGCAGGGGAAGGGAAAAGAGAGAGGGAGTCACAGAACCCAAAGCAGGCTCCAGGCTCTGACCTGTCGGCACAGAGCCCGATGTGGAGCTTGAACTCACGAGTCACTAGATCATGACTTCAGCCAAAGTCGGACGGACGCTAAACCGACTGAGACACCTAGGCGCCCCTCTTCATCTTCCTTTTAAATTTGTTATTCTTTTTGTATGATCCTTTCATTTTGGAGCTGTTCCTCTGATGTATGGTGCTGCTTAGCTGTTCATTGATAGCTATAGTAGGATATCTCTGCTCAGGGTCCCGTCTTTTCCCTAATTCTCCTCCTCTTTTGGTGTTCCCATCCTTAGCTCTGACTGGTGTTTCAAACTCCAGAGTTTCTCTGGATCCTCCACAGTCTACCTCTGTCAGTATATGTAAGGGCTTCTCAATTAGATTTTCAATTAATCCTTCTGGTTTTTAGAACTATCTACATCCTGCCATCAGTGATACCTGCCATCTATGGTTTCTGGGCTTTTCCAGGCTTGTTTACTAGTTTATTATAAAGGATGTGTATGAACACTCAGATGAAGAGGTACATACGATGAGGTCTGGAAGGATCTTGAGCACAGGAGCTTCTGTCCCTATGGAAATGGGATGTGTCAAGCTCCTGAACAACTCCAGTTTTTAAACCTCCACATATATGAATGAATATGTATCTATATATATATGTATCTATATATGCACACACTTTGCATTTTTTGATAATGTAAAAAGGTGGAAGAAAAATAAACATCTCTCAATAGGAGAATGGATGAACAAAATATGGTATGTCTAAATCATAGAATATTATGCAGCCATTAAGAAAAAATATTTGAAGGGGGTTCCACAGAGTAATATTAAATGAAAACAACGAGATGCAGAAGACTGTGTTTTTGATGATTTTATCTATGTAAATCAATCATCAACAGAAAAAAATTCTATAGGAGATGTATATATAGGCAGGTGTTTGTATAGAGCCAAGTGGGGGGAAACACGGGTGATCAAATTCTGGGTGGTTAAAGTGGTTTATCTTCCTGTGAGGAGGGAATGGGGCTGGGGATCATATGGAGTGAGGGGGAGAGAAGAGGGAGTGGAGAGAGCCAAGTTACAAAAAAGAAATCATCATCATAATGGATATATAATTTGTCTGCATCCTACCCGTCTGGCAGATATCAGATTTAGAATTCTCAAGTTTCAATTTCCATTTTGCTATAGCAACAGCCAACTAATGACAGGACCTTATTGAATGAGTTAATATTGTTTGATATGTCAAAATATAGCCTTCTGATTAGAAGACATGGACCACTTATTGGATTCTAAATCACATAAATAAAGGCTATAAATAGGAAATAGGACGATAGTTAAACATATTAGAGAAACTATGTGGGGTGTGTAAATTATGTTCTTTAAATATACTGGAGCTTTCGTAACTTAAAACTGTTTAGTAGACTAGGTAAGTAACAATAGTTTCCCGCAAGTTCTGAAATCCTACTCTCCTAGGATCTAGTTCTTTGATTAGATTTGCACATTAAGTATTAAGGAATGAAAGGAAGAAAGTAACATTTAATGGCGTGTGCCCAACCCTTTCCAGTGGTAATTCCCTGGTGTGGCTTTGGGTACCAATCTCCAAAAACCACCCTCAAAGTCACCTCAGGTAAATATACGATCAAAGTAAATATACAGTGTCTGCTGTGCAAATAGAGCTTCAAGACACATCCCTCAGCCCCTTTCCAGATGGCTGTTCCTAAGCCCCTCTCAGAGAGATTCTGGAGCCTGCCAACAATACTTTGAGTTACTATTTAATCATTACAACCACTCCATAAGACTAAGTAGCGTTTCCACGTTACTTATAAGGAAATCAGAGACTGAGAGAGGTCACATAGGATTCAAATTCAGTTACCCTTACTGCAAAGTCAGATCCTCCCCTGGATTATCCCTTTGCATTATTTGCAAACAACAGAAACCACTTCTGGCAGATTTGGGTGGAGAAGAGATTTAATCACTAGGAATGTTGGAATATCAGTCTTAGAACTATGCAACCTCAAGCAATGCTGACTCAAATTCAGACCAAAGAATGGACTGAGTGAGGACATTACTGCATGCTATCGTTTGGACCACTGAGGATGGATGCTCAGCACTGAGCTGGCACTGCTGTCCGTGCTGCCTCGGCAACCGGCAACCCAAGTTGTCTGCAGGCGCTACTAAATCCCTGCTCATAGCCACACTCTCCTCTGGAGCCACTCCTACAGCAAAGTCCCAGCACCTGTTTGATGAAGTTGGCTTAAAATAGGGGTTTTTAATTTTCACTTTGCGGTGGGAATCATCTGTGAAGCTTCCCTCTCTCTCTCTCTCTGTCTCTCTCTCTCTCTCTCTCTTTTCTCTCTTCTCTCTCTCCCCTTTTTCTGTCTCTCTGGCCTAGACCAACTGAATCAAAATCATCTCTATGTCTGTCTCTCTTCTTCTCTCTCTCACTCCCTTCTCCACCTCTCTTGCCCCCTCCCCTCCCTTCCCTTACCCTTCACTCCCCTCCACTCTGGAGATGATTTTGATTCGGTTGGTCTAGGGTGGGGTCCAGGAAGCCTAGGTTTGGAAATCTTCACAGGTGGATCTAGTGTGCATTCGAGGTAAAGAATCACTTGTCTGTTTCAGGCCCGTGTTTGTTTACCAGGCTTTTTTGATAAAGAAGAATCACCTGAGTACTTGTTAAGGTAAACATTCCCTTGCCTAATCCCAGAGTCACTAAGTCCAAATCTCTATGACAATAGCTCATGTAACTATTATTAACACGAGCCTCAGGTGATTTTTTTGAAAGTTTATTTTAAGTGAGAGCAAGAGCGCACATCAGCAGAGGAGGGACAGAGAGAGGGAGAGAGAATCCCAAGCAATCTCTGCACTGCCAGCACAGAGCCCAACACGGAGCTCGAACCTATGAACTGTGAGATCATGACCTGAGCTGAAATCAAGACTTGGACGCTTGACTGAGCCACCCAGGTGCCCTGATCTTCAGATGATTCTTATCCTTATGGAAGTTAGAAGAGTACTCTTCCAGGACAGATGACCATACTCTGGCAGCAAGGAGCCTGATAAAGCAAATACCTGGCATTTCCAGCCTCTGTAAGGGAAACGCAGGCCCTGCCTCCCAGCATACATTGGAAGTGGGTTTGTATCTGGTGTTGTGCCCCAATTCTGGATCCCAAGAAGACCTCTTGGAAGACGGGACTGATGCAAATGCAAAGGGTCTTTATTCGAAGCTCGAGCTCGGACTCTTGCACCTCCCAGCACAGCGGGGCAGTGGCAAGAGCCCTGAGCCAGGTTTACACAGGCTTTTTATCAGGGTTCGAGTACACTTTTTGGGTGGGAATGGGGATCCTTTGAACTGATTGATTGGCATTTTCGCGGGCTAGTTTCTGATTGAGTATTTCATATTTGGTGGGCGCGGGCTAGCTATGGATTGGCTTAGTTTGGGGGTCCCGCGCAGATTCAAATGGTCAGTGTGTGTGGGCTGGACACTGATTAGTTTTGCTAGGGGCTATTCTAGGAATCTGACCTCCTGTGGTTTCCCTGGAACTCAAGGTGGAGGCAGGGTCTGCTAATCAGGGTCCAGTCCCACCCGGGGTGGTGACGGGGTCTGCTAATCTGGGTCTGGCCTTTTGGCTACTCTTTTTCCTGGAACCCGGGGCAGAGTCCAGGGTGACTTGTTTTCCAGGAACTCGGGGCCCAGAACTGCTCTAAGATGGAACTTAAACCAAAATGGAGTGGCCTTAGCCCTCACAGCACTATACTTTCACAACATGGCAATTCTCTAACACAGCAAACAGGGTTCACAGCAATCACAGCAAATGGGTCAGGAGTCAAGTGCATTCCTAAGTCTCTAAATCTAATACCTAACAAGATTTAACATACAGAAACTTAGTCTAATACATAGCAAACTAAACAGGCCTCACAGCACCCCAAGAAAAGTTTCACAGTGTTCACAGCCAACAGCAATCGAAACAGAATTCTCAGCAATCATAACCCTTAACAAGGTTCACAGTAAACAGGAGTCTGGGGCACACTCTCTCTAACACAGTACCCCTCTATGTTTAGCAGAAGAGAGAACTGGCTTCAAACTAATGCAGGGCTGTCACTTAGGACAAGAAATTTAAAAACGCTCTCTTCATTCGGGACTGCCAGAAAGAATGACAGATGCCTGTTGCATTCCCACACAGTTCCACTGTTGACACCTAGGTTTTTAAAAATGGAGTGTGTATTTTCTTCCAAGAGGTTAATTGTGACTAAAACATCAGTTCTCAGCATACATCTTTGCCAGGAAAACCACATCACTACTGTTTCTTAAGTTTGTCTTTGTACACGTAAGAAAAAGGGGAGGGTGCTTGACCTGAGTTGGCGATGAGAGGGACTGGGGATGAGCTCTTGAATGTTATTCTGGTCGAGATCTCATTTCAGCAGAAAGAAGCTGAATCAAAATTTAGCCCTCAAGAAGTATGATAAAATAGATATGACGAAGGCTTGAATATTGCTCAGATAATTAGCATAAAATATGACTCAGTTGTCTCCTTAGTGATGCCATATCTGGATTATGAATGATATTTAGGAATTAAAATACCTCAGTGCATTGCATTTTTTCAAGATGACTCCTTTGAGGATCTGATACTGTCTTTTACTTGGAGTTAATTTTTCTTAGGTTTTCAAGAATGGCCTTTCTACAGGAAACAGTCTGTATCTCTCTGAGTGTACTAATTCCTTACACAGAGCATAAGTCAGTGTAAACATTCCAATTTCAACTGCATTTATACATCGATATGTTCCTTCACCCAGGAAGAAAAGGCCTTCTCATGCCTACTACCCGTCAGTTAACTTTCTCTTATAGTGATATATTTAGGGGGAAAGATACCCCACATATTCCTTACACAACCCACCGCGTGTGTTAGAGTGAAGGAGATAGCCTCTCGTGCAGGAAGTTGCCCAAAGGAATAGCTTGCTAACAGTGGTAAGGATATCACTCTCAGTGATGCATATCACAGCTTCAAACACTCAAAGCTCGATGCTCACTGTCAGTGGGTTTATCATAATGACTTTTGTTACAGTCATTCTCAGTAACTTTATAGATCCCTCTTCATAAGTTGCTGTCTACGGCCGCTGATGAACTTACCAGGCAAAAGATGTGATTGATAAGACGCTTTCTCCATCCCAGCTGTGTACGAGGAGGGGCCAAGTCTATTATATACTAAGTCAGGAAACCTCTTCTTTGATGGGAACGGTGTGGTCTCCATGGGTTCAAAACGTTTAATTGAATTGTGGCTTCTTGACCTCCAGAGGGGACAGGACCCTATGCTAATAAAAACATCTCACGCGTCTAGGGACTGAGCAACCAGCATCATTACAACAAATTACAGTGCTATTTGTTTCTTGCTCTTTTGCTGGGGCTGAGGGATTAGTGCTGCCAGCTGGGAGTCCTGGGGTCAAGCAAATTGGGAGGACCACCACTACTACTGCTGTTAAAGGGAACAGAATGAAAGGAGGGGGCGGAACCGTGTGGATTTTAGCCTGAAGGTGTGTCTGAGAAGGTTCTCAGCAGGTGGCACTTATGCCTGGGGTCAAAGGGCGCCTCCAGTCACCTGTACTAGAAGCCTTGAGAGGTCTACATAGAAAGCTGTTGTTTTTAATGCTTTGGCTCTCCCTGCTCGGCATCAAGGGGCACCGGCCACAGGGGATGCTATCACATTTCTGTTCTGCTTTTGGGAAAAGACTGAATTTAGGTGATGATCCATTTCTAATACTTCGTTTTGTAATTGGCAGCTTACAAAATGATTGTGTATAGATTGTTTACAATGTATAGGTTTGTTCACAGTGTCTTTAAGTAAACTTTGGAGGAGCAGGGGTCTATGCTTTCTGTGTAGAAGGCTAGATAGTAAATACATTAGGCAATCTGGGCCATATGTTCTCTGCCACGACTACTCAGCTTTGCTGTTGTGGCATAAAAACAGCCATAGTTAATATGTAAACAAATGGGCGTAGCTGTGTGCCAATAAAACTTTATTTTGAAGACGGCCAGACTGATATAACCTGTAACACAGTTACACAGTAACCATAATGGCATTGGCCCAAGAGTCTTAAGACCTGGACTCATGTCCAAGCTCTGTCATCTACTGTGTGACCATTTTAAGCCTCAGTTTCCACATATCTAAAATGACATTACCTGCCTCTACCTACTTCACATGTCTGTTGAGAGAGTAATAATAATAAAATAATACATAAGTAAATATTATTAGTGATTATTATCTGTTGAGTATTTACTAAGTGGTAGGCATTCGGCTAGGTTAGCTACATTCATCATCTAGTTGCGTCGCATGCTATGAGAAATGTTCCGTTTGGTATATCTATTACCACTACTAATAATAAAATGATAATTTTTTTGAGCATTTGTTATGTACCAACACTGTGTTAATTGTTTTACGTGAATTGCCTCAATCTTCACGACTTTGGTAGGTATTGTTATTATGAATTCCATATTACAAATATTAAGGTCACTACTTTGTTGCAGAGTATGCATTAAGGAAGTAGACTACTGAGTGAACCTAGACACTTCATTCTTTTGCTTTCTTATTCTAAAAGGGCGTTCTCTTGAAATTTAATCATAATAGGAATGTGCTGTCCCCTTTACCTCCAGATTTGAGGATGTTTCAATCTCTCTCTCACTTCTCTCCCTTTCCTTTGTGTCCAGTTTGCTGATTTCAATAGCTTATGAAGGTCCTAAAGCAGAAACTGTCCTGACGTGTCTAAACAATCTGCTTGCTCAGGCTCTGAAGCGCCAGTGGGCTAGTAATATCCTCAAACTATGACTGGACAGTTTATAGGTACAGGCTTGAGATAAAGGCAGGGCCTATGGACTGGGTCTACTCTTCATTGAGAATAGCTAATAGGCGCTCACTTCAGTTTTCCTGCCGATCCACTGGCTCTAGCATTTCCCGTCACAGTCCAAATGTGAGGACTGGTCTAGGGGATGAAGATCAACTATTTGAATTTGGAGCTTGGGACAATTCCCCTCTGTCCCCTTTTCTCCAGTTCTCTTCTGGTTATCATGTGCCCATTCATTCATTTATTTATTTCATGTAGTCGACAAGTATTTACTGAGTACCTAGAATGGAATGAGCCAAGTACTGAGCTAAATACTGGGACTATAGCAGTGAACAAGTTTGGGAGATACTGACCTGAATGAGCTGACAGTCTAATGGGAGAGTCAGAGGAAAACACAAGTGACATAATTATGAATTATCTTCACTTTTATGGAGTTAACACATAAACAGCTTAGCTTGAGAGGGAAGATTGGAGGGTGGAGGGGAGTTAGAGTTATCAGGGAAGGCCTCTGCAGAGCAAACATGTATGCTGAGAGTTCCTGGAGAGAAGGAGCCAGCCAGATGGAGAAAATGGGAAGAGACTTGCAGGCAGAAGGAGTAGTGTATACAAAGATTCAGAGGCAGGAAAGAGATTAGAGTTTCTGAGGAATAGCAAGAATGCCACGTGCGGCTGGTCCAGCGAACAAGGGGGGAAGAATGGTAGGAGACGACACTGGGCAGATAGGAGGGGCCATGGTAAAGACCCTGGATTTTACTCTTATCATAATGGGGAGTCACTGGAAGCCATGCAGTGGGATGGTGACTGGTCTGGGTTGGATTTTAAGAGAAATCACTGGATGCAGACTGAGAATAGACTGTGGCAGCCAGGACGGGAGCAGACAGAGCAGATGGGAGGATGCGATTGAGGTGAGGTGGATGGTGACTCGGGCTGCAGGGGTGGTGGTGAAGAGGGAGTGAAGCTGACGGAATCAACGTCTATTTTGGGAATAGAGGTGACAGGGCTTGCTAATGGGTTGAACTTGGTGGTGAGAGGAAGAAAGCCCTGGAGTATGACTATGGGGGCAGGGGAAGTGCCCCAACTTCTAGAGACCTCTGCAGGACGATAGCCAGTGGACATGAGCACGGAGTGGCTCCTGAGATAAGAGGAAAATCAGCAGTGCGGTCCCCTCTGTCAGGGATTCTGAGGAGTTACATAAGATGAGTAGAGAGAAATAGCAATATGGATGTCACAGGTGACCTGCGGCAGCCTGGGTGTCCTTAGTGTGGCCGAAAGACAGAAGTGGATTAAAGAAAGAATGGGAGTAGAACTGGAGACAGTGAATATTAGACAAATATTTTGAAGACTTTAGCTTTAAAAAGGAGGTGAGAAGTTGGGGGCATGTAGTGGAGAGGAATATGTAGTTGGGAGAGGGTTTTTCATTAAGTTGGGAGATATCGATGCCCGAAAGAGTGGGCAGTGTGGTGGTGGTGGCGTTGGTGGTTAGGGAAGGACTGAAGGCCTTAAGAAGCCCAGGAGGACGATGGGACCCAAAACCCCAGTGGAAGTGTTGTCTCAGGGAGGAGTAGAGACAGGGTGTCCTCTGTAAAGAGAAAAGAATGCCACTGTGGCTGGGCTTGCAGGCTTGGCCACGGGATTATGATGGAGTTCAAGCCAAATGCCACCTGCTTTGTGCCTTCACTTAATATGTTTTTTGAGCCCCAGCTTTATGCCAGGCCCTGTGTTAGGCTCTGGGGAAATGCAGGGAATGAAACAGATAAAGTCCTGTCCCTGTGGAATTTAAATTCTGGTGGCACTAAGTGTGGAAGAACGGAAGAAAGGGCATGGAAGGTTTGAGGAGTAGAAGCAGGCTTGAAACAGGCCTGCCGGAGGAAATGAGTGGGATCGTGTCTGGGCATTTGATGGTCAGCTATGCAGCCAGGCTCTCTCCTGAGCTCCAGCTTGACTACCCTGAGCACCCCACACACCTCCTGCTTCTAGGCGTGGCTGCCTTAAGCGTCTGTTCACCCCTCCTTGAGCCTGAGGTGCCCTGAATGATTAGATGTGCAGAAGAGAAGCAAATGCAGCCTTAATCTCTAGATAAGCCCCTAGTATATCGGTTTGCAGTTATGGAGATATGTCTTGGTAATGGCAACTTACATGCTCTGATTAAAGGTTTTCTGTCCCTAGAACCTGGGCTCTCTCAACTTTCACTTTAGAAAAAGTGGATGGAAACTGTCACATCAAAACAGCGGGTCAGCATGTCAAGCTGCAGGCACTGAGCACGTAATGTGTGCTGCGAGTCGCCCGACCCTCATTCCATCCCTAACCTTTACCTGATTTGAACAGATACCCACTTTCTACTATTCATTTCTGTATTATTTGAATTTTTATGGGTACATATGACTTTTATACTCAGACAAGGAAAAGATTTAAGAAAATTCTGCCTGTAACGTGGTACTCCCAATCTTCTAGACCAGTATCATCAAGGAATAAGGAGGGGCACCTAGGGGGCTCAGTCAGTTCAGCATCCGACTTTGGCTCAGGTCATGATTTAAAGATGCGTGGGTTGGAGCCTGTTCCAGATTCTGTGTCTCCCTCTCTTCCTCTCTGCCCCTCTCTGGCTCTCACTGTCTCTCTCTCAAAAATAAATAAACATTAAAAAAAATAACAAAGGAATAAGGAAATAGAATGTAATATGTATGACAGGATGATTTCAATGATATGTTGATTTTTTCCGCTAATATTTCCCCTCTTTGCCCTTCTCCTCATTCAAGTACCTAGAACGGCACTATTAGATACGATAGTCGCAAGCCACATGTGGTTAGTGGGCACCTGGAATATGGCTAGCCCAAACTCAGGTGTGCAGGTGAAAGACACACTGCATCATGAAGCCTTAGTATAAAAAGCAAAGTAGCTCCTTAGTAATCTATATATTGCTTACCTGTTGAAATAGTTTGGATATAGTAGATTAAATAAAATTTATCGAAGTGAATTTCACCTCCCCCCCTTTTAAAAAATGTGGCAATGAGAACATTTACAGTTTCATATCTGGCTTCCGTTATACTTCTTTTGGACAGAGCTGAGCGAGACTGCCCCGCCCGGCCCTCTGCCGCCTCACTGACCTCTTGCGTTCCCCTTGCGTTTCCTGGCTGTACTTTGCCGGTCCCTGCTCTGGAATGCACTTGCCCCAGATAATCACATGGACGCGCTCTCTCCCTTCCTTCAGGTTTTTATTGAAATGCCACTTTGATAGTGAAGATTAAAGTTACAGAATTGCACCCTCCATTCCTAAGCCGTCCCCTGCTCGATTTTTCTTTCTGGCGCTCATCTGCAACGGAAACACTGCATCTCATGGAGTCGTGGGCATAGTTTCTGTTTGTCCCTGTGAGAGCAAGGATTTATTTTTTCCTCTTTTGTTCACTGCTGGAATGGTGCTTGGAATGTAGTGGAGCTTCAGTAAATACTTGTTGAATGAAAGAAGCGGTTGCCTCAGGGGAAGGATTTGACATAGTGGGCCATAGGAACAAAGGAGGCTAACTGGCTATGGTCTGTTTACAAAAGCCCACGTCTTAAGGGAACCGAATATTCCTGGCACAAACAAAATATTTGGGGGAGATGTTTGTAAAAGTAGCGAGACTCCCCGCTATGGCAGAGTAGGAATAGAGGTCCCTATAGGACTTAGATACGACAGGAGTGAAAGAAGATGGACGCATGAATTGACTGTAAGATTAAGTTTGTACCAACTGGGAAGAAGAAAGTTTCAAAGCAGAAATCAACTTGAAGAAAGTAAAGTTCCATTTCTTCTAAACAAGAGTTTGTGGCTGCGATTTGCATACTGAGAGAAATGGTAGACATTTCATGTTCGGATTTCCTGTGCCCTCAGGAGCTGAGAATAAGAGACCACGCTGGAGTCCAAATAGCTTTTCTCATTCCTACCTCTACTCCTATCCCACTCTCATCCATATGAGCAATAAAAGTCCACATTCAGAAATATTTTCAAATAAATAGTTCCATTAGGACAGCTAGATTTTCTCTATATGACTCTATCTCTACACCTACATCTATATGTATATCCATGTCTATATTCAGAAAATAACTTCACGTGACCATTTTAACTTCAAAGGCAGAACCTGAAAATGTGAGATGCAGACCATGCCAGAAACCATTGCATGCGGAGAAATTGCTAAAATGATAAATGACACTTCACTCGAGGAGTGAATATGGTAAGCGTTTGATTCCTGGTCTTATGTGAGTTCTCCACCAGATGACGTCTCCCCCCCTGGCGTCTCTCTGGACCCTTCCTCTCCCCATCTCTGAGATTCGGTCTGTCCTGCATTTACTCACGTTCTGGGATGGAGGTAGACCAGAAGGAGAAGCCACGTAATGAGGTGAGGATATCTGCTTCACACCTTTAGTGATTTTTCTAAGCTGCAAGTTTAATGGCTTGTTCCAGGCATCAAAATCATTCCATTAAAGTGGAAGACAAAAAAAAAAAATGGCTCATTCAAAACAGCTGCATCTAAATACCACCAGCCTTGCCCATAGCGTGCTCAAACTGCCAGCCCACGGTCTGGGGTCTGATGAGGCACGTTTCTTTAGTTGGGTCTATACATTTTCATAACAAGCATCACTGTTTTCTCCCTGACTTGGAGGATGAAAAAAAAACATGAATATTTTAATCAGCATTGTGTAGGCTTCAGATTTTTTGTTTGTTTGACTTTCTAATTTTAGAATTAGGACAGAGATTGTTCTGGCGCTCGGTAAGTGTTGGATTACACTGTTGGCCTATTCACACCCGCACCCAGGAAAGATATCGGAAAGAATCTAGGAAGGATAATTTCACTGAGTATTCAAAAAAGGAGAATTCATTTTCTTTTCTGTGCAAGCAGAGACACAGAGGAGTGGCTTTGAGGGCTTTCCAGTTGGTCTAAGATTAAACAGGTGTTCAATATTCAGTTCAGGTCGCACATGCCCACAAGTCAAATATAGTCTGTTAAAGGGTTTGGTCGTGGAAAAGGACACTTTTATTAAAAAAATCATTCATTTTCAAGAAATTAGGTTGAATAATGAAGTGAACGCATCGGCGCTGCTTTGCTCTAATTCTTGTTTTCTTTCTTTTTTTGTTACTCTGGAATATAGAATTTGCTATCTTTAAATTAAGGCAGTTACATGGGAAGGAAAGATGCTTTTCTAACTTAGAGATAGGTTGCAGAAATTTGAGGGCGTATGCACCATACTGAAAAGGGGATAATGTGATCACAACGAAAGAAAGCATCCACTAGAATGATGCATTAAACCTTTCAAAAAAGTGTTTTAGTTGATTTATTTTTTGTCTTGGATCTGATGGGAAAGTGTCTAAAGCAGAGAAATGTGTGCTTCATGTGAAAAATGAAAATTATTGCATTCTATCTTTAACTTTTCTGGATACTTTTATATATTGCATCTTGTTTAGTAGAAAATACTTCTGGTGGCCTTCCTTTTTTTTTTTTTTTTTTTTTTGAGAGAGAGAGACAGAGAGGGTGCAAGTGAGCAAGGGGCAGAGAGAGAGAGAGAGAGATGGAGAGAGAAATGGGGCTCAATGGGGGGGCTTGTGTTTTGCCAAAGCAGGGCTTGAGCTCACCCTAAACGGGGCTGGAGCTCATCTGCTCTGGGGGCTCATGCTCACCCGAAGCGGGGCTCGAACTCCCAAACCGTGAGATCATGCCCTGAGCTGAAGTCAGATGCTTGATGACTGAGCCACCCAGACGCCCATCTGGTGGTCTTGAAAAGCAGTCGCAATTGCCTTTCCTACTGAGGAAATCAGGAATCGTTTCCCTCTTGGTATGAACTCTCTGAATGTTGGTGTTCAGTCTGCTTTGATGTCAAAACTAATCCTCATTGATGATTTTTAAACATAGTGTCCCTTCAAAATGTGATAGCCAGCTGGTATCCCTATTCCGCAAACAATATTTAAAGAAGAGATACAGGGGCACCTTGGTGGGTCAGTCAGTTAAGCGCGCAACTTCGGCTCAGGTCATGATCTCGCAGTTGGTGAGTTCGAGCCCTGCGTGGGACTCTGTGCTGACGGCTCAGAGCCTGGAGCCTGCTTTAGAGACACAGGATCCCTCCCCTGCTCGCACTCTTCTCTCTCTCTCTTTCTCTCAAAAATAAACATTAAAAAAATTTAAAGAAGACAATATAGGACACGCAGAGCCAGTAACCGATTTTCTGTATGCTATACACATTTTCCCAGTTTTAAGCGTCACGGGCTCATGGGGATACCCTGGTTGCTGTCCCAAACTATGTCTACGACTACTTGTTTATATTTAAAGGCCAGAAGGTACAATACTAATAGACATAAATGTGCATTGTGCAGTGTGTATAGGCTTTGCGTGCAAGATATATACATTCTCCGGAAAACCCTTCCCTCCCCTCTCCCACATTGCCTGTCAAATTTTATTCTCTGCACCTCAATTTCTGTGTATTTTCTTCGGAGAAGTCCTCCCATATGCTTTGGCTCTGTCACTTTATGTCCCTTCTCATCAGACTGTAAGTTCTATGAGGGGCGTTTCGTTGTTGGCCTCTCATCTTTGTATTTCCAGGGCCTACCTTGATATAGATGCTTATTAATGGTTTGTTTAATAAACGAATGAATTCCAAAGACCTGTGTTTATGTCCCACGTCTTCTAGTTAGTGCTTCTAGTTAGGGGTTATATGGACTTGGGGAGATAACCTCTCTGAGTTTATGTCTTCATCCAGAAAATAGGATCGATTATCCACATATTACACACTTTGTAGGAAACCGAAGCCTGGAGAACGAAGTGACCTTTTGGATGTCGTATGAGCATACAGATAAAAAGAGGCACAGTCAAGTCTCAAGGCCAGTATGCCTTATTCTGCATTTTTGCTTTTTTTCTAGAACATGACAGTGCCTCTTGAATGAGGTGATTTTGAGTTGTGAAGAAAACAAAGAAGCAAGTATATATTAATTCATAAAATATTACAGCTTCAGTAAATAATCAAGACTGCTCTTGTTAATCCTGCCCGTAGAAATGCTGGGAGTAACTCACTTATCCTTTTGGATAGTGATTGTTTTGTGTTGTTTGTAGTCAGAAGACCAGGTTTGGGGTCCTTGGTCTGGAATTCCTTAGGTTTTGAGATACTGGGAAACTTTCACTGAACCTCTGTTTCCTTGTCTATAAAATGGGGGTAATCAAATTGCCCCCCAGGATTATAGCGAGGATGAAGAAATATATACAAACTGTAAATTGGTGTCCACATATAATATGGTGGCTTCATGATTATTACTAACAAATGTCAAGTTAGTCAGCCAGTGTCACATATGATCTCAAGGGGTCAGCACCCTTTGTAAAACCAACTGAATTAGAAGATATTGAACTTTAGGCTTTCCAGTTGTTTATAACTGTTAAAACAGTTTGCTAGGTTATATCTTAAATATTTTGAATGAAATTATTCTCACAATGTCTGAAATATAGACAGCTTCCAACCCATGGTAGAACCACAGACAACTGAGTAGCCTCAGCTGTCAGCAGGCTCAGCTGGAAGAAATATACATAAGCTGGAGTTGGCTTGCTGCAAGGAAAGCATCTGAGCATCTTATTTTTTTTGGCATTTATTTATTTTGAGAGAGAGAGAGAGAGAGAGAGAGAGAGAGAGAGAGACAGCATGAGAAGGGGAAGGGCAGAGAGAGAGGGAGACACAGAATCTGAAGCAGGCTCCAGGCTCTGAGCTATCAGCACAGAGCCTGGCGCATGGACTGAACCCATGAACGAGATCATGACCTGAGCTGAAGTTGGACGCTCAACCTACTGAGCCACCCAGGCACCCCTTTCTGAGCATCTTTGGAAGGAATCTGAGATCCACATGCTGACCAGCTTTTCTGAGAGTAGCTACAGGTGATAATGAAGTCAGCCGTCAAGAGTCAGGAGTGTCAAAAGGAAATAGCCAGAGTGAATTGTAGTAGCTTCTTCTGGTTATTGTAACAAATTACCACAAACGTAGAGGCTCGAACGACCCGATTTTATTATCTTACAGTTCTGGAGGTCAGAAGTCTGACATGGGTTTCACCAGGCTAAAAGCAAGGTGTTGGTAGGGCCACCACACTCCCTCTGTAAACTCTAGGGATGAATCTGTTTCCTTGCCTTTTTCTGGTTATCCGAGTTGTCTGCATTCCTTGGCCTCTTGCCTGCATCACTTTAACCTCTTGTTTCCATAGTCACATGTCTTACTTTCTCTTCTGTTGTTAAGTATCCCTCTGCTGCCCGCCCTCATAAGGACACTTCTGATTACATTTTGGGACCACTTATATAATCTGGGACAATTTCCTAATCACAAGGTTCTTTTTTTTAGAAATATTTTAATATTTTTATTTATCTTTTTATTTATGTATTTATTTGGAAAGAGAGAGGATACATGGGGGAAGGGCAGAGGGAAACGGAGAGAGAATCTCAAGCAGGCTTCACACCCAGCACATAGCCTGATGTGGGGCTTGAAATCATGAACCATGAGATCATGACTTGGGCCGAAATCAAGAGTCAGATACTTAACCGACTGAGCCACCCAGGTGTATCCCCCCATCTCAAGGTTCTTAATCACATCTGCATAGTCCCTTTGCCATATAAAGTAACATGTATGAGTTCCAGGGATTATGATGTAGATAGCTTTTGGGGACCATTATTCAATCTACCATGAATGTCAAATCAGCCACTGTCACATATGATCTCAAGGGGACAACAACCTTAGTACAACCAACGGAACAGAAAGTATTGAATTTTAGTTTCTTCAATTATTTTTATAGTTAAAGCAGTTTACTAGGTTGTATCTTAAATATTTTGAATGAAATTCAAAAATGCTATCTGCAGTTTCTCTCCCAGGAAGAGAGTTTCATCTTTTCCAACTCAGTCATCCTTCCCTATGCTTCTGTTGATCTAACTGTAAAGATCACTTCCTGTTCCATCTGACTCTGAGCATATCTAAATATGATTCATTACTCATATTTAGATATTTAGAATACAGAGATTACTCACTGACACCATTCCATAGATTTGATTCATAGGCCTTTAAACTTAATACAATAACCTAGAATTTGCTTTAGCCATTCTGTAAGTTTCTTCTAGCTAGGTTTCCAGTTATCACTGTTTAGTTCTGGATTTCTCTTGGTGGTTAAGAGAGAAGTTGAATGCGAATGTTACCAGACTTGGGAGATCTAAGTAAACATAGTGAGGAACCACATGGGACGTGGAAGCTAGGTCTTCTGTTATGAGTTCAAAGGCAGGAGAGCATAGGTGTTCCATAAGGTCAAGATGCAAAGGATTTTCAGAGGCTCTTAGATGTGCAGGGTTGGGATCAGACTGCATAACACTTTGATAGCACACAGGGCTCTCACAGACCTTTATTTCATTCATTCCTTGAGCACGATTCTGTGAGGGTGACAGAGTTATTATCTTCTTTTATAAACTCAGACTCGGAGAAGTAAAGAGCTTTGCACACCTAATAAGGGGCAGACCTTGGGCTTGAACTAACGAATTCTGGTTCCTTATCCACTGTGCTGTCCACTACTCTAGAGCTGTTTGAGACCTTGAAGTTCTGTCTTATTCCTACCTTCAAGTATTTGAGCTCCTCTCCAGCATTCTTCTAATCTGTGAAAGCATGTTTAACATAACTTTGAGTCTGTTCTGCTCACATTTTGTCTTGAAATATCTGGATAATTGAAGCAAGGGATGTGAGCGTGTGCTTACGTATATAGGGGAACTTAGATGATTTAGGAAACTCTTCATTTTTATGTTATATGAAGCTGGAAGGACAAATTCTGTCTTCTGTCAGACCTGTTGATGTGATTCATATATGCCAGTATTAATAATTTGGGAAGGCACGAATGGAAAATTTGAATGCACTTGGGGGGGCTTTAGTCTAACGTGGTGCTTATTTTTGCTCTTGATCTGTGTTTTTCTAGAATGTATGATAAATATCTTTTGGTAACTTTGGGGGAAAATGAGAAATTATTAAGGAAGAAATATTGACCGCAAGACAGATTTGTTCTAGGGAGAAGTCACAAACTGGAAACTTGGGATGCTAAGGATAAAGAACACTTTCTTGTAATAGTATCACCTTGTTTTTATTAAACGCATAGAACCATTCAATTATAGAGCTGGAAAGGCCTTTGTAATCACTTAGTCACAACTTCTCATTTGGTCTAAGAAGAAACCCAGGTTATCATGTCGATAGTGGAGGTTCATGTCAAAGTTGGGATGAGAAAACAAGTGTGAGTATCAGGAGCTGGGACCTCGTCTACCAACCTAGCACATAGTACAAGATTTTTGCATTATGCCTGTTACTATTCTTTTATCTCTTTCACTCAATTCAGAGTGAACTTTTAAGAGTACTTTTTCACACATACAGAGATAAATAACTTAAAAATATACAGTGTAAACTGATTTTTATTGATTCTCTGATTTTGTACCAGCAGAATGTCTTACGGTGTATGCAAAAAGTCATAACCAACCTTGAATTCAATCATAGTGTCAGGAGTGAGATACAAAAATAAAAGAATTACATTGGTTGTAATTCTGAATACAGGAAGATTGCCAGTTCATGACTTGAAAATCATTTTAAGAGAATGTCTTTCCAAGAGGCCATTAATCAGAGAGTTTAAGTTCTAATCTATAAAGAGAACTATTCCTCATGAATTAGAGAGAATCTGACAGTTTTGCTAATTTCTTATAATAGGAACAGTTAATAGGGACAGAGTTGCAGTCAATAAGCTGTCTCCATAATTGAGTCTTAAGCTTCTGAATTTGTCAACAATAATAAAGAGTGCAATTAGAAAGTAGCTGGGGAAATAATAATAGTTGTGCCTTTAATGAAGACTGAGACCCTTTTATAAACTCTGTGTAATTAGTTTTTGTGTGCTAGCAAATCTTTTTGAATCCTGCAAAATTATGGGCTATATCATATCTGAATGTTATTGATGCTTCTCTCTCTCATATACAGAGCAATTAGGTAAGATAGCTTAAAAAAAAAAAAGACTGGTGAGATAGAAATAGAGATAATTGAAAATTGAGAAGAGTAATTTCCATTGTCCAAAAAAGTGGTAATGGAATCCAGCATGTAATCTACTATTTTTCATCATGTTGTCATTCTGTGATCTAATATCAGATTAGTCAATGGAAGATTTCATCCATCATAAATGATGGGCTTAATATTCTTCAAAACCAGAATCACTGCTAAAGTTAGATTAGGGCCAGTAAGTTTCTGAAAGATTCAAACATTATCGTTGGAAAGATTCATGATTTGTATATCCTATCACGCATCTGGCTAGTTACCCAGTTTCAGTTTATATGAACAACTCCATCAATGCTGCACAGTATTTTACAGAGAAGGGAAAATGACAATTAATTTATAAAGCGCAGAGAGAACATGTGGTTTTCATAAGTTTGGGAGGCATGCAGGTCAGAGATCCCTAAACAGTACCCTCCACCCCGCCTATTTTTTTTTTAATGAGGAATTTGAAACTCAAAGAGGCACATGACTTGCCCAAGAGCATTTAAAGACTAAGTCTCAGGTCTAGGTCTTCCCATGCCACGCCTTTCAATTTCTTTGATTCTTGAGTTTCACCTCACACCGAACATATACTTTTGGCTTTGAATTGAGTTATAAATTTTGTTAAATGTCAAATTCTATACTCTTACATACAGATTCACCATTAAATTTATCTTATGATGTATGCAACATAGCTATAATTTTCTGAATTTAAATAACCTTCCACATTCATTATACATTAGATACCTGGGGATATTCTGATTTACAAGATTTTAGGTTGAAGAATGGCATATTCTTCACTTAGGGAGCATCCTTCATGGCTTTCAGAAGCTTGTTCTTCAGATTTATGATTCAATTAGAAAGGGCTTAGAAAAACCTTTCCTTCAATTCAATAGCAATCTAAAAGAAAATTATTTTAGTGAATTGACACCTAGAGTTTTAATGGAAGTAGATTTCTCTGCCACAAACAACCCTCCTGGGATTGTGACATTAACAACAACCCAAAGATTCAAGCAAATCAATACTGAGGTCCAAAGTGTTGACTGTTGAGTATATGAATTACCAGACCCAGAGAACATTATTTAAATAACTTCATCCCCAGAGGAAAAATGTGCCACAAAAACGAGCGGTATTACAGCATTCACAATTCTTTCGTTTAACTAGATAATGAAGATAATTTATTGGCAGAGTAGATTGAGAGTAGGTTGAGAAAAAGAAGCAAAGAGAAACATAAATAAACCCTCCTTATCCTTGAAGATTCCTGGATTTCATTGAAGTTCTTTGAAGCTTCTTAGAAGTTTTCCTAAAAATGCCATCTTGTTCCATAAGTTAGATCTGCTCGGTATGGCCTGGTAATACAGAACAGATGGGTTAAAACCAGTTTTCCTGATGGAAGAAAAATCTGTCCACTTTAATTTTGTGAGGAAATAGCTTGGGAAGTGAAAAAATTTCTCCTTTCCTATCTCAAAGAAAATGTACAGCTGTGATGTGTGGTTTCTGGGAACATGGTGATTTCTTGAGGACATTGGTACCAATTCAGAGAGCCTAGGTGTTCTGAAGGGGAATTTTTAGTCTTCTTGAGGCAGACTATTCAGAAGTTTTCTTTGGATTTTAAATATTGATATTTAATTTATTAAACTTATAAATCCCCAAACCTAGTTTTTTCTTCCCTTTTGAGTTCTGCGTACAAATCTTATTATTCTCTTTATAAATCTAATAGATTTTAATAATCCTTCAAAGTGGTTTTAAATAATGTATAGTAGCATTTATCAACATAGTTAATTAAATATCTTCAAATATTTTAAACTGCATTTATATACTTAATATATAGTATTCATTTTGCTTTCGTAAGCCTTTTAATTATCTGGTAAACAAAGCCTCTGAGTATTAAGTAAATTCTTATAATAAATTGAATTTATATATAAAGTGAACCAAAAGTTCTCTTAGATGCTCTAATAATATTAAAGAATGCAGTAAAATTCCACTTAAAATCATAAGTATAGGGGTGCTTAAGTGGCTCAGTTGGTTAAGTGTTCAACTTCGGCTCAGGTCATAATCTCATGGTTTGTGAGTTCGAGCCCCGCATCGGGTTCTGCAGTGACAGTGTGGAGCCTGCTTGGAATTCTTTCTCTTTCTCTCTCTCTGCCCCTCCCCCACCTCTCTCTCTCACAAAATAAACAAATAAACTTTTTTTAATTTAAATAATTTATTTTCAAATTGGTTTCCATATAACACCCAGTGTTCATCCCAACAAGTGCCCTCTTTAATGCCCATCACCCACTCTCCTCCCTCCCTCACCCCCCTCACCCTCAGTTTGTTCTTAGTCTTTGAGAGTCTCTTATGTTTTGTCTCCCTCCCTCTCTGTATCTTCTTTTTTCCTTTCCCCTCTTCCCCTCCCCCATGGTTTTTGCTAAGTCTCTCAAAATCCACCAATGCGTGGAAACATATGGTATCTGTCTTTTTCTGACTGACTTATTTCACTTAACACAATACCCTCCAGTTCCAACCATGTTGCTACACATGGCCAGATTTCATTTTTTCTCATTGCCACGTAGTAGTCCATTGTATATATGTACCACATCTTCTTTATCCATTCGTCAGTTGATGGGCACTTGGTTTCTTTCCATGATTTGGTTATTGTTGAAAGTGCTGCTATGAACATAGGGGTATATGTGCCCCTATGCATCAGCACTCCTGTGTCTCTTGGGTAGATTCCTAGCAGTGCTATTGCTGGGTCATAGGGTAGCTCTATTTTCATTTTTTTGAGGAACCTCCACACCATTTTCCAGAGTGGCTGCACTAGTTTGCATTCCCACCAACAGTGTAGGAGGGTGCCTGCTTCTCCACATCCCCGCCAGCATCTGTAGTTTCCTGATTTATTCATTTTAGCCACTTTAACCGGTGTGAGGTGGTATCTCAGTGTGGTTTTGATTTGTGTTTCCCTGATGATGGGTGACTTTGAGCATTGTTTCATGCGTCTGTTGGCCATCTGGATGTCCTCTTTGGAGAAGTGTCTATTCATATCTTCCATCCATTTCTTCACTGGGTTATTCGTTTTTCGGGTGTGGAGTTTGGTAAGATCTTTATAGATTTTAGATACTAGTCCTTTATCCGATATGTCATTTGCGATTATCCTTTCCCATTCCGTCAGTTGTCTATTAGTTTTGTTGGTTGTTTCCTTTGCCGTGCAGAAGCTTTTTATCTTGATGAGGTCCCAATAGGTCATTTTTGCTTTCAATTCCCTTGCCTTTGGAGATGTGTTGCGTAGAAAATTGCTGTGGCTCAGGTCAAAGAGGTTTTTTCCTGCTTTCTCCTCTAGGATTTTGATGGTTTCCTGTCTCACATTCAGGTCCTTCATCCATTTAGAGTTTATTTTTGTGAGTGGTGTAAGGAAGTGGCCTAGTTTCATTCTTCTGCATGTTGCTGTCCAGTTTTCCCAGCACCATTTGTTAAAGAGGCTGTCTTTTTTCCATTGGATACTCTTTCCTGCTTTGTCAAACATTAGTTGGCCATATGCTTGTGGGTCCATTTCTGGGTTCTCTATTCTATTTAATTGGTCTATGTGTCTGCTCTTGTGCCAATACCATGCTGTCTTGATGACGACTGCTTTGTAGTAGAGGTTAAAATCTGGGATTGTGATGCCTCCCGTCTTGGTTTTCTTCTTCAATTACTACTTTGGCTATTTGGGGTCTTTTGTGGTTCCATACAAATTTTAGGATTGTTTGCTCTAGCTTTGAGAAGAATGCTGGTGCAATTTTGATTGGGATTGCATTGAACGTGTAGATTGCTTTGGGTAGTATTGCCATTTT
This sequence comes from Paguma larvata, assembly GCA_030068075.1. NCBI lineage: Eukaryota > Metazoa > Chordata > Mammalia > Carnivora > Viverridae > Paguma > Paguma larvata. The sequence goes on along the minus strand of CM057830.1, from coordinate 116,070,548 downwards.
AACAATATTTATTCTTCCAATCTATGAGCATGGGTTGTTTTTCCATTTCCTTGTGTCTTCCTCAATTTCCTTCATAAGGTTTTTATAGTTTTCAGCATAGAGATCTTTTACATCTTTGGTTAGGTTTATTCCTAGGTGTTTTATGGTTTTTGGAGCACTTGTGAATGGGATTCACTTCTTTATTTCTCTTTCTATTGCTTCATTATTGATGTAAAGGAATGCAACTGATTTCTGTACATTGATTTAAACTTTTAAAAATATAAAAGCTCTTCACTTAAAAAGTCATGAGTATAATCACTTCTTCAGTTTCACATTTTAAATTGTACTTACTAGGCTGTCACTCTAAGTTAAAATTATCTTAAATATCAAGTGCATAGATGTCAAATATGTACAAAAATATAATATTATAGTTTGATTCTCTCTAACCTTTATTTTATTCATTCCAAATATTCTCACATTTAGAAGATCTATACTCACTAAAGAAAATAGTTACTGTTCTAAATCCTGGTTACTTTCAACCAGAAATATTGGCCCGGTATGGGACCTGGAGCTATATAGGTCCTGGTCCACCCATGCTATTATTCTGAGCCCTTTTTATACAGTCATGGTGTCTCAGATGCCTCTACTTAATAGGAAATAGGTCTCCCAACTTGCATTACCTAATTTTTTATTTCTCAAAAAAGTCCTCCACTGCCCACCCAAGTTGATCACTTACAATTTGGTGCTTCTCGAGATATGTTATAGTGCTTAGTGCCCAAGCATGGACTCTGGAGCCAGATTGCCTAGGTTTAAATCCTGGCTCTACTACGTACTAGCTGTGTGATATCAGACAAAGATCTTAAACTCTTTGCACCTGCACTGTCAGCACAGAGCCGGACAAAGGGCTTCAATCTCACAAACCATGAGATCATGACCTGTGCCGAAATAAAGAGTTGGACGCTCAACTGACTGAGTCACCCAGTCTTAAATGTGTTAATATAGGTAAAATTCTTTGAATAGTCCCTGAGTCATAGTACATGCTATGTAGGTGTTAACTGTTATTTATCATTACAGGTATTTTCCCCTCAAACTCTAAAGATCTTTGAACTGGAAGTATCTTAAGATTGTCTTTTCCATTTAATTTTGAAGATCTTTGAACTCAGAGGAATCTTGCTATCCTTAATAATTACTGAATCATATAATTTCCTTAGATATTAAAATTATATCTGGTTTAATTTTATATATTACTTTGGATTTGCTCTCTCTGTGGTCACAACTTATTATGTCAATCTACTGAATGGTTTTAGGCTCAGCTCTATGAATTTAGTAAATGATTTGCCTGAGTCACCTAACCTCTCTGTGCCTCAATTTCTTTATCTAAAAAATGGAAATAATAATCTTTGATATGCTCTTTGTATCTTATTCAATAAATACTAAATATATATTTATTTAATGTTTATTTTATTTTTTTAGGGACAGAGAGAGGCAGAATATGAGCAGGGGAGGGGCAGAGAGAGAGGGAGACAAAGAATTTGAAGCAGGCTCCGGGCTCTGAGCTGTCAGCACAGAGCCTGATGCAGGGCTCGCACTCATGAACCGTGAGATCATGACCTGAACTGAAGTCAGACACTTAACCGACTGAGCACCCAGGCGCCCCTAAATACTAAATACTTATTGAGCACCCACTATATCTTAGGCACTATTCCAGATTCTTTGAATAAGTTAGTGAACAAAATAGACTCCTGCCTTCTTGGAGCTTACATTCTAGCCAGGGCGGGAGTGGCAGAGAGACAGTGGTGGAGAAAGGAGACATAATGAATGAGTAAATTACATGGTATGCTAAGAGTTGGTATGTGCCAAATCAAAAAATAAAACAGGTTAAGAGGAATCAGACATTGGCAGTGGGGGCATGAGGGCCAATAACAGTATTAAACTTGATGATCAGTTTAGGCCTTAGTGGAGGACATGAGATGTGAGTAAAGACTTGAAGGAGATGAAGGAATAAGCCAAGACCTATCTGGAGGAAGAGCATTTTGGGCAGAAAGAACAACATATTAGTCAGCTTCTGCTGCAGCAAAAAGAACTCTAACATATTAGGCTCCCACAAGCACAAACACTTAGGTTTTGCTCGTGTTATGTGCTCAATAGCCACTCCCATATTGTTTTAAATATTTTCCTCTCTTGGATGTGGAGAACGGGGAACCCTATTGCACTACTGGTGGAAATGCCAACTGGTGCAAGCATACTGGAAAACAGTATGAAATTTCCTCAAAAAGTTAAAAATAGAACTACCCAACCTTCCAGAAATTGCACTACTAGGTATTTACTCAAAAGATACAAAAATACAGATTCGAAGGGGTGCATGCATGCTGATGTTTATAGCCACATTATCAAGGATAGCCAAACTATGGTGAGAGCCCAAATGTCCATCAACTGATGAATGGATAAAGAAGATGTGGTACACACACACACACACACACACACACACACACACACACTGGAATATTACTAAGTCATCAAAAGGAATGAAATCTTGTCATTTGCGGTGAGTTGGATGGAGCTAGATGGCATTATACTAAGTGAAATAAGTCAGTCAGAGAAAGACAGATATCATTTGATTTCACTCATATGTGGAATTTAAGAAACAAAGCATATGAACATATGGGAAGGGGAAACAAACCATAAGAGATTCTTTACAATAGAGAACAAACTGAGGGTTGATGGAGCGACATGTGTGGGTGGGGCAAATGGGTGAAGGGTACTAAGGAGGGTGCTTGTTGTGTTGACCATTGGGTATTATATGTAAGTGAGGAATCAGTAAATATAACACCTGAAAACAATGTTATACTATATGTTAACTAACTAGAATTTAAATAAAAATTCGAAGGAAAAAACCCAAACCAAACAAAATAAATGTTTTCCTCTCTCTAGACATAATTATAAGTTATTTAAGTTTGTCGGGGTCCGGGGAATATATTCTATTACAGGGAAGCATGGCAGGATTAGGGAGTGTGAAGAAAGAGTTCATGTAGCCAGGGCTGGTTGCTCACTCCTTAAATGTCTCCAAGTGTCCCGGATTTACTCTTGGCCAATCCGTAGGAATATAGCCCTCAGAATTTTCTCTGTATCACTGATCAGTTGATTATTTGGTTGTCTATACTTAGGAGAAATAAAGCATACCATAGTAGCTTGTCAGGATTGCTTTGCACAAATACCAAGATTGATAATGTACATCTGGTTTCATTATTTCGGTCCTGAGTTTTAGTTGCCATGGCCGATTGCTAGCCAGATGTGCCTAGTGACCAACTTTCTATAAAATCCTCAGGCCCTGAGATTCAAGTGTGTTTCCCTTGGTAGAGACATTCCACACGTGTCCCTGTGGTTTGCTGCCCAAGAAAAAAAGCCCATCCTGGATGGTCTTGGATTAGAAGACACATCAGAAGCCTATGCTGCATCTCTCTGGACTCTGTCAATACATATCTTTTTTTCTTTGCTACTTTCACTCCTATGTTCTTCTGTGATTAATTGTAGCCGAGAGTATAAACCTGGTATTGAATGGTGATTCTTTCTAGTGGATCCCTGAGGTTAGGGAAAAGGTTGTGGGATTTCTCACACAGGAAGAGAAGTGATAATTGCTATCACAAACAACTAGAAGAAGGGCTTAAAAGCGGGAACATACTTTGATGGTTAAGGAAAAACAGGGAAGCCATTGTGGAGTCCAGGGCATGAGAAGGAGAGGAATAGGAGATAAATCAAGGAGTAATGGGGGCAGAGCTAGATCATGTAGGGATTCATAGGTTGTGGTGAAACACGAAGCCCTTGGAGGTTTTGAAGAGAAGAACGGTGTAACCTTGCCCCTTCTACCACGTGAGGACCTTGAAAATACAGCCATGTATGAACCAGAAAATGAGCTCTCACCAGACATCAAATTTCCTGATTCTTTGGACTTCTAAGCCTCCAGAACTGTGAGAAATAAATTTCTATCACTTATAAGCCAAAAAAAGAAAAAAGAGTAGTGTAATCTAAGTTTTCAAAGAGGTAACCGGGGGCTGTGGTTTTGAGCATGGATGGTAGAGAGGCAACAGTAGAAGTGGGGGAACCCATTAAGAGGCTATTGCAGTAATCCAAGTGAGAGGTGATGGTGACCTGGACCAGTTAGGAGCAAGGCAGGCGGTTAGAAGGGGTCGGATTTTAGATATTTTGAAGATGATTTTTATGGGTCAAGTGGAGGAATGGGACGCATGAAAGTTTGCCAGGTGTAAGCACTGTACACAGGTAAATGATTATTTTGGGGTTTGGAATCCTATTTTGGCTAGGAGGATCCGGAGGGAGGAGGAATGCTCTTATTGCCAGGCCATTCATGAAGCTACACACAGACCTTTTTTGATGAAAATCCCAAGAAACAGGATTCAACAGTGCTGTTATTTCAGATTGTCTGCGGCCAGGTCATTTTCACAGGGCACCTTGCATATTAAATTTTTGTCCCTACGACTGTGTCTGCATATTGGGAGAGGATTTGTTCTGCCTTTACTCATTGGCAGGCATGTAACTAGTGTGGTTTTAAAGTGTGGATGTTTTCTGTCACCTCATATCATTGAAAGTACATGCTGGTGTCACATGCATTCTCAAGCCAGCTTCTGGGTTGAGGTCATCAGTAAGGGTTTTGCCTGCGCCCCACTTTCTGGCTTCCCAGTGGTTCTCTTGGGTGCATTTTCTCTTTCCCCAATTCCCCACCCCCCCAACACACACATATAGCAGTATTTCGGAAGATATGATTCCCTCTTGTGCCCAGAGATTATACTGCTAACTCTGATACAGAGGAGAAATTTGAGCTGAATTATTTCTATTGCTTCTGTTCTAAAAATATCACTTCCTCTTTGCCTAATGTGTGCAGGAAATATGTGGCTTTATTTCTGTATAACAGATGCAAAAGCAACCCAGGTAAGGCAGTAAACCCCAGGTGTGACTGCATTTTGATGTACTTCAAATTGCCACAATTAGAAAGCTAAGCCCTGATAGAAGACCCAGAGCTAATTATACCAGGAAGAGTCAGGAAATTGGTTTAACAAAGAGAATTTGTGATATTATCCCTGTTGACAATTGGATTAGGGGATGTTCCCAGCTCTGTGGTTTACAGGATATCTCTCTACAAATCACTAGCAAAAAAATGTCAAACAAACTCTTTTGTTCTTCACCTCGAAAGAAAGCCACAGATGCTTTAGGGGATCAGAAAGCGGTGCAGGAGAGCAAGCAATCATATTTAGAAAGTTGCCTGGCCAACAAGTTGCTTTGCTACCTGACCCATGAGACAGTGACAGACTAGCTGGGTAAGGCAGCTTGCATAATGATGTGCTACTTGGGGTGTCTCAAAGGAAAGAGTGCAGTTTTCTGAAAATGTCATTTACCATTCCTGTTTTGTTCACTGATGCAGCCCAAGCACTAATAACAGTACCTGGCGCATAATAACCACTCAACAAATATCTGTTGAATGGATCAACATTCATGTTCCTCGTTTGGGAACATGAATGCATTTTTCTTGTTTGATGCATGATAACACCACTCAAGCCTTTATAACATATAGGGAGCTCTTTAGGAGGGAAGACGCCTTTGAGTTCTATTACCTGTCAGAGGTAAAGTACGTGTGGGAGGGAGGAGGTGGGGCAAGATGGGGGTCGCTTAAACTGATTTCCATTCCTTTATTTAGAACCATGGCATTAAAGTGGACCAGACCTGGCTTCTTTCCATCTCCCTGTTGTCGACAAGCTTGGTGGGAACTTAGTGTCCTCAACTGTGAAGTGGGACTTTTACTTGGGTTTGATCCATTCAACAGATGTTTGTTGAGTGGCTATTATGCGCCAGGTACTGTTATTAGTGCTTGGGCTGCATCAGTGAACAAAACAGGAAAATACTCTGTCCTCATGGGGTTTCCACTCTAGTTGCAGGTGGGAGGCAAACAACAAACATTAAGCATAATAAATAAACGAGATGTATATATTATGTTGGCAGGCGATAAGTGCTATGGAAAGGAGAAAGCAGCAGAGTCAGAAGAGGGGTTTTTGGAGTGTCGGCAGAGGTAGGGGTGGTGAGGGAAGCAATTTTAGGCAATCTCTAAGATGCTTACTAGTTCTTAATATCTGTAATTTTATGGTTCTTATTCATTTAATCATCATAATCATAGCAGCTTTATATTAAAATATTTATCTACAAAGAGACACTAGAATCCATCATGTCTACTAAGATATCTTTTGAGCTTACAATCTCTTTGATATATTTTGTTCTTTCTTTAGGATCAAAGGCCCCGTACAGTTTACTTCTCTTTTCTGTGGTTTCATGAAGATTTGTCTAATCTCCTTCTTTTCTGTTTTCCTGGCCTATTTGGTTCTGTCTCTGTTATGGTACTTCTCCATCTAGTGTCATGTTCACTAGGCTGTGGGCCGGGAGAGAGGTCAGGTTGGACAGTGAGTATATGTTCTATTCATATTTATTAATTTCATGAATGAACTTTCCAGGCCTCCAGGCTTAATATTCCACAACTTCATACTGATTGGTTCCCAGACTAGTGCTACCACCCAAAAGTTTTCATGAACAGAACAAGCAATAGTTAGGAACTACTATTGCTTAGAATGAGTAGGAACTACTCATTCATGTATCCACAAATTTTGTGACTGGGGAGAGAGAGAGGAAGAGGGAGGGAGGGAGGGAGAGAGAGAGAGGGAGAGAGAGAGGGAGAGAGAGAGAGAGATTTTAAAATGCTATTTGAGGATAAGAAATATAAGCACTTTAGAATCAATGATAGTGCTTCATACTGCCTCGAGGCCACAGAGGCCAGAAGACTACTTTTGGAAGTCAAAAGACTCAGTGAACCATTTGCCACATTTGTTTTTATTCATCCATCTTCGTTCATTTTGTCATTTGTTTCTTTATCAAATATTATTGAGCATTAGGAACTGTGAATGACAGCTTTTTATAATATATGCATCAGAGAAGTATATTACTTTTGAAAACCTAATGGGAAGCATCATAATACAAATATTACTAATTCAAATGAAAATCAAATAGGAAAATACTGCTCAATTAGACACATAAATACTACTCAAGAGAAGGCTACTTTGAAGAGTGTTATGGATCGGTAACATGGGGCAACTTATTCGAGTCCAATGTATAGTTAAATAGCGGTATCATTGAATCCAGTTCCCACAAATTCCTATTGTCTCATAATGTGCCTGACTCATATATTACCTGTCTATACCTGTAGACATCTATAAAACATATCTTCAGTGGGAAAGGACAGACAGAATACTAGTATTTTGGCAGGGTCCAGATGGAAGCCTGTATATGTGTTATCTATCCAAATGACAGATATGGCAGGCAATTGGTAAAAGTCCAGTTTTCAGCCATTTGTTAGAGAGGTATGGCAAATATCAGAGACTTAGTTATAAGAGGACCTTTTATCAAGGTTCCAGGTTAAATCTAGGATTCCTGATGTTTGAGAGACATGTCTCTGAGGCAGAGAACCTAGGTAATAAAGGTTGGAGCTTTAAGTTCACAGTGGAACCAGTAGCCGAGTAAGCGAGCACTCTAGGACCTCAATGCCTATGCCAGGTTTTGTCCCAGGGTCAGGACAGAATTGAGGTGACACGTGGGGATTAAATAAGTTCAGTTTATTTACATGTTTGGAGGGATATGGAGTCAGGGTACTAGACATGCCATAATGCATCGAATATATATAATAGGAAGAAGTTATATGAAGTTATAGAATTTATTATATGAAGCATGGTGGTTAATGGCATACATCATACACTAGGACTTACAGCAAATCCAATCAATCAACAAAGATTTAGTGATCACCTAAATATATGCCAGGCACTAGATACTCAATGAGGAAGAAAACATTGTTCTGAGATGATCACTATATCTACTATATACCACAAATTACAGTACAGCATGCATGAGCTATTAGAAAGATATGTGCAATAGGACCAAGTAACCTTGCCTGGGGAAGTAAAGAAAGATAGCAGTTAAGAGGTAATATTTGAACCAGGTTTTTAATAATGAGTAGGACTTTTCCAGGATAGGAAGATAAAGAAGACGCTTCTTAGGGGACTAGAACAATATCCACAAATGCATGGAGTTAGGAAAGGGCCTATTGTGTCAGGTGAGGTAGGATTATAGAGTACATAGTGAGGAATGTTTGAAGAGATAAATGGAAAGGTAGGTTGAGCGAGATTGCGAAGGGACTTGTATGTAAAGAAGTTTAGACCATTAAGTTCCAGGGGAGCTGATAGTCTAACACTGCCTGCTGTAGTGAACTTCAAACTGTACACTGGACTAAGCACAATATACTAAAAGTTTATTTTTTGCTCACATATATTCCAAAGCTGTGGTTCTGATTGAGAAGTGACTCTGCTCCAAGTGTTGACTTTCTTCTTGGTGCTCCATAATCTTTAACAGATGGCCCTCAACATTGCTGTGCTCTTTTGTATCAACCTGGCCGAAGTGCGAAGAGTCAGGAAAATGGCTTATGGGAAGATAGACATTGAGACTGGGCCTGGAACTGATATTTGGCACCTCTCACATTCCACTGAGCAGAATACAGTCAGATAGCTGCACCTAACTGCAAGGAAGGCTGGGAAACATCTGCAAGCCCAAGGGTAGAAGAAATGCATATAATGAATAGCCAGTTTATGCCACTCTCTCATCGTGTTTCTAGTGCCTAATAATAGACACTTACTAAATGTTTGTTGAATGAATCAATGAACAGAGCTTTTGCTTTGCTTTTTGATTCATTTTTTTTCCTGGCAGAGTTAGTGATGTGAGTTTATTATTTTTTTAATTACAAAGGAAACATTCTTCTTGTAAATATATAAATAAATAATTAAGAAATGTGCAACGTCAATACTTTGTTAGGATAACTAGTGGATGTGGAGTGGTTCGACAAGATTGGGAGAGACAGGCAGCAGGCGAGCAGTTAAGAGGCTGTCCCAATCAGCAGCGAGCAGCCAGTGAGAAACTCCCTTGGATCCACTTGAAGCTGTTGGACCCTGCACATCTCTCTCCCGCCGCAAGCCAGCTTGGGGGAGAAGTTTCCCCAAGGGAAGGTGCCGTAAACTACAAACAATGACCCTGTTTTAATACCATGGACATATCATAGTGGAACTAAGGGGAACTCAGCTTACGGGGTGACCTCAGGAAACAAAGCAAAACACACCTAGCCAAAATGACGAAACGGAAGAACTCTCCTCAAAAGAAATTACAGGAAGTAGTGACAGCTCAAGAATTGATGAAAACAGATATAAGCAACATAACAGAACATGAATATAGAATGATAAACATAAAACTAATCGCTAGGCTTGAAAAAAGCATAGAAGAATGCAGGGGGTCCCTCGCTGCAGAGATCAAGGACCTTAAAAAATGGTCAGAAGGAATTAAAAATGCTTTAAATGAGGTGCAAAACAAATTGGAGGTGGTCACAGCATGGATTGAAGAGGCAGAAGAGAGAATAGGTGAATTAGAAGATAAAATTATGGAAAAAGAGGAAGCAGAGAAAAAGATAGAGAAGCTGATTCAGGAACAGGAAAGGAGAATTCTAGAGCTGAGTGATGCATTCTAACGGAACAATCCATATCATAGGAATTCCAGAGGAAGAAGAGAGAGAGAAAGGAGTCGAAGGGGTTCTTGAACAAATCATTGCTGAGAACTTCCCCAACATGAGGAAGGAAGTGGGCATGGAAATCCAAGAGGCACAGAGAACTCCCCTCAGATGTAACTTGAATAGACCTTCTGCACAACACATCATAGTGAAACTGGCAAATACAAGGATAGAGAGAGAATTCTGAAAGCAGCTAGGGAAAAACAGACCTTAACATACAAAGGTAGACACATAAGGGTTGTAGCAGACTTATCTACAGAAACTTGGCAAGCCAGAAAGGAATGGCAGGAAATCTTCAATGTGTTGAACAGGAAGGATATGCAACCAAGAATCCTTTATCCGGCCAGCCTGTCATTCAGAATGGAAGGAGAGGTAAAGGTTTTTCCCAAACAAACAAAAACTGAATGAATGCATCACAAATAAACCAATCTTACAAGAGATCCTGAGGGGCACTCTATGAAGGAAAGGTTGCAAAGAACACAAACTATCAGAGACATCCTTACAAGCATGAAACCTACAGATAACACAGTGACTCTAAACCCATATTTTTCAGTATTAACACTGAATGTAAATGGACTCAGTGCTCCAATCAAAAGACACAGGGTAACAGAATGGATTAAAAAACAAGACCCATTTATTTTCTGTCTTAAAGAGACTCATTTTAGACCTGAGGTCACCTTCAGATTGAAAGTGAGGGGATGGAGAACTATATACCATGCTACTGGACGTCAGAAGAAAGCTGGAGTAGCCACACTTATATCAGACAAACTAGACTTTAAAGTAAAGGATGTAATAAGAGATGAAGAAGGGCATTATGTAATAATCCCAGGGACTATCCAGCAGGAAGAGCTCACAATTATAAATATCTATGCGCTGAATTTGGGGGCACCCAAATTTGTAAAATAATTAATTACAAATATAAGCAACCTTATTGATAAAAAAGAGGCTGTCCCAGTAGCCTAAGAGAAAAATTTTGAACAGGACAGTAGGAATGAGTATAGGAAAGGCTGAATGTGAGACCCTTTCCCTAGGGAGCATTAAAAGGATGTGGTGGTGAATTATTTTGTGGAAACAGATGAGGAAGAAAGAGGAGTAGAAGGTGATACTACATGGTCCGGCTCAGCAATGGGATAGAGGATGCATCAGTTTTCTATTATTGCCATAACCAATTACAGCAAACTTAGCAGCTTTAAACAACATCCATTTGTCAGAATCACAATTCTGTAAGTTCAGACGTCTAGGCAGTCTTAACCAGGCATTCTGTTAGGGCAACACAAGGGCAAAATCAAGACGGTGGCTTGCCTGAGCTTTTGTCTTGAGACTCTTGGGTGGGGGAAATCAGCTTTGAAGCTCATTGAGGCAGTTGGAAGAATTCAGTTCCTTCTTACATTTCCACATGGTCTCCTTCATCTTCCAGTCAGCAGTGTGGGTCGAGTGCTTCTCAGGCTTTAAACTCCACTTCTGCTACATCTTTCTACTTCCTCTTCTGCTTTCAGGGCTCTCGTATCATTACATTGGGCCCACCCAGGTAATCCAGGCCTATCTCCTTACCTTGAGGTCATCTGTAAAGTCCCTTTTGCCAGGTACTGTAACATATCCATAGGCATGGCACCAGGGGACAAATATCATGGGGTCCAAATTGGGCTTAGCACATGGAATGTGAGGGAAACTGTGAGTTGACTCATTTAACAGCCATTCTAGCTTCTTTGGAGTATGTTTCCTTGTACTGTTCCCTCTGCAGCTGAGATTCTGCATGTGATTTAGGTTCTGCTCATCAGATATACTCCCAGGAGACTTGAACTTGGGATTGATGTAAGGGGGAGAGAGGAGGGTGTGAGACATCTGTTTTGGCTGGTGAGAACTGGAGCACCGCTGGCATGGTTCTGGTACCAGCAGCTGTCGTGGTGACTTCTTGATTCAGCAGGGAGCTGTAACTTGATCCAGCCCACACGGCGGATTCTCCTTGATTGTTTTGCTGATTGATACACAGATCTCCTACTGAACGCCTTCATATGGGCCTGCTGATTTGCCAAGGTTACCTACTTTAGTGGAGGCAGCGCTATCCCATTTCAAAACTGAAGAAAAACGGAAAATCAGATGTTAAAGGGACCCGCCCATGGTCACACAGTGATTAGAGCTAAGATTTAACTTCAAAATCCTCTCCATTGTGTGAGTGAAGCCTGCTCTTTTTGTCGTCATTGTTGCTCTTGTGGAAGATTAGAAACAATTCCCCTAAAATGTGTGGTTTATAGCCATGTTCTAGATTCTGACCTTGACCTTATATGGAAGTCACCCATTTTCAAAGAGCTTTCCCGTCCACAGCTTTGAATGTCAGGGATCGTGACTGGGGACTCAGGGATTATGGAAGATGGGGGGAAGGAAAAGAGAAGATGCCTACTGAAGTCGTGAGGAGCAGCACTGAAACCTGCAATGTGCACTTTAAACCGATTCTGAGAGAGCCACACTTTTCTACTCCCTGCCCACATGGAGTGACCTCCCAGAGACCACATCATTTCAGGAAGGCCGCTCCAGAAGCACACAAAGAACTCAGATTCTATAGACACAGCTGCACCTGCTGCCACAGGAGATAAATGAGGTGCTCTGGCAGGTCAGCCAGTAGAGACAAGCTGGGCTGTCACATTCGTACAGTGACAGATGCCTGTGCTCATGTAATGTGAGAGAGAATCTCTGGAGCTGGCAGAGACCAAGAAATGCCACATTTTCATAATTTCTTTAAAAATGCAGAGGGTGTTACAGGGCTGTTATGTAAAAGTTGCTGCTTTGTGAAGATAGGGAATTGCCTCTTTTAGGAAAGGGCAACCTGAGTGGGAAAAGGGGCTCTGTGGCTACCCCTGGCAAGGGTACAAGCAGCCTCAGGATGGCTCCCTTGACTGAGTTTGGATGTGGCCTAGGGGCCAGGTGCTGGAGGAGTAAGGAGGAGGCCTAGGGAGTGAGGGCCAGTATTTGGCCTTGGAGCTCTGTGTCCTGCTCCTTGACCTAAGATGGGGGCTCTTGGAAGCAGAACCTCTGGTTTCTCATTTACCTCTGTATCCATAATAATTAGAAAAACGCCTGCCACACTTTAAGGACTTGACCATTGTAAATAATTACTAAAGCTAGATTGTGTAAACAAGAGGTCAGCAAACTACCCAGCTGTGGGCCAAATCATGCCCATTGCCTGATTTTGCAAATAAAGTTTTATTGGCACACAGCATGCTCATTCATTTACATATTGTCTATGCACTGCAATGGCAGAGCTGAGAAGTCGTGACAGAGACCATATGGCTTACAAAGCTGAAAATATTTACTATCTGGCTCTCTACAGGAAGTTTCTTGACCCCTGGTGTAAAGCACCATTTAAAGAAAGTTACACTGTAGCAGATGGGAGAAGATACCTTTATTTGACTCCACATAGCCCTCCAGCTGCCGGGACATTTCTTTGCTTTCATTTGAAGAAAAACTCTTCAAAAGCAGTTTTCTGTATTGTCTATAATTCTCTTCACATTTTCTTTTAAATCCACTCCACTGAAGCTTTTACCCTCATTGAAATTGCTCTTGCCAAGATCACCAGTATTGTGAAATCCATGGTCAAATTTGTTGTTCTATTATTTGACTTAGCAGTAGTATCTGACATAGTCGGGCACACTTGGAACATTTTTCTTGTCGTGGCTTCTGGGTCACCACATTTCTTCTTGTTTCACTGTTCACTCCTTCTCACTGGGTTTTGTTGGTCCTTCCTCATCTTACTGGTCTCTTAATATTGGATGTCCCAGGGTTCAGTTCTTGGCCTTCACTTAGTCTATCTAAATTGCCTTGGTGGTTCTATCTGGTTTCATAGCATTAGGTACCATTACACAACCATGGCTTTCAAATTTCAGTCTCTAGCCTGGATCTCTCCTCTGACCTACATATCTAACTTTTGCCTCTCTGTTCGAACATCTCCAATTTAACCCATTCCAACAGAATACCTGAAAATTCTTCCTCAGATACGCTCCTCCTACAAGTCTTCTCTGTCTCTGTTGATGGAAATGTACTTCTCCCAGTTGCTCAGGCCAAAACCTTTTGAATCATCCTCGACTCCTCTTGCACACACTCCACATCCAATCCATAAGCAAATTCTGTTGAATATACTTTAAATTACACATATAGCCTCCACCCCTTTCTCACTACTTCTTTTGCTAAAGTCACAGTCCATCACTGCAGTTTCCCACCTTCATGAGACAGCCTTCCATTTGTCTCCCTGCTTTGTTTCTTCATCCCCTTTATCTGTTTTCAACATAACAGAATATTCCTGTTAAGTTAAATCACATAACTCCTCTAAATTTAATTTAATTTCACTCATTACTAGTTAACTTAAATCCCAAAACTACCCTGCTCAGAACTCTCCAACGGTTCCTGCGTCACTGAGAGTAAAAAACCGAAGTACTTACGATAGCCTACACGGACCTATGTGATCTGGCCCTCTTATCTCTCTGTCCTTAAATGCCACCACTTTGGCAGTCGTGCAGATGCATTTCTGCTGCAGAGAAGAAGTTACAGACAGTTCCAGCTGCTGTGCTCTGAAATCCATTGCTAGGTTTAATGCCTAGGCCGTCTCCTTATGATTGTTCTCAGGCAATGACTGAGCATGGCCAAGATTCTCGGGCAGGTCCATTCCTAGAAGATGCAGAATTCCTGTAAAGTAAGGCTTTGGCTAGAGGACATCTCATTAGCCTTGTCAAGACTCTTCTGGAACTTGACTACATTCTTAAACTCTTCAGGCCTCGCTTTCCTCTCTTCTTTATAATGTTCAGACCTGCATCACGGTAGGAGGCTCTCCCTACCTCCTCCAGCTCCTTCTCTCTTTTCCCTCACAAGTGTTTCCCTATCAAATAAGTTTCAAAATTATGTAAAACGATGGCATATAATTTGTTGTTTTCATGAAATCATTGACTAATTTGACATTTGTCAGTGATTTTTTTAAAAAAATTTTTTAATGTTTATTGATTTTTGAGAGACAGAGAGAGAGTGCAAGCAGGAGTGGGGCAGAGAGAAAGGGAGACAGAATCCAAAGCAGGCTCCAGACTCCGAGCTGTCAGCACAGAGCCCGATGTGGGGCTCAAACTCATGAACCGTGAGATCATGACTTGAGCGATAGTTGGGTGCTTAACCACCTGAGCCACCCAGGTGCTCCAACATTTTTCAGTGATTTCTAATGATGTGGGTAGTGGGGTCCAGAGTTTATTTTTCATGCGGAAGTTCATTGACTATATTGAGCCAAGGGTATGAATATTTCATATTAGACACAAAAAATAAACACCCTCCCAAAACCCCAGAGAACCAAAACCTTACCCTTTTGACCAGTAACTCCGTTAAATGAATTTTTCTCAAATATGAAATGGTTGATCCAACTTGTATTTTTATGTGTGTGAAACTTATAATAAGTGGAGCAACTTCATTTTAGCATTGTAGAGTTGAAGAGTTATTGTGTGTTTATATCTGCAAAAGAAGTGTCACTGTTGAAACCGATGTCAAATTTTATTCGATATGCACAATCAAAATAAATGAATTAGATGCTTTTGAAGCTTTTAAGAACTATTTGATAAAACCACTAAGGAACGTGAAATTTTATCAAGTGGCATTGTTAAACATCTAAGAGTATTCAAAGATGTTTGAAAAAATATTTGCTGTCAAACAATGAAGATTTAGACTGGTTGAGAAGCTATTCATTAACTCTCTTCAAAGAAAACCATTTGTAATTAGAGATTCTGAGTTATTGTTAGATATTGTTTAAACAATTGTCTACCACTCTTTTTTCTAGCTTCTGGATCAATTTAATAGAAAACTATCCTGGATGGGAAAGCAGGCTGTAAAAATAAAACCATCAGAACTATTAACTTATGTAACTACTTACCTTTGTGAATTAAAGCTTTCTTGATTCCTTAAAATCAAAACAAAATATACTGGTTACTCAGGCCGCTATAGTTATCATTTGTAATCTCAGTTTTACATTGTTATATTTATTGAAATAGCTTTTTTTATTCTCAAAATAAGTGAACATTTTCATGTAGTAAAATCTAGTGCACTTCTCCTTCCTGATTTTTATATCTACTTAGAAAGAATCTTTTCATCCCAATATTATATAACTCTTCACATGTATTTCCTTTTAATACTTTTTTTTTTGTTTTCCTTTTTTACATCTGTATGGGAAAGCTATTAATTTTTGAATATGCATTTTGAAACTGACACTGTCCTGAATTCCCTTGTACATTACAGTTGTGATTATGTTAAAATTATGTATAGAAGATAATATGGAAAATAAAAACACTGTAATTGTGTTAGATGATGGGATTATGGGAAGCTTTCTCATTTATTAGGAAACTTGTTAAGAATGATTACATTTCCCCTAAACAAGGAAAGAAAAAGCAGAAGTTTATGGATCCAGGCTCAGGCCCCAGTTCTATCCTTGTCTACTTCGGTGATCTTTGGCAAGTCGCCTCTCAATGTCCTTGCCCAGGGAGATGAAGCTACTTGAGCAAATGACCCCTAAGGTCTCTGGGAACTCCGGCATTCTGGATTGTGCATTTTGACTGAACAGATCTTTAATAACTTGCCAGTTCAACTCAACACAGAAAACTGTTTTGGAGTTCTTATAGACATATTTTTTAAATGTCTTTGAGTTTTAAACAAGGAAGCGATAATCTCCAGTCTTGCTTCCAAAGTGGGTCACTGGAAAAGGTAACTGCAGTGATTAGATTTGTTATTTGATGTTTTCTGGGAATATTAGTCATGTTGCACAATTCACACTTTCCTCAGTGGTAGTTCACAGGCCTTAGACACGAGTGTTCATTCTGTTTACTCAAAGCTCCCTTGGTTCTCGTCTGTAAGTGGTCACTGTGTCTACTCGCTTCTTCAGTTAAAATGTACCAAAGTGAAGCTGTCAAAAACACTACAATGCTCTTACAGTAATTGGATTTTCTGCTCTGAGTTGGGAACATAAGAGATATATTAAGTGGAACATGCCAGAGTGCTAAGGCAGCATGAGGGACACCATCTGTCACAATATTTTTCTAGTTAATTTTAAGTGAGCAAAAGATTAAAAATATGTTTTCTTAGTCCTTGCATCTTCACTGAGGAAATCTATTAAAGCAGAAGCTGTGACGTTTGTCATTCGCTAATCTGTCTCCCTAAGTTTCCAGCATTTAAATGAGATTATGAATCATGTAGGAAGGGAAAGGGGCTTAGAGGAGGAAGGGTGCTGAAAAGTGATAGAATTCTTTGCCGACTGTTTTAGTTTCCTGTTGCTGCTGTAACAAATTCCCACAAACTTAGTGGTTGAAACAACACATATTTATATTACAGTTCTCTAGGATAGGAATCTGAAATGGGTCTCCCTGGGCTAAATTTAAGGTGATCACAGTGCTGCATTCTTTTTAGAGGCTCTAGGGAAGCATTCATTTCCTTGCATTTATGCCTTCTAGAAGCCACCTGCATTCTTTAGTTCATGAGACCTTCCTTCATGCGTCCTCAAAACCAGCAAGGTTGCATCTCTCTAACAGAAGGGACATTATTTAAATGTATAACAGGTGACAAGTAGAGAAGTAGAGCCAGAATAGAATTTGTTAGATGAAAATGGACCATAGTGGTAAGTAAGCCTTTACATGTATTAAACTCAGCACAGCTTATATCTCACAGGCCCATTTCATAAGGGAGCCACCGGTTCAGGATTCATTTTGTTTACTGACGTATAATTGACATATAATGTTGTGTAAGTTTAAGGTGTACAGTATTTTGATTTACACCTTCCCATTGCACTATGATTACCACCATGATGTTAGTTAACACCTCCATCGTGTCACATAATTCCATTTTTTTGTGGTGAAAACATTTAACATCTAGTCTCTTAGCAACTTGAAAACATTTAAGACCTAGTCTCTTAGCGACTTGTATTGTTGATTACAGTCATGATGCTGTGCATTAGATGTCCAGACCTTTTTTATCTTCTGATTGCAAGATTGTACCCTTTGACCAACATTTCTGCAATTTCCCTGACTCCCAGTCCCTGGTAACCATCATTCTACTCCTTTTACAAGTTTGGCTTTTTTAGATTCCATATACGGTAAGACCTTCAGTTGCAAGTAACTTGTTCTGAGAGTGTTCTGCAAGATGAGCAAACATTTCTAATCAATTTTAATTTGATAAATGAGCGATGTCTTGCAATATGAGTAATACGTGATGCCAGATGTCACATGATCACAACCGAGCCGATGGTTCCTCTCTCTGTCTCTCTCTTTCTCTCTCTCTCTTGCTACAGAATTGTGGGTGATCATCTCCCATGCTTGTATGCTCAGTCTCAGGTGTGGTGCTTGGCAGAAATCAGTGAGTTTTCAGAACGTTGGAAGGTGCCCACAACTGGCACTAGTGTATTTTTTGTCCCTTCAAAGCACCTATGGACAGTCCTTTGCTTTTCTGCACAAGAGTAAGCTTAGGAATGCTTTGCTTCATTCTAGGTCAGGCTGCCTGCAGATTTAGACCCTTTCCTCTGTGGCCTTACTGCCAGTGACATGAAATACAGTCTATGACAAGAGTTTAGTAATACTGTGCTGCAGTCAACCTCCGTGCCAGTGCATACAGTGGCCCCTAAGCAGAAAAAGGTTGAGAAAGAAGACAGTAAGAAGGAGATGATTATGGTGGAAGTTAAGAAGGAAATCATCAAGAAGTACGAATGACGTATGTGAATGGACAAAATTGCAAGATTATATAAGAAGTCTACTTTTGCATCTCATCTGCAGAGGAGGAGGAGAAAAAAGCAGAGGAATCCCTTACTTCAAATGAGGTTAGAGAGACGTGTAAAATGTGGGAAACAGTACAAAATTTTGTAGGAAAGCACCACCTGGCAGGCACCCGGATGGCTCAGTTGGTTAAGCATCTGACTCTTGATATCGGTCCAAGTCATGATCTCATGGTTGTGAGACAGAGCCCTACATTGGGCTTTGCACTGACAGCGAGGAGCCTGCTTGGGATTCTCTCTCTCTCTCTCTCTCTCTCTCTCTGCCCCTCCCCTGCTAGTTCTCTGTCTCTCTCTTTCTCTGTCTCTCTCTAAATAAATAAATAAATAGACTTAAAAAAAAAAAAGAAAAGCATCACCTGAATAAGGCTATAGCAGTGTGAGCGATGTATCTGTTTAATGACAATGCAATGCCACATTTGCACGAAATCCTCAAAAGGAGGCAAAAGCAAGTGTCATTGGAGAGGTTCCTTGTTACAGTTACACACAGGAAAAAAGATTCCTTTGAGCCAATAGAGAGCAGTGATTCCATTAGTGATAGTGAAATCTTCCTACACAATAACCCTCCTCTTTTATCTCCCTCAAACGTGCCATGAAGGTTTTCAAAGGGAAGTACAGGTTAATTTGTTTATTTTTCTTTATATTTTGTATTTTATTATTTTGTATTATATTACAGTATTGTAATCATTTTTATATGAATATTTTTGGGTTATTGAACAAATCATCTGAATTTCCATTATTTCTTATGGGGAAATTCGCTTTGATCTACAAGTGCTTTGGATTGCAAGCATGTTCCTGGAATGAATTATGATTGCAAACCAAGGTTTTCCTGGATAAGTGAGATCGTACAGTTTCTGTCCTTCTCTGTCTAATGTCTCTCACTTACCATAATGCTCTCAAAGTCTATCCATGGTGTTGCAAATGGAAGGATTCGTTTCTTTTCTGTAGCTGAATAATATTCCACTGTCTGTCTGTCTATATATATATATATATACACACCACATTTTCTTTATCCATTCATCCATTTATGGGCACTTAAGTTGTTTCCATGTCTTTTTCTCTTAAATTTTTTTTTAAATTTATTTATGTTGAGAGAGAAGAAGAAGGAGAATCTCAAGCAGATTCCAGACTGTCAGCACAGAGCCCGATGAGGGGCTTGAGTTCATGCATCATAAGATCATGACCTGAACTGAAACCAAGAGTCAGACACTTAATGGAAGGAGCCCCCCAGACACCCCAGGTTGTTTCCATGTCTTGGGTTATTGTGAATAATGCTGTAATACACATGGGAATGTAGATATATTTTTTTATTAAGTTTTCAATTTTAATTTCAGTATAATTAACATATAGTATAATATTGGTTTCAGGTGTACAATATAATGATCCAACACTTCTATACATCACCCTGTGCTCATTAGGACAAGTGCACTCCTTCATCCCCATCACCTATTTCACCCATCCCCCCGCCCACCTCCCCTCTGGTAACCACAGGTTTATTCTCTATAGTTAAGAGTCTGTTCTTGGTTTCTCTCTCTCTCTCTCTCTCTCTCTTTTTCCCTTTGTTTTGTTTCTTAAATTACAGATTTAAGTGGAATCATATTGTTTTTGTCTTTCTCTGACTTATTTTGCCTTGCATTATACTCTTTAATTCCATCCACGTTGCTGCAAATGCCAAAATGTCATTCCTTTTTTTGGGTGCGAATAATATTCCCTTGTGTATAGACACTTGGGCTGCTTCCATCTCTTGGCTTTTATAAATAATACTGCAGTAGACATAGGGGTGCAATCAGATATCTTTTTGATATCCTGTTTTCATTTCCTCTGTATATATACCCAGAAGTGAGATTGATAGATCCATTTGAAAAAATTTTGTGAGAAACCTCCAAACTGTTTTCCATAGTGGCTGTACTAATTTACATTCCCACAAAAGCACACGAGGATTTATTTTTCTACATCCTTTCCAACACTCATTATCTCTTGTCTTCTCGATGATGGCCATTCAAAAAGTTTGAGGTGATATCACATCAGCATTCATTTTTGAGTTTCTCCTAGGCTGTGAGCATAAGTGATTAATAAAATGCTGTTGATCTCATCTGTCCAGTATCAAGTGTCATATATTTAACCCTAGTGCAGGGTCCCTTCTTCATCAGTTGGGCGAAGAACAGTCAATGAAAACACTCAGTCTCTGGAGAAATTGAATTTATTTTATGATGATTTTTCTGAAGCATTGGGGATCATGAATCCTATGCAAATTCTATGGAAGTTAAGAATCCTATTCCCGGAGAAAATGAGCTGGTGATCAAAATGTAGACATTTTACATGGAATATTAGGGGCCTCGAGGGGCTCTCTGATGCACCCAGAATGACTGTCCTTATGAGCTCGTGAGTTTTTGCTATGACATAAAAATTTGAGTATCATTTTTTTGCACAATTTAAAAAATGAGTCAGTACGATTCCTTTTCTGTGCGAAATGTGTTTCTAGTAGTTTACATTCTAAGATATTTTTGTAACAATGTTACTACATATATTACTGTACAGATGGACTCAATGTTATATATGTAGAAAGAATATTAGATATGTGGGAAGAATAGAGGCCTTACAGCTCCTGTTATTCAGTCAAAAGAATTTTGTCTAGTTAGCTTTTTGTTTTTTTGTGTTTTATTGAAAGATAGCACTGGAAGAAAGCTTCATGTCAGGCTCTGTGCCAAAGACTTTACAAACAATAGCTCCTTTAATCTTATAAATTTATAAGGATGATGAATGTAGATTGCCTACCACAGAGTCGATATTCCATTAATTGAGAATCAGTAAGGTGTAGTAGATTGGGTTTTGGCACCTGGACTTGAACCTTGATTTTGCTACAGCGTAACTTCTTTGAGTTTCCATTTTCTCATGTAAAATGGAAATAACAACAGTAATACTCCTCATCTCTTATGGTGTATGGGTATTAAAAGTATTGTTATATATTAAGCACCTGCTTTCGGACCCAGTATTAGAAGGCCTCAGTAAGTTTTCAGTGTTACCATCCCTCTTTTACAGACGTGGAAACAGATCTTGAAAGGTAACTTGCCTGAATGTTACAAAACTTGTGACTTACCAAGGTCATAGAATTGATATCATGGTCTGAGTCAAGTGACAGATGATTGGACACATAATTAGATGAATTTTCAGAATGTGTGCAATCTTCTACAGTTTCTATTAGCATATCGACATCTATCAACAGAATGAAAGCTTGGGGCTGGGGAATAGGGACATCCTATTAGATGAGAAATAGAGGAACAGCTGTAGCTATAACATCTCGAGAATGCTTAAAGAGCGAAGGCTCAATGGGAAGCCATTTAGGAAATCTGCATTGAGTACATGGTTTCTGAGTTTCTGCCATGGTGTTATTCCACAGGGGGCTTCTCTGCTGTTCTACAACTGTGCCTTAGGGGCGTCTGCTATATTTCAGATGCATACATTTTCTCACTTGAGGCCTACAACTAAAGAGATATGTTTATCTCCATTTTTTCATATGTTGAAATTGAGGTCCTCAGAAGTTAAAGAACTTGTTCAAGATCACCAACTGCTAAGTAGCAAAGGCCAGAATGCAATCCAGGACTGGTTGAGCATTCTTACCTAAATATGGTGGGGAGTAAGATTATAATTATATGATGATAATAGTAGCTATTATAATTACCATGTACTGCGGGTTTACTGTGTGCTAGGCACGTTGCTAGCACTCTACACGAAGTAGCTCATATAATCCTCAGCAGAATCAGAAGACATAGGCGCACTTATTACCCACATAAGGAAGAGGAAGCAGGTTCAAAGAGGAGAAATAACTTGTTTAGCCAGGAAGGCTACAGCTAGGAAGAAATTGAGCTAGATTACAAACTCATATACTCTTACGCCAAGAATTAAGTGTGGGGTGAAAACAGGTGATTTGAACTTGACTAGGAAGAAAACGTGTAAATAATTTAAAAATTATTAAAAATTGTTTTTCGTACCACCAGTGATTTAGAACAATGCAGTTCCCACCCCCTGCCCTTGTTTTAGAGAGAGAGAGAGAGAGAGAGAGAGAGAAAGAGACAGAGCATGAGTGGGGGAGGGGTAGAAAGAGAGGGAGACCCAGAATCTGAAGCAGGCTCCAGGCTCTGAGGTGTTGTCGACACAGAACCTGACGCGGGGATCAAACTCACGAACCACAAGATCATGACCTGAGCCCAAGTTGGTTGCTTAACCTGCTGAGTCACCCAGGCGCCCCGAGTTTTGAGAGTTTTAATATATATCCTCAGTAGAACTCTCTGGTCAGATATGTAGCTAAGAAATATTTCCTTCCTATCTGTGGTTCACTTTTTTATTCTCTTAGCTGTGTCTAATGCAGAAAAAAAGTTGTTTTTTTTTTAATGTCGAAGAAGTTCAACTTATCAGTTTTCTTTTCATGCATCATGCTTTTGTTGTCACAACGATTTTTCTTAGGAATTTTCCATTTTGCATTTACGTTGGTAATCTATTTTGAGTTAATTTTTGTGTAAGGTATGAGATAAGGGGTGGGTTCTTTTTTGCATACAGATATCCAACATTTTCTGCAATATTAGTTGATAGGATTACTCTTTCAGCATTGAACTGGATCAATTTATATACTCTTTACTTTGAAATTTCTTCAGTATTCCATTTTAATATATCTCTTTGCTTTTTGTCTACATATTTTTATATTTTAATGGTTTTTATAGGAATTACAATATGCCTACCTAACTTTTTACAGTCTACTTAGAATTAATATTTTACTGCTTCAAGTAAAATGTAAAAGGTTTACCCTTGTATGGATCCCTTCATCCTTCCCATTTTATATTAATGTTTTCATGTGTATTACCTTGTCTACAGTGAAAACTAGACAAAATCAACTTTTACTTTCAATCATTACACACATTTTAAGCAATTTAAAAGGATAAAAAGGGTGTCTTATATTTACACTGATTTATCATTTTTTAATGTTTTTTTTTTTTTTTTTTTGAGAGAGAGGCAGAGTGAGCAGGGGAGGGGTAGAGAGAGAGGGAGACACAGAATCTGAAGCAGGTTCCAGGCTCTGAGCTGTCAGCACGGAGCCCGACACAGGGCTTGAACCCAACGAGCCTCAAGATCATGACCGGAGCCGAAGTGGGACGTTTAAGCGACTGTGCCACCCAGGCGCCCCTGATTTATCATTTCTGTTCATGTTCCTTCATTCCTGAATTTTCCGGTTTTCCTCTGGTATCATTTTCTTTCAAACTGAAGAAGTCCCTTTAGCTCCAAAGCAGATCTCTTAGTGATGTGTTATTGGTTTTCATTCATCTGAGGCTATTTTTATTTTACCTTAATTACTGAAAGACATTTTTCTTGATTACTGAATTCTGGGATAATAGTTTTCTACTCTCTGCTTTTTAAGATGTTATTCTGCTATCTCTGGTGAAAGCTTTCACCATTCAAGTGAGCATTCCATTATCTATAATGGTTCCGTGTTTCTTTGCTTGCAAAAGCAAAGACAAGACTTTTTCTGTCTTTGGTGTTTAGTAGTTTGATTAAGGTGTGTCTCTGTGTGGTTTTGTGGAGTCTCTCTAGCTTTGAGTTAACTGAGCTTCAGGAAAATTGATACTTACCTATTTCACCAAATTGAAGAATTTTTCAGGCATTGTTTCTTCAAATATTTCTTTTGCACCAGTTTCTTTCTTGTCTCATTGAACTCCAATGACACGAATGCTAGACCATTTGAGATATCCATACACATTTTTGAGTTTATGGGTTTTTTTCTCTTTTTCAGTTTGAATGATTTCTACTAAAAGGCAGAGATAAAAATTATTCTGGATTCCCTCTACATGCTTTGGACCACAGGATTCCCTATTTTGTTTTTCTTTATTCTTGGTGAGAATATTGGATTCTTCCATAGTTTTACGTACTCATGCTGCTGTTGTACAGTTCCTTGGAGAATGGCAGAGAGAGAGAGAGAAAAAAAAAAAACGACAGAAAAAATGGGATTTTTCTCTCATTCTCCGTTGGCCCCTTTCCTGAGGTTTGTGGCCAGGAAGACAAGGCTGGGCCTGGGACTTGTGCCAGTCCACATACAGAATTATGAGATCCCCTCTCCAGCTCTGGGCTCCCCTCCCACGCCCTGGCTCCCTGGCCCCATTTCCTGGTTCTCTGAGTAAAAAGACAGACATTCTCTCAGATTTTTGACTACCTCCTCCATGTACAGTTCCATGACTGAGACATAATTCTTGTCAAAGCCAGAAGCTAAACGAGGAAATAAACCTGAGAAAAAAATCAATTCTGTATCAGTTGCTTTTCTAAGTTTGAATCACCTCTTCAATCTGCCTGCTACTGTTTACTTTTTAGAACACTCAGGTAGTTGTTTTTGTGTTTTGTCCGAAGTGTTTAGTTGTAATCAGTAGGACAGAGGCTGTGAGGGATTTACTTCATTTTGGCTGGCGCTCTGAATCCTCCTGTTGTGATTATGATTGGGACTGTCTTAAATCTCTAGGTCATTTTGTGGAGAAATGTGGACATTAAACAAAATATCGAGTCTTCAAATCCTTGAGTAGAGTATGTCTCTTCATTTATTTATATCTTCCAAATGTCTCTAAATACATTTTATAATCTTCCTCATTAGAGATGTTGATCATGTTTTTGTTGGATTTATTCCTAGGTATTTGATATTTTTATGTTCTTATTCATGGTACTTTTAGAAAAGCTTTTTAAATTGTTATTGTTTATATAGAGAAATACATTTGATTACTTTGTATTGATATCTTAATGGGAAAATTGCTGAGCTGTTATTTTTTTAATGACTTAATGTTCATCAAAATTCATCCAGTGCTTTTTCTGCATCTATCAATATGGTAAGTTTTGTTTGTTTCTTTTCTAACCTACTAATGTGGTGAATTCTTTTTTTGATTATTCAACATTAAACCAACCTTGGGTTCCTGAAATAAACCTGACTTGAGCAAAATGTAGAATTTTTTCATTAACTTTTGGATTTGGTTTACCACTACTTTGCTTAGGACTGTATATCTCTACCCGTTAATAAGAGCAGGTTATAATTTTTCTTTTCCAAACCATCTTTTCAGGTTTACATATCAAAGTTGTGTTAACCTCATAAAATAAGTCGGGTAGTATACTGTCTTTTTGCATTTTCTGGAACAATCGTGTAAGATTGGAATTTTTCTTCTGCTAATGATGAATAGAACTTGAAAATTGACAAGGACGTTGATGTTTCTCACGTGTTGCGTGCTCACATGCCTGTGTACACATGTGGGGTAGTTATAGGACTGATTGTATGTATTCTATTTCTTCTTAAGGCCATTCTGATAAGTTAAAATCTTTTAGGAATGTTCCCATTATGTCTGCATTTTCAGACTTATTAGAATATAGTTATTCTTAATATCTTAGTTTTCTTTTTTTTAAGTTTATTTATTTTGAGAGAGAGAGAGAGAGAATATGAGTAGGGGAGGGGCAGAGAGAGGGAGAGAGGGAGAGAGAATTCCAAACAGGCTACACATCATCAGCGCAGAACCTGATGTGGGGCTTGAACTCACACCGTGAGATCATGACCTGAGCCGAAGTCGGATGCTTGACCGACTGAGCCACCCAGGCGCCCTTGATCCTCTGTGTTTTTGTTTTTTTATATCTTCTTATTATTTCTTTGCTTCCATTAGTTTTTGGGGTTTATTTTGCTTTCTTTAATTTTAACTCATTTATTTTTAGCAGTCCATTGCCTTCACCACACAGCAACCTTGTCACCTACACTTATTTATTTTTAAATTGTCCTTTTTTTTAACTTATGCTGTTAAGACTACGCTGGGTGTTATATGTGAGCGATGAATCACTAGGTTCTACTCCTGAAACCAATACTATGCTGTATGTTAACTAACTTGAATTTCAATAAACTAAGAATATATAGTTCTTTTCTACATATTGATTTAGCTGCATTTAGTCTGGATATGTAGTATTGTTATTACAGTTTAGTTCAAAAAATCAAAAAATATTTTCCACTATCATTTATTCTTTGTGGATTATTTGGAAGAGTATTTATTAATATTTAAACATATGGGATTTTATTTATATTTTTTAAATTGAGTTCTCTCTTAATTGTCCTGTGGTCAGAGAATATGCTCTAGAAGATATAAGTGGGATTTGGGATTGCTCAAGCTTACCCGTTACACCTTTTATCATTAGCTAGTGATCCTCTTTATCTCTGTAATGATTTTACGTTAAAGTAAAATTTGTCCAATCTTAATATAGCCATACTAGCTGTCTTTCGTTAGTGTCTGCATGATATATTTCTCTTTTGTTGTATTTTTGATGTGTAAGTGTCATTATGATTTAGATTTGTTTCTTGTAAATAGCCAATGCTGGCATTTTTTTGTAAATCCAGTCATAATCCTCTTCTTGTGACTAGAGCAGTTCATCCATCTGCATTGATTATAACTACTGATATATTCAGGTTAAATTCGCTATCTTATTTTGAGCTTTGTATTTGTCTTGCCTGTTCTGTATTTTGTTTGTCTTTCATATTCTTGATTTCAAGTGGCCTGATCATTAGTCTCATTCCATTGTCTCCCCTCAATTGGTTTTGAAATTATACATTCTTTTTCTTGAGGTTGAGTTTCTCTAGACACTCCAGTTGTTATGACTCTGGGAAGCAACTTAGCGTGAGAGACTGCTTTTGTTTCACCTTGACTTTGGAAGTGAGGCCTTTCAGTGTTTTAGCCTAAAAGGGATCAGAGTCCCTGACTTTGGTAGGCCCTGGGTTTTGACTTTTGTCACTTTAGGCCTGTAAAGCCACCAACACTGCAGCTCAGTGTCTCAGCTTTTCCTTTTGTGTTGGTCTCTACCTAAGACGGCTTTGAGTTCTTCAGCCCTGAGATTTGGTTGCTGGCAATTTCTCAGTATATTTATTAGCCCTTCAGTTCTTTTAAAGGATGTTCTTAATATTTTTATAGCATTTAACTTAATATCCTGAGTGGTAGAGAAGGCTAAATTGCTTCGTTTGCCTTTTGTGAAAGCAAAAGTCCCAAATATCCATTTGATTTTAGCAATCCTTTGATCCTTATAACAGCCTCCAAATAGGTTTAATTATTCTTATTTGGAAGACAGCAGAACCTGAACTGAGTTAGGTCAGAGAGTTTGTATGTGGTTGAGCTGGGCTGGGAATCCCGGTCTATAGGATTATAAACCTGGTGCTCATGTCATTATACCATGCTGTCTATTTTAAAATAATTTGAATCATGTAGTAGTGGTACTTCACATGATACTCAGAATTTTTTTTTGCTAGGCAAAAACATTTTTCCATTTGTTTACTGAGACAGTGTTAGCAGGATGTGAATTACATAGACATGGCACTTCTGAAAATTGGACTTTAGAACTGTTTAAAAGTTAATAGTTAAAAATGGTGGCAGTATTATAAAATACATCTATGGCAAAGAAGACCAATGATATATTTATGTGTGCAAAACAGGGCTGTTTGTTTATAAAGTTAATTTATACTTGGTCACTTTATTTTACCAGTTGAAAAGCAGACTCCTGGTTTGAGCCAATTTTGTTGAAAAGCAAAAGTGTTTCAATGGGAATAAGACACATGAGATTTGAATATCAAATATTTACCCCGATAAAACATTATGGTAGATGTCGACTGACGAACTGAATCCACCCTGAGTATATGGCATGGCTTTCTTTCATGCACAAGAGCAAGTTCACTGTTTCATGATGCTGTTTTTTTTTCATGATGCTCAGTTTTGAATGTTAAAATCAGAGTGCTTTTGACTGCAAACGGTAGTCACAGAGATTGTTTCAAATAGTAGCTGGTGAGATTTACAATACAGATCTCTAGTAGCTATGAGTTTAAAATGTTTCTTTCGTGCAATTTAAAATATCTCTTCTTCAAAATGTTCAAATATTATACTGCAAACCAAGGCGTTTCTCACTTGTGTTGCTATGCAAAAATCTACCTAACCAGCTTCACTGCATGTTTTTGGCGTCTTGGGTTGAATGAATCTTCTTTGTGGCATTGCCTCAAAGTTTGGATCTTAAGAGTCTTAGAGACTTTTCATGTTGCCAACTCATGTTAAATTAATACACCTTTTGGGGGCATGAATTGGAGATGTCAGGATGAGGGTGAGCTGACCTGGATGATTTAGGGCAAAGTTGGACATTTGCCCTCACTTAAGGTAAATCAATCTTTTCCCATTGGTTACATACCAGGAGAAAGCCTGAGAAACTAACTACTTATGGATCAGAGTGGAAAATGAAGCTAGTTATTTCTATGGCTAAATAATCCGCGGGCACTTAAAACACTTTATGTTGAAAAATGAGGTGTGAAGATATTAAAGCCCATGTCTGTCGAAACTGGTAGTCATCTGCTCCTGGTTTGGTCTCCTTTGCTAATTAAGTTCCTGACCCAACAGGTAGCAGGCAAAAAAACCCAACCCAAACCAAACCAAACCAAACCAAACCAAACCAAACCAAAATGCCTCTACACCAGGGTAAAAGTTAAGCTGGTTTGACTTTCATGTTGAAACATGACCCCATTGAGTATCCTATTTTGAGGCTGTCTTTCAAACACAACCAAGATATTGCCCAAGCAAACATATGGCTCCTTGTCAAGGATTTCATTGCTAATTAGAGATTTATTAGGTAGCTGCGATCTGTGTCGGTTTGAACACATTGGAAGACAAGACCTTTTTGAAAAATACTTCATATTAAAAAAATTTTTTTAATCTTTATTTTTGAGAGAGAGAGAGAGAGACAGAGCGTGAGTGGGGGAGGGGCCAAGAGAGAGGGAGACACAGAATCCGAAATAGGCTCTGGGCTCCGAGCTGTCAGCGCAGAACCTGATGCGGCACTGGAACACACAGATGGTGAGATCATGACCTGAGCTTAACCAACTGAAGTCTGGTACTTAACCGGCTGAGTCACCCAGGCACAGCAATACAACTTCATTTTTATTATAATGAATCTATGGTTATCATCGAAACATTGCAAATACATATACAAAACAAAAAAATAATTGATAATTTCATAACCCAGAGGAAACAGTTAATGTTTGTGCATTTTCATTTAGTCTTTTATTTATGTTTATGAGTATGTATGTGTACGTGTTTTTTACACATTTGGGATAATGCATATGCAGTTTTATTTTTTGCTTCTTTCCACTTTGTATATATGTATTTTGTCATGTTGCTAAATGAACATGCTGTAATTTAATTATTTACTCATTACTGAATGTTTATACTTTTCTAATCTTTTATTATTAATATATATTTATATACTAATTATCTAACTGTTTTGTCTCTGATTATTTCCTTTAGAGTCCTAGAGATGGAATTACTGGGGGAAGGGATAGAGCACACTTTTAAATAAGCGTATTTGGGACATACTGCTGAAATGCCGTTCAGCAATCCTGCTGTCGTGATGTGTATTCCCACCGACAGTGTATGATAGTAACTGTTTCTTTGCCCCCAAAGTCCCATACAGCAGCACTGTCCACTAGAAATATAACGTAAGCCAGGGGCACCTGGGTGGCTTAGTTGGATAAGCATTGGACTCTTGATTTCAGCCCAGGTCATGATCTCACAGTTGTGAGAGTGAGCCCCATGTTGGGCTCTGCACTGACAGCACAGAGCCTGCTGGGGATTCTCTCTCTTCCTCTCTCTCTGCCCCTCTCCTGCTTGCTCGTGTGTGCACGTTCATGTGTCCCTCTCTCTTTTCTAAAATAAAAAAATAAGGGGGCACCTGAGTGGCTCAGTTGGTTAAGCATCAGACTCTAGGTTATGAGCTCACAGTGCATGAGATCGAGTTCCATGTCATGGTCTGCACTGACAGTGTGGAGCCTGCTTGGGATTCTCTTTCTCCCTCTCTCTTTGCCCCTCCCCTACCTGTGTTCTCTCTCCTTCTCTCTCTCTCTCTCTCTCTCTCTCTCTCTCTCTCTCTCAGAATAAACATTAAAAAAATAAAAGAAAGCAAAAAAAAAAGAAAAAAGAAAGAAAAGAAAAAAAAAGTCTAAAAAAGAAATGTAAGCAACACATGTAATTTAAAATTTCTTTTAAAAAATGGTGGCCAAGTGAGGAGATGATGTGCTTATTAGCTTGACTGTGGTAATAATTTTACTATGTGTATCAGATCAACATGTTATAGACCTTAAATCATGTATAGTTCATGTTAAAAAATAGAATTAAAAATGTCCTAGCAACCACATTTAAAGAGCAAAAAGAAACAATTTTAATGGTATATTTTAACCCAATCTATCCAAAATATATAATTTCAACCTGCAATCAATATAAAAATTTAACGGCATATTTGGCTTCTTTTCTGTGCTAAGCCTCTGAATTCCACTGTAAAGTTTATACTTTACAGCTCATCTCAATTTGGACGAGCTATATTTCAAGTGGCTAGTCATGAGCATCATGGATAGCTTAGCCGTAGAGGATTGCATTAAAAAATCTCTTGCCAATTTTATCGGAGGAAAAATAACATTTCTGTGTTGATTAGAATTGCAGTTCCAATTACTAATAAAGCTGCATATTTCCTCACATACTGTATTTTGGGAGATATCAACCGATGAGTTCTCTCTATTTTTAGGGTGTTAACCCTTTTTATGTCAGAGTTGCAGAAAACATTCTTCCCTTCGTCTGACATTTTTCCCAATTTTTGGTACTGAATTTTGAAGTGTCTATGTAATCAAATTTATGTATTTTTTTCTTTGTGATGTCTTTCACTGATCATATGCTTAGGAAGTCTTTTCTCATTCCCAGACAGTTAAATACTCACCTACCCTTTTTGTGGTTTCAGTTTTTTCGAAGCTCAACTCTTTTATCCATCTGGGTTTTATTTTGGCTCATGGCACGAGGTAAGGATGAAAAGTTACTTTTGTTTGTTCCGAAAAAGCTAATTTCCC
This sequence comes from Paguma larvata, assembly GCA_030068075.1. Lineage (NCBI taxonomy): Eukaryota > Metazoa > Chordata > Mammalia > Carnivora > Viverridae > Paguma > Paguma larvata. The sequence goes on along the minus strand of CM057830.1, from coordinate 116,039,246 downwards.
TAATAGCATTTATTGAATAATCTATTCTTCTTCTTTGATTTAATTCCTAGTTAAGATTATCTGGGCATGGGGGTCCATTTTCTCTGATCTGTCCCCTTGATATTTTTTAGTTTCTGTGTTTATTACTCCAATATTTTAATTATTATACCTTAATAATAGATTTTAACATCTTGCAGGGCAAGCTTCTTTTTTTTTCTTTTTGTTTTGGTTTTCTAATATTTCATACTCACTCTTGCTTACTTTTTCTTCCAGAGAAAATTTAGAATAATGTTGGAAAACTCCAAAGAGTCCTGCTGGTATTTTTTCTATCGGCGGTTTTATTAGAAATATTTGAAAACTACATATTATCTCGGGGACTATTGCCATCTCCCTAAAAGCCACTCTTTCCATTCAGATACACGGTTTCTGTCTCCATTATTCAAATCCTTTCTGTTGCTCAGCAATGTTTTCTAGTTTTCATCATATCATTTCCTTATGTTTCCTGTTAATACAATTAGCGGGTTATTTAGATTTTCTAACTGGTTATTTTTGGCTCATAGGAAGTATTAATTTTGGAATACTTCTCTCCTATCTAAACATTATATAGAACTCATACTATTGGGGGGGGGGGAGCTGTTTTGCGAAAAGAAACTGTTATGGGAAGAAAGCCACTAGGAGACTTACCCTTAGTTAACAAAATACATGAAAAAGATATGTTATTAGGCTTTAAATCAAGGATAAGTGATTCCTAAATATACATCTCTATGTTCTTCCACCTCCGGGCTCTGAGAAAACGCCCTGAGCTGTAGCACAGTTTGCTTTTAAACCTCCTTTCTAATCAGAAGCTTTCCGACATTCCTTTGCCTGCACCTCTGCCCCCTGCTTCCCTGAGCTGCTGAGATTTAAGTCTCTCAGGAACCACAGCTGCCTTTTTATTTCACTAACTGACTAGTCCGTTTGTTTGAAGGCCGGTTTTTCCTGCTTATAGCAGTCATGAGCTCTTTCCGTGCCTTCTCACCACCTGATTCAATTTGGACTAAATTCAAAAGGCAGAACGTGGCAAGGGGCCAGCTGCCCACCCTGGATCTTTCTGCCTCAGCAAAAGGGCCTGATCAAGAGGTGGAAACGCGGGGCTGCTGGTCTGCATTCAGCCCACGCCGTCCCTCCTGTCTCTCCTCCTCCTCCTTAGCTACCGCCTCCCTGAGCGCTCCCGCCCTCCTCCTCTCTGCCCCCGCACCCCTCCGCCTGGGCTCCTCATGGTTCTCTCACCACAAGATGGCTTTACCAAACCCTTCAGCTTCTGTTAATGCAATCAGGCAAATCTGCTGCTGACACCGTTTTAAATATTTTTTTTTCTTTAGTATAAAGTCTTTTTAAACATAAATGATTTTGAACAGTTAAAGCAGCAGTCTTTTCTACAGTGACCTCGTTAAATTCTGCTTTTTCTCAGCTCTGGGACCCATGTGTGACAGTCGATGCCAATCCCTGAGTAATTTATCTTGGAAAAATGTGTTCTATGCCATCAAAGGTAGAGGAGGTAGTACCTTTTAAAAGTAAATTACATTAACTGGAAATACAGAATGTGAGTATACTTAGAGACACAGTACACAGTAGCTTCATGATAAGCTCGCACTGACTCTTGGTGAGAAAACAGTATTTTAGTAACAGAAGTATGGTTGCATTCCATATCTGTTATCATGACTCACATGAGTTTAACATTTTACTAAGTGCCTAGTCTATTTCACAAGAATCTATGATTTGCTAAGAGTTTGGTTGGACCATGGGGAATATATTATTTTGGAAATGGTGTGTAATTTCAGAGATTTCATCATTAGTCTCCAAAAGTATGAATGTTGTCCCTACTTCTATGTGGATGTACATGTACCCAAGCCCACGAGGAATTCAAATCTGAAACCAAGAGCAAAGTGAGATTTTAACACATCCATAACAAAACACAGTTTTCATCTTTTTTATTACTGTCTCTATTATTTACCAGATACTAAAATTGGTGCAACAGGTGCGCACATCTGATTTAAACAACCGATTTTGACCTTTCTACCCTGAAGGGTACCCAGCTGTTTAAAAACTAAACCAGCGACTTGGTCACACAAAGGGGTATCTTTATACTTTCGAATCTCCTGGGACCCTAACGTCAGATTCCCTCAGATCTATAGTAGGATCCTGCGTCAAGGCAACTTGACGATGAGAGACTACCTTTATGGTAGCAAATAGTTCAGTCTAGAAGTAAATGACAAAGCAGCCTCTATATTCTTCATGCAAAGGAAACTGGCCATTTTCCATTTCATACATCATTTACACCATGATACAGCGAGTCCACAAAATCACTTGACTTTAAAAAGAACAAATGAGACAGAAAAATTCCTCTCCTAGTTCTACACGTTCTGTACTGTGTAAAGGTGGGCACGTGGCCGCACGTTTCCTTTCCCCTGTCCTATATTTAAGGCAAAGGTAACATTTGTAAGAAAGAAGAGTGCGGTAGAAACACGTTCTCGCACAGCGTTAAGTATAAAGTTCCCTTTATTGGGAGAACTGTAGATACGCCTTAAATCTAGATAAATTCAGTCGTGTGTCAGAGACATGCCAGGGCATTTGCTCAAACTATATTAGTAAAAGTATGGCTAATTAGTTCAGTAGGTACCTTTCACAGTATTTAATCTGCTTAATCGTCAGAAGTTAGGATATGTGTCAGAAATTTTATCCAGATCTGGTATGTCATACTATTAAACTTTTGCTTAAAATCAGGTGGTATATTTCAGTAAAAATTTATGGATCATCATTATACAATGGTGTTCAATTTGGGGGCTTTCTATTGGTTACCCAGGGGCGTGTCAGTTTCCATTCAGTTAAACAGTTCCTTTGGTATTTTTTTCCAATTAGAATTTTTAGTATGCAGTGCATTCATGTGACAAAAAATAAAAGGAAAGATAATACATTTCACTTAACTTGGAGAATCGTGAAAGGATGATTGGTGTAGGTGAGGTTTGAAGAAAGAAAGGGTAGAATTGGAATTGGAGCGCAGGAATAGGAGCTTTTGAACGAATAGAGAAGTTCATTTGGATAAACAATGGGTAAGATGTCAGGCAAGCAGCTAATAAATATTGTGCTTAATAAGCCATTGTGTTGATCGACATTTCATGTATTAAAGATACTTTACAGTTGCTTATGGTAGTATTATGTGCCCAAAGTTGGATTTGGTTTTAAAACCTTTCTTTTTCTCCTCTTATGTAAAGTCAGAAAGTACTTTTGCCAGCATTTTTCATTTGTAAGTTGGCTGTTTTTTTTAATATTCTTTAAGTTTATTTATTTAGTAGAGAGAGAGAGAGAGAACAAGCAGGGCAAGGGCAGAGAGAGAGGGGGACAGAGGATCCACAGTGGGCTTTGTGCCAACCGCAGAGAGCCTGATGAGGGACTCGAACCTATGAACCATGAGATCATGACCTGAGCCACAGTTGGACTCTTAACTGACTGAGCCACCCAGGCACCCCATAAGCCGTCTGTTTTAATGCCGACTTTGTCTGGGACAAGCAAGCGTGATGACTAACAGGTTCCCATCCCGCTTTCTCTGAAACAATTCCGCCTGCAAGAGGGAGTTGGGGAGCATACTTTAAAGTAAACACTATGGCTTCTATATTGGGGTTATCTGGTTTTGTATGGTACTAAGAGGATCACAGAATGTCAGTGGGGGAAAGGTGTTAGACGCTGGCTATTCCAACTTCATTTTACTAATGAGGAGCCCCAAGACCCACGTGTGGTGAGGCCTTGGCTTTGTCACTTACATAGCTAGCCCTTCCTCCTGGATCGTAGTTGGATGTATGATTGTCTTTCTCCCCACTAGACTGTGGGCAACTTGAGAACCAGTATTATATTTTACTTGCCTTTATGCTCCCTGTGACACCTGTGTAGGGGCTTGCATGCAGTAGACAGTCGGGAAATATTTGTTGAATGCATGCAAAATGAATGCTTAGTGGAGATGAATTTTACAGGCCACTAAACTTAGACATTGAAGTAGTATAACAATTTTTTGTATAACCCAATTTAGCCTCTATTTTGAATTCCTTCTCAGCTCTAAAGAAGAAAACTTAATTTTGCCAATTCAAGTTAATTTTGTAGCCTCAGGTTTTTGCAGCTGATTTGGAATGAGTACAGTCAATTTAGGGTTCTTTTCCTCGCCATCTGTCCGCAATGGCACTTAGGTCTGATGCGCTCTCTTAAGTGTATCTGACACTTTTTATGCATCCCTTTAGATCCTTTTGCTATTTCAGCCACCAATGTGGGGACCAATTTGTCACCGGCTTGGCCTCGTTGAAGCTGAAGTGTGGGATGTTTCAGCAATCACTCAGAGCCCATGCACGCACAGTACAGAAATGGGGAGTTCGTGCCCAGTGGGGCAAAACTTTGAACCATGGGCCTGGGGGCTAGCTGATAATTGCTTCTCAACTTTATCCCCAGGAAGATGCATTTCATGTGGTATCTCAGACATTCCGTTCAATCAAGCAGGCATTTACGGCCTGCAGTGGCTGACTCGATAATGCATTCTTATTTTGGTTCTGCCCCTTTCCTGCTTTATTTCCCTGTACCTCATCCTTAATCCCTGGGATCCCAGGAAAAGTCTTTGTGTCAGGCTTTCCTTCCAGGGAACTTGGGCTAAGGCGCAGTGGAGTGGATAGTGGGCCCCACGCTGACCTCTGTCCATGCTGCCCTGAAATGTACTTATTCCTGTCCTGTTTTAGTCATCCTCACCCCTCCGTCCTGCTACCTGCTGACATGTTTCATTCCCGTCAATTCCCATCCCTAGCCTTAAAGTTCCCGTGGTATCTGCTGAGTGCCTTTTCTCTGAAGTTCTGAGGCCCTTCTGGATCCATGACACTGTGGGCCACAGGGGACATAGGAGATGTTTCCCATAGGCCATGGGGACCTGTGAGGATCCTGTGAGGCCTGTCTGCCTAGGATGAACCCATCCTCCCTTTCCTCTCCCAACCCGCGATGGTCTGAAGATGTCTCTGTGAGGCGTTTTGGCCCCCAGAGCAATAGTTAGAGGAGGTAGTGTATGGGGTCTTCTTAATCTTGATTCCAAAATTTGTCTGGAAGCTTCATCACCTCCTCTCCTGACTGGTCTAAGAGACCTCACCGATACCTATCTGGCATTTTTCTTGGACCGTCTCTCCCCTACTCTATACCCACCCCATCACTCACATGAACTCTTAAACCTATCTGGATGGGAGGGATGAAGTTCATTCCGAGAGAGGAATATTATTCTTTTCCTATTGCTTAGACCAAAGCTTTGTCATCTGAGGCTCAAAGGACATAGGCTCTTGTAACTCAAAGAAAATATTTCCTCTAAAGGCAATTGTATCTGTCTCAAATTCAGAAATTCTCCTGGGAAATTCAGAAACTCAGCACTGGTCACTTTTTTGCTTTTATATTTCTGTCCTAACAGCCTGCCCCGGGGCAGTGACGTCCCTGATGCCCCAGCTGCCTGCGCTAGCAGAGGGCCTTGGGGAACCATGAGGTGGCAAATCAGTTAGCAAGAGTTTAATGTTTCACAATATTGTCATACCACTAATGTAAGACTGGGCATGGCTGAAATTAAGGCTAATCTTAGGTAAAGTTTTTCTCTGGCATAACCATCATTCCCTGGCTCAGTAGTACCCTTCTTTCCTCTTTGTGCCCAGACTTCCATGTTTGACTTCATTTCAATGCTCTAAGTAGTCACTAAGGTAAATTTTACAATATTCCCGAGAGCAGAGTATGCTTTTTTTAAATACACACATCGACTCGCAGTTTTGTTGAACTGGGCTTATACCAAACTACCAGTTCGATTTTTACTGTGGGTTACCCCTTCGGGAGGGCAAGAGGATTGATTAAGCAGATCCTGCTATGCCTTAGGATAGAATGCTCCTTTTACTAGATTCAGAGACCTTTCCCTCCTTTCTTCTCTATGTATTCTCTGTTGAAAATTGAGATCTAATGCACATACTATGAGTTCACCCTTTTAAAGTATACAACTCAGTGCTTTTTAGCATATTTATAGATTTGTGCACCTCTCTCTACTATCTAATTCCGGCATGTTTTCATCACCACAAAAACGAACCTCATACCTATTAGCAGTCATTCCCTGTTCTAGCTCTCCCAGCTCCTGACACAGCACTAATCCAGTGTCTCTCTAGATTGGCCTATCTGGATATTTTATATGAATGGAATCATACAATACGTGGTTTTCTGTGTCTGGCTTCTTTCAATTAGCATCATGTTTTCAAATTTTATACATGTTGTAGTGTTTAGCAGTATGTCATTTCTATTTTTTTTCGGTCTTTATTGAAGCATAATTGACAAGTAAAATTACATATATTCAAAGTATACAATATTATGATTTGATATACATTTGAAGTTATTGCCAAAATCAAGTACATTAACACATTCATCACCTCACACGGTTACCATTTTGTGTGTGGGTGTGTGTATTATGGTGAGAACACCTAAGATCTACCTACTCTCAGAAAATTTCAAGTATATGGTACAGTGTTATTAACTATAGTCACTATGCTGTATGTTAGATCGCCAGAACTCATTCACCATTTTCCCCACCTCTTTAACTTAAATTTTATTTTTTCAAGCTCTATTTACTAATAACTGACATATGTATAGGTTTAAGGTATACAATGCATTGATTTGATACATTTACATATTGCAAAATGATTACCATTGTGGCATTAACTAATCCCTCCATTATGTCACATAATTACCATTTCTTTTTTGTAGTGAGAACATTTAAGATCTATTCTCTTAGTAACTTTTCAAGTTTATAATACAGTATTATTAGCAATAATCACCCTGCTGTACATAGGTCCCCAGAACTTGTTAATCTTATAACAGTGAGTTTATACCTCTGATAACCACTACTCTACTCTGTTCCTACTAGTTCAGCTCTTTTATTTTTTTATTTTTATTTTTTTAGAAGTTTTTATTTATTTATTTTGAGAGAGAGAGATGGAAAGAGAGAATGAGGGGCAGAGGGGCAGAGAGAAAGGGAGGTAAAATCCCAAGCAGGCTCCACACTATCAGCGCGGAGCCCCACGTGGGGCTCCAACTCATGAACCATAAACTCACGGCCTGAACCGAAATCAAGAGTTGGACGATTAACCAACTGAACCTTTCAGGCGCCCCAGAGTTCAGCTCTTCTATTTTATTTTTTTTTAAATTTTTTTACATTTATTTCTGAGAGACAGAGAAAGAGCACGAGGAGGGGAGCAGCAGAGAGAGAGAGAGAGATACAGAATCCGAAGCAGGCTCCAGACCCTAAGCTGCCAGCATAGAGCCCGACATGGGCCTCAAAACCACGAACTGTGAGATCACGACCTGAGCCAAAGTCAGATGCTCAACCGACTGAGCCACCCAGGTGCCCCGGGTTCAGCTGTTTGATATTCCACATATAAGTAATACAATTCTTGTCTTTGTCTGACTTATTTCACTGAGCACAATGCCCTCCAGGTTTATCCAATAAATAACAAATGGCAGGATTTTTTTCTTTCGTATGGCCAAATAATATTCCATTGTGTGTATAGACCACATTTTCTTGATCCATTCATCTGTTGATCTACACTTGGGTTTTTTTTTTTTCTGTCTTGGCTGTTGTAAATAATCTGCAATGAACATGGGAGTGCAAATATCTCTTCAAGATGCTGATTTCATGTCCTTCAGATATGTATAGTTAGAGGTGGAATAGCTGAATCATGTGGTAGTTGTATTTTTAATTTTTTTTGAGTAACTGCAGTACTGTTTTCTGTAATGACTGTACCAATGTACATTCCACCGACAGTGAACAAGCATTCTCTTTTCTCCACCCTTGCCAACACTTATTATCTCTTGTCTTTTTCATAATAGCCCATCTAACAGGTGTGAGGTGGTATCTCATTATGGCTCTGATTTGCATTTCCCTGATGATTCAGGAGGTTGAGCATATTTTCATGTAGCTGTTAACAATCTATATGTCTTCTTTAGAATGAGGTCTATTCAGGTCCTTTGCCTTTTTTAAAAACTGGATTATTTGTTTTTAATTCTTTTATTTTATTTTTGCTAATGAGTTGTGTAAATTCCTTATATATGTTTTTTTAAGTTTATTTATTTTGAGAGAGTGCACACGTGTGTGTGTGTGTGTGTGTGTGCAAGTGGGGGAGGGGCAGAGAGCAAGGAGGAGAGAGAATTCCAAGCATGCACTGTCAGCTCTGCACTGTCAGTGCAGAGCCTGACATGGGGATTGATCCCACGAACCACACGCGAGATTATGACCTGAGTCGAAACCAAGAGTCAGATGCTTAACTGAGCCACCCAGGAACCCCATTTTCCTTATATATTTTGGATACTAATGCCTTATCAGGTGTGTGGCTTGCAAATACTTTCTCCCATTGCATAGATTTCCTCTTCGTTTTGCTATTTCCCATGCTTCTCTTTTGATGTAGTCTCACTTGCTTTTGTTTTTGTTGCCTGTACTTTTAAAAGTGTCTTATGCAAAAAATCATTAAGAAGACCAATATCAAGGAGCTTTCCCCCTATGTTTCCTTCTAGGAGTTTTAAGGTTTCACGTCTTACATTTAAGTCTTATTCATTTTGAGTTAGTTTTTCTGCTTGGTGTAAGATAGGGGTCCAATTTCATTCTTTTGCATGTGGATATCCAGTTTCCCCCATACCATTTATTGAAGGGACTATCTTTGCCCGTCGTATATTCTTGGTACACTCGTCAAAGATTAGTTGACCATATATATATATATATATACATGGGTTTATTTCTTGGTTCCTATTTTTTTTCCACTTGTCTATATACATGTTTTCCTGCCAGTACCATATTGCGCTATCACTATATCTTTGAAATATAGTTCGGAATCAGGAATTGTGATGCCTCCAGCTTTGTTCTTTGTTCTCAAGATTGCTTTCACATTTCAGGCATTTTGTGGCTCCGTATGAATTTTAGGATTGTTTTTTCTATTTCTGTGGAAAATGCCATTGGAATTTTGCATTGAATCTGTAGATCACTTTGCATAGTATGGGTGTGTTAACAATATTAATTTTTCAAATATGCGAACATAGGATATCTTTCTATTTATTTGTGTCTTCATCACTTTCATCAGTGTCTTATAGTTTTCAGTGCACAGGTCTTTCACCTCATTGGTTAAATTTATTTCTAAGTATTTAGTTATTTTTGGTACAATTGTGAATGGGATTATTTTCTCAATTTCTTTTTCAGGTAGTTCATTGTTAATGAAATGCAACTGATTGTTGTATGTTGGTTTTGTAACCTACAGCTTTATTGAATTTGTTTATTAGTTCTAACAACTTCCTGTTGGAGTGTTTAGGGTTTTCTATGTATAAGATCATATTATTTGCAAATAGACGTAAGTTTACTTCTTTTCTAATTTGGATATTTTTGCTTGCCTAATTGCCCTGACTAGGACTTCCAGTATTATACTGAACAGGAATGGTGAGAGTGGGCACTATTTTCTTGTTCCTAATCTTAGAGGAAAAGCTTTCAGTATTTTACTTTTAAAGCTGTGGGTTTGTCATATATGAGCTTTATTATGTGAAACACATTCATTCCTTCTATACCCAATTTGTTGTGTTTTTGTCATAAAAGGATATTGAACATTTTCAAATGCTTTTTCTGCATCTATTTAGATGGTCATCTGATTTTTATCCTTCGTTCTGTTACTGTAGTGTATCACATTTATCCATTTTTGTATGTTGAAACATTCTTGGATCTCAGGGATAGATTCCACTTGGTCATGGTGTATAATTCTATTAATATGTTGTTGACTTCGGATTGCGACTATTTTTTTGAGAATTTTTGCATCTGTGTTAATTAGGGTTATTGCACTATAGTTTTCTTTTCTTATAATATCCTTATCTGGCTTTGGTACCAGGGTAAGGTGGGCCTTGTAAGATGAGTTTGAAAGTGTTCTCTCTTCTTCAAGGTTTTGGAAGAATTTGAGAAGTTTCTGCATCAGTTCTCTAATTATTTGGTGGAAGTCACCCATGAAGCCGTCTGGTCCTGAGCTTGTCTTTATTGGGATCCCCACATTTAGGTAGGGTCACCGACTGTCCTCTGTGGTCAGGTGGGGTTGCTGGCTGTGCACTGTGATCATGTGAGGCCTTACACTGGCCTCCACAGCTGGTCTGCTGGGCAGCACATCTCACTGTGCTCCTGGCCAGATGGAGCTGTCAGCTTCACTTCATGGATGGACAAAGCTGATGGCTGGGCTCTCTGGCCGGGTGAAGCTGCTGGCAGTGACGTGCCGTATCACCACCGAGATCTGTGCGCTGGCTGCTGTTAGCCCCAGCCCCCTTCTTTGTTCCCAGATGACTCCAGGTAGTCTAGCCCTGCCAAGTTCCCCAGTACTCCCCCATGTGATGAAACTAACGTGCGTGTTGTGGGTAGTGCCCTGGAACCCTGAGGAAGCTAGATATCTGCCTCAGGCTCTCTTTTCTCCATTGGAGAAGTAACAGGCCCAGGGGATCCCTCTAGATGTGATGGCCTGGCGTAGAGACCATGTGGTCAAAGTGAAATGGCTCCTCTCACCCTTCTAATGTGGCCTTTCCTAGGTTTTTGTTCTAAGGGAGTGCTTTAGCCTCACTCCCAGGTTCTATGGTTTTTCACAAAAGTGTTCTTTTCTGTTGATAGTTGCTAATCAGTATTTCTGTGAGGGCGACTAGAACCAGGGACCTGCTATCCTCCCATCTTGTTGCTGTCATTCCTTTGTCCCTCTTTATGGCTGAATAATATTCTACCGTATGGCTCTAACCACGTTTTATGTATCCATTCACCAGTTAGATATTTGGATTGTTTCTATCTTTTGGTGATTTTTAATAATGCCCCTGTGAATATTTATATGCAAGCATTTGTTTGAATATCTACTTTCAATTCTTTTGAGATATTCTTAGGAGTGGAATTGCTGGGTCATATTGTAACTTTATAGTTCACTTTTCAGAAACCGCCCAGCTGTTTTCCTAAGAGGCTGTACAATTTTACTTTCCCACCAGCAATGTCTGAGGGCTCCAGTTTCTCCACATCCTCACCGACACTTGTTATTCTTATCTATTCATCAGTTTACATAACATGCCCCTGATTATTCAGAACCGTAAGCATGCTCTGTGCTTTTCGTAAAAAGACACGTCTTATCGCTTATTCTATTTATTGAAGTTTTTATGAGGTTCAAGAACATATGCATGCTTTCTTATGGGTAACACTTTGTAAGAGTTCCTGTTTGCTGGGGGGGGGGGTTGTTTGTTGCTACCATGCAAAAGGAAGGTTTATCAAAGTGTTTACTTACATATGGAAAAGTACCTATGTCCTGTTTATCCCCAAACATATTCTGCTGAAGAGTCATCTTTGCTATCTCATATTCAACCCTTTAAATTAATGCAGCTGAAATCTTGGATAAATATAGAAAATTTACATGGTCCTAACAATTGCATGCCAGCTTTTTATTGTGATTTAAACAAAGACCAAATATCATGTGCAAAAACAAACAAAAAATAGTTAGTCAGGCTTTGTTGTTTCTAAAGATGGAACCCAAACTCCAAAGCTAAAGATTTTTCCTCTATTTATAAACCTATGTGGAAATGTCATTGCTAATTTTAAAGAGTTGAAGCCTGAATTGTTGGGTAGTTGTTGGGTAGTTTTAGATAAGCATTTGAATTTAGATTTCTAAAACAAACCCAAACTCTGAATCTGAAAATAGTTTCTTATTATGTATAATGTACAGTGCTTGGGATATAAAAATGTCTGAAATTAAAGCTTTATATAACAGTGATTTTAATTTTTTTTTAGAGGGAGAGAGAGGGCACGCGTGCGCATGTGTGCACAGGTGCAATCAGGGGAGGGGCAGAGGAAGACAGAAAGAGAATCCTAAGCAGGCTCCATGCTCAGCATGGAGCCTGTTGTGGGGCTTGATCAAATGACACTGAGATCATGACCTGAGCTGAAACCAAGAGTAATACACTTAACCAACTGAGTCACCCAGGCACCCCTCTTTCTTTATTTGCCAGTTTAATGGTGGTATTTTGGAAATACTAATATATCACATCTCCCACCCCACCACCTCCAAATCGTGTCTCCAGTAGCCATTATACCATTACACACCTGGGAATGATACGGGGCTTCTTCTCTCCCATTATACCACGTAGCCATTTAACCACCTAGGAAGGAAAAGGGTTAACAAAATAGAGGAAGTGGAAAGCCCACGCAGCATTGGACAGTCAGCATGCCTTTTGCTGCATAGTAGCATCTAGATTATTTTCCTTTGGGGCAGCACCTACCGTATGAGCTTTCTTTGCAGTAGAGAAGCTGGAAATACCGGAAACTGGCTGCACTGTGGTCCTTTGAAGCCAGGATTGATCCCCATCCCGTTGCCCCAGACCTTAAGTGGCAAATTAAACTGGGATTCTGTAAAATCCATCCTGGCGGGCATAAGTATTGATGTGGTGGCAGCCACATCCATTGTCCAGTGTCAGTGACGTTGCTCTTAGTCACGATACCTGTCTGCTTGGTTCTTCAGCCCTTCTGGAATCTGTGAGCTACCCATTTTCCAGGAATAAATTCATTTTATATTCAATATCGGCAAAACTCTTTTTTTTTTTTTTTGCTTAGTGTTAAGGCTCCTAACAGGTACACTCATCCCTCCCTGTCCCTGGTGAATTGAGGAAAAGGGAAGAGATCAGATGTATGGGAATCAGCTAGTGTTTCACTTGTGTTTTAGAGTCACATTTCTAGCCTGGGGTTGAGAGGAAAGCCTAATCAAGAAAAAACATTTACTCCACTTCTCAAATTTGGGAGGTCTTGCAGGAGATTTGCATGGTCACACGGAACAGGCGCATCAGAGTAAAATGAGCAGCACAGCATGGTTAGGCAGAGAGCAGGCCTAAGGAGGTTCCTCAGAGTTTCCTGGCCTTCCATGTAGTAGAGAAAGCTTCTAGAGGTCCCCAGGTATCCTGAGGAGGGGAATGAAATGTAACCGATAGTGCTTGATGGTGGACTTATGAAGGGGATCCTAACAAGTGAGCAAAATGATCTTGTAGTTGAGCTCTGCAGGACAGATGGACTGAGTCAGGGATGCAGTAAGAGATGCAGCCCCATCGCAGGGTGGTAAATTATGCCAATAAAGTGATGCTAAGTTAACAGGACCATTGGGCCTTTTCTGAGCTGAAAGATAACAGGCCATTAGTTTCCATCCATAGGCCAGATGGTTGAACAATGACAAGGGACAACTACTACTCTCACCACAGAAGCCACTGGAAGCCCAGGGACATAGTTATTATGGGACAAAATAGAAAATAATGTCCCATCTTAATAGGGAATAGACATTCCTTCTTTTTTAAAAAAAATTATTTTCAAATTGGTTTCCATATAACACCCAGTGCTCATCCCAACAAGTGCCCTCCTCAATGCCCGTCACCCACTCTCCCCCCTCCCACACCCCCCTCACCCTCAGTTTGTTCTTAGTTTTTGAGAGTCTCTTTTGTTTTTGTCTCCCTCCCTCTCTGAGACATTCTGTCTATGATGTTGAAGGGAGACTTGGGTAGAACTCTCTGATCATTGTTGCCAAACTCGTTTCAGTTCAGGTAAACCAAGGTGTTGCTAGTTGACTTGTGGCCTTTTAGGGAGTTTGCTTATGAAAATGAACTCCTGTTCACTGAAATGTGGCCTGTTGGTGTTGAGATCCTTGCTGGAAGAACTTTTTTTTCCGCCTCTACATTAGGCCAGAGTGTCTCAGAAATATTTGTCATTAGTCAATATTCACATTTTCATTCCTGTAAATTGCTATGCTGTTTCAATATACTGAAATCTGAATATAGAACCCCAAAGTAAATTGCCTAGTATATACATGATACTCTCATTTCCCAGTGTTCAATCCAAGAAATTAGCATTTCCCTTACTCACTTGGACCAGAGAGCATGGTTTATTTCAAGTATTCAAATCCTGTGTGGCATCCAGATCCCCTGTCCATACTGACCAAGCAGGCATCATAAGAACCAAATGGAGAGGAAAAATCAACATTACTATTACAACATTTTGATTGATATATGACTCACCCATTTCTATCCATTCATACTGCCTGATTCATGGCTAATTCTTATAGTTAAATGAGCCGATGTAGAGAGGGATGCTGAGAAATTTGCCTAAAGCAGAGGTGGAGTTAGAACTTATTAATAAGTCCTTTACCTGCTGCGAGTGAACTTATATTTGTTGGAGATATCCACCATCCCTTAAATTTCCTGCCTGTTGGACTAGGTAGTCCACATGTGGAATTAGTGGTGCTGTAACCACTCTACTGTTCTAAAATGACATCGTACCAATAAGAACCTAATATAAGTTATTTGATTCAGTTGATGATATAATTTGAAAGACCCTTTGCTGTAGTGTCATCTGAACACTTTAATTTAAAGTTTATTTATTTATTTTGAGAGAGACAGAGAGAGCACAAGTGGGGAAGGGGCAGAGAGAGAGGGGGACATAGGATCCGAAGATGGCTCCACACTGACAGCAGAGAGCCCAATGTGGGGCTCGAACCCACGAACCCCTTTGATCGTGACCTGAGCCACCCAGGCGCCCCCTATTTGAACACTTTTAAATGAGATTCTGTATTTCCCCAGAGGACCAAAATGTATTAAGGTTTGTACGTATGTATAATACCTATTCTTTCAATTCTCATTGTCTAGGGACAATGGTATTTAATCAGCTTGATATAAAGATAGCACTAGGATAGGGATAAAAATGAAACTTTCATAGATTTTAATTTTAGAAACTGTGCTATTGCCGAGAAAAACACAAGTAATCAAGCTGAGCGGATTCTCCTAAATACATTAATGTGAACTTGCCATTTGTAAGATGAAAGTATATGAAAGGATGACATAGTATTAATGGTTGAACTATTATTATTAGCCATGATTAAAATTTTGTTAGAAATTGTACAAGACAATCTGAAATTAGCGTGACCTTAATTTTTGAAGTATGATCAATTTAAATGTCATTGTAGAACATTTAAGATTCTTCTCTTTATATCTGTTATAATTATAAGAACGTAATTGAAAATCATAATACTTTAAGTTCCATTTTACAAGAGCTAAATTTATACAGTAATTATATCACTTTTTTCTTATATGTATAACGACTCTCAAATATTATTTAACAGGCATTGTCTAAGTAATGCTAATATGAACTTAGATATATTCAGAGTGCATGCCTTTACAGATAACTAAACAGTATTGCTGCAAAACGTATTCGTTTACTACCTTAGATTACTGT
This sequence comes from Paguma larvata, assembly GCA_030068075.1. Taxonomy (NCBI): domain Eukaryota; kingdom Metazoa; phylum Chordata; class Mammalia; order Carnivora; family Viverridae; genus Paguma; species Paguma larvata. The sequence continues at coordinate 116,023,954 of CM057830.1, read as the reverse complement.
TTATGAGATAGGCTCTGAGGCATTTATGAAAGCAATATATAAAAAAAAGTCTAGACTAGACTAGTATGAATATAATAAAATCGAATCATTATGGACTGAATGGTGCCCCTCCCCCAATTCCTATGTTGAAGTCCTAACTCCCAGTACCTCAGAATGTGACTGTATTTGGAGGTAGTTTTTAAAGAGGTAATTATGTTAAAATGGGGTCATTAGGATGAGCCGTAATCCAACATAGCTGGTGTCATTATAAGAAGAGGAGATTAGCACACGAGGCCATGGGGGGGAAACCATGTGAAAATACAGACGTAAAATGGCCAGCTACATACAAAGGAGAGACCCCTCAGAAGAAACCAACCCTGCCAACGCCTTGATCTCAGACTTCTAGCCTCTAGAATTACAAGAGAATGCATTTTTGTTGTTCGATCTGCCCAGTCTGTTGTACTTTATTATAGGAGCCACAGCAAAGTGATACAGTTATATATACAGAGTTGTCACTTGTGTACATTCAATTGCATGGAACCCCATTACTGATATGGCCTTGCAGCTGCTAAATTTGGTCCAAGAAGCAAGACAACTTGGTGTTTTCAATTATTCTCAAATGGAAGACCATAGACTGTATATGTTATTTTGCTGTTGTGGAGTAATATTGGGTGTAAAAGGGCAGCGACAGGAATAATCCAGCTGTTTTCTCAACTCCGATAGTCCACTACCTACGAGGAGAGTGTCATCAAATTCTGTTCTTTGTGAGGTCTCTCTCTCTCTCTCTCTCTCTCTCTCTCTCTATCTCACACACACACACACACACACACACACACACATACACACACACACACATTGTGTGATTGTGTGTCTGTGTGTATGTGTGGATGGTGTCAGTAGTTCTAAAGCTCAATTCTATACTAGCAAAATCATCAGTTGGATATGTGATAGAATATAAACATTTCAGAAATTCTAGATCTTGAAAACTTTGACCTCCCACATACCCTTTCTGAAGAAGCTATTAGAGGCTGTTTTCCACCAAATGAGAAAGAAAAACAAGGGTTAGACAAAACACGCTGCCTCAGAAAGGGGCGAAGAGAATTCCAGGAGGATGCTGAGCAGAACCCCAAGAGGACAGCTGTGCCCCAGGTATAACTGGTCCTGGTTCTGTCTTGTCTCCGAAGACAGAGTGCCCAGGTGAACCTTGCCCAAATGGCTTCACATACGCTGGTAAATTTCCTGCTCTTCTGCCCAGGGCCTTCTGCCTGGGTCTGCCAGCGACACCGTTTCATCCCGCAGAGGTGTGTTCTCTGTCCATGAGGAACCCAAAAGCAAAAAGTACAGAGCAGCCTACCTTCCGGGCATATCCCTACCCGACCTCCAGTGCCAGACCACATCATAGCCCTGCCAGTCATCCCACGTGTGGTAAGTTTTTTGTCGCCTGGTTCTCACTCATAAAACCTGGTTCCCACTACTCCAGAAAGGACTCTGGTAAACTCACTGGAGTCAAAGTTGATACTCCATTCAGCACACCTTCCCTTGAATTTCTTCATCTAACAATGGTAACATTGACTTTTATTTAGAGCTTGCTAGATTTGTGCTTCATACTTGGCTTTTCAAACAAAGTAGTATGTGGGAGGAGAGAGGAGCATGTTATAAGGGCGGGGCTCACAGGTCTTTTATAAAATATTGGTAAGGGTCAATTTCTTCACCTGGGTGTTGGGTGCTTGGGAGTTCATTTTATCGCTATTACTAGTATGAATATATTTTGTTTATTTATTAGTACTCTTTTAAAGTAGGTGCCTGTAAACTTTTTCTGTAAAGGGTCAGATAGGAAAGTAAATATTTTTGGCTTTGTGGATCATGCAGTCTCTGACACAACTACTCAACTCTACTGTTGTGGCACAAAAGTAGCCACACACATACGTAAACAACTGGATGTATTGTGTTCGAATAACACTTAATTTACAGAAACAGGTGATGGATTAGATTTGGCCCATGAACTATAATTTGCCAGCCCTTCCAAACTGCACACACATGTTTTATATAGTTTTATAAATGTATAAGGATGCCAGTGTTCACCCCATGGTTGCTATGGTCTGGATATTTGTGTCCTTGCCCTCCCCCCTCAATTCATATGTTGAATAGCTAACATCCAAGGTGATGGTATGAGGAGGCGGGACCTTTGGGAGGTGATTAGGTCATGAGGGTGAAGTCCTCAGGAATGGAATTAGCGCCCTTCTAAGAGGCCTCTGAGAGCTTTCTTGCCCCTTCCACCTTGTGGAGATAACAAGGAAAAGTCTGCAACCCGAAGAGGACCCTGACCTGTCAATGCTGACACCCTGATCTTTGGGCTTCCAGCCTTCAGAACTGTGAGAAATAAATTTCTGCTGCTTATAAGCTACCTAGTCTGTGGGGTTTTGTTACAGGAACCCAAGTGGACTAAGACACTAGTAAATTTAAAAATGACTTTGTAGCTCTCTCCTCTTTCTATGTGCTTCTTCCCTTCTTTTCTTTTATCTTTTAACTTGATCTGTTGTCATATTAGCTTAATATTGTGATTTCTGGCATATGCCCTTATAATAGGATGGGTACTGGATTGGGAATCAGGAAAACTCACTCCTACTTGATACCTCTTTCACTGACTAGTAGTTAAATAGTTAAGTGAAAATGCCTTCCCTCCCTCTGGCCTCAGCGTCTTCCGATGTGGAATGAGGGATTTGGACCAAGTGGTTTCAGAGGCCAGTTCACAACTCAAGTAGTTCACTTTTTCAGATGTCTTATTACTATGATTCAATTTCAGACATTTACTCATGTACTTCCTGCCTCCCCCCGCCCCCAATCCCACAAGCGTAGCTTAAGTCATGCATGAACATTTTCTTGGTTATTTCCATCTCGGTGTTCTAGGTGAGAGGATTCACATTCTAATCAGTGCTTTAGATCTCAACATTCTGGGGTTGTCAGGAAGACAGTTGTTTTTTTAACTGCACAGATGAACTCCCAAGTGAAGAATAGAGACTTAGTAATTGTACTGTCTTCAGAGAAGAATTACAAAATCTATCCAGAATCTGTCATAATATCCTAATGGTGTTGGTTGCATTATAAATTAAAGCCTTGTCAAGTAATATATTATATAAATGCATTTTTTAGGTGTTTATAAATCCCACAGTGCTGATACTTTTCATACAGGTTGTCATCTGCAGTATAAAATTTTATTTCTATAGGTTTAGATTTATAGATGAGTATTAGAAATGAGAAGATAAAGCCTATAGTTCTTTGGTAGAGAGCTGAACCAAACCCAGGGAAGAGTGAGTGGTCCTTGATAATGATTCATCTCTAAAGATGAAGACGTCTGCCCAGGCTACCTAGGTAGTAGCTTGGAGGCAGCACATTTAAAATAAAATGTACAGCACTCTTATGAAGGGAGCAATGACAGTCAATTTTTTTTCCAATAAATGAAAATAAAAAAAAATATATCAAATGAGAAGATTGAGCGTAATTAGTTTTCTGTGCTCTCCAGTCTTCGAGGTGGTTATCTCAATAAGAGAAATCTTAATGTAATGAATTCCACATATATGCATCAATTGACTTCCATTTCTCAGTTCCAGCAAATGCATAGGAAATGAGTGCATATTCAGATTCCACTTTATGTAGTACTGAGAGGTCTAGACTAGGAAAGTGAAGGTATTTTCAAAGAAGAAAAGCAATTCATCCCAGTGGGCTGGACTTGTCAATAGTGGCCTACAGAAGTACCAATTGCTTATGGAGAATGCAGGCATTATGATGTCCTACTTTCTATCCTTTTCCTCATCCTGCCTCCGTAATCTCCTGGTAAGCCTGGGACAGGGCCCCGCACATATTAGCTTCTCAGTAAAGATTTGTTGACCTGAATTCTCTTTATACAGCCCTTTTTTCTTCTTCATAGGAGAATCTCCTCAGCTTGAGTTCCAGGCATAAAACAGGTCCAAAAGAGCATGGCCGTCTAGGTCGGAATGTATTCCCAAATACTATATTGGAGCCAGGCTATTCAATTTCAATGTGCTGATTCCAGAGTTCCTACTGTGTGTCAGAAATTAGGGAAGAGTAAATGAAGCTCCAGGTTTTGAAGTTGTGAGAGGGGTATTTCAGTTCAATTCTATTTTATTCCATTCTAATAAATAGATATTTATCGAATGTATACTCAGAGCCAGATTATGCCAGACACTGATTGTCAATTCTCTTCAAAATAGCATGGCACAAATGGGATTTTCATTTTCCCTGTTTTGTAGATGAATTAAGAGGGTCTAGAGAGGTCACAAGCCCTATCAAGATGATCCTACAAATAATAACATAGAAGGTGGGAGTGAAGTATAAGTTTTTTGCCTCCAAACTCCATATTTTTTTCCAGCACACCAAACTGGTCTTTAAGAATCCCTACTGCTTAGATACAAAAAGGAACTCTTTAATCTGGCTGTTCTCCTACTTTCAGAACTGGGGATGCCCCCCTTAGACATTGACCAGTTGTCTTCCTCCCTGTTGCTGAGCCTAAGTAATCAGAGCTGAGACTTAAGACACACAGGGCAAGATAGCTACTTTGCATACTTGTCTTTCATTGGAACAAGTTAATTTCTCTGGGATTTTTTTTTTAATTTCTATAATAGATTTAACAAAATCACCCATACCGCAGGGGTGCTATGAGTATTCAGTCTTCCAGTTTCTTAGATAAACCTGATTTGACCGCTAGCGGTACGGTAATCTAGGCCACACCCCTGCCTATTTGTTTGTTTGTTAATTGATTCATTCACCCAACATTTATTAAGCATTTAGTTTATGTAGGGCAATGTGCTTGGTACAAGGAATTCAGCTGTGAATGACACAGACACAGCTCTTGCCCTTTTAGACCTCTGGTCTAGGGCGAAGATACGCACGAATCAAGCAATTATAATGAAGTATGACCACAATAAGTGGTGCTCTGGGACTAGACTAGGGGGCCCAGAAAGGCTACTCCCTAGAAGAGGTGATGTAAGCTAGCTGAGAAGTAAAAGATGAATGGAAGTTACCAGGCTAAGGGGGAAGAACATAGGAACAGGTTAAACATTTTGCTGTATGTCTCTGTGGAATTGTTGATGGTAACAAACTGCTGTTTTTAGCCATTTCCTCCCCACTTCTCCAGCCCCCACTTCAAAGTCTTCATAAGTCATCTAATGCTATCCTATTTGGCCACGGGGGAGCAGGTATAAGGATTAACGACCTTGTAGGAAAAAGCTCCCACCCTATTAATCAAGAAAGGCTCATCCTTGGCCACATCCATTCAGGACCTTACACAGCCTATGTTCACTTGGTCATTATATACTGTTAATATTCTCATATACTGTTATATAAGTATATTCTTATATACTGTTAAAACTATCCACATCTCTCTGAGATGTTTATGGACCTCGCTGGGGAACAAGTTTAGGAGAACTGGGCATAGGATTGAAGAGATAGTTAGCAATACAGCTGTTGACTAAATAAGGCAACTTTTCTCCTGAACTTTTCAATCTATGTGAATGTGGATAGTGTGGGCAATGTGTGAATAGATCTTTCCATCTTTCTTATTGTAGGTATTGCTGCTTTAAATATCAGGGTGCGTGTATCCCTTTGAATTAGTATTTTTGTATTCTTCGTGTAAATACCTAGTAGTGAAGTTGCTGGATCATAGGGTAGTTCTATTTTTAACTTTTTGAGGAACTTCCATACTGTTTTCAGAGTGGCTGCACCAGTTTGCGTTCCCACCAGCAGTGCAAGAGGGTTTCCCTTTCTCCACATCCTCATCTACACCTGTTTCCTGTGTTGTTGATTTTAGCCATTCTGACAGGTATGAGTTGGTATCTCACTGTAGTTTTGATTTGTATTTCCCTGATGATGAGTGAAGTAATAAAGTTTGAAATCAGAAAGCATGACGCCTCAAGCTTTATTCTTAAGTTTGCTGGAGCTTTTTCAGAGGTTTTGTGGTTTTATACAAATTTTAAGATTGTTTGTTCTAATTCCGTGAAAAAATGCTATTGATATTTCGATAGGGATTACATTGAATCTGTAGATTGCTTAGGGTAATATAAACATTTTAACACTATTAATTCATCCAATCCATGAGCATACATTATCTTAACATTTATTTGTATATTCAATTTCTTTCATCAGTGTCTTATATTTTTCAGTGTACACGTCTCACCTCCTTGATTAAATTTATTCCTAGGTATTTTATTATTTTTGGTGCAATTGTAAATGGGATTGCTTTCTTCATTTCTCTTTCTGATAGGCTGTCATTAATGTATAAATATACAACAGATTTTTGTGTATTGATTCTGTACCCTACAAGTTTACCAAATTCATTTCTCCGATCTAATAGTTTTTTTTAGAGTCTTTAGGGTTTTCTATATACAAAATCATGTTGTTCACAAATGGTGATAGTTTTATTTCTTCCTTTCCAATTTGGATGCATCTTTTTCCTTTTTTTCTACCAAATCACTCTGACTAGGACTTCTAATACCATGTCGAATAAACGTGGTGAGAGGTGAGCTTCCTTGTCTTGTTCTTGATCTTAAAGGAAAAGCTTTTAGCTTTTAACTGTTGAGTAGGATATTAGCTGTGGACCTGTCATATATGGCCTTGATTATCTTGAGGTACATTCTGTCTATACTCACTTTGTTGAGAGTTCTTATAATGAATGGATGTTGATTTGTGTCAAATGCTTTTTATGCTTTTTATTCATCTATCGAGATGATCATATGATTTTGATCTTTTATTTTGTTAATGCGGTATACCACGTTGATTGATTGGTAGATGTCGACCCATCCTTTTATCCTTGGAATGTAACTTGATCATTGTATATGATCCGTTTAATGTATTGTTGAATTTGGTTCGCTAATGTTTTGTTAAGGATTTTTGCATCTATGTTCATCATGGATATTGGCCTGTAATTTTCTGTTTCTGTGGTATCCTTGCCTTGTTTTGGTATCAGGATAATGCTGGGTTCATCAAATAAGTTTGGGAGAATTCTCTCCTCTTCAGATTTTGGAAGATGTTGTGAAGGATAGGTATTAAATCTCTTAATATTTCATAGAATTCACCAGTGAAACAATTTGGTCCTGGACTTCTATTCGTTGGGAGTTTTTTGAATACCAATTTAATCTTCTTACTAATAATCAGTCTATTTAGGCTATTTTTTATATTTTCTTCTTTTTTTTTGTACCTTTAGTTTCACACTTAGATTGTTTATTTGAGATTATTCTTATTTCTTTAGGTAGGCCTGTGTCAAGAAACTGTCCTAGAACTTCTTTTGCCACATCCTATAGATTTTGATAGATTGTATTTATAATTTCAGTTGTCTCAGGTATTTTTTCATTTTTCCTTTGATTTCTCCATTGACTCATTGGTCGTTCAGTAGCGTGTTGTTTAATCTCCACATATTTGTGTTTTTCCAGTTTTATTTTTGTAAATGATAGTTTTGTTCCACTGTGGTTGGACAAGATGCTTGGTATGATTTCAGTCTTCTTAAATTTATTCTTAGTTTGTGGCCTAACATATGATCTATCCTGGTGAATGTTTTATGTGCACTAGAGAAGAATGTGTATTCCACTGTTTTTGGATGGAATGTTCTGTATCTCTCTTTTATCTTCATCTGGTCTAATGTATTATTTAAGACCAATTATTCTTTATTGATTTTCTGCCTGGGTCATCTATCCATTGATGTAAGTGAGATATTAAAGTCCTCTACTATTATAGTATTGGTGTCAATCTCTCTTTTTAGGTATGTTAATATTTGCTTTACATATTTAGGTGCTTTTATGTTGTGTGCATGAATAACTACAAGGATATATTCTTGCTGGATTGTCCCTTTTATCATTATGTAATCTCCATCTTTGTCTTTTATTACTGATAGGGAAAAATCTGTTATCAGATGGCCAGAAGGACTGATAAGGAAATTCCTGTCCCTGATCAAAGACTTCCCCCTTCTGGGTTCTTCTTCCCACCCTGCTTGTCCAGTGTATTGATGAGGCATGCGGAAGTAACAGACTATAAATTATTCCCTCTGCATATGCTCTGGCCTCAGACCTCTGGAGAGTGACCTCCTCTGAGTCTCCTGGTGTAAATAAACCTCCTGCCTTCCAAGATCTCTGAGTGCTGCTTGGTTCTTCTGCCGGCAGATCCAGACCAATTTCCATAACATTACAGTCTTTGTTTTAAGGTTTATTTTATCTGATATAGCTACCTCAGCTTTCTTTTGGTTTCCATTTGCATGAAACAACTTTTTCCACCCCTTCAGGCTCAGGCTCTGTGTGTCTTTAAGTCTGAAGTGAGTCTCTTGTAGCCAGTGTATAGATGGATATTGTTTTGTTAATCCATTCAGCCATTCTGTGTCTTTTGATTGGATATCACCTTAAAGAAGTCCCTTTAACATTTCTCATAGGGCCAATTTAGTGGTGATAACTCCTTGAGCTTTTGTTTCTCTAAAAAGCTGTTTATCTCTTCATACATTCTGAATGATAACCTTATTCTATAAAGTATTCTTGGTTGGAATGTTTTCTTTTCAGCACTTTGAATATGTCATGCCACTCCCATTTGGCCTGCAAACTTTCTGCTGAGAAACCTACTGATAGCTTTATGGAATTTCCCATGTATGGAATAATTTGTTTTTCTCTTGCTGTTTTTCAGATTCTTTCTTTAACTTTTGACATTTTAATTATAATGTGTCTCGGTGTGGATATCTTTGGGTTCGCCTTTTCAGTTGTTTTTTTTAAATTTTTAACTTTTAAAAAAGTTTTTATTTTAGGGACGTCTGGGTGGGCTCAGTTGGTTAAGCATCTGACTCTTGATTTTGGCTCAGGTCATGATCTCATGGTTTGTGGGATTGAGCCCCGTGTCGGGCTCCATGCTTGTACTCACTTTCTCTCAAAACAAATAAATAAACTTAAAAAATTTTTTATTTTAATCACCTGGTACTCATCACGACAAGTGCACTCCTTAATCCTCATCACCTATTTCATCCATCCCCCCACTCATCTCCCTCTGGTAACCATCAGTTTGTTCTCTATAGTTAAGAGTCTGTTCTTGGTTTACCTCTCTCTTTTTCCTCCTTTGTTCATTTGTTTTTTTTTCTTAAGCCCCAAATATGACTGAAATCGTATGGTGCTTGTCTTTCTCTGACTTCTTTCATTTATCGGCATACTCTCTAGCTCCATTCATGTCATTGCAAGCGACAAGATTTCATTCCTTTTTATGGCGGAATAATATTCCATTGTGTGTGTGTGTGTGTGTGTGTGTGTGTGTGTGTGTGTGTACATATACACGTATACATGTATATATACATACATTCCATACCTTCTTTATCCATTCGTCAATTGATAGACACTTGAGCTGTTTTAATAATTGGCTCTTGTAGGTAATGCTTCTATAAACATCAGGTGGATATATCCCTTTGAATTTGTATCTTTGTATCTTTTGGGTAAATCCCTAGAAGTACAATTGCTGGATCATGGGGTAATTCTATTTTTAACTTTTGAGGATTATCCATACTATTTTCCACAGTGGCTGCACCAGTTTGCCTTCCATCAGCATTGCAAGAAAGTTCCTTTTTCTCCACACCCTCGCTGAAACCTGTTGTTTCTTGCGTCGTTGATTTTAGCCATTCTGACAAGTGAGAGGTGGTATCTCATTTGTTTAATTTGCATTTCCCTGATGGTAAGTGACAATGAGCATTTTTTCATATTTCTGTTGGCCATCTGTATGTCTTCTTTGAAGAAATGTCTGTTCATGTCTTCTGCCCATGTCTTCTGCCCATGGATTATTTGGTGTTCAGATATAGAATTTTATAAAATTTTATATATATATTGAATTGATTTTTTTATTTTAAATTTATTTTGAATTATTATTTTAATTTTGAATTGAATTATATTTATATAAAATCGAATTTTTATAAACTCTTTATGTTTTGGATACTCACCCTTTATGTCATTCTCCCTCTTTGGGTTCATCTTGTTTGGAACTCGCAGTTTCCAGGGTCTAGATATCAGTTTCCTAACCTAGGTTAGGAAAGTTTTTAGCCAATATTTTTTTCAAATAAGTTTTCTGCCCATTCGTCTCTCTCTTCTCCTTCTGGAACCCCTATAATGCAAATGTTATTTGGCTTGATATTGTCCCATGGGTCCCTATCTTAACTTTTTGCTGCTCTGTTTGGGTGAGGCTAAAGGAGAGCAAAAAGATAGCATCCCCCAGCCTATGTTCCTTGAGAATACTTCCGTAGCCTCTAGATGTGTCGTAATCCTGTAGCATGCCCCTCAAGTTCAAACTCTAGGACAAGTAAATAGGCCTTTTTCACAGGAAGATGGGGTGCATTTTAGTCTACTCTTCGTGTAGTGCCCTGGAGATGGTAGCCTGCCAAGAGCCACCTTTCTGATTGTTTCAGACCTATAAGGGCCCAGGAACATAATCATCCTTGGCCAGCAGAACCAGGCCCTCAAGGAATCTCCCTTGTGTGGGCTCCATGTGCCTGCCAACTCTGGCAGAGCTATAGGGGTGATGCAACGGTGGGGCACCCAGCTGCCTGGCTCTGGAGAGTCCACAAGGATGAGGTGTGGGCAGGGTATACCAGTACTAACAGGTTAGAAGGGGAGTGCAAAAATGGTACCTTCCACTGCCAACACTAGCAAGTTAGAGGAAGAACATAAAAATTACACTAACCAATCCCTGGAAAGAGTCCTAACAGACTCCTCCCTCTCAGACAGTTTAAGATTAGCAAATGAGACTCCTTCATACATGGTCTAGACGCTTTTCAAATTGTTGCTTTTGTGTTGGATCCTGGGGCAAGCGAGTCTGCACGCGAGCCGTTCCACAGAGTAGATCTCTATCTCCTACAGCCCTCTGATTCTTCTGGGTGCAAGTCCCATTGGTTTTCAAAGCCAGGCATTTTGGGAGCTCATCTCTCTGGTGTAGGTCCCAAGCACTGAAGTGCCCAATGTGGGACATAAACCCCTCATTCCTCAGGGAGAAACGCCGTATTTGTGGGATTCCTGATTATGGGTCAATGTGCTGGGGGTACAGTTTTTGACATGACTACCTTTCTCCATCCTGTTTCATACCTGTCTCAGTGTGGCCCTTTATCCTTTGCTGTGGAGGAGCTGTACATCTAGTTTTCAGGTCTTTTTCAGAGGTAATTATTTTGTATGTAGCTATAGATTAGTTGTGTTTGTGAGGAGGAGGTGAGTTCAGGATTTTCCTATGTCACCGTCTTGAACTGCCTCCTCTAATGGTGGAGAGTGCCTCCTATCACCCCTATGGCCCCGCAGAGCTTTTATCTATGCTATTTACCTTTTCTTGCCTTTTTGGTTCATTTTCTTATTGTTGTTTTTCTAATGTCTTAGCTGAATGCTTAATTATTTGTATTAAATTTTTCTTTTTTAAACAAATATTTTAACTCTATATATTTTCCTGAGTATAGCTTTCAGTTATATTCTTTTATATATATCTTGATATGAATTATTTTCCTTTGTGTTAAGTTCTAAAAATATATATAACTTCAAATATTTTCAATTTGATGTTTATCAGAGTGTTTCTTAATTTTTAAATGATGAAGTTATAGGGTCATCTCTGAGTTGTTAATTTCTGTGGTCAGAGTATGAGAACTATATTATCTTTAAATTTGAGAATCTAGTTAGCTTTTTTTTTGGCCAGGTATGTGATCAATTTTTATTAATGTTCCAATAACATAAGAGAAGAATGTATTATTGTTGTTTATAAGGGCAGCTTTTCTCTCTCTCTCTCTCTCCTTCCCTCCCTCTCTCCCTCTCTGTATTTTCGTGTGGTGGGCGGTGTGTGTGTATATATACAGATGGTCCCCAGCTTATGATGGCTTGACTTATGATTTTTAACTTCGCCATGGTGTGAAAGTGATATGTATTCAGTGGAAACTGTACTTTGAATTTTGAGTTTTCATCTTTTCCCAGGCTAGTGGTATATGATCCAATACACTCTGGATGCTGGGCAGTGGCAACAAGCTGCAGCTCCCAGTGAAGTATGTGATTCAATGGTAAACAACCAATACACTTAACCATCCTGTAACCATACAATCATTCTGTTTTTCACTTTCAGTGTAGTACTCAATAAATTACACGACATATTCAGCACTTTATTATAAAATAGACTTTGTATTAGATGATTTTTTTCCAACTCTAAGCTAGTATAAGTGTTCTGAGCATGTTTAAGGTAGGCTAGGCTAAGCTGTGGTGTTTGGTAGGTTGGGTATATTAAATGCGTTTTTGACTGAAAATATTTTCAATATAATGATAGGTTTATTGGGACATAACCCCATGGTAAGTCACAGAATAATATGTTTATTAGGTTGAACTTTTAATGTATATTATTTAAATATTTTATAAGGTTTTTGTTGGTTTTTTGTTTTGTTTTGGTTTTTGTTTGTTTGTTTGTTTGTTTTTGGTATGGCCTTCTCTCACTTCTATCCCCATCAATGATCCTGAACTTTTTTTTTTAGTTTTTGCTGTCTTCCTAGAACGTTTTGCTTTAATATATTTCATTGCTGTGCTGTTTTTTTGCGTAGTGACTTAGTCTAGTTTTATTAACTTTGTTGGTTATAGCTTTTACCATCACAAAATTTCTTCCTATGTGATCTGACGCTTTAGATCTTGGAGTAGCTGATATGTATATTGTCACTCTTTGCATTGCATTTGCTTGATATAACTTAACACATCATTTTATTTCTTTTCTTTCTATTCTTTAAAAATATTAAGTTTTTTGTAAGGAGATAACTGAAGTGAACTCTGGCCAGATACCCCACATGGCTGCTCTTTCTGCATCAGTACCTAAATGACATTTTCCAGTACTCTTACATGAAGATGGGGACACAAGACTGGTCTTATTAATAAGATATAGACAGGGGCACCTGGGCGGCTCAGTCGGTTGAGTGTCTGACTTCAGCTGAGGTCATGATCTCACGGCTTGTGAGTTCGAGCCCTGAGTTGGGCTCTGTGCTGACAGCTCGGAGCCTGGAGCCTGCTTCAGATTCTATGTCTCCCTTTCTCTGCCCCTCCCCGGCTCATGCTCTGTCTCTCTCTGTCTCAAATATAAATAAACATTAAAAAAATTTAATAAGATGTAGACAGAAGTAATGTGTATCACATAAAGGCCTTGCCTTGAAAAGATCCCTTAAGATCCTCTGTGTTCTCACTCTCTCTTTGTTCATGGGCTGACTAAACTCAGAGGATCCAGCAGAGGATTGTGAGGTCCTAGCAGAAGGCAGACCTAAGGACGCAGGCTCATATGGAAAACTTCAAGGAGAACACCCAAGTGGATTGTGACATGAGAGGATCTATTTAGTTTTGTGGGGTTTTTTTTTTTTGGTTATAATATTTAATCTGCCTAATATAGAAATAAATTTACAGTGCCCCAAATCGAAAGGGTACACACATGTATGTAGGGGAGAGTACTTCATCCTTCCCTCTGGTCATCCACCATGTTCTCTTCTCCAGAGGCAGCCATAATCAACCGTTTTTATGGATCTCCCAAGAGTATTCTGTTTCTATCCTTTTACTTATTTACTATTGAATCATTGATATTTTCCTATTGACTTAAAATTTCTATTTATATATTAAGGAAATTAGTGCTTTAATTAGTGCTTTTTGGTGGTATAAATGGCTCACATTTTCCTCAGTGTACTTGTCTTTTTTTCCATGTAGAGAGTTTGATTTACATGTGGTCGAATTTGTCAGTTTTTTAATGGAATCTCAGTTTTAGCATGCACAATTTCTCTACATTTATCAATCTATCAAATTTAAATAGACTTGTGCTTTCTCCTCCTCAAGTCATTGAGTTGTCCACTCTCCCATTTCCATCAACACCTTTAGAAGTCATTTACAGGGGCACCTGGGTGGCTCAGTCAGTTAAGCATCCGACTCTTGAGTTTGGCTCAGGTCATGATCTTGTAGTTCATGGGTTCGAGTCCTGCATCAGTGCAGAGCCTGCTTGGGATTCTCATTCTCTTCTCTCTCTCTGCCCCCACCCTGCTTGTGCTCTGTCTCTCTCAAAATAAATAAATATCTTAAAATATTAGAAGTCATTTACTTTCTTGTTTCTCAAGACTAACCAACTCCCCCACCTTCACCCCATACCTCTTGGGTTTTGCTGAGGTCGTTTGGAATTTTAGTCCTAGGCTATGTATTTTCAATTAGAAAATGTCTCTTCTGTTTCAAAAATCCTTGCAAAGCCCTTTCATTAGTTTCTAGTATCATTATCCTCATTCATTTAGCCATCATTATAAAAACGATATGATTCAGTGTTCAATGTTGTTTCTTGTACTTTGTTCAGAAGATTTTTGTTCTGATTTGATTTTCATTTAGCTAGAATACTTCCTTGAATGAGTTCTTCAGACTTGCCTTCTTAGCCCTTGCAAGCCTTAAAATATCTTTTCCTTGGTTTTTCATATAAGTTAGACTTTGGCCAAGAGGCATTTCTTTCTTTTTCTAAAAAATGTTTATTTATTTATTTTGAGAGTGAGAGCATGAGTGGGGGAGGGGCAGAGAGCCAGGGAGAGAAAGAATCCCAAGCAGGCTGTGCCACTGGCTGTCAGCAAAGAGCCTAATGCAGGGCTCGATCTCACGAACTGTGGGATCATGACCTGAGGTAAAATCAAGAGTTGGGGAGTTAACTGACTGAGCCACCCAGGCGCCCCCCCAATAGACATTTCTTAGCTACAGTTCTTTTATCTTAGCAAACCGTAGATGTTGCTGCACTGTACGCTAGCTTCTAGTATCACACATGACTTGCTGGATGCTATTCTGTTTATTTTCCTTTAAGAAGAAAGCTTTCCTTTCTTTAGAAGCTTTTAAGAATTTTTTTTTTTTAACCTTGGAGTTCAGAAAGTTAATCAGGGTATGTCCAACTGTGTCTGTTTCATTAATCATGCCTGGGTCTCAGAAATCTCTTAGAGTCTCAAAACTCAAGTTATTCTTTAGATCAAGAAAGTTATTGCTATTATATGGTTGATGATGTACTACTTTTCTATTACTCTTTTCTTCCTGGAGCTCTTAGTAATCATGTTAGGTTTTCTGGATCTTTCCTCAGTGTCTCTTATTTTTTTATTCATTAGATTCATTTCTGGGTATTTTTGCTCTGCAATATGGAATCGTTCCTCTTTTTTCTCTCGCAGAAAACCAATTTGAATTTTAGTAGAGGCTTTTCCTTTTAAAACTTCTTTATTGACTTTAAAAATTGAGGTATCATGTTTGTCACTTTCTTAAACATTTTTTATGCATAAGTTGAACCATGTTAAGACCCCATTAAATTTCTAAATTATTTTGTTTCTTGTATTAATTCTCTCTCCATAAGAGCCACCCTATTGAGGTCATTCACCTTTAAACAGCTTGGTATCTCATTTTTATTCTATTAATATCAAAGCTTTCTCAATATATCTGAAGTTAAATAAGGCTATGATATCTTGGGTCCTGCTGCATCATCAGATGATAGGAGATGTGGTGGGAGTTTATCCTCCAAAGGACAAGCAGTCCACAGTTTGGCAAACTGGGACTCAGATGCAAGTTTGCTGTGAGGAGGCCTCTTTGGTGTCAGAAAGGATTTGTGAAGGGTTGTATTCAACCTGGTGATATTGACAGGAATGCTGGTCCCTCCCTAGAGATACAAATAGGTGTTCCTCTCTATTGTGAGGGAATCCACTAGGGTAAAGTGAACTCCCCCATATCTTCATCCTTCATTCTCCCAGACAACCATGGAGACTTCTCTGCTCCATATTCCGTTGCAGACACAAGCCTATTGACAAGGTTCTGGGTTCTAGGTCAGCTGATTTCCCAGCAATACAACCAATGAAGTTCTACCACTGAATTTTCTTTCCAAGTAAGACTGTATCTCACATATCATCATGGATCTTGTCTAGGCCCCAGCATGTTGTCAGTATTATTTTTAGTTGTTCAGTTGGTCTTGCAAAGAGTCGTCAGGAAGAGAGAAGCAAGGCCTGGACTCAGGATACTCTCTGCCCAGAATGTCCCTCTCTCTTACTTCCATTCCTAGTAGCCATCTTACCGAAGAGGGAGGATGGAGAGTGAAGTTGTAGCTCTACAGCCCTGCCCTTTCTCTTTATGTGTCCACAAGTACTGCTGCCTTGTGCTCTTGTGGTCTCAGCTCTTCTGTCATCAGGAATGGCATGATTCTTTGGATTTATTCTTTATTATAGCCCATGATCCCCAGGGGCTTCACAGGGTTTCCCTGGGGTACACCAGGGAGTACTGAAAACCATCTATTTCTTCTGACCCCCACTGAGCTGCCACCGGTGTGCTTGTTGCAGCCTGGGCCGTCGCTCACACACACATTCTTCACTGCTCGACAAGCTGACCAGGTTGCTTTTGTTCTCGAACTCTGCTTAGGAGCCAGCGCCCTTCACCTAGTCAGTCGAGGTCTCCTCACCGTGCCCGTGGGTCTGTCAGATACACATATCCTGGCTGGCGCATCCTTCTGGATCTCTGAGTGTCCTTTGATTTGGAGTGAATAGTTTGCTTAGGTCCTTGCTCTGGAGAACTGAACACCTACCACTTCTCTTACCTAGTAGGGTTCATATGAGGTCGAAATGAGACAACCTTTGCAAAACTGCCACGTACTTAATGTAACTGCCCTGACGTTTGTTGCACGTGTGTGACATTTGAGCTCGTATCCTGTATTTAAGGGCACATTAGTGTGCTTGCTTTCCTCCAGGGTTTTAAATAAACTCCTTTTGATGTTTGATGTAAGGCATTCCACCGGTTTTAAATGCTATGCTATCTCCTTGCTACCACACTACCCTTTGCCTGTTTCAAAACTTCTTGAGTATCATGTGTTTTGATACTAACCCTTCCAGGCAACCCACCCTTGTCACATGTATATCCTTACATCACTTTATTTGGCTAGCTATAAAAGCATATTTGAATTATATGGTTTGGGACTTTTCCTTCTATCTTTATTGTGATTCCTGTTTTATTATACATTTCTCTCTTTTTAAATTTTAGTTTATTTATTTTGACACAGAGAGAGAAAGAGAGCATGAGCAGGGGAGGGGCACAGGCAGAGGGAGGGACAGAATCCTAAGCAGGCTCCATGCCCAGTGGGGAGCCCAGCACGGGCTCGGTCTCACAACTATGAGATCATGACTGAGATCATGGACCTGAGCTGAAATCAAGAGTCAGATGCTTAACCAACTGAGCCACCCAGGTGCCCCTGATTATACATTTCTTAAAAGCACAGACCTAACTTACTGTGTCCTTTAAACCTTTCTCAGCACTT
The DNA here is from genome assembly GCA_030068075.1 of Paguma larvata. NCBI lineage: Eukaryota > Metazoa > Chordata > Mammalia > Carnivora > Viverridae > Paguma > Paguma larvata. The sequence goes on along the minus strand of CM057830.1, from coordinate 116,006,683 downwards.
GGTTTAATACGGCAAGTGTTCAAGAAACAGAGCTAAAGCAATGTAAACAGCAGCACTGTCCCTCCCCCCGCCACTAAAAGCTAAAATTCACCTTTTTTCTTTCCTAGAAGGATTTATCTGGGGACACACATACGCAAATATTTCACTTTTCAATGATTTTCTCTATACATTTATGAGAAACCATGCATGCCATCAGGCCCACCTTTAGGAATTGAAGTTAGTTTTGAAAATGAAAGAATATATTAGCACATTACCCTTGCCACTTGTGCGGGTGGTGATGCTGGGAAGCAGGAGTGATTAAGTAATAGAGAGGTAGGTGGATAGATGGAGAGATAGGTGATAGATAGATGAGAGAGAGAGAGAGGGAGAGAGAGAGGGAGGGAGAGAGATTTTGTGCTTAGGTTTTGGAAACCACCTTTAAAACCCACAAATTCTGTTTCTCAAGAGGCTGTTTGAAATCAGAGCTAGGGCAGTTGGCAAAAGAGAAGCCAGAAGAAGCCTGGATTTGGCACTCTGCCTACACTACTGGTACCCGAGTACTGAGTCTCATCCTTCCTTGCACTCATTCTGTTTAACTTGCCAGAAATGATGAGCAGAGGAGCTGTGTCTCAGAGAGAGAGAGAGAGAGAGAGATTGGGGAGTATGAATTCATTACCTGAATTTCAACTTTCTATTTTATGGGAGACGTTTTAGTCCAGAGCACTCATGACTTGTTTTGCAGCACGTGGGGTAAAAGCAAATACTAAGAGTTGGGAGACAAATATGACTCCCCGAGTGCTGCCATAGAGGGGACCTGCCCGCTCCTTTGGCTTCGCAGGGCTAATTAAAACGAGCATCTTAGGGAATACAGTGCCAGAGAGGGAATGTACTCATTTGTTATCATGGAATATGTTGCTAGAGATTGCTGTTATATTTATGGCTAAAAGGCATTTGAAAGTGCAAAAGAAATACTGTTCTGCAAATAGCACAGAAAAATTTAATCTATGGTCACTCTCACTGTGGAATGTATAATTCTAGTAATGAGTGCTGAAATGGACTAATTGGAGCCTGGCTTTCAAATGTATTATAAAATACAGAAATAAAGGGTTTAATGCATGAAATAAGCCTGCTGGTTAACCTCAGAGAGTGGCAACTTTCAGGTTCAGTGTTCTTTTCAAAGCCTTAGAAGTTGAGAAGGTGTTCCGGAGACTGAACACGTCTGCTGGTTTTCAGGCTGTTGTGAGGACTCAATTTCTGTTTTGAGGAGTCTGTTCTGTTTTTCAACTCACTCTGTCATATCAATTTGGACCTGCCCTCTGATGGAAGACTGCATTACCGTGTAACTAGGAAACTATTAATTAGAGATTGTATTTAAAATGATATGCACCAGGATAGTCTTAGGAGCGAAATAATTTATTTTAATGAGGGATCCTCTGGGAGTAGATCTATAACCATCTGACTACAGCGTAGCTTGATTAGAAAACACAGTAAGTTTCCGGCACATACAAAACTAAAACCTGAATGACACTGCCAACAAACCCTCTCTTCTCTAAGAATGCAAATCAAGTTATGGTAGAAAGTGTCTTCAGTCCCGAATTATTGTTTTCCTCTGAATGTTTTGGAGAAATACCATCTGGAAATTAGATTTAGAAAGCATGCAATTATTGTGGTATTTCTATCAATAAACTGATTTGATTCCAGAAAGTTGGAAGAGTTAAAAACCTAATTATTTGAAAACATTTGGTTTAAGCAAATGAAGATTTTTGGTTTTGCCTCTTTGTTTTTTTTTTTTTTGTTTATGTGTTTTTTGTTTTTTTGTGTGTTTTTTTTGTTTGTTTTTTTGTTTTTTTTTTCTTTTGCATGGGATTGAGATGTCTGGAAATAAGGAGTTATACTCCTCTGGATGTCCCTTTCTTTTATAATTCAAGTGCAAGAAGGCCTCCCTTGGAATGTTTGCTTTGGAGACTGGAAGAACCTAAACTTGTGCTCAAATATTTCCTTAAAGAATGAAATCCCAGTTTTATAACTGTGGTTTGAGATTGCTTGTACCTCTTTCACTCATTTGAGTACATGCACAATCACCTTAACCAATTTAACATTAAAGTCATTCTACAGGTGCTGCAGGAATTGCTCATAGAAGAGTGTTTCTCAAAATGCACTTAATTTTAATGACTCGAGTCTTACATTTGAAAGTGTAGAAATGTATTATGCTATTTCTTGGGAATAGAATGAGATGAATAATTCACCAATATTTTATGTTTTTTCTAAAATCTGTTTCACCCCCTAATCATGTTAGAATGGCTAGAGTGTAAAAGTCAAGAATTACTTTGTCCTAGTGAAGGGATAATGTGTTCAGCAGTGTTGGTAGGGAAGGAAAGCAGAGTTGGCATAAATGTGTCTGCCTTATTAATGAATAAAGCCACGGACTTCCTTATTCCAATTCAAGTTTCCAGAAAGTCTTTTGGAGAGCAGGGGCTTCTGTTTTTCTCCACACCATGTAGTCCACTGTCTTGCACGTGGCAGGTGCTCCCTAAATATGTGTTGAAAGAGAGTGAAACCCACTACTCAGTGGCTGTCTACTCTGCGCCGGGTACCCCACTAAATAGATTACTTATAACATCTCACTTACTCTTCTGTATTTGCATCGCTCCCATTTAACAGGGGAAAAGATTAATGTTCATTCGAGTGTTTTGCCTGAGGCTGGAAAAGTAGGAGGTAGATGAGAGCCCAAGCCATGTCTGCCAGATTCTGAAGCCTGTGGCCGTTGGAGTAGACTGCTTGCCCAGATGAATGTGGGAATGAATAAATGGATTCATAGTATATCGCCCCATGATTTTGAAGCTACCTAATTATAATTTCCTTGAATTTTTACCCACATATTGAAGTGTCCCTCTGAATTGATATCAGGATAAAACAAACAAGCAGTCAGAATTTTGTCTTCTAACACACTATCTTAGAATGCACTATTCAGAAATGTCTTGCATTTAAATGTGGGGATGGCCTTTAGTAGGCTTTCTGAGGAGACAGAGGTATGAAAAGAAAGGGTGAGGAGAAGAGTTCTGAAGACCCAGTGTTTGAAAGTTTTTCCTTTTTCTGCGCTGTTCAGAAATTGGCAAGTTTTAGACATTTTGCCCTCATCTGGTCTTCGGATTGTCCATATGAAAAGATAGCATACTTCAGCTGCTGTGAAAGGAAGTCATTAGGATGGTTGCACTGAATCTTGGTTCCTACTTAAGTATCTTCTGATACTTCTCTGGAAAGTGGCCATGGGCTGAATCTCTTAGCTTATGGAGTCCTGAATCCAGTTCCCAGTTTTTAGACTCCTAAACATCAAAGGACATTGACCAAAAGAATATCCACTTTCTCAGATGTAATTGTTTTCAGCCTCATTCTTGTGCTCCTCTGCGTATTCCAAGTAACCTGCACCGCCAACGTGTCTCCATCACATTTGCCAGAATATGGATTGAGTAAGGGGATTGCTTATTTAGCATCATGAAATTTCAGGCCATAATAAATATATACCCCATGGAAAAGAGAATCCACGGGAACACCCATAAGTTCTGTCATCACTTTCTGCCAGATCTGAAATTTGTGCCGCATTCTCTGTCTGTTGATAGCCACCCCATTCTCCCAGGCACCTGAGTGCTAAGCTAAGAGCCCTCTTTATTTCCCATACTTAGTTGTCTCCTGGATCAAGTCCCCCAGATCAAATGAATTTTGCATGCATAATATCATTAGCATTTGTTGCTTTCCCTCTCTGCCAGAGTCTAGACCACCGCCGTTGCTCCTGTGGACTACAGCAGCCTTCTGAAAGGTTTCCTTGTTCGTGATCTTGTATTCCTGCAGCCCATTTTCCACACTGCAGAGTGATCTTTCCAAAGCGAAAGTCAGATATTGTAGCTGCTCTGCTGAAAGGACTTCAGTGTCTCCTCACTGTTCATGGCAGAAAATGAAAACTCCTACTATAGCATTCCAAGTATCTACAGTCTAGTTCTAACCCACCTTTGGGTTGTATTTCTTGATATTGCTCCTCCCACACTCTACACTCCAGTGGTAGATGGACTGGCTAAGTATAGTCGATGGAGCAAGAATTGTGGAGTCCTAAAACCTACCTTATTTTGAATCCTGACTTTGCCATTTACCAGATGTGTGACTTTTAGTGAGTTAGCTAACATCCCTGAGCCTCTCTGTTCCCATCTGTAACAGTGGGGATAGTGGTGTGTGTCTCAAAAGTTATCAGGAAGATTAAATGAGACAATGTATGCACCTAACATCTGGCGAGTCTATTTCAGTGTGATCCGATTCTGCCTTGTGTTATAAGTGTTGTCGGCATCTTTATTTTCTCTGTGTTGTAAGTGCTATAGCAGCCACACTGTGTCTTGTTCATTTTTCTATCACACATAGCACTTAGCACAGTGTCTTACACGTAATAATTGCTCCAAAATGTGTTGAATTGATTTGAAATAAAATGACAGCCCACCAATTCAATATCTGAGTTTTGTTAACAGCGTTCTGAAGAACACGCTGCAAGTCATGCATGGGAGTGTTCATGCAAATGTGTACAAATACTAGACACTTTTGCTCATTAACGAAAATACAATATCGTAGATGATATTTAAACTCTCCCTTATATCATGTGCCCCTAATTCTGGCCCTACTTTTCTGAGATCTAGTGGCTTTGCATTTGCAAAGTGGAGCTACTCTAAAAATACAGCTAATAAGAATGAATGCTTCCATTTTCTCCTCTAGTGTAACTGTTTTATTACTCTCTGCAGGTGTACCTCCTTTTATGAAACAAACTTATTTATGCATAATTTGCAAATAGTTATAGATTGGTTCATATTTTAACTGCAGAGAGCTGGTCATGAATATTTTTTGCAGAGTTAATGAATTTTTAAAAGCTAATGTATGTATTTTGGGTGGGCAGTTTGGGGTCATCCATACTATATTTGTTTTCCTTAAAGTGGAGCGTCACTCCCATGTGTTGAAAGCACTTAGCTTCATGCCTTGGGTGTTCTTACCCACAGTGATCAGAGATAAAAAAGGACCTGGGGGTTAGCTAGGACCCGGGAAAATAGGTCAGAGAGACAGAGAGAGAGAGAGAGAGAGAGAGAGAGAGAGAGAGAGAGAGCCTGAGCTGGCTGCTTAGCTATGTGCAGACCTCATACAAGTTCTTGTCTGATGGATGCTCTGGGATTGGGAGAGGGGGGCTCATTGCAAAGTGATGACTGAGTCCCAACATATGTTGAACCTTGCATTTAGAAATCTCCCCATCATGTGCCTTTGTTTAATGGGGCTAAGTGGAAACAATGATAGCTTGCCTCTGGTCATTATTGACTATCTAATATTCAGAAGGGCAGCATCCGTTTCCAGCGCTACTTCAGGAAAGATACTAATCTGAAAGAAGGTTATCTGGTCTAACAAACACAAAGAGCCATACAGTCGCCCCAGTCCTAAGTGGTTTAATCTGAACAATGTTTAGCTTATAAGATCAATGACCACTTTCAGAGCCCATAATATTTGGCCTTCTAGTGTCTCTTGGATAAAAAGTGGGCCTTGTAAACAAACTAATGAAAAACTTTAGGCACTTGCCGAAGTTTGAACCATGATCAGCACATCTTTCCCCATCATGGGAAGCCAAAACAGGAAACACCAATTTGATACCTTTTAAATCACCTGGATGATTAAAAATTTCAACATTCAGGTATTTGAAGCTGTGGTCATTGCAGCTGTCCATGTTAAAACAAAATTTTTTTGGTTTAATGCTAACAGTTAGGTCTCATCCTTTTATTAGATTTTCTCTGTAGGTTACAGCCTTATCTCTGACATCTCCCCGGGCTTGTCCTTTATGCTCTGTGTTATGAACTGAGTGTTTGTGCTCTCCCCAAATTCATATGTTGAAATCCTCACCCCCAATGTGATGATCTTAGGAGGTAGGGCCTTGGAAGGTAATTAGGTCATGAGGATGGAGCCCTTATAAATGGGATTAGTCCCATTATAAGAAAAGATGTTAGAGAGATGATCTCTCTTTGAGCAATGTGAAGATACAATGAGAATCCGGTCATTTGCAAGTCAGGAAGTGGTTCCTCACAGGACATGGGATCTTTTAGCACTTTGATCTTAGACTTGACCCCCAGAACGGTGAGAAATAAGTGTTTATGATATAGCCTGAGGAGACTAAGACACTCTAAAAATATGCTTTTAGGGGGCTATTTACCTCTTTCTTATTCCATTCACTTGGGTAACTTACACTCTAAGTTTGAATAGCACTGCCTCTTGGGAGCCTCCGCAAGTTGTTCCTCCTTGGTGCCACCATATTGCCCTGTACATAGGTCTCTCAGTCTACTCACCACATTACCTCATAATTCCTGATTTATGTATGTAGCAATACATCTTTCAATTTTATTCTCTGAGTTGTGTTTATAACTTGAGCCTGCCTTTCCCCTGGGGGACAGAAAACGTTTTAATTATTTCAGATGCATGGCCCCCTTCTCTAACTCTTAAGTGCCGGATCAAAATTCTTGGGCTCATGTATTTTCCAGGTATCATGGGAGGATTGCAGTTAGTCCTTGATCATCATCTATGTCTGTAGCAGCTGGCGAATGGTATGCTATCCCAGATGGTTACAAGCTGTAGGCCCATGCAGAGCACTGCTCTCTCTGACTTTGCTCCCAACCAGAAACACTCTCCTGGGCCAGCTCAGTCTCTGCTACTTCTGTGTCCTTTCTCCAGAACCTCTTTTTCTCCCGTGCTACCTCAGAGACATTGGAGAACTGTAGGCGTCCTCAGGGTAGTCTTCCACCTTGTGTACTTTTCTGGAACATTTGGAAATCATTTGACTGCTCTTCACACTAGGCCAGGCAGGGACAAGCTAGGGAATCTCGCTGCTTTCCCAAGTCTTTCCCAGGAAAAGGACAAAGATTCCCTCTGTTCTTAAAGACACACTAAACTCTCCTTGAGCTATTGTTTTCTCTCTCTGTCCCCTCCCCTCCCCTTAATAAGATTTTATGTAGACTCTGGAGGTGGTAGAAGTTGGGGCTGGCTTTTCCCATAGTTTTTCTCCAAATATTTTTACTTATCATTGGACCTTGATTATTGAAACTCAGAAATCAAGATGTGATTCCTTTGTCTATCTTCTTTGTGATCTCTTTCTTGAGACAATGAGTGCTGTGTGTCTAATGGCCCTAATATTTTTGGTAATGGAGTGACAAGAAATACAGAAGCAACTGTTAATATCTCAAAATGTGATCGCGTCACACGTTTGCCTCTGTCACTAATCTGTGACTTGCTCAAAGGGAAGAACTCTGTCACTAGCCCCTAGCATAGTGTTGGCCACATATAAGGTACATGGGGTATGAACAGATTGGTGCATTCTAAGAGAACATCTATGACTTTGTTCATTCGCTTGCTCAGTAGTGCAGAACAAATGTTTCTGAGAATCTCTTTTATTCTAGACCCTAGGCTGAGCACTTCAGATAAATGGATAAGTCAGGCATAGTCCCTGGCCTCTAGGAACTTACATAAAAGTTAATGCCTGATCGTTTAGGTCACAATATGTCAAAGAAATAAAATATTGGTGGAGTAAATTAAAAATAATTGGAGGATATTTGCAAGCCTAGGGGCAGGAGAGAGGGTCTTAAGCAAGAGTGAAAATCCAGAGACCATGAAGAAAAAACATAAATGTATTTGATTACATATTTATTTGAAACGATTTGTATGGCACAATGCATTTAAATAAAGTAAAAATCTAAATAAACCCTTATTGACTAGGAAAATATTTGTGACATATATGATAAAGGGCTAATAGCCTCACTGGGCAGAGAGTTTCTACAAATTACTAAGAAAGAGATAAGGAATCTAGTAGGAAAGATAGGTCCAGGGTATAAACTGTCCATTCACAGACAATAATATATGTTGCCAGTAAACAAATAAAAAGATTCTCTAATAACCAGGGAAATTCAGATTAATAAAACAATGAAATGCTACTTTCCCCATCAGATAGAAAATAGTGACATCAATCAGAAAAAGCTGCGAGGCATAGGCACTCTTCACCCAGTGCTGGTGGAAGGGCAAACTGCCTACCGTTTATGGGAAAGCAATCTGGCAATATTTAAAATCTACAAATTTAGGGGCGCCTGGGTGGCTCAGTCTGTTAAGCATCCAACTTCAGCTCAGGTCATGATCTCATAGTTCACGAGTCCAAGCCCCTTGTCTGGCTCTGTGCTGACAGCTCAGAGGCTAGAGCCTGCTTCAGATTCTGTCTCTTCCTCTTTCTCTGCCACTCCCCCACTCACACTCTCTTTGTCTCAAAAATAAATAAACATTTTTTAAAAATTTACAAATTTAGGACATGCATGTCTTTTAGTTTTCTGGGAGTATGATTTACAAAAACAAAAATCCTAGCATGTGCAAGGATGTTTACAGCAGAAAAAAAATCCCCACAAGCACCCTGAGTGTCCATCCATAGAGAAATTGCTTGAATAAATTATAGTAGATTGTTGGCATAATAGAACAATGAGTTAAGTCTGGATAGACCAGGGGGTCTAAGGGAAGCTTTTAAAATTTTCCTGGTACATGCCTATACAGTTTGACTTATTATAAAGAGAAGTTATCTTTTGTGATTAAAAATCCAACGAAGTAAAAAATAAAATTTTACAACTTTGTAATTATAGCATAACGCATCACATGTTCCAATAAGGGTCAGTCAGGTGCTGTGGGGACTCATAGGAGGAGGCACCCACCCCGGTTATAATGCATCTAGGCAGGTTTTCTGGAGGCTAAGACATCTGTGTTTACTCTTGAAGCTTGAGTGGGAGTTAGCTTAGCAGGCTGGGTGGGGGGCAAGTATTAACAAGCACAGGAAGCAGCAGATATGGAGGCTGAGGAAGACAGCTGGGCGGGTTATGTGTTAGAGACCTATGTTCACACAAAACCCCACGCTCAGATTTTTATAACAACTATACTCTTGATGCCACAGCTTGGAAGCAACCGAGATGGCCCTCAGCAGGTGAATGGCTAGATAAACTGTGGTACACCCAGACAATGGAATATTATTCAGCGCTAAAAGAAATGAGCCATCAAGCTGAAAACATAGGCAAGAACCTTCAATGCCTATTGCTAAGGGAAAGAAGCCGGTCTTAAAAGGCTACATCCTGTATGATTCCAACTGTATGACATTCTGGAAAAGGTGAAACTATGGAGGCAGTAAAAAGATCAGTGATTTCCAGGGGTTCGGAGGAGGGAAGAAGGATGAATAGGGGGAACACAGAAGATTTTTAGGGCACTGAAACTATTCTGTATGGTACTGTAATGGTGGACATGTGAAATTATGCAATTGGCAAAGTTCATAGAAATACATCACAAAGAGTGAATTCTAATGTAAATTATGGGCCTTGATTGATAATGATAATGTATCGATACTTGTTCGTCAGTTATAATCAGTGTACCACACAAATGCAAGGCCTTACTAATAGATAAAGCTGAGGGAGTATATGGGAACTCTGTGCTGTTTATTCAGTTTTTGTTCAAACCTGAGACTGCTCTAAAAATAATCTATTAATTAAAAATAAGATAAGTCAGGATCTCTGCTAACACAGCTCATCAGAATTTGATTTTACTACTGATAACTGGGTGTATACAACATGAAAGGTCAGACACAGCAATTTATGGTCAGCAATTCTGATAAATTCTATTGCAGTTGATTTCATAAAAATGAAATAAGGCACATTTATAAATGAATATATTGACTCATCCCGAGAGGATACATCTCTAGGTTGACTAGGCATAGATGAGAATCACATGCTCCCTTATAATGTATAATGGATACACTATCTACTTTAATGCATTCTGAAGACAAGCAATGTCTAAACACATATCTGCAGTAAAATCCAGGTTTGTCCCCACCTCACCTTCACCTAACTTCGTTTCCTGGATAGCAGCTTGCATCCGTTGGCCACCAAAAACCAGGGTCAAGGCCCCAGGCCTGGGGATGAACTATGGCATTGCCAATGAGCTGGGGTTCTAGGCTGAGCAACTAATTAGAACTGAAACGTAGAGACCAAAACATAAGTGTAGCTTATGAATTTGGCAAGTTGGGAATGGGGTGGGTGTGGAAGGGAGAAAACTGTGACTCAGGGCATGTAGCTGGGAGCCCATAGTTTCTCCCTGAGAAAGACTCTGGGCCCTGAGACTTCCTAGCAAGGAGGAGGCTTGAAGACCCACGGCTGACACTGGTGCCTTTTCTCCTACTCTGATTTGCAACAAACTCCTTGCACCTCAAACTTCTCTCGTTTTCTTGCTGCATCTTTCAGTCTTTCCTTTACTTCCCTGTATCTCCCTCCTTCCAGCTATATCCAAATCTGCCAGCGCTAATTCAAGGTTGTTGTGTCCCTTGTCAGCTGTCTCATTACACTCTCAGGATTGGAAGCTTTGGGATTTACTCAAGTTCTCCAGAAGGCTTGAATGGCCTTTGTGGTATTCTCCACACCTGTAGCTACTGGAAAGTCTCTAGTGATAAGGCATTGACTACATCACAAAGCAGTTCTTATCATAGGGGAATGATTCTATTTAAATTTTTTTTTACTTTTCATTCTCTTCTTTTTATGTTTTATCTTTGTCTTTATTTTTTAATTTAAGTTGTATTTAGTTAATATACAGCATAATATTGGTTTCAGAAGTAGAATTCAGTGATTCCTCACTTACATACAACACCCAGTGCTCATCCCAACAAGTGCCTTCCTTAGTACCCATCACCCATCTAGTCCATCCCCCACCCACCTCCCTCTGTCAACCCTCAATTTGTTCTCTGTAGTTAAGAGTCTCTTTTGGTTTGATTCCCTCTCTCTCTCTTTTTTTTCCCTTCCCATATGTTCATCTGTTTTGTTTCTTAAATTCCACATAGAGTGAAGTCATAGTATTTGTCTTTCTTTGATTGCCTTATTTTGCTTAGTATAATACATTCTAGCTCTATCCATGTCATGGCAAATGGCAAGATTTCTTTTTGATGGCTGAGTAATATTCCGTGTGTGTGTGTGTGTGTGTGTGTGTGTGTGTGCGCGTGTGCGTTTGTGTATCACCTCTTCTTTATCCATTCATCAGTTGATGGACATTTGGGCTCTTTTCATAGTTTGGTATTGTTGCTAATGCTGCTATAAGCATTAGGGTGTATGTACCCATTCAAATCTGTATTTTTGTATCCTTTGGGTAAATACCTAATAGTACAGTTTCTGAATCATAGGGTAATTCTATTAGTAGTTTTTTTTTTTTTTGAAGAAACTCCATAACGTTCTCCAGAGCGGCTGAAGCAGTTTGCACTCCCACCAGCAGTGCAAGAGGGTTCTCCTTTTCCCACATCTTCACTAACATGTGTTATTTCTTGCATTGTTAATTTTAGCCACTCTGACAGATGTGAGGTGGTATCTTAGTGTGGTTTTGATTTGTACTTCCCTTATGATGAGTGATGTTGAGCATCTTTTCATGTGTCTGTTGGCCATCTGGATGTCTTCTTTGTAAGAGTGTCTATTCATACCTTCTGCCCGTTTCATTTTTTTTTTTAGCTTATTTATTTGTTTTGAGTGACAGAGAAAGAGAGAAAGCATGCACAAGTGGGGGAGGGGCAGAGAAAGGAGAGAGAATCCCAAGCAGGCTGCATGCTCAGCACAGAGCCCAATGCAGGGCTCGCTCTTAGGACCATGAGATGAAGACCTGAGCTTATATCGAGAGTTAGACACTCAACTGACTGAGCCACCCAGCGGTCCTCTTCTTCCCATTTCTTAACTGGGTGTTTGTTTTTTGGTTGTTGAGTTCTTTATAGATTTGGGATACTGACCCTTTATCAGATATGTCATTTGCAAATATCTTCTCCCATTCCATAGGCTGCCTTTTAGTTTCGTTGATTGTTTCCTTCACTGCGCAGAAGCTTTTTATCTTGATGAGGTCCCGGTAGTTGAAGTTTGCTTTTGTTTCTAGAAGAATGATTTTAATTGGGAGATTTTGTTGTTCAAGGCCAAATCTGTCTCCCGGGGACTTTTCTAAGTTCTCAGTATTTATGGAATGAAGCCATCCAGAATAAGGAACAGAATAAGTCTGTTCCTTCTCTCAGGAGACAGCCCTGCAAGAATTTGAAGCCAGTGCTCTCAGGTAGGTACCCTTTCAGGCGAAACATCCTGAGGCCTTTAACTGCTTCTCGTATGTCTGTTAGCACTTCGCTGTCTGAGTGACTGCTGTCCAGGCATGTCCCCTTAGAGGGTGCTGCCCAAAAGTGAACCCGCTGCTTTAGCTGTGCAGAGGAGGATGGAGCTAGCCCTCCTCTTGTTCGAACACGGTGCTTTTGTTCAGGCGATCCAAGGTCAGATTGGCCCTCCGGCAGTCACACAACAGTTCTTATTTCTACTGAGCTTGCAGATGACTAAAATCCCTGTCCTCTTTTTACACACTGTTGCCAAGCCGTATCTCCCTCCTCCATTCTTACGTATTTTGAGATTTCGGACTTAAACCATATGTTTATACTTCATAATGGGAACACGGGCCTGGCATTCCTGCTTAGTGAGATCTCTGGGCACCCTGATCCTACCACTTCCTGCTCTTCCTTCATGCCATCTCTGATTTTGGTGTGCAGGCTGTTTATGACTTCATCTGGTAAATGTGCAGGGGGTAGGATCTAGCTGTTTGGGCTGCATTCTTGTGGAACTCCCCTGTGCCTGGCCTCTGCACGGAACGAGCCTTTTATCAGTCAGTCCTTGACACAACTTGTAGGTTTTAGGGTCATTTCCATTTTTCAGATAAGGAAATGGAGATTCAGGGAGATGGAGTACTTACTCAAGGCCACACAGCTAGTGTGGGGCAGATCCAACACTTACCCACTGTGTGTTTGACACCGATGCCCGTGTGCTTAAGCACTAGACTATAGCATCTTCATCTTCTGGAAATCCAGTGTTCCCCAATCCAGAGTTATATTACATATAAGATACAGTCATCCAAGCACAGGGAAAAGATCAGCTAGTCTGAGACCGGAGCATGCCTGATGTGTTAGAGACACTACAGAATACCAGTGTGGCTGGAGCCAAGTAGACAAGAGACAGGTGGTGGGAGATAGTTCAGAGAGTAATTGGGACCCATATTATACTGGGACTTGTAAGCCTTTTGACTTATACTTTGAGTGAGATGGAGGACGATGGGAGGGTTTTGAGCAGATGAATGACACGACCTGGCTTAGTGATAAGTATAGTCACCATGCAAAGTTATTACAACATTATTGGCTGAATTCTCTATGCTGTACCTTTCATCTCTGTGACTTATTTACTTTATAGCTGGAAGTTTGTACCTTTTAATATCCTTTACCTATTTTGCCCACCCGCCTCGCTTATATTTTTAAAAAACCTAATCTTATTGCTGTCCGTGTTGAGAGTAGAGTGTGGAAGTCTTGGACAAAGTACTAGGGAGCTCAGTGGAGAAGGTCATATCTTAGGGGATGAGGGCTGGAGGGAGGGTCAGAGAAGGTCAAGTTTTCTCTTGGCTAAACCCAAAGGGCATACATTATAATACATTCAACATTGGGAATGCGATTTAATTCCTTTCTATGGTAGATTGCAATTAAACTTAATTTTATTGTCACCAGATTAGCTTCGTTCACAAAGGACTTCAGTTGAATTCCCGGATCCTGAGAGTACTTTTTCCCTTTGTCACTAGATGGCACTTGTGAGTACTTCTCGTCTCGAGAGCATTTACTCCGACAGCATTTGCACTAGATGGCGCTCTGGCCATTTCCCCCGAGGCTGGCTTCCTCCCAGCCTGTGTTGACAGATAAGCCTAGTTAACCTCTAGTGCACGAAGATGCTAAGAAATTCGTCAATACTCAGTTCTGGTAAAACAATCAATTGTGTCTATGAATACTTTTCTGGTGTTGAATAATACATGCCTAACGTAGCGATTCTGAGTCAAATTCAGAATTCGGCTTAGATCTAAGATGATCTCAGGTTTTCTTTATCAATTTGAGAAGGCGGCCCCCTATCCTCAGCCTACCCTTTGCCATTGAGATTGGAGATCCGTGTGTACTCTGAAGCGGGAGAGAGTTTTTCCTGCCTATGGTCAGCTATGTGATCTTAGGTTAGTTGCCTGCTGGTATATTGTTGAAAATCTCCTTGATGAAATGTCTCTTAAAGCCAGGAAACTGAAAGATGATTCCCTTGCTTCCCAGCTAACATTCATCTTTTAGTTTTTTAGGGATGGTCATGCCTTTTTTAAAAAAATTAGAGGCTTCTGGCATCCCCTCTCCCTTGTGCTTAGTTCTGACTTTATTATCTTTTCCTAGTTGAGATATATGATCTTAACTGGTCCTTGAGATAGGAATGCATTTCCTTTTCACAGTTTATCTTTCAAATCTAAACTGACCAAAATAGTTTATACTCTTTCTGAAAGCCTTCGTCATCCTTTTAGCACTCAGATCTCCTCCACGCTTCCTCTGGAGTTCTTTGTCGTGGAAAGAAGACCAGACTAAAAATCCTAAAACCTGGATTTAGGCTGGCTCTTGCCTCTTACTAATTGTGTATTCTTGGATTTGAAACACTATTGATCTTAGCTTCACTTTTCCCATCTATACAATGGGAGACTAGTTATAAATTACTGAGAGCTGCCTCCTGTTTTTTTCCCATCTAGTCTGACTTAATGCTGATGAGAGCGTTTCTTTTCTTTTAGGCCTGACTATAAACTAGAAGTGGCTACAGAAGCACTTCGTCTTCTGTGGATATGAAACATAGTATCCGTTCTGAGAAAAACCAGCGTCTATAACTGCACATTAAGAGTGCAGAAATTCACACACAGATATATACAACAAGGACAACTTTCTTTGCTCTTTTGCAGGAGAGCAAGGTAGCTCTAATCTCGCACTTTTGGAGAGTTTCCAAAGCATATTTACATTCCGTACCTAATCCTCCCCCAGATCTGGTATAGAATAGGGCGTGCAGCCATCTTAAGTCTTATTTTACAGATGAAGTATGTGCAGTTTAGAAAAGGGCTTAGCTCAAGGTCACAAGTTATGGGTGCTGGAGCAGGGATGTGAGGCCAGGCCTCTGTGGGTCCTCTGCCATTGGGGACCCATGTGACTAGTGCTGGTTGTTAGGTGCTTGAAACATTTGCCCACTTTTTGGACGCGTTTGACGTAAACCACAGAAAAGAGGAAAGCTAGTTACCTAAGGTCACATAAAGAATCACACAGAGAATTGAAGAAAGAATGAAGTCAATCTAACTTCAGTCCATGTTTACAACAGAACCTCCTTTTGTTTAGTTAAGGGCCAATCCCTTATATAAAGGAATCTTTGTTCTTTTCAAAAGAACCAGATAAATTTCTAAATGTTATTCCCTTTATTAAAATCCTAGGTATAAAAAGTAAGAAATGTTTATGCTTAAAAAACAAAAGTGTCCCTCAGTACTGAGCAAATGGGAATCCTTTGATTGAATCCAAACTTTCCTATTCCAGGTATGGCTATGTGGTTGTTTTAAAGAAGTAAAAATGGAAAACATTCAATGCTTTTAAATACCACCTTTCTCTTTCTCGGTTTGCACGCTTATTATTAATACAGTTCGGATGTATTCGTGCTTTGACATGGAAGTTTATTTTTAAGAGAACCGTGGATAATCTGTTACTATAGCAATAATTTTTCACTCTGAAGCTATTGAATCTTAAAGTAACAAGGGACTTTGAATGCAGCACTTGGATATACCAATAATTCAGGTGTTCGTGATGAAGAGAAATGGAATTTTTGGGGTTTTGTTGTTTGTTTTTAATTTTCTTACCGTATCCCTTACCTGTTAGGCATTCTCATCAGGGGGAAGCCATTTGCATGTAATGGCAGCATAGATGCCTATGCCGCTGGCAGCACATGAAAAGCAATTAGCCATGTGCAAGCCGCATCTGTCTGTTCGCTGGGGATCTCTGGAAGAGCACAGAGATGCCCATGTTCCATGTTCTAATGCAAATATGCACCAGAAAATAGAACAGTGGGTTCGTAGCAAAATAGGCCTGTGGGTAAATCATTTCTCCTCGGGCTTAGCGGGTTCTGAACCCAGCATCTGGGAAAGGACCATCTTTCACTGCCAGTAGACATTGCACTGTTTGGACATGACTTCCGGGGAGTAACCACTATTGTAAGAGGCAGTTCGTGCAGTTTGGTGTAGCTGCTACCAGGTGGTGCTTAGGTTCAGAGCCAGCTTCGGTGCTCTTTCTGGTATGATCTGCCTACGACTTGGCCTTCATTTACCAGGATCTAGTTGCCTGTTCCAAAACATATATCTACGTATATGTATGTATATGCTGTGTATATATATGTAAGCATATATTTTTTTTTCAGCTAAAATTCCTAACAGTGTTCTTTCTCACTTAGGGGCCTTTGCATATTCTGACCCTCTGCCTGAGAGCTAGCCCACTTTATTCCACCCGGCTGCTGATTTTACCCAGCTAATTCCTATTTATTGCTTAGATCTCAGTTCAAGGTCATTTCCTTAGAGAAGCTTTGTCTAAACTTCAAGATTAGGAAAGAATCCTTGTTATATATTCCCATAGCATTTTGTATTGCCCATGACAGAAAACTCATGCTCATTGAGGTTGCTTATTCAATGTCTGTCTCCTCAACTAGGCTGTAAGTTCAATGATGTCAGGAATCTGTCTTGTTTACCATGGTGTTTCCAATGCCTAATTCAGAGTGGGCGCTTAAATATTTGTTGAATTAATGAATGAATTATAGGCAGCTTTGGTGGTAGAAGATACAGGCTGCTTTGTTTGGATTCAAAATCGTGCTTTAAGATAAGCCATCTCTGACCTGAAGGGCTAGGATAAGGAACGCATCTGGATTTAACACGTAGGTAAGAATGTACATATAAAAGCATCTGCCGTGTCCTCCAAATCTCTTTGAGAAGAGGCCTTTAGATCCTGTGGCATATTGGTTTTTTGTCCTCAAGTGACGATTTTTTTTTTAATTTTAGAAATTATTAAAAGGTTTTTAGGAGCATTAAATTCATTAATTCGTTCATGCCACAAATTCCATTTTCTTTTTCTCAGAAATCAGGTGTGACTAGTAACCAACGGACCAGTTTTCTTGTGTGACTCATCGGCTGACTTGGGTAGCCGTTCAAGAGGTTACGTTTGTGATGAGAAACACGGAGATTTTATTTTACTTACTTTTGAAGTGACTGTACAACCCAGACTTGTGGACAGACTTTGTGAATAAGCCAAGCATCTCTTGAAATTACACATATTACTCAAGTATCTCACGCTTGGGTTGCATTTTTTCACAAAGGACATGTGCGGCTCCAGGACCACACCTAACCCCAGGCAGGTGGGATCTAAGGAGGCTTGTTTCCTCTTCTCCGTCCCTGACCTGTGGCCCTGGTCATCTGTTGCCGTCTTCTTTAAAGTCTGTGTCTTACGTGCTGAACTTTCTTCCTGGCATCCGCAGTGGGCAAATGAGGGTGTGTGTTTCACCCTTTCTAGACCTCCCCAATGTACACTATTAATTCGATTCTGTTTAATCCCCATGTGTTGAACACAAGGGCAGGTCTTCTGCTAAGCACTAAGATTAAGGAGATTGAGAATATATAGGAAAACTACAGGGAAGTTATAGTCTAAGAAGAAAACTGGACAGGCACTTAAATAATTACCATAAACTATTGTGAGTGGTACAACGAGCCATGGACACGCAAGATTTAAAGGAAGGCAGCTAGAGGAGGGATTTACTTCCCTAAGGACCTGACACCACGATGTGTGCCCATGCCGTGAAGGACTGTGGCAGGCATGGGGTGCCACATCATCTTGAAATGTAAAGGAGAGGGGTTGCCTGCAGCCTGCCATGCCACCTTGGGGTGACAGCTTCCTTCTATAGCTCACGATGGTGTTCGGGGAGTGCGTTAGTTCCCTATTGCTGCTATGACAAATTGTCACAAATTTAGTGGCTTTAAAGAACACGAATCCATTCTCTTTCACTTTTGGAGGTTGGAAGTCTAAAATCAAGCTGTCTGTAGGGCTGCATTTTCTCCAAACGTTTCAGAGGAAAAAAATCCCTCCTCTGGCCTTTTTCAGTTTCTGGAGGCCACCTGCATTCCTTGGCTCATGACCCCTTCCTCACATAATCGTGCCTCTTGCTTCTGTCATCGCATCTCTGCTACTCTGACCTTCCGGTCTCCCTCTTGTAAGGACCCTTGATTACACTGGGGCCACGTGGAAAATCCAGGATAATCAATCACTCCATCTCAAGATCTTTAACTTAATTTCATCTGAAGAGTCCCTTTGGCCATGTAAGGTAACATCCAGGTTCCAGAGGTTACAGCATGGACACCTTCAGGGGCTGTCATTCTGCTTACCACAGGGATTCAGGCAATGAACATAGCAGCAACAGCAGGAAAGAATTTGATGCTGTGTCAATCTTTCTTCAGGCCATTAGCCCCTTAAATCAAAATCCCGGATAGTGACTCAGCCGAATATTTTCTCTTTTTATTTTTACTTCAAACTTTCTGCTTCTTTGAAACCTGTGTCATGAGACCCACTACATCGCCTCGTGATGTTAACTGTCTACATCTTGATTACCACCACGCTTCCCCTCATTAACGCAAGACGGTAGAACTTGGTTCGTGGTGTTCCTCTCTAGTGTTACCATCGTTTTGGCTGGCCTGACCTACCCAGCGCTCCAGTCTTCTATTTGGTGACCTTCTTTTTATCACTGATCATTTTCCTCATGACCAATTCAGCCACATAGTTCCTTGTTGACAATTCTTTTTTTTTTTGTTTTCTTTTTTAATTTAAATTTTAGTTAACATACAGTGCAATATTGGTTTCCAGAGTAGAATTCAGTGATTCATCACTTACGTATAATACCCAATGCTCATCACAAGTGCCCTCCTTAATGCCCATCACCCGTCTATAGCCTGCTCCCCACCCACCTTCCCTCTAGCAAGCCTTAGTTTGTTCTTTCTATTTAAGAGTCTCTGTGGTTTGTCTCTGTCTCTCTGTCTGTCTCTCTGTCTCTCTTATTTTTTTCCTTTGCTGGATTATTTTGTTTCTTAAATTGCACATGTGAGTGAAATCATATGGTCTCTGTCTTTCTCTGAATGACTTATTTCGCTTAGCATAATTCTCTCTAGTTCTATCCACATCATTGAAAATGGCAGGATTTCATTCTTTTTGGTGGTTAATATTCCATTATGTATGTATATATATAGATACACATCTTATTTATCCATTCAGGTAATGGACATTCGGGCTCTCTCCATAGTTTGGCTATTGTTGACAATGCTGCTATAAACATTGGGGTGCATGTACCCCCTTTGAATCTGTATTTTTGTATCCTTTGAGTAAATACTTAAAAGTGCAACTGTTGGATCATAGGGAAGTTCTATTTTTAGGTTTTTTTTGAAGTTTATTTTTTTATTTTGAGAGAGAGAGAAAAAGCATGAGTAGGGGAGGGGCAGAGAGAGGGGAGAGAGTGAGAATCCCAAGCAGAATCTCCACACCGGTGTGGAGCCTGATGTGGGGCTCAAACCCACAAACTGTAAGATCATGACCTGAGCTAAAGTTTGCTGTTTAACTGACTGGGTCACCCAGGTGCCCCTATTTTTAATTTTTTGAGGAACCTCTATATTGTTCTCCAGAGTGGCTATACCAGTTTGCATTCCCATCAGCAGTGCAAGAGGGTTCCCCTTTCTCCACATCTTCACCAACATGTATTGTTTTTTGCGTTGTTAATTTTAGCCATTCTGACATAGCTGAGGTGTGGAGTGGTATCTCATTGTGGTTTTGATTTGTATTTCCCTGACAGTGAGTGATGTTGAGCATCTTTTCATGTGTCTGTTAGCAATCTGGATGTCTTCTTTGGAAAAGTGTCTATTCATGTCTTCTGCCATTTCTTAACTGGGTTGTTTGTCTTTAGGGTGTTGAGTTTGGTAAGTTCTTTATAGATTTTGGATACTAACTCTTTATCAGATATGTCATTTGCAAATATCTTCTCCCATTCTGTAGGCTGCCTTTAGTTTTGTTGATTGTTTCCTTTGCCCAGGAGCTTTTTATCTTGAGGAAGTCCCAATAGTTCATGTTTGCTTTTGTTTCCCTTGCCTTTGGTGATGTGTCTAGTAAGAACTTGTTCTGGCTGAAGTCAAAGGGGTTGCTGTCTTCATTCTCCTCTAGGATTTTGATGGTTTCCCGTCTCACGTTTAGGTCTTTAATCCACTCTGAATTTATTTTTGTGTATGACATAAGAGAGTGGTCTAGTTTCATTCTTCTGCATGTTGTTGTTCAGTTTTCCCAACACCGTTTTTTGAAGAGACTGTCTTTTTTTTTCATTGAATATTATTTTCTGCTATGTCAAAGATGAATTGACCATATCATTGTGGGTTCATTCCTGAGTTTTCTGTTCTGTTCCACTGATCTATATGTCTATTTTTGTGCAGTACCATACTGTCATAATGACTACAGCTTTGTAATACAGCTTAAAAATCTGGAATCATGATGCCTCTAGTTGTGTTTTTCTTTTTTAGGATAGGTTTGACTCTTCGGGGTCCTTTGTGATTCCATACAAATTTTAGGATGGTTTGTTTTAACTCTGTGAAAAATGCTGGTGGTATTTTTATACGGATTGCATTGAATGTGTAGATTGGGCAGTATAGCCATTTTAACCATATTTGTTAAATATGATTTCCAGCCCATGAGCAGGGAGTGCTTTTTCACTTCTTTGTGTCCTCTTCAATTTCTTTCATAAGTCTTCTATAGTTTTCAGAGTATCGATCTTTTATCTCTTTAGTTTATTCCTTGGTACCATATTGGTTTTGGTGCAATTGCAAATGGAATCAATTCCTTGATTTCTTTGTCTGCTGCTTTGTTACTGGTGTATAAAACTGCACCATATTTCTGCACATTGATTATATCCTGCAACTTTGCCAAATTCCTGTATTAGTTTTAGTGATTTTTTGGTAGAGTCTTTGAGTTTTCTACATAGAATATTATGTCATCTGCAAAAAAGTAAAACTTTGACCTCTTCCTTGCTGATTTGGATGCCTTATTTCTTTTCGTTGTCTGATTGCTGAGTCTAAGACTTCCAGTGCCATAGTAAATAGTGATCATGAGAGTGGACCTGCTTGTCTTGTTCCTGACCTTAGGGGAAAGGCTCTCAGTTTTTCCCCATTGAGGATGACACTACCTGTGGGTGTTTCATATATGGCCTTTATGATGTTGAGGTATGTTCCCTGTATCCGTATGTCATTGAGGGTTTTTATCAAGAATGGATGCTGTATTTTGTGAAACCTTGTTTTTAATTCTGAAATTCCAATTTCAAGCATGCTAGTCTCTAATCATTTTCGTTTTATCCATTTTGCTTACTTACTGTGGTACTTGTACCAATACAATTTGGTTTATCCTTTCTCTTTATCTTCCATTTTGTGACCTCAAGTATCTCCTTACTGAATATATTTTATGATCCATCTTCATATTCATGCATTTACTTAAATATTAATTGAGCAACTACTGCATGCTTGTCTGGGATACAGTGGCAAAAAAAATAAAGGTCTTGCCCTCATAAAGCTTCCATTTTAGTTAAAATATAATCACTCCCATATAATTTTTCATAATTCTCTTGCACCACTTCTGAAATTTCAATTTCAAACATTGTTTTATAAAATTGAGACCTCCTGGCTCAGTCCGTTGAGCATCCGACTTCAACTCAGGTCATGATCTCGCGGTTTGTGAGTTCGAGCCCCATGTCAGTCTCTACGCTGAGGGCTCAGAGTCTAGAGCCTGCTTCAGATTCTGCATCTCCGTCTCCTTCTGCCCCTCCCTCACTCACACTTTGTCTCTCTCTGTCTCAAAAATAAACAATCATTTAAAAACAATTGAGACCTCCAATTTGTTAAACTCACCACTTTCTCTGTATCATCACTCTCTTTTCTTCACCTTCATTGTTTTGTTTTTTAAACTTCCCCTTTCACATGGTCTCAGTTGATGACCTTACTTCATACTTGATTGAAAAAAGAGAATTAATAAAATGAGAAACCCCTCATCTTCCCACTATGTTTCAAAATCTTCCTGCATTTCCTGCATCCTGTATCTCTGTCATTCCATCTATTACAGTGAAAGGAGTGTCCTTGTTCATAGGACACTTCGTGTTTTGCCTACTATGGATATCACTCCATCAATTTTTCCTTCTCGTCCGTGTCATCAGTTCCTTTCTATTGCATCATCTTGTTAGCATACAAACATGCTCCAATATTTTCTTGCTTATTTCAAAGAAACAACAAAAACCTGTTTTGATCACATATCCCCTTCCAGCTACTGCCCCATTTCTAGGCTGAAAATATCTTGAAAGAGTAGGGTAACTTCCGGGATACCACTTACGCACTTCCTGTTCACTCCTCAGGTCGCCACAATCTGAGCTTTGTGAAAACACGTACATTGTACCCTTGAGCAGCATGGCTTTGAACTGTGCGTGCCTACTCGTATACGAAGTTTTTGGATACAGGATAGTAGTGTAAATGTATTTTCCTTATGGTTTTCTTAATAACATTTGTTTCCTCTAGCTTACTTTATTATAAGGATACCATAGTTAAAACATGTGACATACAAAAAATGTGTTAATTGACTCTTTTTGTTATCAGTAAGCTTCTGGTCAACAGTAGGCTATTAGTGGTTAAATCTTTGGGGAGTCAAAAGCTATATGTGGATTTTTCAACTGCATGGAGGTCAGCACCCCTAGACCCTGCATTTTTCAGGGGTCACCTATACTGTTGTCAAGATCAATATTCATGACACCAAGGTGACATTGATATTGTCATCAAACAATGGGATGCACAGTATCTCCACTTGGATGTTTGTAAGGTATCTGTCTTAATATATCTAAAATGGAACTCCAACTCCTAACTCCAAGCCTGTTATTTCCCCAGTCTTTACTCCTCATATCTTGTTCCATGAACAAATGCATCACAAAATTGTATATTGAAATATCTCCAACCTATCCACTTTGTTTGGTCCCAGTCATCTCTAGTCTAGTCTCCCACCTGCTGTCCTGCTGCCACTCGTGCCCCTCTGTTATCCATTCACCACCCAGATTCCAGAGCAATTTGAAAATCATTCATACTTTTCCTCCATTTTTCATTTGGTGTAGAACGGGGGTTACAAACTCATCTGCCCACCAGGACCAGGGAGATAAATGAGTGACATAAACAGGTATAGATTTTTAAAGAAACAACATCTACCAGCAAGCTAAATCAAAGTTTTTAAAATTTTTACTGAATTACAGTGTAAACATGTAACATAATAACCTGAATGGTACTATAGATTATATTTTAAGGTTAAATGATAAAAAAAGAGATAAATTAAAACCAGCAAGATATAATTATTCAACCTTTGTTTTATCTTTTCTAGATTCGACTACAGATTAATATCTCTACTAAGAAAAAGAGGGCAACAGTGATGATAAGTGGTGATTAATACACCCTTGAACTCAGAGTGGGAAGTACAGCCACAGGTCTGTAAACTATATTTATGGTTTTTCCTTTTCCAGAATGTCGTGCAGTTCAAATCACACAGTATGTAGCCTTTTCAAATTGGCTTCGTTCACTTAGTAATATGCATTTAATGTTACTCCATGTCTTTTCATTGATCAATAATTCATTTATTTTAGTGCTGAATGATATTCCATTGTCCAGATTACCACAGTTTATCCATTCACCTACTGAAGGAACATTTTGGTTGTTTTTAAGCTTTGACGATTATGAATCGAGCCGCTCTAAACATTCATGTGCAGATTTTTGTGTGGACATAAATTTTCAACTCATTTGGGTAAATACCCAAGGAGCATGATTGCCATATTGTATAGTAAGAGTCCATTTAGCCTGGTAAAAACCTGCCAAACTGTCCTCCAAAGTGGCTACACCATTTGTATTCCTACCAGCAATAAAGGAGGCCCACTGTTACTCTACATTCTTGTCAACATTTGGTCTTGTCACTGTTTTGGATTGTAGACATTTTAATAGGTGTGTAGTGGTGTCTCATTGTTTTAATTTGAAATTTCCTAATGACATGTGATGTTTAACATCTTTTCATATGCCTATTTACCATTGTTCTTTGGTGAGGTGTCTGTTCGGGTCTTTTACCAGGTTTTTTATGGTTTCTGTATTTATTTGTAATAACTTTTTGAGGTAAAATTGGTATACAGTAAGCTTCACATACTTAAATTGTGCAAGTTACTAAGTTTCCACGCACAGATACATAATCGAAATCAATATAATAAACATATTTATCACCCTTTTGTAATGACTTCCTCCTACCCGTAGCCACTTTGACTTCCCTAGGCAACCATGAATCTACTTTTTGTTAGTATTGGTTAGTTTTACACTTTCTAGAATTTATAAAGGAATTAAATAGTATGTACTCAATTTTGTCCGGCTTTTTCAACTCAGGATAGTTTTGAGATTCATCCATCTTGTATCAGTCATTCACTTGTATCAGTAGTTGATCATTTCCATTTTATTGCTTAACAATAATCCATTGTATGGATATATCACAATTTATCCTTTCACCTGTTGATGGACATTTGTCTCCAGTTTTTGACTATTACCACTAAAGTGGCTGTGAACAGTTGTGAACAAGTCTTTGTATAAACATATTATTTTATTTCACTACCACTACGTGTCTAGAAGTTGAATCGTTGCATCATATAGTAGATGTATTTAACTTTTAAGAAGCTTCCAAAGGTTTTCCAAAATCATAGTACCATTTTACATTTGCATCAATAGTATGTGAGATTTCCAATTACTACACATCCTTGACAAATCTTGATTCATCAGTCTTTTTAAATTTTAGATATTTTATTTTATTATTTTATTTTTTAAAGTTTATTTTTTGAAAGCGAGAGAGAGAGCCACCCAGGGGCTCCTTAAATTTTAGATATTTTAATAGATATGTAGCAGTATATCATTGGGGTTTATTATTATTTTTTAGTTTATAGTTAGTTAAATACAGTGCAGTATTCGTTTTAGGAGTAGAATTCAGTGATTCATCACTTCCATACAATACCCTGTGCTCATTTAAGGAGTCACTTTTTGCCAGTTTTTTTAAGTTGGATGGTTTATTTTCCTATTGTTCATTTTTAATAGTTTTTTTTTTAGGAGATGTTATAGATACCACTCCTTTTTCAGATCTGTGTTTTGCTAAGATTTTCTCCCAGTCTATAGGTTGTTGTTTCATTTTCTTTACAGTGTCCTTTACCAAACAGAACCTTTTACTTTTAATGAAGTCCAACTTACCAATTTTTTTCATGGATTGTGCTTTTGATGTTATACCTAAAATACTATTGCCAAACCCAAGGTCTCCTCGGCTTTCTTCTATGGGATCTTCTAGGAGTTTTATAGTTTTGCTTTTTTTCTAAGTTTATTCATTTATTATCTCTGAGAGAGAGAGAGACAGACAGAGTGCAGGTGGAGAAGGGACAGAGAGAGAGGGAGACACTGAATCCTAACCAGGCTCCAGGCTCTGAGCTGTCAGCACACAGGGCTCGAAATCATGAACCATGAGATCATGACCTGAGCCAAAGTTGGACACTTAACCAATTGAGTCATCCAGGCACCCCTATAGTTTTGCTTTTTATACTTAGTTCTGTAATCCACTTTGAGCAAATTTTTGTGAAGGTTGCAAGGTCTGTGTCTAGATTCTGTTTTTGTATGTGGATGCCCAGTTGTCCCAGCACCATTTGTTGAAAAGACTCTCCTTTCTTCTTTGAATTGCTTTTGCCCCTTTGTGTCAAGAATCAGTTGACTATATTTGTATGGGTCCATTTCTGATTCTCTGTTATGTTCCATTGATATATTTGTTTATTCTTTTACCAGTTCTATACAGGCTTGACTACTGGAGCTTTATAGTAAGTCTTGCAGTTGGGTAGTGTCAGTCAACCAACTTTGTTCTTCTCCTTCAATACCGTGTTGGCTGTTATGGATGTTTTGCCTTTCCAAATAATCTTTAGAATCATTTTCTTCCTACCCAAACAATAACTTGCTGGGATTCTGGTCGGGATTGCATAAATTTATAGTTTAATTTGGGAAAACTGACACCTTAGCAATATTCAGTTTTCCTCTTCATGAACATGGATTATATCTCCATTTATTTCGATCTCTTGATTTTACTCATCAGTTTTGCAATTTTCCCATTGCGGATCTTGCACATATTTTGTTAGAGATATACCTAATTATGTGATTTTTTTGGTATCAATATTGGTTCTATATTTGTAGAAAATATATCCTGCTAATCTTTGATGTTAATGATAGAGAAAACTCTGGACGGGAGAAGAAGAGTAAGTTTTAGAGCTGAAGATGGTGACAATGAGTACAGTTATAGCTTATATTTTATTGGATATTTTTTAAGATTTAAGACCCTCAATAACTTATTATTTGCTTTGGAGTCAAATAGATGATTTTATGTGATTTTTACAATTAACTTCTAAGACCAGAATTACTATCCCTGTCTGAGGATGAAGGTTGATGGTATATAACTTACACTTCATTCCTATGAGTGGACCTGCTACCTTTTTTTGTAAAGGAGTTCCTGAGCAGACTGTCACGTACCATGGTTGATTAAAATAATAATAATAATAATAATAATAATAATAATAATAATAATAAACCTCAAAGACAGAATCAGTGCCATGAAAAACATCCATTTGGAGGTGGCAGGGCAGGATGATACTGTGCTGAAGTTTAGTATTAAATTTTAAGCTTTGTTTTCAAGCTAATGATCACTTACTGTGGATAGAAATATTTACTACTGAGTCAGATTAGATTCCCTTTTGATGGGCAGCCAACAGAAAAAACACGTAAACCTGCCTCACTAGAAATGGAAGATGGCAATAAAATATTTAGTTTTTCTGGAGCAGGTGGGCAAGGCCTACTGAAAAGGGAAATGGCTACACTTTGCACGAAAAAAAATCTGTTCCTCTGTTCTGTACTGTGTTCCTTCCTAGAAGACAAGGATACAATCTTGATTAAAAACTATGATTTGTTTTTACTGTATTTTGACTACTAAATTCATGTTTTTTCAATTATTTTATCTATTTCTTTTAATAGTCCAAAGTGGGTATCTGAAGTATGTTCACAAATACTACCCGAATAAAATTTACTCCATTACCCAAAGCACACCATTAGCATAGTACATTTTAGAATAAGTTGTTTTGTTCCCATTCTTTAACAACAGCAGAAACACTTTTTTTGCATAGATTCTTTGTTGTAGAGTTTTACTGTGTTTCATTTACCATTGTAGAATGGTCATACATTGTAGAACGTAGGATAATTCTTATAACCTTTTTATATGTGATTATTACCTGTAGGACAACCTGTCTTTAAGTAGGGATAACTTACTCTAAAATTAATCCTAGGCTGTTGTCTCTTTGTGACAAGAGTCTTATCATTTAAATAAGTATTTAAGCTTATTGATTAAGAGTTTTGGTTTAAATTCCAGTTAGTTAACATACAGTGTACTATTAGTTTCAGGGGTATAATATAGTGATTCAACACTTGCATATAACATCCAGTGTTCATCACAAGAACGCTCCTTAATCCTTGTCACCTATTTCACCCATTTCCCATTTTGCCTCCCTTCTGGTAACTATCAGTGTGTTCTCTATAGTTATAATGAAAATTACATATGTGGCAAACAGCAATACTTGGACTTGACACATGTCTTGAGACATCCAGTCTCATGATTATAGAATCCTAGAGCTGACAGCAATCTCAGGCATGGGCTAGTCCAGCTTTATTATTTTACACTGAAGGAAAGGGAATAGGAAAGAGAATAAGTGGCTAAAGGTTCCACACATCTAGTCAATGCCAAAATCAAAACTAAAAGTCAGGACATCCTTGTCTCGATGGACCCTGGGGTCATGGGAAGATCTTAGCCTTTGAAGTTGGATAGGCATGTCATACCAGTTTTACAAACCTAGGAAAATCCCTTAACCTACCTGAGCTCATTGTCCTCAGATCCAAATTAAGGGATCCATTCATTCATTCAGTTCTTCATTCATTCATTCATTCTGGTATCTTTATGTCCCAGACAATAATAAGGACAGGAGAATGGTTGTTAAGATCTGAAAACGATTTTAGAAGTGTCTAAATGAGCTGTAAATGCTAACTTACTATATTAATGCTCTTTCTTTGTTCCACGTGAGATAGTTTCATATAAATCGCAACAGACTTGAGAAAAGTAGCACAGGGTTATATATTATCCTCATGTTGTAGTCAGAAGATTCATCAAAGATCAGGAAACTCATCTACGATCAGGGCAAATGGAAAACCAAAACCAGGCAGAGAGTCTCTGTGAAGGGTTCTGAACCTTGGGTGCGCATGAATCTTTTGGAGAGCTTTTCTTTTTTTCTTTTCTTTCTTTCTTTCCTTCTTTCTTTCATGCCGATGCCTGGATCTCACAGCTGGAGGTTCTGATTCAATTGTTGGGGGTTTGGGGTGGAAGGGGGCAAGGACATTTTTACAGAAAACTTGCATGTGATTCTCGTGCGCAGATGGGATAGAGAAACCCTGTGGGCTAGACTGAACAGCATGAGTTTTCAGTGGGCTGCGTCAGCGAGGGTTACGTGGTTGGGTAGCATGCAGAGATTGAAGGGCTCAGCAGGGAAACTCCTCTGTAGCCAGTGCAGTTCCTTTAATGTCTTCCTAAACTCAGCTGCGATCTTCACCAGCCCTAGCTGAGCCCCTTCATTTGTACTGCTTTTTATTCCAAGCATATTAGCAGTTATAGTCAGGTGATGTTGGCATGAAGCTCAGAAGAGGGGTGTTTGTCAAATTGAATATGGTGCCCTGCTATTTCCTGGACAGTTTGAGTTTGGTTTTGAAAATGACATTCCCCACCCCTGGGGTGGGGGATGTCTGAAGAACACTATGACAAGTTGAAATTGCAGTGTGTCACAGCTTTGTATATTCTTGTTCAAGTATTTTCTTGGAAACTACTTAGCCTAGGAATATCTTTATTTTCTGTCTTAATTAATCCACGAGAAAAGTGGGCTCAGGCAGGGTCATTGGAAACCTATTCTGGCTTCTTTGGCCTAGGTTTTCACCATGTCATGCCCAGGAACTGTTTAATGAGAATATTAATGTAAATGTCTATTCATCAGAAAGTTCTGAGTACTTAGGGAGAGGAGATAGAAGGCAAGGTACACGCCTAGAGCTATGAACAACAGAATAAGCAAGCAAAGAGGGTATTTTATCAGGACACTCTATTGTAGTTGTGGAATGTCAACCTGGTCTTGTTTCCTTTGTATTCACCCGCTCTTACCACCACACACACAGACACACACACACACACACACGCATGCACACAGACACACACACACACACACATTCTTTGACTTTCCTAGTGTTTTTTGAGAGAGAGAAAGGGAGAGCATGTACACGTGCATGAGCAGGGCGGAAGGGGGGAGAGAGAGAGAGAGAGAGAGAGAGAGAGAGAGAATCTTAAGCAGGCTTCTCACCCAGCACAGAGCCTGACTGATGCAGGACTCGATCTCACAACTCTGAGCTCATGACCTGAGCCAAAATCAAGATGCTTAACCAACTGAGCCATTCGGGTGCCCCAGACCCATGCAAGTTCTTAATAAGTCCTGACAAAAGAGGAGTTTATACATCTCAATAGCCTCCTCTTCCTCATCTTGTCTATCCATGAAGTCCTGGGGGTAAAGGTGGTTTCCCAAAACTAAGGTTAGGATCTAGTCAGCAGTGTATTCTTGTCCTGTCTCTCAGCTCCTGTGTTAGCCTTTGCTGCCCAGCAGATTTGGACCAGGGAAACGCCTGAATCATATACTCTGCTCTCCATGGTCTGGTCCTCTTTGGGATTAATCTGATAGTGAGCAATCCATTTCCTCAGTAAGGAATCCTGCCTTCCCCACCTTGGCCTTTTTTTGGCTGGTATATTGTTGTGTGTAAACAGGTCTCTAGATAATACTGCCCCTGCAGAGATGACTGAGCACAGATGGCTTCATGAGTCCCCTGCTTTTGTCCCCACTCCTCCACCTGAATGCAATCTGCAGAATGGGCTAGTGCCCGCATTTATGACAGAACTTGCCACAACCCATCAGATGGAGGAACCAGCCCCAGCTCCTCTGTATCTCATTTGTCTCTGTGTCCACACTCTGCTAGTTGTATTGATGCCCTCAGGCCTGAGATGTTCTGAGTTTCCTACATGATACCGGGACGGGTTAGATGGCCTGGCTTACTTGGGATAACCTTTGTTACCCAGCCCTCCTTAAGCTTACCACACTTTGAGCTTGCTACACTCAATTAGCCTACAGGAAATCTTGTGCTGTTGGGTTTGAGCATTTTAGACCTTTGGTTTCCTATTTGGTTTGGATCTTTTGAATTAACTTTCAGTCCTAGGGAAGGATCTCTTGTCCTAATCTCCCTACTACCTGCAGGCCTGGACACTGAAGAGTTAGCCTATTACCTTACAGACAAAATGGAACCTGGTGTCTGTTCGTTCCCACCCATTACCAAATCAGTCTATTTTTTTCCCGTGTCTGGTATTTGGGAAATGTTGACATTATGTGTGAACATCTATAAACCTCTCCTTGTTATTCTTTCCCTTTGATCCATGTGGTTTTTATTCTTAAACTGTTTTCCTCCTAAGACCCATAGGTTATAATATGTGTTTTTTATGTTTTTATATTTTAGCAAAACACCGAAAATGCCTTTGGCTTCCAGATGCTATATAAGGAAAACATGCAATGTTGTGACTGTTCATTTTCATCCCCTTCTTGCTAAAGCTGTTTTTCCTTTAGAAACTCTCAGCAAGAGTGGGCAGCTGGGGAGGAGGAAATCTGCTATTACTAAAGAATATTACCACAGCCTTTCTAATACTATTTATTTTATTCAAAATCAGTCTATAAATCAATGACATTTAACTAATATATGTGGCTAGATGTCCATGACTTCATGTTGGGTTGAGCCACGTGCTGTACACTGAGCCCGTTCTGTTCTCAGGTTCACAGAAATAGTGGAGAGCAAGCCCAGGATGACATCCGCGGGAGGAGGGCACTTTATCAGACACTGTGGTTTGAACCATAATGGCCTTAACCAAAAAGAGAAAGAGAGAGAGAGAAAAGGGAAGGAGAGGCGAAACCTTGTTGTAGTGTTTGTAGTTATGTTAACTCCCGCAGAAAGGGTCGAGGCAGCACTAGCCAGTGTATTCTGCAATGGGGCAAGCGTGTGATATCTGTGCTGGGCAGTATGGTAATTACCAGCTTCAGGTGGCTATTAAGCATTGAAAATGCGGCTAGTGTGACTGGGGGAGTCATTTGGATTTTAATTTAAATGGCCACATGTGGCTAGTGTCTGTGGTATTGGGCAGCTAAGCATTTGAGGCCTGTCCCCGTTACTAGAGTGCTTCTGGATTGATTTCCTTCACTTCTCGTAGATTCCCATGTACCATATTTGTTCAACCAATCTGTCCTAATGCATAGAGTGCAGTGACATGTGCTATTTGTGAAGTTATGCAACTTGTATTCAAAATGGCATTCACACAGATTTGATGAAATACATTTAATTTCCTCCTACAAAGCAACTTGTTTGGTGTGAACAAGCAATTCTCATGTCACTGTGAATATAGACATGAGGAAGAGGTGTAAACAGAGGGAGGAGATAGAGAGATATTTTTAATTTACCAACTTCTGACTACCGGTATCTTATTTAGTACTTACAATCTCCTGTCGAGTGCTGCTTTTCTCCTTGCCACTGTCCTTCCTAACCTCTTTCCCCACAGTGAGCTCTTCAGCCTCTTCCAGAAGTTTCCGTGACAGGAACTCTTTGTCTTTCCTTCCTGACATGCTTCATTCCATTGTTGGGTGACTTCCATCCTCAGAAGCTGCCTCCTTATGGTGTTCTGAAATCCGTTTTCAGCCATGGGTGTCTACTTGTGAGATAACGCAAGCATATGTAATTCTATTTCCGTGTATTGGTCCTCCAAATCTTTGAAGATAAAACTCTTTTTTACATAGGATTTTGTGGATTGATTTTGAGTTAATTTATTCATGGCAGACTTCCAAGTCTCCTCACCGTCCTCTCTTATTTATCTCGATCCAGACATATCCTAGTTTGTCAATGGTCCACTCGAGGTAGTACCCAAAACTGAAACTGACTCCTCAGGTGAGGTCTTATCAGTAACGGTTGAGCAGAATGCTCACTTTCTGACTTCTGGAGACTACACCTTTACGGATAGAGTTTAAGATGACTTTAACTTTCTTTTCTTTCTTTTTTTTTTTTTAAAGCGGAGCCACACCAATATTCGTATTGATCTTACCATCGACTAAAGGCCCATGGCATTTTCACGAGTCTTAAGTCATGTCTCTCCTGTATCAGAACAGTTGTATTTGGGCGATCAAGTACAGCACTTGATATCAGCCCATGTGAAATTTCAGCTTGAGGACTTCGGTGTGCATTGTGGGTCACTTCGGACATGAATAACTTGTTTCTCCAGCAGCTGGGAGTGCTGCTGTCAATAACCCTCAGCTGTCAGCAGTCTCTCTTAACTAAAGAAAACTACCTTGCCAAGGCCACACTTGCTTTTAGGGGCAGCCTCCATTCACTGATCCGCTCGGGGTAGAAAGTCCACCCCCTTCTTTGGAACCACTTTTCAGGACCATCTCAGGTCCGCTATTCCCTGTGGGGTGGAAGCTGGGCCTTCATTGGAAGTGCATCGCAAATCAATGTCTTCCTTTACTTATCTCTGGTTTCTTTTCCTTCCTTTCATGTGTGTTGATCCCAAGAGCCCTCCCTAATGTCTTGCATGCTACTGTCTGGCTCAGAGTCTGCTTCACAGAGAGCCCCATTTGCATTCACATATTACTCCAGTCTGTGCAGTAAATTCATTATGAATCCTGCATCTGTCATCAAAGGTATCAACTTTTCTCATTTTCAGGTAAGATTCCTTTCCTGAGGTCCAGAGTCATACTTTCAACTCTTCACCTGTTATCTCTATCTTGATTTGTCATAGGCAACGCAAAGTCAACACAGCCACGACGGCACTCATGATTCTCACCATCTTCCCTTCTCAACCTCCTCTTCTTACTACATTAACTCGGTCACCCACGGTAGAAATCTTCTCTTCTCCCTCAGCGTAAACATTCAAAGCTTCCTTTCTTACTGCCATTTCCGTAATTCAAGACATCCATCACTTATACTATTATAAAAGCCTCCTCCCCACCCTTCTGTGCCACCAATTTTTACACATGACAAAAATTTACACATGATTTTTACACACTTTTCTTCATATGGCCCTCAGAAAATCTTTCTAAAACATAGCTGATCATGTTGCCCTCTGACTTAAAAACTTTGGTGCCCTTCCCCTATACCCTTCCTTAAAGAATCAAATTCACACTTTATAAGCTTTAAAGCCTCTTATTCATTGGATTCTCTCCAACACATAATGCAGCACCTGACACATTGTGGTTCCGCTGCTGTATGCTGCACAGGTACTAGGGTATATATCCCTTCCAAAGTATTGAACATGGGATTCAAAGTTAGAAGCTGAAAAAGGGAAGGTAGTGAAAACAGCATGACCAGGGTCAGTGACAATATGGATTTATAGGTGTATTTGAAGTACTTTTATTTTCTTTATTTATTTTAATGTTGATTTATTTTAAGGGAGAGAGACAGAGAGAGAGAGAGAGAGAAGCAGAGAGAGAGAAGCACAGAGAGAGGGAGAGAGAGAATCCCAAGCTGTTCTGCACTGTCAGCACAGAGCCCAATGCAGGGCTCGATCCCACGAACTGTGAGATCATGGCCTGAGCCGAAATCAAGAGTTAGATGCTTAACTGATTGAGCCACTCAGGCAGCCTTATTTTAAGTATTTTTAAAATGGTTTGATATTGAACTACTTTTCTTACTATTAGTGAATCCTAGAAGTTTGAACTTTTTATATCTTGTTGATGATTAAACTGGCATGCCCCAGACTAAGATGTCTTAGTGGAATAAAAGTGCATTTCCATAGGTGCGCCTGAGTGGCTTAGTCAGTTAGGTGTCTGACTTTGACTCAGGTCATGATCTTGCAGCTCGTGAGTTCAAGCCCCATGTCTGGCTCTGTGCTGACAGCTCAGAGCCTGGAGCCCACTTCGAATTCTGTGTGTGTCTCTCTCTGCCCCTCCCCACTCATGCTCTGTCTCTCCCTCCTTCAAAAATAAATAGACAAATTAATCAATATTAAAAGTACAT
Organism: Paguma larvata; assembly: GCA_030068075.1. Taxonomy (NCBI): domain Eukaryota; kingdom Metazoa; phylum Chordata; class Mammalia; order Carnivora; family Viverridae; genus Paguma; species Paguma larvata. The sequence goes on along the minus strand of CM057830.1, from coordinate 115,972,483 downwards.
TTCTGTAGAGAATATAGTTTTAGGAGTCTTAGAATTTCTGAGGGGGAAAAAGAAAAAAAAAACCAAGTTGCATAGGTGGTTTAATGAAATGTTTAACATGCTTTCCGTACAAGAGACATGTTTATCCATATTTTCCTGAGAAGGCAAATGTCAGATTTAGACAGTGTTTCTTACTCTTGAATTTCACATGAGGTCTGAGTTCCAAGGTAGTGACTCTGTGGTCTAGTGATTGTATGGAATTACTGGAACAAGTTGAGTAGTTTAGTAGCTTCAACCTGGTAAAAAAAAAATGGAGTCAAAATCTTCCAATGTGACTCAAATGAGAATGCTAGACTGAAATCAGCAAGAGGAGACTTATAAAAAAAGAATTGCTTAATCCCGAATTTAACTTTAAAAATGTTACCACAAGATAGAGGAGACTGGACTTAGAAGTGACTTATGTGAACAAAAAAACTGTGTTTTTGTAAGCCAACAGTTTGATGTGACTCTTACAAAGGGGAGGCATTCTTGTGCTACCATAACTACAGTGTCCAGATCACAGAATAAATAGCTAGCCCATATCGTATTGATTCAAATACGTCAGGAATATTGTATTTAGATCTAAAGGGAGTGATGCCAAATTAGTATGCCTCCAAAGAAGTGTATTCTGGATGGAGAAGGCTCTGGTTTCAGTTAGGAAAGGTTGAAACAGCATAAATGCTAAACTGGAGAAGAGGGGGACTATCAGACGTGGGAGGGGGTCACATTAGAAGCACGATCAGTGTGCAAAGGACTGAGCACTGGGTTAGGTCAATTGTGAATATCAATAGCTAAAAGTTAAAAGAATGGCAATTTTGTCTCAAATAAGACTTAATATTCTAATGCTTCAAAATATGTCTAAAAGTAAAATGTCCTGCCCTTTCTTTTTTTAAATTTTTTAACGTTTATTTATTTTTGAGAGACATAGAGACAGAGTATGAGCAGGGGAAGGGCAGAGAGAGGCAGAGACACAGAATCTGAAGCAGGCTCCAGGCTCCGAGCCATCAGCACAGAGCCCGACGTGGGGCTCGAACTCACAGACCACAAGATCAGGACCTGAGCCGAAGTCAGCCGCTTAACCAACTGAGTCACCCAGGTGCTCCTGTCCTGCCCTTTCATGTAATGACTTTCATGTCATTAAGTAGCAGGCAAATTAAGACTGTATGGGAAATAAGAGATGGGAGGTTGGACCAGAAGCCGACCAAGGATGGCTTACACTTAGTGTCAGAATGCATCATTATATATTGAGGAGGTGTGGATGAAGACCATTTTGGATTCTCAGCTATTTTTGTTGTTGTTGTACCAACGTGCTATTAAATTTTATTAGGTAATATCTCTTCATTTTTTAAACATGAGAGTTATGTTCTATAAAAGCAGGTAACACTGTGAGTGACATATCATGGAAGTTAAGAGAAGAATGTTTGTTTTTGTCTTGGTTCTACTACTTGCTAGCTGTGTGACTCCGGGTAAGTCACTTTGCTTCTCTGAACATTAGTTTTCTTCCCCTCCATTGTTAAATATTACTGATAATAGTACCTATATTAAAAGTAGTTGTAGGGATGAAATAAAACATGCAAAGCATTCAGGTCATATTCAGTAAATGTTATTGTTGTTACTATTATTACTTGTTTCTCTGTAACTATTGAGGTTAACACAAAAATGTTTCCTCCCTATTGAAATAATGCAGACATTTTACTCTTTGTGCATAACATAATAAGGTTCCCTTTGTGGTGGCAGTTTGTAATTATTTGATAAGTTATCCTTATTAAGTCTATGGGAAGTTCCAAACTTTTAATTCTTTCACCTTTATTTGCAACATAAAAAAAATAACAGAATTCATGAGGCAACAGATGAAAAACGTTATCACTTTTTGAATAATACATTCAGTTGAAAATTAAATGATTTAAAATATAATTGCTTCTGGAAATGACTTTATGAGCAGTGGAAGGATTTAGTGGAGGAATGAAAAATAAAGCAACTGCACAAAGCATGATTTGATTTTTTACCATGGCTTCATGCGAGAGTCACTTAGTGCCCTGGTTTTCAGGAACAGGCCACTTTGCTATGAGTAAACAGCAGTGTTGCATTCTCTAGTCACATATTTTGACATATGGTTAGTGCATGTTTATGTTGATGAAGTTAGGACTCAAATACAAGTTACGTTTTTTCTCAAATGGAAACACAGACTGAATTGAATAGAACTTTCTTGTTCCTCTCTTGGCTTTGACATTCTTGACTTACCACCCTAACATAGTAAAAATATCCTCTCGCACAAGATAGATGTGGCTTGTAGGAGTAACACTGTGTGTGACGGTGTTGCACGTAGCTCCTGGGATCCAGGTAGACTGTTGAGTGCTGAGGGTTTTCGGCTGCCACCACTGGGCAAATCTCCCCACCGGCCCCCACCAACAGCTCTCTCGTGGGCTCACCAATGACAAGTAGACGTCTAGCTTTCAATCACATTTACCTGATATCAGTACAAGAGTCTGGTTGGGCTTTTCGTAATTTAGGGAAATGGAGCCATCTTGAACTTAGTCAAAATCTGATCCATTTAACGTGAAAGGAAAGCAACTTGTTGAGATTTTAGTCCTTTGCTGTGTCATATGGTAAGCACCTCTGTAGTTTTGAAAGAGACTGCTAACCTGTTTTCCAGAATGGCCAGATCATTTTACACTCTCACCAGCAATGGATGCACTATCTGGTGTCTTCACATAGTCATCAGCGTTTGGTGGTGTCATCACTATTTTCTTTTTTAGCCATTTTGAAGGTGTGTGGTGATATGTCATTGTGTTTTTAATTTGCATTTCTGTGATGATATTGAACAGCTTTCATGTGCTTATTTCCATCTCTGTATCCTCTTCGGTGAACTGTCTGTTTTTGTCTTTTGTCCATGTTCTAATAGGATTTTTTTCATTGAGTTTTGTGAGTTCACTCTATATTCTAGGGAAGCATCATATCTATATATGTGGTTTGTTAATATTTTCCCCATTCTGCAGGTTTGTATTTTCATCTCTTTATCAAGACTTTTTACAGAGTAAATGTTTTAAATCTTGATGAAGTCTACTTTATCTCTTTTTCATTTCATGTAAAATTATTTTGATCTTATGTCTAAGAACTCTCATGGAGTCCTAGTCCCGAAGATTTTCTCCTGTGGCTTTTTATTAAGGTCTTATAGTTTTGTGTTTTACATGTAGATCTGGAGTCCATTTTGACTTAATTTTGTGTAAAGTATGGGGCTTAGGTAGAGGGTTTGTTTTTCTCCCATGGCTTTTGATTAACTTTTGATTCAAAGAAGTGATAATTCAATAGTAGTTTATGTCTATAATGTTAGGGATTTCCCAGAAATGTATACAAGCATCGTTCTTGAGGATTTCTGTATCTTGTTGGTACTCCAAACAGTGCTGGGCTGCAGGTAGATGCTCAGTAAATACTTGGTTAAGGAGGCAGAAAGTTCCGGGTTCAAATTCTCCACTTACTTGGGGTACTTTATTATTTCTTTTTCCACTTAGAATCACTTGGGGGACTTCGAACAAGTCAGAGTCTCAATTTCTTCATAGGCAAAACTGGATAACAATTCCTTGACTATGACTCTCTCATAGATCAAGTGAACTAATGTAAAAGTTGCTTTAAACAAATACCGTTTAAACTGTAACGTACTTAAACACCTCTGGGATGATCATGGATTTTATTAGGAAGCATAATAGGTTTGTGCCATAGCCCAAGTGTTTGTCGCTGCCTCCCTCTCTGCCCCTCGTCTTTATAGGAGCAGCAGTCTCTGCCGACAGGAGAAATGAGAAGGTTTGGTCTTACTTCTTTTCCTTTCCGACCTCTTGTGTCTTTGTGAGGTGGCTGTCTGACAGTTACCGCCTGTAACTCTGACAAGCCTTTCCCTTGTCAACGAGCCTGGGAAAACATGGTGTGGACTAGTCCTGCTTTCCATTGTCTATCACGGCCACTTCGGTCCACCTTCAAGACTGACACACCCGATGATTCAGATTTGGAAGTGCACAATGGTACTGCAGAAATTTCACATCAAACGATCAGGCTTTTTCATAATTTCCAGCATGGTCCAGCAAACATTCCCTTCCATTTTTCATGCAGAGTCCATTTTCCCTGAGCATCTGGGAACTTCCTCCCCTTCCCCCAAGATCCGCTGGTCTTTTTATCACCTTCTCTTTCTTCCGAGTCTTGACTTCATCCGCAAGGGGGAAGCAGCAAATCCTTGAAGTCCCATAACAGCTTCTGATTGTCAAATGGAACCTCTTTCAAAAGCCTACCCTGACCATACTGCCTCAGGCAAGCGACGCAACACTTTCTGTTCTGTTAGCCTGTTTTATTTTACTTAACACTGATCACTGTTTAATGATACATACATGTTTGTTCTTTGTCTCTCCTGCTACAGTATCTGCTTCATGAAAGGGAACGATGAAATCTGCTTTGTTCACAGTCAGATCCTCGGAATTTTGAACATAGAATATGCTAAATAAATATTTTTTGAATTAATCATTGCAATTTTCAGCATGGACTCGCTCTAAGACAAATATTTGAACATCTTTTATAGCATGGTCATATCTCATATAGTTTAACTGGTTGAGTTTATATGCTAACACAGTTCCTCTCTCCTTTATTTGCCCCAGATCCCCATTTCGTCACAGCATGTCTGGGGGACTAGGAAGGAAGGAGCGAGGAGGAAGGAAAATCCTGTCCTGCCAAAAGATGCTTTTGGAGGAAGTGAAATGGAAGGCAAGGACACAGTGATCAGGAGACTCGGGTATAATAATGAGATAATAGATTTCTATCCTTGCTAGGCAAGACAGCTGTGAACATAATAAACAAATATAAAACTATGCAGCAGAAAATGATTATAAGTAATTAGTGGTGAATGGTTTATTAGTCAGGGGAAAAGACAAAGGAAAAGGGAGGTTTCAGGCTGTTGTTGGGAGAAGAGCAGATATCAAATCCGTGGCCTTTGTGGTCAGGGTTTGGAACGTGCCATACAGGGAGGGACAGGTTGATGAAAGGGAAATTCAGCTCCTCTCCGAAAAATGCATTTCTCTTTCTCTTAAATGCCTTCGCTGTGATAATAATGTTACCGATAACACTAATGATTGCGTAAGCTAACACTGACAGCATTCTCTGTGTGCCAGCCACTGTGCTAAGTGTATGGTGTATATTTGCTTTAATCTTCACTACAACCCTAGGAGGGAAGTGTTACTGCAATATCTATTTTACAGTTGAGGAAACTGAGGCAAAGTAACTTGCCAGAGATAATAAGTTTCCTTCTAGCCAGTTAGTTTCATTGTGCTTTATTTTGGTTAGAAAGATGGAATGTAGTTTGATATTTAGAATGATGCGATTGTGACTTTAATGCTTACAATAAAGTCCTCTAAGTCATTAGACTTGTAATACAAGATAACAGAGCAGATCTTCCCAAGGACCGAGGTCCCCCAGTAGTTGGTTAAGTCAAGATACCTGGATGGGCATCAGCATTTTAAGGACATTAAGGAACCTTCTAGATACAGACTGCTACTTTCTTATAATTAGACACCACATCTTTCTTTCTCGCCTCTTTATTTGTTGGATACATTGCCACTGTCAACACAATATCCTCTATTCATTTCAAGGTGGGGTCACTAACAGAGCAGACTCAGTCAAAAAGATGTCACAGGGGCACCTGGGTGGCTCAGTTGGTTGAGCGGCCGACTTGGGCTCAGGTCCTGATCTTGTGGTCTGTGAGTTCGGGCCCCAAGTTGGGCTCTGTGCTGATGGCTCAGAGCCTGGAGCCTGTTTCAGATTCTGTGTCTGCCTCTCTCTCTGCCCTTCCCCTGCTCATACTCTGTCTCTCTGTCTCTCAAAAATAAATAAAAGTTAAAAAAAAAACTTAAAAAAAAGATGTCACAAAGATGAGTTCTGAGTCCAAGCTTTGTAGACAGACTTTCATTTATACAACCAATAATTATTGAGCACTTATTCTGTGCTAGGCATTCTCCCAGGTGATGGGGATACAATAATCAACCAAGTTGTTAAGGTTCCACCTCTCATGAAACTTAGATTCTAATGAGGAGGGAGAGAAAGAAGGGCGTCTTTAGATAAAGGGCAAGAAATCCTGAAGGATGAGAAAGGAAGAAGGTGGAGAGAAAATATTCTGGAAAGAGGGATAATCTCACACTGCTGTCTGAAACACTGCAGTGGCGTCAGCCCAATAGGATAAGTCTAAATTCCTGAGTGTGAGACACAGTTACCTTCATGGTAAGACTCCTGTACGCCTCCGTCTGCAGCCTGGTCTCCCATCAGTCTCCCCTTCTGGCCACTGAACACGTTGTGTCCACAGCCCTGAATCCTTTCCCAAATTTGTTTCCTGGTAAACTGCTATTGATCTTTCAAGACTCAGATCGAGGACCAGCAAATAGTAGTCATCGTGATTATTACTAATATTGACAATCTGTTACAGGTCTCCAAGCCTCTGCTTCATAGACCCATAGATTATAGGGGTTGAACACTAGCTTAGATTTCTTCTATTATAAGCCAGATTAGGATTCTATAACACCGAAAGTATTCTTAATGATCTTCAAATTGTGCATATAGAAGTTTCAGGAGTCTCTCAGAGGTGTTTCTGGGGTAAGTTGGCAAGTTTCTGGGTTACCACTTTGCTTTACCCAGAACATCTATTTATACATATTTAATCTCATTTGCTGTTTTCATAAGATTTCATTTGCATTTTTAAACATTTCAACTGTTTTTAAGAGTTTGAAAGTCATTCATCTCATCCAACTCCTCATTTTATAGAACTCTAACTTTTGCAAGGAAACAGAACTAGTTACTGGTAGTGCCAAAATCTAGGTCTCTCAACTCCCCCAGAGCCTTCAAGGAAGGACTCAGTCCCATCATGTCAAGATTCCTGGTCTTGCTTTGTACTGAGTGAGCACGCCAAGCCTAGATATAGAATTCACGAGAATCCTAAGACTTCAGGATTTCGTTCTGTGTTTTAGAATCCGGAATTCCTAGTAGCAGGTTTTATAGAGCTATGTTTTAATTTCACACTTGAATGTTTAACTTCCAGTACCTTTTGCGTTAAAGCTCATATGTTTGCTCTAAATAGCATGAAGAGATTAATTGAGTCATTAAGACAATGGGTCCCTTATTAGGGATCCAAGAAAGCTGAATGAAATGGTACAAGTGCAAACTAACCACATTTACTTAGCTTTCACTGCACACGTACGTGTGTGTTTTCCAAGCAAACGATTCTACAGTGCAAATTTGCAAATGATATGAGACGAGAAGAGGTCACTAAGACTTTAGAGATAGCTAATGCCTTAGGATCCAAAGTGATCTTGACAGATCAAAAGGAGTGGCCAAGTCAAACAAAATAATAAAGAAAAAATGTCCGCTGTGCCCCTGACTCCAAAAAACCAACTTGACAGTGTTACTGAATCTGGTCTAGATCCCCAGGCGGAAGAATCAAGTAGCCCTCAGAGATCTTGGAAGGCAGGAGGTTTATTTACCCCGGGGTGGGGGCTCAGAGGAGGTCACTCTCCACAGCTGTGAGTCCAGAGTGGAAGCAGAGGCAACAATTTATAGTCTGTTTGCCCGCCAAGCGGGGGTGGGAAGGAAAACCCGGAATGGGCGTCTTCGGGCAGGGACTGGAGTTCCCTTATCAGTCTTGTCAGCCATCTGATAACAGACTTTTCCCTATCATCAAGAGAGATAGTCTCTAAATTGAAAATTTTGGTTAGTCATAAATTTAATAAGAATCAATATTAGCTACAGTAATAGGAGTATAAAATCTGGAACAGACTAAGTGATAATATTGGTATTGTCAGTGCTGACTGGATCTCCTCCTTCACTCCTGTGTGTATAACCAGGTCCAGGAATGCCCTATTTTATTTTGTCATTGTTGTTGTATGGGTTTCTTTGTTTTTTTGCCTCCTATAATGTTCATCACCTTCAGTGGCCACCTTTCCCCGTATTTCCCTATAACCTTTGTTTGGAAGACTTGACATTTTCTCGGTCTTCCCTAAAATGCTATAGGCACATAGTGTCTCTGATCAGAGCTCTTCCTTTCAACCAGAGTGCCACCCAGTAGCCCCAAATAGAGAAATTCTGGAGTGACATTTTAAGAGGTTATAGACAAATCTGAGCACACTGAGAGGAGGCCGTTGAAACTTTCGTCCAGTGAGGAGCGGTGTGGAAATCTGGTATGGTAATCTGAGGGGAAATGGCTTGTGAGCGGGAGCATTGGAGAGGCACCGAATTTTGAGAGGCTCCCTGAGGCAGGGCTCCCCTGTTTGGGTGCTGGGTCCACATAGCCTTGTCACCCAGCCAACACTGAGCGGGCCTGGGACAGAGACTGTGTGCAGACTACCGCGTAGGATGGGTGCGTCTAATCCCAGTTTCAGGGTGACTTACACTGATGATGATTTTGCCTTAGGATTGCATATGTCCTGCAGTAGAAGGGAGGAGGTTGTTGCCACAAGTAACTAAAAGAATGTGATGCCAGTGGGAATTATCCCCAATCTGGAGAGAGTAGTATACTCTCCACAAATAGAGGAACGTGGGTTCCAGGCACACCTGTAGAACACTTGGCACAATTCTTGCCGTGTAATACATGCTAAATATGGTGTTGTCATCATTATGGTTATTATTACTAAGAGTCAACTTATGTTTAAGGTGTTTTGAGCAATTGCAATTGTGAGCTTCATTTCTGGCTGTGCCTTTCTCACTCTTCTGACGTGGATTCTCATCTTCCACCTAGAGCATCTCTGTCCGCATCTGACCCAGGTCCAACCAGACAGGAGGCTGTCAGTGTGGAATCATTCTCAGGCTATTCGCATTTGCTCAAAGTTCTGTCTTAAAGTTTACAAGTTTCCTGTCTCCATTATACAGAGTTTGGTGATTGCGTTTCTAGTGCTCTCCTCTTGCTAATTTTTGTCCTTAATTGCAAGTGCATACATCCATGTGATGCTTCTCTGCTGTGTTAACTCCCTTCTAAAACTCTAGAATGCCTTATGTGAGTGTTCTGGGAAGTTTATTGCTCTTGTGCAGGGTGAAGTTTTGTAGTCAGAACTTCATGGTTTTAGGCAAGAAAAAAGAACTTCTCCGGTGCTGAAAGCTTCCTGGAATGTGTTCACTCATGACCCACCCTTTTCTCCGGGTACTTCCTGGCTAGTAGGACAAATATCCCCACAGCAAGCATAACATCAAAGGAGCTGTCTGGCCCAGTATTTAACTGTTTCATACCCACTGCGTGTACAACACAGTTATTCCTAAGTAGTTAAATCCTGCGGCAGCCTATCGCTTTTAAATACATTGGATGCTTTTTCCCCTGACCTTAAAATAGAAGGACAAGTACCTATCTAGGAGCCAACAGCAGATTTTATTATAATGAGCCAGGCCATAAGAGGCAAATGACCCTGTTAATCTTTGTATTTGTAGGAGCTGTTTAACATAAACTTGGACACAATAGATCATTTAAGCCCTTCATCGAAAAAGTCGCATGTCCATTTGTTCAGTTCCACTGACTGTATTTTGTTGCTGTTTTATCCTACGAAAATAGTCAAAAGTAATTTTGTTTAGAACTGGGTTGCCTGCAAGAATATCATTGATTTTTCCTTCTCATTATAACATTATTTTCTTTTTAACTCTTTTCCTTATAGAAAACTTAGAAGTATAGAAAAATATCCAAAAAAGGGAGAAAAATCACCCACAAATCCTGTAATTCTATTACTCAGTAATAGCCATTATGTTTATTTTAAGTCCTTTTGGTGATCTCCCTGTCTATTTATGTTATATACATATATTATGTGTATGTAATATATATTTGTCAGATATATCAAAATTATCATAATACTCTGTCTATATTTATAGTTTTAATATTTGGGAAAATATTATAGATACTTTATTATGATTTTTTCATTTAATATTCTACTGTGAACATTTTTCCATGTCATTAATATTATTTTATAATGATATTTTATCTTACTTGAGTCTAGTTGACACAAGTGTTACATTAGTTTCAGGCATGCAACATAATGATTCCCCAAGTTTATACATTATGCCATGTTCCCCATAAGAGTAGCTACCCTCTGTCCTGATACATTGATACACCATTATGACAATATCATTGACTGTAGTCTGTACAGTTTACAGACTGTAGACTGTAGTCTGTGTTGTGCCTTTTATCCCTATGACTTTTACATTCTATAACTGAAAGTCTGTATTTCCCACTCCGCTTTGCCCATTTTGCCAATCACTGCCCCCCCGCCCGCAAGCAACCATCAGTCTGTGCTCTGTATTTATAGGTCTTATTCTGCTCTTTGTTTATCAATTTGTTGTCGTTTTTTAGATTCCACTTATGAGTGAAATTGTAAGGTATTTGCCTGTCTCAGTGTAACTTATTTCACTTAGCATAATACCCTCTACGTCTGTCCATGTTGTCTCAAATGGCATGATCTTTCTTCTTAATGGTTTTGTAATATTTCAGTGTGTGTGTGTGCGTGTGTGTGTGTGTGTGTGTGTGTGTGTATGCACGCCACCTCTTCCTTATCCATTTGTCTATTGATGGGCACTTAGGTTGGTTCCATCTCTTGGCTATTGTAAATAATGCTGCAATAAACACAGGGATGCATATATCTTTTGAAATTAGCATTTTCACTTTCTTCGGGTAAATGCCTAATAGTGAAATTATTGGATCGTATGGTTTTTTTATTTTTAGTTTTATGAGAAAACTCCATATTGTTTTTTACAATGGCTATACCAGTTTACATTCCCACCAACAGTATAAAAGGATTCCTTTTTCTCCACATCCTGACTAACACTCGTTATTTCTTGTCTTTTTGATTTTAGGCATTCTAACAGGTGTCAGGTGATATCTCATTGTGGTTTTGATTTGCTGATGATGATTAGTGATGTTGAGCATGTTTACATGTGTCTATTGGCCATCTATGTGTCTTCTTTGGAAAAATGTCTATTTAGGTCCTCTACCTGTTTTTAATTAGATTATTTGTTTTTTTGTTTTTTTGTTAAGTTGTATGAGTTCTCTATATATTTATGATATTAACCTCTTATCAGATATATCATTTGCAAATATCTTCTCCCCTGCAGTAAGTTGTCCTTTTTTTTTTTTTTTTGATGGCTTCCTTTGTTGTGCGAAGACTTTCTATTTTGATATAATCCCAATAGTTTATTTTTGCTTTTGTTTCCCTTGCCTTAGGAGACAAATATAGAAAAATATTGCTATGGCCAATATCAGAGAAATTTCTGCTTGTATTCTCTTCTAGGAGTTGTATGGTTTTAAGTCTCACATTTAGATCTTTAATTTGTTTTGACTTTATTTTTGCGTATGGTGTTAAAAGATAATCCAGCTTTATTTTTTGCATGGTGCTGTCCAGTTTTCCCAGTACCCTTTATTAAAGACTGCATTTGTTACCTCCACATTTATTTATTTCTAAAATATTTTCAACGCTCTAAAAGGAAACCCTGTACCGATTAAGCAGTTGTCCCCCATTCCTTCTTACTTTCTGCCTCTGATAACTAAAAAATTACTTTCTGTCTCTATGAATTTACCTATGCTGGATATTAAGGTAATTGTATAATACGTGACCTTTTGTGTCTGGCTTCTTTCACTTAGCATCACATTTTTAAGATTTATCCACATTGTAGCATGAATTAGTACTTTACCCTTTGGCTAAATAACATCATAATGCATGTATATTACACAATTTATGCATTAAAAAAAAGAGACCGCATTTTCCTCATTGTACATTCTTGCCTCCTTTGTCATAGATTAATGGACCATATAATTGTGGGTTTATTTCTGGGCCCTCTATTCTGTTCCATTAATCTATGTTTCTATTTTAGTACTGTTTTGATTACTACAGATTTGTAGTATATCTTAAAATCTAGAATTGTGATACTTCCAGCTTCGTTCTTCTTTCTCAAGATTGCTTTGACTGTTCGGGTTTTGTGGCTCCATACAAATTTTAATATTGTTTGTGTGTGTGTTCTAGTTTTGTGAAAAATGCTGTTGGTATTTTGATAGGGATTGCACTGAATCTGTAGAGTGCTTTGGGTAATACAGACATTTAAGGAAATTTTTTTAATATTTATTTTTTGATAGAGAGAGAGAGTGAATATGTGCAGGGGAGGGGAAGAGAGAGAGGGAGACACAGAATCGGAAGCAAATTCCAGTCTCCGAGCTGTCAGCACAGAGCCCGACGCGGGGCTCCAGCCCATAAACCACAAGATCATGACCTGAGCCAAAGTCAGAGGCTTAACCGACTGAGCCACCCAGGTACCCCTGGGTCACACAGACATTTTGACAATATTTGTTCTTCCAATCCATGGGCATGGAATGTCTTTCCATTTGTTTGTGTCATCTTTGGTTTCTTTCCTCAGTATTTTATAGTTTTCAGAGTATAGGTCTTTCACCTCCTTGGTTAAGTTTATTCCTGGGATTTAATTATTTTTAATGCAATTGTAAATAGTGTTGTTTTGTTAATTTCTTTTTCTGCTACTTTGTTATTGGCATATAAAAAATGCTACCAATTCCTGGGTATTGATTTTATATCTTGCAACTTTACCGAATTCATTTGTTACTTGTAGTAGTTTTTTGGTGGAGTCTTTAGGATTTTCTACGTATAGTATCATGTCTTCTGCAAAAGTGACAGTTTAACTTCTTCTTGACTAATATGGGTGCCTCTTATTTCGTTTTTAGTCTGATTACTGTGGCTGGGACTTCTAGTACTATGTTAAATAAAAGTGGTGAGAGTGGACATCCTTGTCTTGTTCCTGATCTTAGAGGAAAAGCTCTCAGTTTTTCACCATTGAGTTTGATGCTAGCTGTGGATTTGTCCCATATGGCCTTTATTATGTTGAAGTATGTACCCTCTAAACCTGCCTTGTTAGCAGTTCATATTATGAATGGATGTTGAATTTTATCACATGCTTTTCTTGCATCTATTGAGATGATTTTACCTTTTGTTTTTACTTTTTACCCTTTGTTTTATTTACCCTTTGTTTTACTGATGTGTAGTATCATACTGACTGATTTACAAATATCAAACCATCCTTGCATCCCCAGAATAAATCTCATTTGATTATGGTGAATGATCTTTTTAATGTATTGTTGTATGCAGTTTGCTAATATTTTATGGAGGATTTTGCATCTGTGTTCATCAGGGATTTTGTCTCGTAGCTTTCTTTCTTGGGAGTATCTTTGTCTGGTTTTGGTATCAGGGTAATGCTGGCCTCATAGAATATATTTTGAAGCTTTCCCTTTTCTTCTATGTTTTGGAATAGTTTGAGGAAAATAGCTCCTAGCTCTTCAAATGTTTGGTAGAATTCATGGGTGGATCCCTTTGGTCCCAGACTCTTATTTTTTGGTAGTTTTTTGATTATCGATTCAATTTTGTTGTTTGTAATCCATCAGTCTGTTCAGATTTTCTATTTCTCCTTGGTTCAGTTTTGGAAGATTGTATGTTTCTAGGAATTTATCCATTTCTTCTCAGTTTTCCAATTTGTTAGCATATAGTTTTTCACAGTATTCTCTTCTAATCCTTTTTATTTCTGTGGTGTCAGTTGTTACTTTATCTTTCTCATTTCTGATTTTATTTATTTGTGTTCTTTCTCTTTTTTCTTGATGAGTCTGGCTAAGAGTTTGTGAATTTTGTTTATATTTTCAAAGAACCAGCTCTTGGTTTCATGGATTTTGTTTTCCTTCCTTCTTTCTTTCTTTCTTTCTTTCTTTCTTTCTTTCTTTCTTTCTTTCTTTCTTTCTTCTTTCTTATTTTTTTATGTCATTTATTTCTGCTCTGATCTTTGTTATCTTTTCTTCTAACTCATTGAGGGCTTTGTTTGTTCTTTTTCTAGTTCCTTTAGGTATAAAGTTAGATAGTTTATTTCGGCTTTTTCTTATTTCTTGAGGTTAGGTGTGTATCACTCTATATTTTCCTCTTAGAATTGTGTTTGCCATGCCCCCAAAGTTTTGGACCATTGTGTTTTCATTTTCATTCATCCCCATGCATTTTTAAAATTTCTTCTTTGAATACTTCATTGACCCATTGGTTGTTTAGTATCATGTTGTTTAGTCTCCATGTATTTGTGTGTTTTTGGTTTTTTTCTTGTGATTTATTTCTAGTTTCGTAATCTTATGATCAGAAAAGATGCATGGCATGATTTCAATCTTCTTAAACTTATTAAAGCTTGTTTTGTAGCATAATATGTCATCTATTCTGAAGAATGTTCCTTGTGTACTTGAAAAGAATGTGTACTCTATTGGTTTTGGATGGAATATTCTGTATATATTTGTTATGTTCACCTGGTCCAATGTATAATTCAAAGACATTGTTTTCTTATTGGTTTTCTGCCTGGATGATCTATCCATTGAAGCAAGTGGGATGTTAAAGTCCCTTACTATTATTGTATTACTATCAATTTCTCTTTTTATGACTGTTAATATTTGCTTTACATATTTAGGTACGTTAGTGTTAGGTGCATAGATGTTTACAATTATTATATCTTCTTGTTGGATTCATCCCTTTATCATTATGTAATCCCCTTCTTTGTCTCTTATTATAGTCTTTTTTTAAAAGTAGACTCCACACCGAATGTAGGGCTTGAACTCACAACCCTGAGATAGATAGTCACATGTTCTACCAGCTATGCCAGCCAGGTACCTCTATAATCTTTGTTTTAAAGTCTATTTTGTCTGATATAAGTATTGCTACTCTGTCTTTTTTTTTCCTCTTCCATTTGCATGGTAAATGTTTTCCCATCCCTTCACTTTCAGTTTGTATGTGTCTTTAGGTCTGAGGTGAGTCTGTTGCAGGCAACATAGATGGGTCTTGTTTTTTGCATGTGTTTTTTTAATCCATTTAGTCACATTGTGTCTTTTGATTGGAGCATTTAGGCCATTTACATTTAACATAATTATTGAATGTAGTTATTGCTATTTTGTTGTTTTCTGGATATTTTTATAGTTCTTCTCTGTTCCTTTGTTCTTCTCCTGCTCTCTTTGTCATTGATGAGTTTCTATAGTGTTATGTTTGCCTTTCTTTATTTTTATTTTTTGTGTGTTTATCATAGATTTTGGGTTCGAGATTACTATTAGGTTCATCTATAACACCCTAAGTAAATAGCAATCTATATTAATTCGATATTCATTTAAATTCAAACACATTCTTAAAAAAAAGAAAAGGAAAAAAGTTTTCTTTATCTTTTTCCCCTCTCTTCATTCCTTCTCACTCCTTCCTCCATGTTTTACGTATAGGTTTATAATGATATAATTTTAAATTATTGTATAATATTCCATTTCAATTTGTGTGTAACATTTTATTTGATTTCTCATTTATAATGACAGGACATGAAGATGATTTCTAATTTGTCATTATCATAAGTAATGCTGTGAAGGAAAGCCTGCTAAATAGATCTTTGTACAACCAGACCTCTTATTTAGCATAGATTACTAGAATTAGTAGTACTAAGTAAAATGGCATGAACATTTTTCAGGTTCTTGATAATTATTCATTAATTTATTCATTTACTCATTTGTTCGATACATATTTATTGAAAATCTACTATGTGCCAGGCTCTCTTCAAGGGGCTGGGTATTTACAATGGATAAGAAAAAGTCTCTTTCCTCACACAGTTGACATTCTAGTGAGAGAATACAAACATTATATATATAAATGTTATAAATAAATACATTATAAATAAACATATAAAATATGTTGGGTGGTGATGTGTGGTATGGCAGAAAATGATGCAGGGCATTGGGATAAAGAGCTCCAGGGTTGGGCATGAGGTGGAATGACTACTTTTATGAAGTAGTCAGAGAAGATCTCCCTACTGAGGTGGTATTTGAAGGAAAATCTGAAGGAGGAAGAGAGGGAGGCTCATATATCCAGAGGAATATTTCAGGCAGGGAAAATGGCAAATGTATAAAGACTCCAAGCCAAATGCATGCCTAAGGTATTTGATAGACCCACAAGGAAGTCAGTGTGGCTAGAGCCGAGTGAATGGGGAGAGAGCAGAGCCCATGTGGCCAGAACAATGGAGGGGTGGGGAGCAACAACATATCATGTAGAGTCTAATAGGCCTTTTTGGAGTTTTTGAACTTTGAGGGAAATATAAGTTTATTGGAAGGTTTCGACCAGAGAAAACATCTGACTAATGTTTAGAAATATGAACAAATTACTCTCCAAAATGATTGTACCAATTTTTATCCCCTACCAGCAGTGTTGGAGAGATCACCAGACATCGTCATTTTAAAAAAAAGAAATGGAATAAAAAAAACTTATTCATTTAATTTGTCTATTTGACAAAAATTGGGTGCCTGCTCTGTGCCAGGTACCATGATAAGCACTATATATATGTTGGTAAATAAATGATATTCCTTGGGACACTGACTGGCTCAACTGGTAGAGCATGTGGCTCTTGATCTCAGGGTCGTGAGCTCGAGCCTCATGTTGAGTATAGACATTGCATAAATAAATATACTTTAGGGGCATCTGGGTGGCTCAGTCATTTGAGTGATTGGCTCTTGATTTCCGCTCAGTTCATGATGTCATGGTTTGTGAGATTGAGCCCCACATTGGGCTCTGCATAGACAGTACAGAGGCTGCTTCGGATCTTCTGTCTCCCTCTCTGTGTTCCTCCCCTGCTCACACATGTTTGTTCTCTCTCTCTCTCTTTCTCAAAAACAAGTAAACATTTTAAAAAGCTTAAAAATAAGTATACTTTAAAAACTGATATTCCTTATCCCTGTGGAATTTTTGTCCAGTGGTATAGACAGAAAATAAACATATATATTCTTAAGGTATGTGCTATGAAGGAACTGTGTAGCAATTGTGAAAGATGTGTGTCTCTTGGAGGTATGTGACCGCCTAAATAAGGCAGTGAGGAACATTCTCCATGAGGAGGTGATATTGAAGCAAGGAGTTAAAAAGTAAGATGGGACCAGTCACACACAGAACAGGAGGGAGAAAAATCTAGGAAACGGGATGGACAAAGTTGTTTATGTTTTGTTTCATTTTTGATTACTTGTAAAATCGAACAGAATTTTATGTACTTGCTGGCCATTTGCATTTCTTTGATGAAATGATGGTTTATATCCTTTACCATTTTTCTCTGAACAATGTTCATTCACCCTTACTGGTTTGTAAATTAACAGCAAGAACATTAACAACTGCTTTGTCTTATCTGCCATATTCGTTGTAATATTTGCCCAACAGTCTTTCCTTTTATGTTATCGTAGGGATGGGTGAGGTTTTTGCTGTTGTCTCCAACATGTTTGATTAAGTTCGGTTGCTCGATCTGACAACACTAAGTTCATAGGGTCCGTTTTAGGGTTTTGCCTTCTGCCTTATTGATCAGCCAGCCAGTCCCCGAATTTGCTTTTGAAAGGGTATTTCTTTTCAAAATTTCCTTAAATTACTGTCCAATATTATTCACGTGAATTTTCATCTTGTACAAAAACTTGAGTTCAATTTTAGTAAGGGCTTAAACTATGATTGTTTTAAACCTATGAATAATAGTCAAAGGAGAATTGAAATTTTTATTGTATCAATTCTTCCCATCTAAGAATACAGTATGTTTCTCCATTGAGTCAAGTGTGTTATGCTGTCAACAAAATTTAATATTCTCTTTATATGGATCCTTTGTTTCTGACTACTGTGCATGGACTCTTTTTTATCAAATGCAAATCTGATCATATTACTCCTCACACTATCACTGATACCATTCTGATGTATTTTGCTTATCTTTTGCTAGTCAGGTATTTAGTATTATATATTATGTAGTTTTGTTTATTCCCAGTTTACCATTATTATGAATAGTTCCATGATTACATATTTTATTTGTATTTATAAAAGTTTCTGGCAGTTTTTGTGACTGTTCTTTTTATCAGTGAAATATGACCTTCCTTTCCACATTTAGTGCCTTTTGCTTTAAGTTCTCTGTCTGAATTTTATATTATCAAACCTACTTTAAATTTGCTTACGTTTACCTGACAGATTTTGCCTTTTCTTTTATTTTAACCTTTATCAAAATTTTCATATGTAAATGGTAGCTGCTAGAACCTATTAATTGAAAAATATGTAATAAATAACAAATAAATAAAATACACTGAAAAACACACTGATCTGTGTCAGTCCTCAGAACAACAATCCAATAAGTCTGTCATGGTTTCTGGAATTGACGTGTTTGCGTATTTGGAAACTTCTCTCAGAATGTGACATAATTTCCATTTGCGGAATGGAACATTAAAACTGCTAGCCAAAATTTTGGACAGATTGTCCTCAAATGTAAGATATATTTGATGAACAGGTGCATTAGGTTAATATGATTGAGTGGCAAACGTTAGATTTACGATACTGCAGAGAGGAAAGTATTGTTGATAGTTTGGAAATCCAAATACCATTTTATGGAATTCCCAGATTTCCCTCCCTTGATATGACCTCAGGGTGGACTACAGTGAGGCTTGGTGACTCTCTAGTAGGGTAGGCCACTTCCTCTTCATTTGCCCTCTACTTTCTCTTTCAGTGAGCCAACACCTTCCTCCGCCCCAGGGTTCCTTGCAGCTGACTGACATTGTAGGGACTTCAGACCATCATGATTTCTGTTATCTTTGATATCCATCCAGTCTAAGGAAGACACTTTCCCGTTTGGTTTTGTGTACAGTTTCTCGTATACCATTTAGGTTGCTCATTCTCCAGGCCCCGTTTCAGGCTCTTCTTTCTGTTCTCTAAACTTTAAAATACTCAGAGGTCTCCTTCTCTATCAACATTCTTAAGGTGATCTCAGCTATACTCATGACATCATATACACTTATATGCAGAGGACTGAAAATTAGAGTGAAAGAAAAGGAGAGAGGAGGAAGATTGGTTCAGCAGAATTTACATAATATCTAACACTAACATTCATCGAACAGTCACATTGTGCCAGGGACTGGGCTAAGAGCTTTCACTGCATTATCTAATTAAATTCTCACAAAAATTCTATACTATGTCTTACTATACCATACTGTACTATATTCACTCATCCTTTGTTCTCATTGACTTTCTGTTTATGTTACATCCCAATTCTTCTTCAAAGACATTGTTTCAGCAATTTTCCTTGCATTGCACACATTACATTACCAATTTTAATCTGATGGATCTTTTTAAATACAATATCCAGTGATTTTTCTGATCTTAAAGACAGAATCCTCTCTCCACACGTGCTTTCCACTAGCACCACATATCTCTGCTCCCTCTCAGTAAATCTCTTCGAGGAGTTGTTTCCATTTGCTATTTCCTTTTTTTAAATGTTTATTTATTTTTGAGAGGGGGAGAGGGGCAGAGAGAGAGCAATATACAGAATCCAAGGTAACCTCTAGGCTCTGAGCTGTCAGCACAGAGCCCACTATGGGGCGCAAACTCACAAACCGCGAGATCATGACCTGAGCTGAAGTCAGACGCTTAACCGACTGAGCCCCCCAGGTGCCCCTCCATTTGCTATTTCCAATTCTCCTTCCTTTCTCTCTTGAACCTATACCAGTTAGTCTTTCAACCCCATTATTTTGTGAAAATGCTTTTTTGAAGATCAGCAATGAAATCCATGTTAAATTCAATAATCAATTATTAGCCCTCATCTTGCTTGACCTATAAGCAGGAGCAGATGGAGCTCACCACCCCCTCTTAATGCTTCCTGACTTTGCTTTCAGTAGTTCTCTGGTTTTCCTCTCATCTCGCTAACTGCTCTTCCTCAATCTCCTTTGCTGATGCTCTTTACTTTTCATGAACTCTAAAAATTCTAGTGGCTTAGGGTTCACTTTGTTTCTTGGACAGCTTTATCCACATTCACTCATTAAATTGATGTATTAGTCTCTTAGAGCTGCTGCAACAAAATATCACAGACTGAGTGACCTAAGTAATAGGAATTTATCGTCTATGAGTTCTGGAGGTTAGAAGTCCAAAACGAACATGTTGACAGGGTCGGCTCCTTCTGTGTTCTGTGAAGGAAGAATCTGTTCCATGCCTCTCTCCTTGGCTTGTGGATGGCTGTCCTCATGTTAGCATGGAATTCTTCCTGTGTATATGTCTTCAAATTTCCCATTTTTTTTATAAGGACATCAGTCCTATTTGAAGAGTGTCATTCTAATTACCTTATATTAACTTGATTACCTCTCTAAAAGTCCTATTTCCAAATAAGGTCACATTCTGAGGTACTGAAGTTAGGACTTTAACCTAAGAATTTGAGGGGGGCATACTTCTGTTCTTTTCACTAAATAATTTGACTTTAAATACTATCCATATTCCGATGGATCCATAAATTGTGTCTCCAGACTGGGCCCGTGTCATAAATTCTAGCTGCCTATTCTACAAACCCTCTTGGATACCTAATAGACATCTCAGATTTAATATACACATACCAAACTTTGATCTCTGCACCCCACCCTCCAAGAAAGCCCCTGCTCCTCTCTAGCTTTTCCATTTCATTAAATGGAAACTTCATCCTTTTAGTTTCTTAGGCCAGAAATATTGGTGTCATCCTCAGCTCTTTTCTCTCTCTCATACCCAACATTTAACCCCTCAGCAAATGCTGTCTGTTCCGTATTCAAAATATGTCCAGAATCTGACCACTTCTCATTATATCCTTTGTCACCAACCTAATCCAAATCACCACTCACTTCCACCTAAATCATTGAAGATAGCCTCTTGATAGATTTCCCTGCTCCCTCTCTTGCTCCCTATGGCATATTCTAATCAGAGAGGCCAAGGTGATTTCTTTAGACCTAAGTCAGATCAGGTCAGTTTTTTGTTTTGAACCCTCTACTGGCTTCCTGTACGGTGGCCTAGCATATCCTTCATGATATTGGACCCTAGTTACCCTCCTGACTTTAAATCCTATTATACTTTCTTCTCTGCACTCTCTTCCAGCCACACAGGCTCCTCGCTGTTCCTCAGACAGGCAGGCTCTTATATCAAGATCTTCGCACCCGTCCTTGCCTCTGCCTGGACTGCTTTTCTTCCATTTGACAGCATAGTTTAGTGCATTATCTGCTTCAAGTCTTTGTTCATATACTGCTTTCATAGTAAGGCCTTTCTTGATCTCCCTATTTGAAAATTGTTTCAAATTTCAAACCTTCCTCCACCTCCCCAGCACTCCCTATAGCTCTGTCCTACTTTTTATTCACAGCATCTATCACCATCTGATGAACTATGTGATTTTTAAATTGTCCGTTTCTGTCCACAGAAACATCACATGTCCCTGTGCTTAGAGATTTCTATGCGCAAAATCCACGCTGGATTTGAAGAAGCATTAGTTGACTTTCTCACTTTTTCTTCAAGAGTCATTGGATACCTTCTTTTCTGTGCCAGATGATATGCTGAACAGTAGGGGCACAAAGATGAGAACATTAAGATCTTTGTCCTTACCCTTGAGGAAACCATAGTATAATCAGGGAGAAAGATACAAGTTCCAGTTTTCCCAGAGGGAGTGACACATGGCTATGCGAGTGACAAACTCCAGTGCTGTTCGTCACAAACCAGCAAATAATAACTCACCAAGTCAAACCCAAATGTGCCCTTCCCCAAGGCTCCTCTGACTTTGCAATTTTTCTGTATCTATAAAAATAACAAATGCTCATCCTCACAATGTCTCTGATTTATATGCTTGTGAAGTCATGACTATGACTCTGATTATTTATGCAAATGAAATTAGTTTCAAACTTCATCAGAGTCTCTGTTTAGTGTTTGAGGGACTAGGACTCTGCACTAACTGCAGGGGCCCCTCATTTTCCGTAGGAGTCAAGTCTAATTTCAAATGCAGGAAGAGAACAGCTATTTAAAGGAACCCCACTGTGAGGTTTTTTAAAGCAAAGTCTTTTTATTTCAAAGTGAATAATCTCCCCCAATTTATCTTCTTTGTATGATTTGAAGAAGAAAAAAACCGGGAACATGAACTTTGAATACATGGGAGTTTGAGTTTGTGCATGACATATTTGAAACAGCCCTGCATTGAGTCTTTTGTCCGAGCACTGGAACTGATTGATTCTGTGACCTCGGACAAGGTATTTTTCTTTTTTCTTTTCTTTAAA
The DNA here is from genome assembly GCA_030068075.1 of Paguma larvata. Lineage (NCBI taxonomy): Eukaryota > Metazoa > Chordata > Mammalia > Carnivora > Viverridae > Paguma > Paguma larvata. The sequence goes on along the minus strand of CM057830.1, from coordinate 115,950,390 downwards.
CTTTTCTTGTATCTCAGTTTCCCCCTTTATGAAGCAAAGAGCTGCACTTCCTGTTCTCTGAGGATACTTGTGATTCACAGAATCTGTGATTCTCTCAGTCTTTAGTATCCTTGCTGTTTTCCACTACTTAATTGACCTCTTTCTACATTCTTGGTTAACAGTGAATTCTCACTGTACCCCATGAGTACCGAACCTAATTTCTGCCCTGTGGAAGCTACACACCTGATGTCCAAATAGAGCCAGATTTTACTTATATTGCTTTTATTTGTTACTTAGCCCGTGAGATTTTAGAGTCTGTCCATATGACTGAGACTTTCTTATTTCTACTGTTATTTTTGTCGAATATTCACTAGGAATATAAAGGAATGGTAATACACAGTTTGATATGCTTAATGCATTTATTTCTTCCCCCATAAAATCCATGAGAGTTACATAGTATATTGTAAAAGTGGAAGCTATGATGGAGAGAGGGTATTTTTCTACTTAACAGGCACTTATAGAGCATTTCCTATGCCCGAGACACAGCTCTTAAGTTTTTACAAATAATAGCTCACTTAATCCTCATTAAGGATTAACCCATGAGGAAACTGAGGCACGAGGATTTAAGCAGTTTGTTTAAAGTCATAGAGCTATCACTTGGTAAAGCTAACACTTAGACTCAGGCAGTCTAGCTCAGGATTCATGGTTTTACCTCATACAGTCAACTAGGGATAGTGCCCGAGTTCACACAGCCACTGGGCTGGGGAGCCTGGATTTCTCCCTTTTCTTTGCCTAAGTCTCTGACAATCTGCATAACTAAATATAACCGTTCCTACATACATGTCCCTAGGCTTGAAAGACCCTATATATTTGTTTTTCTGTGTCACCAAATGGCATGATCTCTCTACATTTGGTAATTACTAATAGGAAGGGAAATTTTGTTTCTCAGTGACAGACTTGTGAATTGATATTGTGTTGGTTAATGCTTTGTTAGAATTCTGCTAGTTCTGATGGACTTTCTGAGATAGTTTTCTGTGATTTTTCTCATCTATAAAGTAGTGAGATTGAGCAGTATCAATTGGTAAAGTCTTAATAGACTGGGTGTCTTCAGGAACCCTTTGAGATTCTGGATAATTCTCCTTTGTAGACAAATAGCTGCTCATCACTGGGGAAATTGATAGTAGATGCATGTCTGCTGTGGAATGCTATGTGGTCCTCCCAGGAGATGATTTGCTGGATTTACACATGGCAGTGTGGATGGATGTTAAAAAAGACAGGACAGTATTAAATGGGAAATAATAACAGCATGTGACCCGTAGAGTATCTAGTTTATGTAGAGAAAACACAACCTTAAAATATCAGAAATATTGACGGGGATGCCTATGGTAAGGATGACAGTAGGCAGAGGGAGGGAGTGAAGGGCAAAACTGAAAGTGAAATAGTACAAAGGAGATACCTTTGCATGAACTCTTGACAGTAAGCCAGGCAGGATGTTCGGTAGGACGAACATTGGCTCCAAATCCCAGTCTTGCACTCATTAGCTTTCTGTCACTGGGCAGGATTTTTAATAGCACTAAGCCTTCGTCCCTCTATAGTGTGAAAGGCTTCTTATAAGGATTAAATAAGGGGATAGATGGATATAGGTATAGATGTACTGAGAGAAAGCACTCATCCAGTCCGGGTCCCTTATCTTGCAATTTAACTCTCTGCCTCCTTTCGATGGTTTATTTGCTGTGACCTTTGTCTACCAGCTCTGATGGGACCCACAGCCATGACGTGCTTTGTTACAGATACCACCAACAGACCTTTCCAATCATATCACTTCTGCTAGGTTGTTTGCCTTGCAGCATTCCTAACAATTTGGTTTATGTACAAACCATCCCTTGTAAACCTTCATTTCATCATGAAATGAATTTTTTTCAGGGATATTTTTCAAATGAGCATTTATACAGCAATTTACACTTCACAAAGTACTTTCGCGTCTATTATTTCCTTGAATCCGTGCATTCATTTCTAAAGAAGTTGTCAGCGTCCCCATTTTAGTGATAAGACTGATAACTCATAGACACCAAGTAACATAACTATCAACACACAGCTTGTAACTGGCAGGGCCGGAATGTGAATCCGGATCCTCCTACGCTAAGCACCAGCATTTTCCCATAACGGCATGCACATCTCCTTTAAATAACCTTCAGGATTTGTTACTTCAGAAGCTAGGCCCTTTTATTTCCCAAGCCACGATTAGGTTATCCTAGAAAGGTAAGCCAATATTATAAATTCTGCTCATGACTCAACGTGCATGATTATGAAATGCAGGTCACTTCTGCAGGGTCTTGACAAGACCTCGTGCATTAAAACATTGGCAGAGCTGCACTGCGTGACGATATGTTGGAATCGACAACCCATGTGGCTTCTCTGGAGCCTGTTTTCTGACCTGCAGGTGAGGAAGATGAACTCTGTGATCCTAAGGAACTTTGTGGCTCTAATGCTCCTTGGTTAGTCACACCCAGGAAAGATGCGAAAGGGAGCTTAAATTCAGGAGTTGAGAGCTCAGGCTATTATTTTGCCGTATTCTAAAAAGTGATTATATGAAAGTGGCACTTGTTTTGGAATAATTTATATTAGAATCACATTTATAGTCAGTACAATCCTGTTAAAAGCTGTTAATGGAATTATTATTCTGATAATAAGCTGTTATTAGATTCTGAGTGTTAATGATATCCACTGCAACACAAGATCAGTCTGGTTACTAACATTTAAGTTCCCACTGCGTATAAGAGCCATCTTCGAGGTGATGAGAATGCAACGGTTAAGACTAACCTGGCAAGAAAAGACTTCTTTTTGCTGTGGAAAAAAAAAACTTGCTTGTGTGTGTTTTTAAAAACTCTGAGGAAAAATAATTGTGCTCTCTGCTTTAGTTAGAAACATTAAATAAACAACTGGACTTGCTCAGTGAGCTAGAATCTTGGCTTTTGTAATGAGTTACTTGGTTAAACCAATTGAACTATAATTATTTCTATAACTTGTTTAAATTGTGTTGTCTTCTCTGTTCATCACCATTTTATCATTTGCAGTCTAATCAGAGAGTTTGAAGTGTGGTATTCTTTTACTAAAACACTAATTTCCTGTTTTTATTCAAACCTGAAATGTTTTCCAGCCCGTCATATATGTCACTTTGCTGTGGGACATGGCTGCTCATCTTGGCAAGCCCACTTAGTCACACATGATCTTTATTGAGGTGCTTTGAGTGGGATGTTATCATTCATTAATATCATTATATTTACAGTGAGTTTGGTGAGGGTAGCGGGAGGTAAAGAGAGTTTGTAGTGTTTGATAGGCTGTACCATTATTTTGTCATTGTTTGATTAAGATAGGAGCATTCCAATTATTTCAGTACCTCAACAATTATTTGTTGAGGTTTATAAATATCCATTGTACTTTCAAAAAATTCTGTAATAATAATACCAATCACCTATGAGACATTTCACATTTTATAAAGAGGTTCTTACTTTATCTCATCAAAAATTCTTAAGTGCTCTACAAATTAGGAATAGGATATATTACTTGCTCCATTTTAAAGACGTTGGCACTAAGGCTCAGAACCAAGACCACACTGCTAGAAAATGACAGAATCCCAGTTATCTTACTGCAGGACACATCTATCCACTATACCGTATTGCCCCTCCATAGGCAGAGGGCAATCGTGAGGTTGGAAATGTCCATTCATTAATCTCTTTCTTATCAATGTTAAAATCAACTGACTCAAGAGTTTTCCAAATAAGTTCACTTTGCATTCAGTTCTCTCCTTAAAAATGTTCACAAGGTTATTTAACTTTTTAATGTTGCATGGCATTTTAGCCTCATAAAAATGGCTTCAATCTCATTTAAAGACTCCTGAGCCAGTTCACAGACTAATTACCAGTTGTGGATGTTCTCTCTGAGCTGAGGGTCTTCCTAGTATGATGAATGTTCATCTCTACTAGGTCGAATGAATTCTAAATGAAGTGATTAATTTAAAAAATCAATTAGTATGGAGAGCAAATATTTTACTCACAACAACCTCTAGTTTGAATAGTCCCCCTCGTACAGAGGTGGTTGTGTGGCAATCAAGGTGACCAGGGTGGAACCCAAGCCAGGGAAGCGACCCCTGGGGCATACTAACTTTTCTTTGTTGAGGAGTAGGAAGGAATTTTCTCTGAGCGAACAACTTTCTCTCCCCTGGCCGGCTGAGTAATGACTGCCCTTGACTTGTTCCCTCGGTTTGCCAGCGATCTGGTTCTGCGACGGAATGTGTATTACATTGAGTACCTTCCTGTCTTGTTCTTCTATTCCAAGTTAGAGAATCAGAAAGTAATAACTCATCAATGGGTACACACTTATCTCTATGCCAAAACTTGTCCAAATCTCTGAACTTAAGTTCTGTCAGCCTCAGGATATTTTGGAAATGAACAAAATGTCAAAGTCAATTACATGGAGGTAATTAATTTGGGTTTATTTTATTCTGACCTTAACTTCTATTTTTCCAAGCTAATTGATAGCTGTAGTTAAATTAACTAGATTGCTCTAGTGGAACTAGTGAATCTTATTAGCAGACCTGGTTGATGGAGAGGGAAGGGGGGATAATACATCCTTGTTCTCCATTGCTAGGGAGACCACAAGTCCTATCTTTTGTCCCGTTTTGATGATCGAGTCTATTTATTAATAATATCCCCTTTTCATCCTCAAAATTACCCCAGTTTGGGTGATAAATTATGTGGCTACCGTATTGATTATTTCTTTTTAACTGCCTATGCCTTGAAATGGACATGAATACCCTGACCTCCCAAATAGGCTATGATTATTTTAATATTCCCTGTTTTCTGGGGTCCTCAAGCAAACGTGCTGACTAAAAAGAGATGTATATATGCAGTCAGCTTTATTATAAATGATTATTGTATTAATGGAATATTCCTCAGCCATATAAAAGAATGAAATCTTGCCGTTTGCCATGTAGAACTAGAGAATATTCTGCTAAGTGAAATAAGTCAGTCAGAGAAGGACAAATACCATATGATTTCACTCCTATGTGGAATTTTAGAAACAAAACAAATGAGCATAGGGAGAAAAAAGGAGGTGCAAACCAAGAGACAGACTCTTGACCTTGGAGAGCAGACTCGTGGTTGCTACAGGGGAGGCGGGTGGGGGATGGATTGAGTGGGTAATGGGTATTGGGGAGGGCACTTGTGATGGGCACCGAGCGTTGCATATAGGTCATAAAGCACTAGATTTTACACCTGAAACTAGTGTTGTACTGTGTGTTGGCTGGCCGGAATTTAAGCACAAACTTGGGGAAAAGAAGAAAAACCTGATTATTTTATTCATTTGCTAGGACTTGTGTAACAAAGTACCGGAGTCTAGTGGCTTACACAAAATTTATTGTGTCACAATCTTGGAGGCTCGAAGTCTGAAAGCAGGCCTGTCAGCAAGGGTTGATTCCTTCTGAGGGCTGTGAGGGAAGGGTCTGTTTCAGGCCTCTCTCCTTGGTTTGTGGATGACTCTCTTCTCCCTGTATCTTCACATGGTGTTCTCTCTGTACGCATTCTCCCTGTTTTCGATTCCACCCTTTAAGGACTCCAGTCATATTGGTGACCTTCCTTTCACTTAGTTACCTTTATAAAGACCAAATAAGGTCTCTACATCTCCTAGTAAGGTCATGTTCTGAGGTACTGGGGATTAGGACTTCAAGATATGAATTAGGGGCACAATTCAAACCATAACAATTATTAATGATTTATAAAACATACACCATGCACCGGAAAAGTGTTTTAAAAGAATCATTCCATTTAAATCAAGGAACACAGTTACACATAGGCGCGATCTCATCCACACTTCGCGGATGAAGGGACTATGGCTCGGTGAGGTGACTTACCCAAAAGCACACAGCTACTGAGTTGGAGCACCTGCTTGTGTTCTCGGAGCCTGGCCCTTTCGTCACTCTGCTCTGCTGGTCCTGTCGCACGCAGAGGTCAAAGAGGCTGCTTTGCAGTGGTGTCATTCTGGGTCTCTGGTAAAGAATTGAGATCCTCACACTTTTCCCTTATCTGGGATCTTATTTTATGGGTGACAAAGTCTTCAATCCCCCAAATTGGGAAGTCACACTTTGATTTACATGTACACTAATGTTTAAGGGGATGATAGGAGGAGGTTGGGCTCCTTGAAGTTGGGGGGATGGGATAGTAAGGAGAGAAGAATATTTTCAATGAAGAAATGACACAAGAGGGCCGCACATACCTATGCAAGCTGCTCATTTGACAAGTGTTTCTAGAGCCTGCTCCTTACTGTTGCTGCCTCACTTTTCCCTGCTGTGGATACCTCACTATAGAGAGAGAAGATTTAAGGAGACCCGAGCCTTGCTCTTTGGCATATGGGCTGAGAGTGAGGGTGAAGGGGGCAGGGTCAGCCTGGTATGTCTCTTCAATAGTATGGCCTTACAGTAATATCCATAAAACACAGTCACTTGCGGGGGGCACCTGCCAGTAGTTGAATCTGTCCCTTTAATTCTGTGTGGAGTATGATGGGATAGAAATACATGTAAATTGAAAGCCATTTTTCCCTTGTGGTTTAGGGATGTTTTGTTACTGTTGTCAGGGGACTATAAGGGTGCTATTGTTTGATATTTATTTTCATCATAATGTACTCTTGTTCCTCAGGAAATAAGTCTCTTTTCTAGCATTGAGAAACACTGTTTGATAGAATGGTAAAAGTTCTTTATTTGAGTTGGCAGACCTTAGCAATACAGTCAAGAAGGCACTACTTAAAATATGGCAATTGCTAAGGTTTCATACTGACTGTAGCACCTGAGGAAAGATGAGAAAATTCTAGCTGGGAGACAGATGAGTTGACATCTGTGCCTGTGTTTCCACGATGCTCTCTGACTTTGGCGGTGCTGGCTTTCCTCTTCTTTCCCATTTGCCACTTGGGTTTCATAAGTTGGATGAATGTATATAAATTAGGCAAGTGAGCACCACTACGGTGACCATTTCAAAACTTTGCCTTTTGGTTATTCAGCTTATTCTTCTCCTTGATGGAGATGCAGAACATGCTGATAGCTTTCAAAGAAGTCTAAGAACACGTGTTTACACAACCTTTCATGAACCTATGTGCTGATCTTTGGGGGAAAACATGGAAAAGCAATGAAATCTTTTCCTGAAACAGACCAGACAGGTGCTAACAAAGTGATGAAGTTCACAGTCCTTCAAGCATGCAGCTTCTCTCTGAGGGATCCTGAGAGGAAAGTGCCTTGAACAACTTTTGTAAACAATAAGACGAAGCACTAACATTTGAATAAATCTTTACAGGGTTCGAAGCATTTTCACATTTATTGTGCATTTTATGTCCTTAGCAGCTTTGTGAGGTAGGTAGAACAGATGTTGTCATTCCTTGGGTGTCTTGGGGATGAGGCATATTGGAACCTAAGCACCATTGGGTGACAAGTAAGTAGAGGAAGGTGTTATGAATCAGGATATAGTCTGGGGATAGCGTTACTAATTCAGTTGCAGAGTTGTCCAAAGGGCATGGCTACCTTGGGATGTAGTCAGTGTCTAAGCCTAACACTGATACATTTTGTGGGAGCCCTATCTGGTGAAAGGCCATTGTAGTAGGGGTTTTAGGTGTTAGGTACAATTCAGTAGGAGTCAGTGTGGTCCTGACTTATCAGTAAAGGACTTGGAGACGTACAGGGAAAGGAGTTCATGGAAGGAGGAGGTGGTCAGGGTCTAGCAGAGTTAGACACATTCATTACAGTGTTAGAGTTAGACAGGATCTTCACAGTGAATCGCTTGGTAGAGAAGGTGAGATAGGTACTTAAGGTTCATCCTTGGCACACTGAGCGCTGAATTAATGGGGGGGGGGCACTTTCCGGGCTCCCCAGTAGACAGAGCTGAGGCGGTCAACACACATGGGCTTGGTTTGGATTAGACTAGGAATTGATGTGGGCTTGAAGCTACAGATAAGGTTCAACTGTGACTTCACTTGGAAGGGGTTGTAGAAAGCAAAAGCAACGAAAATGATGCAGGAAGTGACAGCCACCTTTCTTTTCATTGTATAGAAACAAAGGCACATCAGTGTTACAATCACAGAATAAAGAGGGTAGGATGGGCCAAGAACAAATTTTTGGTGACTCCAGAACCAATGCTCTTTCCCCTATATGCTAAGAAAAGGCCTAAGGGAAAGCAGAAAGGTCTTACTGGTGTTTTACACATTAAGGAAGAGGAAGAGTCCCAGCATTAGAATCACAGGCTCAGTGGTGAAGAAGATTGGCAGTGAAAGAAGACAAAACGGGCTGTGACGCAGAAAGAGGGGACAATGCTAGGGAGGATTGAGGAGCTTTGTGTACACTTAGAAATTTTTGTACCAGTTGGTTGTTACAATGAAATGACTTGATAGAGGTATTTGTTTCCAATTTTCTAGGAGTTTCCCTTAGCTTAGCACACCGCTACTCAGATTCATGGCATAGACTCTATCTTTGTTGTCTATATGGACTTACTCTTTGTATATATTGGATCATTGTTATATATTTATTGCGTACATATAAATTATTTGGACAAAGTAAAGAAGATCTAGTATACGCTTTTAAAAAACCTCTGAATCCTCATAAAATAAGGTGAATTAAAGACTGTCTATAGGGACATCTGTGTGGCTCAGTTGGTTCAGTCTCTGACTCTTGATTTTGGCTCAGGTCATGATCTCACAGTTCATTATATTAGAGAGCCCCACATCGGACTCTGTGCTGACAGTGCAGAGCCTGCTTGGGACTCTCTCTCACTTTCTCTCTGCCCCTCCCTGGCATACGTGCATGCTTATATGTGCGCTCGCTCTCTCTCTCTCTCTCTGTCACTCAAAATAAATAAATAAACTTAAAAAAAAAGGAGTGTCTACAGAGGGAATCAGTGACCCAAGAATAAGCCCAGAGAATGTGCCCAATGTGCTGTCATGAGCAGAGATGCAGTAGACAGCGGTGCTTTCAATGTCATTATGAGCACTCTATGTTGGGTTTCTCGAATGCCTTGAGATGGCCAATATCAAGAGATTATCACAAGTGTCTAAAATCAACAACCAAGGATTCTGTGTGTTCAGGAATCAGTGAAGTAATAGACTCTGAGACATTGAATACCTTCAGGTATCAGAATTATTGCACCCCTCGCCTGTGCTCCCTAACTCTCCTTTTGTTCTGTGCTACATTGGTTCTCTACAGGTCTGTTCCTTTTTATTAGAGCAGAAGTTTCTCAAAGGTAGCGATCAGGTCTTATTTCATTTCCTGTTTTTTATTTTTATTTTATTTAATTAATTAATTAATTTATCTATCTATCTATCTATCTATCTATTTATTTATTTAGTAGCACATAGCAGTGTCCTGAACATAATGGAAGCTAAATAAACTAGTGTGTTTAAAATTAAGTTAACCCGGAGAAATGGAAATAACTACTATTGTTCTTTTATTTCAAAGATGGCTCTATTCTAATCTGAAGAGATTATTATTTAAAATCAGATCCCCCCAAAAAAGAATATAAATGAATATGTGGTATGATCAAAATAACTAAGCAGTCAGAACACCAGAACTCTTGTTCTAACTGCTGACAATTTTCCACGTGATTCTGGGTGAGGACCTTCCCCATGTGTCTCTTTTACCCTTGTCTTCAAAATGAGCCTATTTAATTGATAATCTCAAAGGATCCTTCCTACTCAACAGGCTGAGTCCAAAAAGGAAATCAGTATGAAAATGGTACCAGGATGTTGAGATTCTATGAGTTCAATCAGTTCACAGGAAGACAGGTCGCAAGTGTAGATTTTTTCCCCTGATTGTTAAGCAATACAAACTCATTTCAGAGGATAAAGAATTGTGTAAAATAAAGAAAATAAAAATTACCGATAATCCTATTGCCCAGAGATGACCACAATGAGCATCTTTGGGTATTTCCTTAGAGAGCGAGGGAAGGAGAGGGGGAAGGAAGGAAGGAGGAGAGAAATTGAGATTGAGATCAAAGGGGCTGGGGAAATATAGACTTTCATTTATGGGACTGGGCTCCATAAATTGCGTGCTATCATGCTTTAGCCAATTAGCATTGAATTTCGAATCTTCTTTATGCTATTAAATAGTAGTAGAAAACTGATTTTTAGTGGCTGACTTACATTTCATTGGTATGCATCATGATTTATTTCATTAATCCTCTGTTGTTATAATGTGATGCACATCTTTACAAATCCTGGCCTCTTTTCTTAAATTGGTCGCATATGAACATTTTAAAGACCTTTGATACGTGTTGCCAAATTACTCTACAGGAAGTGGTACAATTTTGCTGCCACCAGTACTCATGAGAGGACCCATCTCAACATACCACCTGCATGGTTGTGCTTACTTAATACAACTTTGAAGTTTTGATAGGTGAAAATGTTTTATTTAATTAATTTATTTTTTAAATGTTTATGTTTCAGAGAGAGTGGGAGTGCGCACATGCGCAGACACACACACAAACACACACACATAACTGCGAGCAGGGGAAGGGCAGAGAGAGAGAGAGGGAGACAGAGAATCCCAAGCAGGCTCCCCACTCTCAGGGCAGAGCCCGCGCAGGGTCTTCATTTGTGAGATCATGGCCTGAGCTGAAATCAAGAGTCAGACATGTAACCGACTGAACCACCTAGGCGCCCCTATTATTTTAGTTTAATTGTTTTCCTGGACTATTGATGAGATACAATATTTTCTATTATGTTTATTGCATAATTGTACCTTTTTTTGGTGAGGTATTTGATCACTCTGCCTATTTTATCCTGGGGAGGGCTATCACTTTTCTCTTGTTGATTTGTAGAAGTTTGTTACATATTAAGATTAACTTTTGGGGCGCCTGGGTGGCTCGGCCAGGTAAGCATCTGTCTTTGGCTCAGGTCATGATCTCACAGTTCACGAGTTCGAGCCCAGCGTTGGGTTCTGTGCTGACGGCTCAGAGCCTGGAGCCTTCTTTGGATTCTGTGTCTCCCTCGCTCTCTGCCCCTCCCCCACTTGTTCTTTCTCTGTTTCTCTCTCTCTCTCTCTCTCTCTCTCTCTCTCTCTCTCTCGCTCTCTCGCTCTCTCTGTCAAAAATAAATAAAACATTAAAAATTTTTAAAAAGATTAACTTTTTGTATGTCGTATTTTGCAAATATTTATCCATTTTATCATTTGCATGCTCTTTTTAATGCTTTCTTTTTGTCATGCATGAATTTTACATTTCAAGTAGTCAAAGCTAGTAATCTTTAAGATTTCTACTTTGGTATTCTGTTTAGAAATGTCTCTCTTGCTCCAAGATTTTCTAAAAATGTGGTAATTGTCTTCTTTTTAGAGGTGTGAGGGAGAGGAAGAGAATAGATATTCATATTTGCTTTGTGACTGTGGGAATCTTTATGTGAAGGCATTTTTATTGTGCTTAATCAAGTAATTGTTTCCTTTGTTGTCCTTGTTTTATAGACACAGTTGCAAGATAGAAAATTGTAAAAGCGTTTTCATAAAAATGTGTAAGCGTATTTGACTCTAGTTCAGTATAATCCCTCAAGCATTTTATTTTTCTTCAACGTAACTATTTTGTCTTCTTTTCCATCAATATGTTTTAATATAGAACTTATGTCAAATTTCTTTAAATCCGATTTTTCTAAGATTTTAAATATAGATCACTTCTTTTTTTCTCTTGCACTATATATCCACATTTTGAAGTAGCTCCTAGTCTCTCCACTTGGATATTCTGTAGGCGTCTTAAACTCTAAATGCTCGAAACTAGATTATCTTCCATAAAAAAAAGCGGTCCTCTTCCGTTTTCTATGTTTGTTGATTTGGTTAATGGCTTCTTTATTGACATAGTAGTGCAAGACAACAATCATCTCAAAAGCCTCCCTCTTTCTCTGCCCTCATTAAATTAGTTACTGAGTCCTGTTGAGTTTCTCTCCTTTAAGAGGTTTCAGAATGTCATCTGTCCTATTCATTCCTACTTCTGACATAACATTGGACTTTTTCTCTTCCCTTGGATGATTGCCACAGCCACCTCACTGACTGGCCCTGCCTGCAGTCCTTTGCCTTTCTCATCAATCTTCCAGAGTCCTTTCTCTAAAATAGAGTCCCGATCATTGCCAAAAAAACATAACTGGCTAGGGCTTGTCCATAGTGGGAGTTATGGAATACTGGAATGGGAATGAGGGCACTCACTTCTCTGAGTAGATTCTCCTGAAGTGGCACTTGGCTGACTGTTTACAAGCCCCTAAGGAAAAGATTTTAGAGTTGACAATACAAAAGCAAGGTGGTAAGACACATGGGAAGGTAGATAATGGCCATGTGCTATCTCCCTCAACCACCAATCACACATCCTGCCTCCTGTACTCTTTAAATCCCCTCAGGATTATAGAAAGGCGAATTGAAAGAAAAACTACATTTTACTTATCAGATTGTCAAAGGTAAATTAATAATAATAATAATAATAATAACAATAATAACATGTTGGTGAATATATGGAGAAAACAGGTAGGCTCTTAAACTATTGAAGATATGGTAATTGGTATACCCTTCCTTGGTGACTACAATTTTCTTATACCTATCAAAATAAAAAAATTCATCTATCCTTTGACTCGGCAACTCCACTTACAAGGATTTATCTTTTAGATATATTTGTATATATATGCAGATAACTTTGGATGTTTTGGTGTAAGAAATAGGAAATTTTATTATTTGCCAATAGGAGACTGGGTAGATGAATTATGCATATTTATGTAGTAGAATAATTATTTAGTTGATAAAAATATATGCATGCATAAATGAGGAGCAACATAGAAGATATAAATGAAAGAAAATACATCGGAGAAAAATATATATACATGTCTAAACTTGTGTTATGTAAAAGAAATATGTATTATATATTATAGAAATAAATATATATTATTTGGTTATTGTAAATACTGTATATCATAAATAATACGATTACTAACTTATTTTTCCCTACATTATCCTCTCATGCTTCTTCTCATTTAGCCATGAGCTAAGCCACTTTATATTTCTTACTTGAAGGAAAGGAAAATGCAAGAGGGAAAAAAAAAACAATCATTTTCCTGGCCATTGAGTTTCCAAAGCCTAGGCCCTCTGGAAGAGACAGGAAGGACAAACAATGTTGCACAGACCATTCAATAGCACTGTGTAAATTCAGATGATGCAGGACTGGGACTTTGAACCAACACAAGACTCTACGCTATTTCCTGGACTAGGGCAGAGTGAGACAGGAAGCCTGGTAGAAAAAGATCTTATGGATTCTTGGGATCAGTTTTGGTTAATGAAAGTTGAAAAGTGACCAGGGATGTGGAAATCATTTCCTGAATAGAGTATATGGAACAAATCAGAACGTAGAATAGAAAAAGTATTCTGTGTTTATGGTAGAACTTAAAAACTTCCAAGGTCTGATCCTCACATCAGGAAGTGTTGGGGATGGGGAATTGGAGAAGAAAAAAGAAGGAAGAAGAAGGAGAGCTATAGAAGAGGGGACAAAGTAGGGGAAGGAAGGGGAAGGGCGAGAAGGATTTTCTTGGACTGCCAGAGTGAATGGATATTAACTCACACAAAATGTTATCTAGGAAAATGATGTGTGTGTGTGTGGGGGGGTGTACATTGTTGATTTAGGTGAGGCTGATTCCCTCTACCAGGTAGAATGGAGGCTCACATAAAAATTCGGTGTGTCTTTGGAAGAATTACAATTCCGTGCTTTGAACATCTGTCCTTGTAGACTAGAGTTGGCCCCACTAAGTATGTATATTTATAAAATAGCTGTGAAAATGATACACTAAAAACTACCAAGAGTGATTTGGGAGTTAGGAACCAGAAATATATCTCACTTTATTAAGTAGGCAGTTGAACAGTAGGAACTTTTCACCATATGAACCTCCTAAATAAATGAACAAATGAACCTTCCTCTCTAGCCTTATCTTTTCTTGTTTCACGGTGCCACCCTGTGATTTAAACTTAAGAGATCACCCCCTTTCCCCTCCTCCAGCTCATTTTGTTTTCTATGGTTTTGTAATACCCAGTCCCTGCCTTCTCAATGTCTGACTGTCTCTTCCTGGCACTCTGATTTAACTTTCAGCATCCAGCTCAACAACGTTTTTTTTTTTTAATTCTCCAACCTCTCTCAGCATCTAAATCAACCATTTCCTTTCTAAAGTTTATAGTATTTGGTCCATTTTTAAGTAACACATGGACCAAATTGTCATATGGCTATTGGAGTGCTTGCCTGTCTCTTTCACTAATCTGTGAATCCTCTGACATAGTACTTATGTCTGATTTCCAATAAGGCCAAGCACATATCATTCCTCAAATGAAAGTTTCAGTTCTTTGGATTTCCTGAGCATTAAAATATTGCTACATCTTTCATTCAATAACAGAGATGACGAAGATCATGGTTCTAAGACCTGCTGTGGCATTCTAGGCCAGTGGTTCCTAAACCACTGCAAGTTATAGTTGCCTAGATTGCTTTTAAAAATTATGATACCCTGGGGCGCCTGGGTAGCTCAGTCAGTAAAGCGTCGACTCTTGGTTTCGGCTCAGGTCATGATCTCACAGTTTTGTGAGTTTGAACCCCATGTAGGGCACGGAGCCGGCTTGGGACTCCCTCTCTCTCCCTCACTCTCTGCCCCTCCCCGACTCATTCTGTCTCTGTCTTTCTCAAAATAAATAAATAAACTTTAAAAAATAAATAAATAAAAATAAAAATTATGATGCCTGGCTCATGGCCCAGACCAACCAAATCTGAATCACTGCGAGTGGAATTAGTCTTTTCGCTTTGCAACTCCACAGGTGCTTCCAGTGTGCAGCCAAGTTTGAAAATCGGTGTTCTAAATATTTTCAAACCCAATTTGAAGGTAGAAAAACATTGTAGAGAACGTGCTTTGTTTCCTGTAACTTTTATACACTTTCCTGCTTCATTTATTTGCTTTTAAAACTCCATTTGGAGTCTTGGACTAGTCAACAACTCTGAACCCAGTTGTTATCAAAAAAAAAAAAATGGAGACAATATTTGTTTTTCATGTTTTACAGGGTTATTCTTTTGTTTTTTTTTTTATTTGAAGTTCATTTATTTATTTTTGAGAGAGAGAGAGAGAGAAAGAGAGCAGGGGAGGACAGAGAGAGAGAGACATTCTCAAGCACAACACAGAGGCACATGTGAGACTCGAACCCATGAACCATGAGATCATGACCTGAGCCAAAATCAAGAGTCAGATGCTCAACCGACTGAGCCACCCAGGTGCCCCTATGGGGTAATTCTGAGGATTACTGTGAACTCTACCGTAACATAAAAATATTTGTTCTTTACCCTTAGTGCACTTTATTTTCATTTTTATTTCTTTCTTGTAAATGAATTGGCTTCCATCGTGTGAAATTTATTTCCACAATTACTTAAAACTGTACTGCTATTTCAATGAATTTTATTTCGATATTTCTTTTCTTGACTATAGCTATTTTTCCTATTCCCTGGCTTCTTGAATGGTCATAAGAGAGCTTCGCATTGATCCGTGTATTAATCAGAGTTCTCTAGAGAAACAGAACCAATAGGAGAAGCCTAGATCATGGAGAGCTGATGGTATGACTCCATTCCAAGTGTGAAGGCCAAGAACCAGGAGAGCCTATGGTATAAATTTCACTCTGAATCAGAGTCTGGAGGCAAAAGAAGACCTATATCCTAACTTGAAGACAGTAAGGTAGAGACAGAGAATTCTCTCTCAATTTTTTTTTTTTCTATTCAAGCCTTTAGTGGATTGGGAGAGGTCCACCCACATAGGGAGGGCAATCTTCTTCACTCAGCTACAGATTCAAATGTTCATGTCTTCCAGAAATATCCTCACAGACACACCTAGAAATAACTTTAACCAGATATCTGGGCACCCTGTGTCCAGTCAAGATGGCACATAAAATGAACCATCACGATGAAAGTTCTAGAATATTAGAAACTCTACAAATTCTGAGCAAAATCTCTTCTAGGTAGTGGGATCATTCATATAACCTCAAAAGAACTTGTAGGGTTTTTTTAAGGGCACAGTTTTGCTTTTGAGAAATTGCAGTGATGTTTGATGGGACATGAGATATCATCTTTGTTAAGTTCTCCTATCAATTTGCATGCCGGATACTTCATAGAATAATGTCTGCCCAGTTCTGATCACTGAGTCATTGTCAGTTTGATTAGGTATCTTTCTTTTGACATAAATGCACTTCAGTGACATTTAAAATGGAATGAACGCTATTCTGGGCAAGAGAACCAAGCAATAAATTTCTCATGCTTTGCAACTCTGAGCCTTCTCAAGGTGCCGTACCTTCAAATTCAAACATATGGGCAGTATAATTTTATGTCCTCCAACAATGCATTTTTCATACTCATCTCTTTATTTAATTTTTTTTGGCTTTCAGAAGAAACAGAAGTAGTAGAGGACTCCGTAGTCCTCTGAGTCACATCTATAGTAAGTATTTCCACTTGCTGTCTCAAGCCAATTTTTTAAAAGCTAAAACTGGTTAGGCTTAAATTGCCATCTGAGTGCAATGTCCTTTATGGCATCAGCATGGTAGCTCCGGAAGGCGCAGTATAACACTGATGATGCTTGGAGCAAGGCTCCCAGGGGGAAGAGAACAGGGTTAGAACACAAATTCCACCATGCTTGCTTCACAGGTTGAGTTAAGTTAAAACTCTCTGTGCCTTGAATTTTTCATCTATAAAAGGTGACTACCAGATGTCCAAATCACACTGAATGGTCTTGTAAAGAAAAACAAGTCTTGTGAAAGACTGACATTATCATATAGTAATACACAGCTGAGTAGAGCCCTTTAGGCTTCAGAGTGCTTACAGATGCCTTTATGTCTTGTTTCTCACTATGGTCTAGTGAGACAGGGCTTGTAATAGTATAAGCAAATTGAGAGTCAGAAAGGTCATGTTGACCAGTCATTGGTACAGATTGGACTCGGGCCAAGGTCTGACCAAAGCCCTGGTCCTTTTCATTATTTCTTTTTAAAAGAAAGTAGGTGGGGCACCTGGGTGGCTCAGTCGGTTAAGCGGCCGACTTCAGCTCAGGTCATGATCTCACGGTCCGTGAGTTCGAGCCCCGAGTTGGGCTCTGTGCTAATGGCTCAGAGCCTGGAGCCTGCTTCAGATTCTGTGTCTGCCTCTCTCTCTGCCCTTCCCCTGCTCACTGTCTGTCTCTCAAAAATAAGTAAACATTAAAAAAAAAAGAAAGTAGGTGTGCATGTGTATGTATATCTGTGCATATGTGAATGTGCAAAGATGTAAGTATGTGAGCCCATGTGCATACATGTACATATGTGTGTCCAGTTATGTGTGCAAGTATGCATGTGAGCATGAGTGTCCACATATGCACGTGTGCGCATAGTTTTGTACATGTGCAGGTATGGAGTGCGTGTGTACATGGTTGCATGTAAGCATGGTTAAATATATATATGTGTGTTTACACATGTGTGTGTGTGTGTGTTTGTGTGTGTGGTGGAGGCAGGAGAAGGGATGCAATCGATGAGGTGATTCCAAGTTAGTACAACTTCCATAAATTTTTCCATCTATTTTATTATTTGAAAACTATAAAAGGTATCACTGAGCAAAAAATTGTGAAAATGTCTTACAGGGTCAGTGGTTTCTTTGGCACTAGGTGCTCTATTCTTTTTAAAGAAGCTACCTCATAAGATAAAAGTCAAAATACAGATTTAGAAGAAAAATAGAGATCTCGTTCACAAAGTACATAAGAATTACCTGATAACCTTGTTAAAATTAAAAAACTCGAGTTTGTATCCAGACCTACTGAATAATAACTGGCATATATTAATTTCAGGTATACAACATGTTGATTCAACAATACTATACGTTACTCAGTGTCACCGCAGTAAGTGCAATCAGCATCTGTCACTGTAGAATATTACTAGAATAGTCTTTTCAACAAATACTGCTGGGATTAACTGAGTATTCACATGCAGAAGAAAGAAGTCACACTGCTTGTTCATTCCATATGCAAAAATCAAATCAAAATGGATCAAAGACTTACACAGAGAGTAGAACTAAACTCTTAGAAGAAACACAGATGGGCATGTTTGTGATCTTGGATTAGGCAGTGGTTACTTAGGACATCAAAAGCACAAGCAGCAAAATAAAAATAGTTAATTGGGCTTTATTAAGAAAAAGGTTTGTATTTCAGAGGTTACAATCAGGGAAGTGAAAAACAACCCCCCGAATGGGAGAAATAATTGCAAATCGTATATCTGTCGAAGACTTGTCTCCAGAATGTATAAAAGAGTCTTCTAATTCAATAATAAAAATTAAATAACCCAATTAAAAAATAGGCCAAGGATTTGGATAGATATTTCTCCGAAGAAGATACGCAAATATCCAATAAGCACATGAAAAGATGCTCAATATCATTAGCCGTTAGTTAAATGCAAATCAAAGTCACGAGATCTTACTTCATACCCACAATATGGTTATAATAATAAATGCAGACAGTAAGAAGTATTGGTTAGATTTAAATTAATTAGAGTCCTCCTACATCGCTGGTGGGAAGGTAAAAAGGTATAAGTGTTATGGAAGTTTGACAGTTCCTCAAATATTTGGGCACAGAATTCCCATGTGACTCAGTGGTTCCATTCACAGTAGATACCCAAGAGAAATGAAAACATGCCCACACAGAAACTTTTACGTGGATTTTATTGACAATGTTATTTACAATAACCATAAAGAGCAAGCAATCCAAATGTCTATTAATTGATGTGTAAGATAAACACAAGTGGTATATCCATGTATAATGGAATATTATTCAGCCACAAAAGCCTTCTATTCTGTTTTTAAAACAACACAGTCATGCATAAAGGTGTATTGTTCTTGGCTTCTCTGGGAGGCCAAGGTGTATGCCACTGGAAGGTATTTCATTACTCCTCAGGGACAGTTAGTTAATTCCCTGCTTTATTAAAGATCCACCCATCATTTTACAGAGATTTAAATTTCACAGGTGAAACCAATGTGCTGATGGGGGGCATTCATATATCCTGATGTGTAGAACCAAGATTAAGCAAATAATTTCCTTTTTTTTTTTTTTAGAATCAAGTATTTAAACAAAATTTTTTTTAATGTTTATTATTTATTTTTGAGAGAGAGACAGAGACAGAGGGCAAGCAGGGGAGGGGCAGAGCAAGAGGGAGACTCAGAATCTAAAGCAGACTCCAGGCTCTGAGCTGTCAGCCCACAGCCTGATGTGGGGCTCGAACTCATGAACCACAAGATCATGACCTGAGCCGAAGTCAGCTGCTTCAGCGACTAAGACACCCAGGTGTCCCAATAATTTCCTTTTTGATCTTTAGTTCCACTGAGGAGAACAGTCTTGTGTCTTCTTTTTCCTGATAACCACCTTTGAAGGCTGGACAGTAGGAGGATATATGTGAACTCACTACTTAAATACAGGCCTGCAGAGGCCTCATGGGTGCAACTGCATTACCAGAGATAGGCCTGGGAAGCCACCACTACAGTCCTTTTTTAATTTTTTTTAGCTTTTTTTTTTATTACTTTTGAGAGACAGACAGAGCATGAGTGGGGGAGGGGCAGAGAGAAAGGGAGACAGAACCAGAAGTAGGCTCCAGGCTCTGAGCTGTCAGCACAGAGCCCAAACACGGGGCTCAAATCCCATGAACCATGAGATCATGACCTGAGCCAAAGTTGGATGCTTAACCCACTGAGCCACCCATGCGCCCCACCACAGTCCTTCCTTGAGGCCACAATAATAAGTTCCCAGAAGTCAAAGTACATGGAGCTGTGAAATAGACACACTGTGCTCTCCCCCTCCTCCTCCTCCTCCTCCTCCTGCTCCTTCTCTTCTTCTTCTCTTTCTCCTTCTTCCTTTTCTTTCTTCTCCTTCTTCTCCTTTTCCTTCTTCTCCTTCTCCTTCTTCTTCTCTGCATTAGGCATTTTACTTTTCTACATGCTCAAATTGTGTCTAACCAATAGGCAGAAGCACTTTGTTTAGCAATACTTAACTGTATTTGGAAACTTTCCTCAAAGAGAAGTGTACATCATGATAGCCATCACTGATTTTAATTGAAAAAGCAACCCCCATGCCGACAGTACCTAATTCTATTTAATGTTGATAATTTGGTTGGGCGCTTAGAATCAGTTTGCGAAACTCTTTTAAAATAGACTTTTTGTTTGTATAAAGAAGAGTGCACATTAAGTCAATATGGAAAATAAATACTGGAAATGCATATATCTCTCCTAGTAGCTTTACAGTTTAACAAGGTGACAGTCCACACTGATGGAAATTTCTCAAAGTTAAAAAAAAAACAGCAACAGGGAATCATTGGAATAGAAATTCATAAGATTATTCATTTGATAAAATTAAGTGCTATGATGGCCGGAAACGAATCTTTCTCAATAGTCTTTCCTTGTTGCCTGGCTCAGTGCCTGGCACATGGCAGGCAGAGATCAATAAATATGTATCAGCTAAATGAATAAATAACCTAAACTTGGGAGAAAACACCAGATCCTACTATTGTGGTATTTTGACTTCTAAATAAAGAGAAAATCATGTTTATCATTAACAAACAGCAGATTGAGCACAGACATATAAATCTAGTTTGTTTTTTTTTTTCCCTTCTGGAGTGTTAGTTCCTTCTTTCCCAGGTCTTATTGAGAAATAGTTGATATATACTGCTTAGTTCTTGACTCATTTCTCTGTGTTGGCAGAAAAGCCCTCTCAATTTCTTCTCCTCAGCTATTCTGCACGACAGTCTAAGGCAGTTTTCAACTGTTTCCTCTTCTCCACCTCCTATATTTAACAAGTCACCACATTCTCAAGTTCCATCTCAGAAATGTCTCTACTATGGAAAACTCTCTATCCTGTCTGCCACTCTCTTAGTTCGGGCTGTCATTATTTTTCACCTAAATATATAATTTTAAATATAAATAACATTTTAACCAGCTTTTCTGCCTCCATTCTGCCCTCAATGTAGCAGGTAATCCTCTGGGTACTTGACGAGATGATTTTTCAGTAGATACACATTTCTACCAAATAGAATTATAACATCTTACCATTAGACTCTAAAGGGGTTGTCTCTATCTTTTTCATCTCTTTGCCCACTATAGAAGATGTAGTGATAGGCACATAGTAGGTAGTCAGCAATATTCACTGAGTGAATTAATGTAAACTGATATATGAGCCCACCGTGTACTGCCATTACTTGGTGACTTTTTAGGCTATCCATATAAAATCCATTTCCAATCTACCTGTAATGCCATTCGCCAATCCTCCACTGAAGTACCATAATCCTATGAGTATTAATTGTGCCTCAAGCGTGTGCCAGTAATTATGCTAAGTGGCGGGGATAAAGACAGACAAGGTACAGATCCTCACATGAAGGAGTACCAGGTCTAATTAAGAGATACAGGCAGGCAAATGAATAATGTAGTACTCTGTGGTAAGTGCATTGATAGAAGGATTATGTAATTATGAACTTCACTGGTGGGGATAGCAGCGGAGGTGGAAGTTCAAGGAAGGGGTCATAAACGAGGTGATGCTTGATTTGATTCTTCAAGGATCATTCGGTATTCATTATGAGGATAAATGGAGGAGCAGGCTGTACCAAAGAAGAAATAGCAAGTGTGATGGTGTCATACCTTGGGTTCCCTGGGAAGCAGGCTCTGAGTTGGGGTTTAGTGTGCCTTAGACTGTCTTGCAGAATAGCTGAGGAGAAGAAATTAAGAGGGCTTTTCTGCCAAGACAGAGAAATGAGTCAAGAACTAAGCAGTATATATCAACTATTTCTCAATAAGACCTGGGAAAGAAGGAACTAACACTCAGGAAGGGAAAAAAAAAAAAACTAGATTTATATGTCTGTGCTCAATCTGCTGTTTGTTAATGATAAACATGATTTTCTCTTTATTTAGAAGTCAAAATACCACAGCAGTAGGATCTGGTGTTTTCCCCCAAGTTTAGGTGTGCAGGCGGTTTACACAGGAGTGCTTATGGCAGGGTTAGTACTTACAGAAGGAAGCAAAAGAAGCAAGACTGATCAGTGGCAGATGTCCAGTTGTGAGAGATTTAAGAGGATGCCACAAAGACTTCAGAAGCTAGGAAGTCTTGCACGTCCTGACAATTTTGTGAGTTGTCCACCCTTGGGCCAGAACATTCATGTCTTTGTAGTCTGCATTGGTCATTAGATGTGAGGTGACCCTGGGAGAGGGTGTGAGCTTGGGCGCCGTAGCTGTCTGCAACCGAGGCTGCCAGTTGAAGGCCTTCCACAGACAGAATTCCCAGCAGCTGGGGCAAGACATCCTTTCTCGAAGAGGGATCTGGGTTGCACATCATTGATGACAAAGAAGTATAAAATGGCTTTCCAAGTTTATAAACCAGCAAGTAATTTATTTTATTGTTATTATTTTTTTATCGCTGGGGCATAAGGGGGTGGTATTGTGTAGGGAAAGGGTTACAATAGGCAGGGAGAGAGAAGGGACCTTCAGGGAGGCAGGATGCAGCTACAAGTGGGAGTCTGAGAAAGCGGCAGTGGCAGCGGAGTTTGGGGGAGAAAAGGACAAGATAAACGTGTCCCGGACTTGTCCCAGTTAGGTGCCATGGGCGGAGTCTCACAAACTTTCCGATAAGGTCCCAATAAAAAGCCAGGGACAGTCGTCCTCAGGGGCTGCATAGTCAGGACCCCTCTCACTCTGTTGAGAGCCTTGTACTTGCCCTCAAAAACTCTGTTGCTCTGATCACTCTCTCATCCAAGAGATTCATTCCTTGACCCCGCGAGACAAGGGCCAGCATCTCTCCTGTAACATTTTAGTGCCGAAACCGGGGAGCTGTCAGAGGGTGAGTAAACAGCAGCGGACTCTTTTCTTTCCTTTTCTGGACAGAGGATCTCCTTAGCAAGACTCTCAAACCTGGGCACCTGGTGGCCAGTTAAAAGCTGGTAGTGTGTGGTAGTGTGCTGCCGGTCTTAAGTCTCAGGTGACAGGCTTCTGAGTAAGGTGGTCAGTCCTCCCTCGTGAAACGGGAACGTTGGCCAGACGCTAACTGCTTCTGCTTTCTGCTCTTGGTTTAGTCTTCCTTTGCGTATCCTTCCAAAATGCCTTACAAAAGCTTTCCAATCCCTGATGATCAATATGCTCCAGCAATGAGGGACTCATTGAAGGATCTGGAATCCCTCTTAGTTCTCCGTAACTCTTTCTCCAAATACCTGGATATCTCATGGGTGCAGCAGTTTCGTAGGTGGTCCTACCAATTTTGTCACTTGGGGAGGGAATGCTGTCTGTGCAGCTATCAGGACCTCCCCTTTAAAAGTGTCTTTCATGAAAGTCTAGATAAAGGAGAGAGATCTTTCCTGCTTTTCTGTTGTTTGGTGAGACATATGTATTTTTGTCAGATACAACTCAGGTTTAAATGTGGCCGGGACTCTAGGCTTCGAATAGCATCAAACAATATTAGGGTCATTCCCACTCACGACAAGCTAGAAGCAGCTTACTATTATCAAGCATTTGCTATTCCCTGGGTTTGGAACACGAAGAAGAAGCACACAGATATACCAACGGTGCCTTCCTTATGCGCAATAGCAGCAGGAACCTTAATAAGATACGTTGTTAAAGCTTTTTTGTTTGAACAACAAAAAGCTAGAAACTATAATGCTGCCAGGTCTCAAGGACTGCACCCTTCGATCGGCACCCATCTGCTGATAGGACATCAGGCATACAGGAAGAGAGGCTCCTTGAGGGGGAGGCGAGGAAATAATTGACCGTGTGGACTAGATTCCGTGGGTTGGGGGTGCAAGCAAATTGGTACGACAAAGAAATGAGGGCCCAGTCCGGAGGGCTCTGAAGAAGGAGCCAGCATCAGGGAACATCTCAGTTACAGGAAAGGGTCACAGAAGGACTGGCAATCCAGCGCTCCCAACCTGCCCTCTGGCTCCCATTGAGCACCTGAGGCACGTAACACGGTGGAGACTGGCCCTGGGAGTCCCGGCCGAGGAAGCCTTCTCCATCAGCAACACGGGCCTCCCCATACTCGCCCCAGTTGTTTGCTTGCACCCACAACCTTTACAAAGAACAAACTGTAAATCAGTAACCTCGCCAAACTGCTTCAGGTTTAAGAGATTTAGAAGGATCCAGAGGGGGAAAGGAGGGTGGGCCCGCAGCTAAGGCAGTGGGTCAGAATGGCTACTCCTGCTGGGCCAGTCCTTCTTCTACCCCAAGGTGCCTGGCCGTTGTCTCACTGCGGGGAGGGTTGATAAAGGGACACCTCGAATCTAAAGGGGACAGCAGATATGTTGGGATACCTTCATGGTCACCTCTCTGCTAAAGCAGGTACAGAAGTTCTTTCAGGTTCTTGACGCCTACTGGGATCACATGATGGGAAACAAACCTTTCTCCGTGGGCGACCCTCCGTAATGTGTTCTGAGAAATTGGGGAAGATTTGATCCACAAATGGTAAAAAAAAAAAAAGAAAAAAATAAAAAAAAATAAAAAAAAAAAAAAAGGAAAAAACCGCATGAAGTGGTTTTGCTCCTAGTCTTGGCTTCAGTGCTGCCTGGAGGGTGGAGAGTCCTGGCCTCAGTACAGAACTGTCTTACAGCTACACGTTAGATCTCTATTGGAGAAGACAGGTTCATGGCCAGAAGTTCCTTATGTGCAGGTCCTCTCGGCCTTACAGGACCAAGCAGGCCTACATGAGACTTTTAGTTAGGTACCACCCTCCCGGCCCCTTTAAGGGGCCCACAAGCCTTACAGACTTGCCCCCTGAGGCCTCTTCTCTTCTCTTCCGCCACCTGTTAGACCCCCAGGCTCCCCTTTTCCAGGATTGCCAGGGACAAGAAGTCCTCCCCCTGCAAGGAAGGGCACATTCAACGTAGCCAGTGGGACTCAAACGCCTCATGGTGAATTTGGTCCCATGAAGGTTCCTTTTTCTTTGAGAGATTTTAAGCACATTAAAAAGGACCTGGGCAAATTGGCAGACGACTGTTATCAACATATAGCAGTGTTCCAGAACCTAACCCGGGCTGCCAGGGAAACACAGGCCGTCCCTAACGAAGGGGCCGCTAACTCTCCATCTCCCTGTTTCTCCTAATGTGCTCCGGTTCCTCTAACTGTACGTGGAGGTTTCTCCCTCGTTCGTTTCCTGGGCCAGTGACTGTGAAGATGAGAGCCACTGTCCCTGGTGAGTCGGCCTCGACATGGACATGGAGACTCTAAGGCATGTCCCCAAGCAGCTGCTGAAGCTCCTGGTGTTCCAGGGAAGTTCCCTGTCTTCTCTGCCTGACAGGACTGCCGAATTCCACTTGCTGGTGGAAGCACTCTGCGTCTGCTCATCTGGCCCAGCTGGTAGGCCCTGGGACCTCTTTCTCTGCCCGCTGGCCTTTATCTGCCTCCAGGCTTCCAGCAGACACCTGACCTCCTTCGCCTTGCCCGCCCTCTCCTGTTTCCCCACCTGCTCGGGTGCGGCCTGCAGTCCTGGCTCCTATGCCGTCCTCGGTGGCCCTGGCACCATCGGCTCCTCCTCTTCCTCCCCTCTCTGTCAAGGAGGGAGGAGCACCCCTTACACGTACACCGCCCGCTCAGATCCCCTCACTGGCGCCCCAGGTGAAAATCGACAGTGGGGAGCTGTTGAGCCGACACAGGCGGAACGTGATAAAGATACACATGTATTTACAGTTATCAGCAGTAAATACAAGACTTTGTCTTCCCAGGTTGACTGAAGATCAGATAAGCTTATAAACATCTCTGTTACAATTCGTCAAGAAAAAGGTGGCTTAAAAAATAGTAGTTAATTTTGTCTCTCTCAAAGTTTTCACGGATAACCGCTAAAAGAGCTTCCAGGGTCTTCGGTTACCAGAAACTTTAAAGGTTTGCTTGGATGATAAACTGGAATAAATTCATTAGACGTTCAGGCCTTTTCCAAATCGCATGGAATACCAACCATTGCTCACCAAACAGAGCTTTGTGCTTTTGCCTAAGACGCAGAAAAACTAAGGACATTGAAATCTGTTGGGAAAGACAACATGCTTTGTGCTTAACCGCTTCACAAATTTGCCACATAAAGAAATTCCGATGTCACAGACAATGCACGACTGGTTGCTACTTGGTTTTCGCTGGGCACCAGGGTTTCTATGAGTGAAAAATCTGCTAAATGTAATTAAGCAAATGCTCCACGTTTGTGTGGTTTCTGTTTCCCTAAGGCACGGGCGTCTTTGCCCCATGAGCAATGGATGACACGAGGAAGGCTTTTCCTGGGATACCTGGGAGCCATTTTGCCACACTTAGCCCAGTGTATGCCGAATGGTAACAACCTACATACTCTAAACTGGATATCCGCCTGGCTGGAACATATTTCTGTGGGCGCTGTTGAAAAAGGCAAGGGAAGGGACCTCGACTTTGACCTTTTTAGCCCCCTCGATGGCCGATTTTATCCTTACAAAAAATGGTGTTTGCCAGCCTTTTGAAATAGATTTGTAAAGAGGATTAGCATTGGGCAGAATAACATTAGTGCACCCTTCTACAACCGGGGAAGTCTCGCTCAGTCACAGCTGATACCCCCGAAGTCCCGCAGGTAGGCGACGGAGGGGTAGGAGAAAATGGAAGAGACCAGGTCAGCTCTCAGAGGTAGGGCTCAGCCTGGCTAAGAGCGACTGCTCCCAGCACCTCGCGAGACTGACAGAGCTTTTCACTGCCAGTCCCATAGCCAGTCAAACACAGGGGCCCGGGGGAGAGGCTTCTCCTGGCCAACAGTCGGGGCCAGGAGATGAGGTTTCTCCTGGACAGCTATAGGAAATTGAGAGAAGGGATGCCTCTTCCTCCTTTTCCCTATAGATGGGCAATTCCCCAACCAAGGCCAATACTCGTTTGGGGTGCATTCTACAAAACTGGGACGACTTTGATCCACAAACCATCATCTCCTAAATTCTCCTCGGGCATGGAGAATTCCCCGTTTCCTTCTGGGACCAAGGAGATCCGTCTCAGGTCCTAACTGGGACTATGACCATGCTGCTGAGGAAGGATATTGCCACCACTTCCAAGCTTGTGTTTTAGAGAAATTAAAGAGGCCCAAGGTTAAGTCCTTAAATTATGCTAAATGGGCCACTATTTCACAAACACAAAATGAGAGCCCAGTGGCCTTCCTTCCTGGAGAGGTTGAGGGAGGCTCTCATTAAGCACCTGGCTATCTCCCCTGATACTCCTGGGACTGAGATGATATTACAGGACACATTTGTCACTCCGTCAGCCCTAGGTATTCAGACAAAATGCAAACATTGGCTGTTGGCCTGGCAGGGACCCTGGAAGGGCGCTCTGGAGCTGTTGATTGGGGACATTTCAACCGAGCTCGAGAGGACAGAACAGGAAAGGAGGCTTAAGAAGAAATCTGCGGCCTTAATTGCGGCTTTTGTCCTGTCAGACCAGACACCCCGAGGCCCTGGCACCCAATGCCACTTATGTGCCCAGTGAGGGAACTGGAAAGGAGACCTTGCCCAGAAGGGACAACAGAACACAAAGCCCCCCAAGCCAGCCACGCCCCTTGTATGGAGACAATCACTGGAGGTCTGAATGCCCTCGGGGACCTCTATCTGCGAGGGCTCAGACAACCAATGTCCCTAAAGAGACTGACGTGGCCTGGGGCTCTTCGCAGTGGCTCTCTGGAACCAACTGTCTTTGGAAGCTGGGAGCCTCGGGTGACTCTGGAAAACTCAGGTAACTGAAAGGCTGGTTCACGTCCTCCTCGGTACCAGAGCCACCTTTTCTGTCCTCCTTTCCACTCCCGGCCAACTGTCCAAAGGCAGGATCATAATTAGAGGCGTCTCAGAAAACTTATGAGTACATTTTCCTCTCAGCCCCTGGGATACATATGGGGAATTTGTAATTTTTCTCAATCTTCTTTGATAATGCCAGAGAGCCTTCCTCCCTTGCTAGGAAGGGACATTACAACCAAAATAGAGACTGTGGTGCTTCCAGTTCCAGGACAGATCGACAACTGCATCCGTTTTGAGGAAACACTGGGTATTGTAAGGCTGGGGGTAATGGGGTTCAGAAAATAGCTCGCCCGCTCTATCGATGACAAAGAGACTCAATCCCACCTTCTCTCCTAAGCAAATGAACTGAGGTCTGACTCATGGACACTGTCACAGCCCTTGGGACGGTTACACACAGAGCAGGGGCAATGACTGTTACCTGGTCCACAGACCCGGAAGATCATCAAACCAGTGCATCAGGCCTTTCCTTGAGGCAGGGATAAAAGTTAGCAAATGGCCCAAAAGGTCATTTCTTGGGGAAAAGTTGTCAAGGACAGTTCAACAAGTAGTACCAACCTATAAAGTTTGTATTAGGAACAATTCTCTCCACCACGGACTTGCTCTACCAGACAGTCAAGGAACTGGAAGCTATCTCGAGGAAGACTGACCGCTTGGTTTCACTCACGTGCCAAGGTCAAAGGGGTTCCAACATCTCTGGGTATGGATTCATACTTGTACTAATCGGGTAGAGGCCTTCCCCTGCAAGACACGGAAGGCGCAAGAAGTATAGAAAACTCTGCTTGATGAAATAGTACCCGGGTTTGCCTTTACCAGAAAACTTGCAGAGTAATGGTGGGAAATGGCTGCCTCGGCTCCTTCTCTGGTAGGACTCCCGGCTCTTGGAAAAGCTGCACCCCACAAAACAAAGCAACCTGTCTTCCTACTCGCCAAAGCTCTGATGATCCCTCACAAGCATTACATGCTCTGAATCGTAAATTGAGTGAAGTTCGGGCCAGACTCCTGGAACATGGAGCCGCCATTGATGACTTACTGTTCCTCCGTCTTCCGGGTTGTGAGAGCTTCCCTCGCACGTGCTGTTGCAATAGAACTGGTCATTCCCACAGGGTCTCACAACCAACCGATGACATCAGGGAGCGATTGGACAAAGTCAGGGTCTCCCCTGGACTGTCTGACTGGTTTGGGAACCGGGAACGTTGTCTTAGAGATGCCATCTTTTTCGTCAATATAATCTTGAGTTTGTGTTTTTCTCTTTGTGTCTGCCGAGGTTTGTGCCGCCTCATGCCCGCCAGCCTTCCTGCGGAACCATCCCGGGGACCGCTCGGCCGACCCTCGGGTGGACTCTGACTGCCGCGCCCCGACACCGTCCCTTGTCAGCTCGAAGAAGCCAGAACGGTCATCGTCCCTGTCCCCTAATGGCAGTCAGAGGCCCTGTTCCAGGGGGAGCCATGAATAGGGAAAGGGTCACACCGGGCAGGGAGAGGGAAGGGACCTTCGGGGAGCAGGACGCAGCTGCAGATGGGAGGCTGAGGAAGCGGCGGCGGCGGCGGAGTGTGGGGAAGAAGACGACGAGATAGACGCGTCCCGGGCCTGCTCGGGTTGGGTGCCATGGGTGCGGTCTCACAAACTGTCTGCTAAGGTCCCCGTAAAAAGTAAGCGACAGACATCGCCAGCGGCCACCCAGTCAGGACCCCTCTCACCCTCGAGAGCCTTGTACTTTCCCTCAATAAATTCTATCGCTCTGCACACTCACTCTGGTCCACGGGACTCATTCTTGGACTCCGCGAGACGAGGACCGGCACCTCCGACGCCCTCCTGTGACAAGTCGGCCCTGAAAGCAGTCAGTAACCCAACCCCTTCCCCAATACGCAGACTCAAATCCTCAGTCCCTTACATTTTCTCTTTTGTTTCTTTCTGCATAAAGACCCACTTTTTATAGGTACTCTTCCATGCCTTTAAATCCACTTTATTCTGGTGCAGCAGCAAAGAAATGACTGTCAGCTAAATTACACTTTCCATTAAAAAAATTAAGTAGCTTTTAAAAGAGAGCAAGATGACATATTTCAGCCCCTCCACTTCGTTTACCTCGGAGTTTGTTTTAAAACCTCATGGTAGAATTTTAAGACTATATGTGTGGCTTGTTCATGGGTCATTAGGGCACACTCTGCAGACTTCAGCAAGGTGATTTTGTAAAAATCTACACAAGCTAATGAGTCCAGGTTTCATTAAATCGTTAATTGCATTCAGGGAGAAACTATGTGGTGTTACTTTCTACAATTACTGGAAATCACAGCAGAGGAAACTCTGGGAAAACGGAAGGGTGAGTATATACAAGGTATCAATGCTTGTTCCTTTTGGTTTCACCTCTGATTAACCTTGAGCATTGCCCTCACAGGATTCTAAGGCAGCTTTGGGATTATCGCTCGCAGGCCAATTTCACTGGAGTGAATGCCAAAGTATAGAAATATCAGACAAGACCATTCCCACTTAGATCTGACACACTTCAGACGGCTCCAAACTTGCGCATAGCCTTGAATTCTCGATTGTGATTTATGCTTTTCATTTTGAGTACTAAGGAAAGCATATACAGGAGTCAGAAGAACAGGTTTTAGTCCCGGCTTTTTCATATGCTAGAGGAGTAAAAGTCAGGTTTTCTTCTTCAGAAGCAATTTCCTCCTTTGTAAATGGGGCATAGATCCATACTCTGCCTGCTGGCCCGTGTTCGTGAGGGTCAAAGAAAATCACTTCATTTTAGGGCGAGGCAGTTCACCGGCGGTCTCGAGCATCCCTGCAAGTCCTTGCTGACTACGCTGAACTGTAAGGCTTATCAGGCTTATCGGTCTCCCGACACTAAGTTGTTTCTGTGGCTGGTCATATGGGCAACTAAGTAGGTCAAGGGGACCACAGTGGGACTACTATGAATCGCCCATTCCCTGGGGAAATTTTACTGGCTTGGATTCTTTGCCACTTGCTACAATGTTTCCTTCTTGCTCAAAACCTGCTGAGTCCATGGCCCTGGTTTCCTCGGCTCTGGTGCAGCACAACCTGCCATGTGACTCGCATCTATCTGGGATGACCACTTTGCTCCCTGGCTCTTGTGTGCTGTGGAAAATAAACTGTTGCTTTCATTCAGGAAGCCCCATTATCTCTACTTTCAACACTTCTGGGATTGTAATAGGTTTAGTCCTTACCATCCTCTATGATTTTGGGGTTCCTCCCTTAAAGTCTAGAGGTCTAGAAATGTAAGAGAAAAGAACTGAAGACATAAATTTGAGATCCTTACTACATAGATAACAGAAGCTCTAGTACCATGTGAAAATGTAAGGGACTGAGGATTTGAGTCTGCGTATCGGGGAAGGGGTTGGGTTACTGACTGCTTTCAGGGCCGACTTGTCACAGGAGGGCGTCGGAGGTGCCGGTCCTCGTCTCGCGGAGTCCAAGAATGAGTCCCGTGGACCAGAGTGAGTGTGCAGAGCGATAGAATTTATTGAGGGAAAGTACAAGGCTCTCGAGGGTGAGAGGGGTCCTGACTGGGTGGCCGCTGGCGATGTCTGTCGCTTACTTTTTACGGGGACCTTAGCAGACAGTTTGTGAGACCGCACCCATGGCACCCAACCCGAGCAGGCCCGGGACGCGTCTATCTCGTCGTCTTCTTCCCCACACTCCGCCGCCGCCGCCGCAGCCGCTTCCTCAGCCTCCCATCTGCAGCTGCGTCCTGCTCCCCGAAGGTCCCTTCCCTCTCCCTGCCCGGTGTGACCCTTTCCCTATTCATGGCTCCCCCTGGAACAGGGCCTCTGACTGCCATTAGGGGACAGGGACGATGACCGTTCTGGCTTCTTCGAGCTGACAAGGGACGGTGTCGGGGCGCGGCAGTCAGAGTCCACCCGAGGGTCGGCCGAGCGGTCCCCGGGATGGTTCCGCAGGAAGGCTGGCGGGCATGAGGCGGCACAAACCTCGGCAGACACAAAGAGAAAAACACAAACTCAAGATTATATTGACGAAAAAGATGGCATCTCTAAGACAACGTTCCCGGTTCCCAAACCAGTCAGACAGTCCAGGGGAGACCCTGACTTTGTCCAATCGCTCCCTGATGTCATCGGTTGGTTGTGAGACCCTGTGGGAATGACCAGTTCTATTGCAACAGCACGTGCGAGGGAAGCTCTCACAACCCGGAAGACGGAGGAACAGTAAGTCATCAATGGCGGCTCCATGTTCCAGGAGTCTGGCCCGAACTTCACTCAATTTACGATTCAGAGCATGTAATGCTTGTGAGGGATCATCAGAGCTTTGGCGAGTAGGAAGACAGGTTGCTTTGTTTTGTGGGGTGCAGCTTTTCCAAGAGCCGGGAGTCCTACCAGAGAAGGAGCCGAGGCAGCCATTTCCCACCATTACTCTGCAAGTTTTCTGGTAAAGGCAAACCCGGGTACTATTTCATCAAGCAGAGTTTTCTATACTTCTTGCGCCTTCCGTGTCTTGCAGGGGAAGGCCTCTACCCGATTAGTACAAGTATGAATCCATACCCAGAGATGTTGGAACCCCTTTGACCTTGGCACGTGAGTGAAACCAAGCGGTCAGTCTTCCTCGAGATAGCTTCCAGTTCCTTGACTGTCTGGTAGAGCAAGTCCGTGGTGGAGAGAATTGTTCCTAATACAAACTTTATAGGTTGGTACTACTTGTTGAACTGTCCTTGACAACTTTTCCCCAAGAAATGACCTTTTGGGCCATTTGCTAACTTTTATCCCTGCCTCAAGGAAAGGCCTGATGCACTGGTTTGATGATCTTCCGGGTCTGTGGACCAGGTAACAGTCATTGCCCCTGCTCTGTGTGTAACCGTCCCAAGGGCTGTGACAGTGTCCATGAGTCAGACCTCAGTTCATTTGCTTAGGAGAGAAGGTGGGATTGAGTCTCTTTGTCATCGATAGAGCGGGCGAGCTATTTTCTGAACCCCATTACCCCCAGCCTTACAATACCCAGTGTTTCCTCAAAACGGATGCAGTTGTCGATCTGTCCTGGAACTGGAAGCACCACAGTCTCTATTTTGGTTGTAATGTCCCTTCCTAGCAAGGGAGGAAGGCTCTCTGGCATTATCAAAGAAGATTGAGAAAAATTACAAATTCCCCATATGTATCCCAGGGGCTGAGAGGAAAATGTACTCATAAGTTTTCTGAGACGCCTCTAATTATGATCCTGCCTTTGGACAGTTGGCCGGGAGTGGAAAGGAGGACAGAAAAGGTGGCTCTGGTACCGAGGAGGACGTGAACCAGCCTTTCAGTTACCTGAGTTTTCCAGAGTCACCCGAGGCTCCCAGCTTCCAAAGACAGTTGGTTCCAGAGAGCCACTGCGAAGAGCCCCAGGCCACGTCAGTCTCTTTAGGGACATTGGTTGTCTGAGCCCTCGCAGATAGAGGTCCCCGAGGGCATTCAGACCTCCAGTGATTGTCTCCATACAAGGGGCGTGGCTGGCTTGGGGGGCTTTGTGTTCTGTTGTCCCTTCTGGGCAAGGTCTCCTTTCCAGTTCCCTCACTGGGCACATAAGTGGCATTGGGTGCCAGGGCCTCGGGGTGTCTGGTCTGACAGGACAAAAGCCGCAATTAAGGCCGCAGATTTCTTCTTAAGCCTCCTTTCCTGTTCTGTCCTCTCGAGCTCGGTTGAAATGTCCCCAATCAACAGCTCCAGAGCGCCCTTCCAGGGTCCCTGCCAGGCCAACAGCCAATGTTTGCATTTTGTCTGAATACCTAGGGCTGACGGAGTGACAAATGTGTCCTGTAATATCATCTCAGTCCCAGGAGTATCAGGGGAGATAGCCAGGTGCTTAATGAGAGCCTCCCTCAACCTCTCCAGGAAGGAAGGCCACTGGGCTCTCATTTTGTGTTTGTGAAATAGTGGCCCATTTAGCATAATTTAAGGACTTAACCTTGGGCCTCTTTAATTTCTCTAAAACACAAGCTTGGAAGTGGTGGCAATATCCTTCCTCAGCAGCATGGTCATAGTCCCAGTTAGGACCTGAGACGGATCTCCTTGGTCCCAGAAGGAAACGGGGAATTCTCCATGCCCGAGGAGAATTTAGGAGATGATGGTTTGTGGATCAAAGTCGTCCCAGTTTTGTAGAATGCACCCCAAACGAGTATTGGCCTTGGTTGGGGAATTGCCCATCTATAGGGAAAAGGAGGAAGAGGCATCCCTTCTCTCAATTTCCTATAGCTGTCCAGGAGAAACCTCATCTCCTGGCCCCGACTGTTGGCCAGGAGAAGCCTCTCCCCCGGGCCCCTGTGTTTGACTGGCTATGGGACTGGCAGTGAAAAGCTCTGTCAGTCTCGCGAGGTGCTGGGAGCAGTCGCTCTTAGCCAGGCTGAGCCCTACCTCTGAGAGCTGACCTGGTCTCTTCCATTTTCTCCTACCCCTCCGTCGCCTACCTGCGGGACTTCGGGGGTATCAGCTGTGACTGAGCGAGACTTCCCCGGTTGTAGAAGGGTGCACTAATGTTATTCTGCCCAATGCTAATCCTCTTTACAAATCTATTTCAAAAGGCTGGCAAACACCATTTTTTGTAAGGATAAAATCGGCCATCGAGGGGGCTAAAAAGGTCAAAGTCGAGGTCCCTTCCCTTGCCTTTTTCAACAGCGCCCACAGAAATATGTTCCAGCCAGGCGGATATCCAGTTTAGAGTATGTAGGTTGTTACCATTCGGCATACACTGGGCTAAGTGTGGCAAAATGGCTCCCAGGTATCCCAGGAAAAGCCTTCCTCGTGTCATCCATTGCTCATGGGGCAAAGACGCCCGTGCCTTAGGGAAACAGAAACCACACAAACGTGGAGCATTTGCTTAATTACATTTAGCAGATTTTTCACTCATAGAAACCCTGGTGCCCAGCGAAAACCAAGTAGCAACCAGTCGTGCATTGTCTGTGACATCGGAATTTCTTTATGTGGCAAATTTGTGAAGCGGTTAAGCACAAAGCATGTTGTCTTTCCCAACAGATTTCAATGTCCTTAGTTTTTCTGCGTCTTAGGCAAAAGCACAAAGCTCTGTTTGGTGAGCAATGGTTGGTATTCCATGCGATTTGGAAAAGGCCTGAACGTCTAATGAATTTATTCCAGTTTATCATCCAAGCAAACCTTTAAAGTTTCTGGTAACCGAAGACCCTGGAAGCTCTTTTAGCGGTTATCCGTGAAAACTTTGAGAGAGACAAAATTAACTACTATTTTTTAAGCCACCTTTTTCTTGACGAATTGTAACAGAGATGTTTATAAGCTTATCTGATCTTCAGTCAACCTGGGAAGACAAAGTCTTGTATTTACTGCTGATAACTGTAAATACATGTGTATCTTTATCACGTTCCGCCTGTGTCGGCTCAACAGCTCCCCACTGTCGATTTTCACCTGGGGCGCCAGTGAGGGGATCTGAGCGGGCGGTGTACGTGTAAGGGGTGCTCCTCCCTCCTTGACAGAGAGGGGAGGAAGAGGAGGAGCCGATGGTGCCAGGGCCACCGAGGACGGCATAGGAGCCAGGACTGCAGGCCGTACCCGAGCAGGTGGGGAAACAGGAGAGGGCGGGCAAGGCGAAGGAGGTCAGGTGTCTGCCGGAAGCCTGGAGGCAGATAAAGGCCAGCGGGCAGAGAAAGAGGTCCCAGGGCCTACCAGCTGGGCCAGATGAGCAGACGCAGAGTGCTTCCACCAGCAAGTGGAATTCGGCAGTCCTGTCAGGCAGAGAAGACAGGGAACTTCCCTGGAACACCAGGAGCTTCAGCAGCTGCTTGGGGACATGCCTTAGAGTCTCCATGTCCATGTCGAGGCCGACTCACCAGGGACAGTGGCTCTCATCTTCACAGTCACTGGCCCAGGAAACGAACGAGGGAGAAACCTCCACGTACAGTTAGAGGAACCGGAGCACATTAGGAGAAACAGGGAGATGGAGAGTTAGCGGCCCCTTCGTTAGGGACGGCCTGTGTTTCCCTGGCAGCCCGGGTTAGGTTCTGGAACACTGCTATATGTTGATAACAGTCGTCTGCCAATTTGCCCAGGTCCTTTTTAATGTGCTTAAAATCTCTCAAAGAAAAAGGAACCTTCATGGGACCAAATTCACCATGAGGCGTTTGAGTCCCACTGGCTACGTTGAATGTGCCCTTCCTTGCAGGGGGAGGACTTCTTGTCCCTGGCAATCCTGGAAAAGGGGAGCCTGGGGGTCTAACAGGTGGCGGAAGAGAAGAGAAGAGGCCTCAGGGGGCAAGTCTGTAAGGCTTGTGGGCCCCTTAAAGGGGCCGGGAGGGTGGTACCTAACTAAAAGTCTCATGTAGGCCTGCTTGGTCCTGTAAGGCCGAGAGGACCTGCACATAAGGAACTTCTGGCCATGAACCTGTCTTCTCCAATAGAGATCTAACGTGTAGCTGTAAGACAGTTCTGTACTGAGGCCAGGACTCTCCACCCTCCAGGCAGCACTGAAGC
Organism: Paguma larvata; assembly: GCA_030068075.1. Classification (NCBI taxonomy): domain Eukaryota; kingdom Metazoa; phylum Chordata; class Mammalia; order Carnivora; family Viverridae; genus Paguma; species Paguma larvata. The sequence goes on along the minus strand of CM057830.1, from coordinate 115,914,180 downwards.
CAAGACTAGGAGCAAAAACACTTCATGCGGTTTTTTCCTTTTTTTTTTTTTTTTACCATTTGTGGATCAAATCTTCCCCAATTTCTCAGAACACATTACGGAGGGTCGCCCGCGGAGAAAGGTTTGTTTCCCATCACGTGATCCCGGTAGGCGTCAAGAACCTGAAAGAACTTCTGTACCTGCTTTATCAGAGAGGTGACCATGAAGGTATCCCAACATATCAGCTCTTCCCTTTAGATTCGAGGTGTCCCTTTATCAACCCTCCCCGCAGTGAGACAACGGCCAGGCACCTTGGGGTAGAAGAAGGACTGGCCCAGCAGGAGTAGCCATTCTGACCCACTGCCTTAGCCGCGGGCCCACCCTCCTTTCCCCCTCTGGATCCTTCTAAATCTCTTAAACCTGAAGCAGTTTGGCGAGGTTACTGATTTACAGTTTGTTCTTTGTAAAGGTTGTGGGTGCAAGCAAACAACTGGGGCGAGTATGGGGAGGCCCGTGTTGCTGATGGAGAAGGCTTCCTCGGCCGGGACTCCCAGGGCCAGTCTCCACCGTTTTACGTGCCTCGGGTGCTCAATGGGAGCCAGAGGGCAGGTTGGGAGCGCTGGATTGCCAGTCCTTCTGTGACCCTTTCCTGTAACTGAGATGTTCCCTGATGCTGGCTCCTTCTTCAGAGCCCTCCGGACTGGGCCCTCATTTCTTTGTCGTACCAATTTGCTTGCACGCCCTACTCATGGAATCTAGTCCACACAGTCAATTATTTCATCACCTCACTGCAGAGCATCCTCACTTCCTGTATGCCTGTCGTCCTATCCTGAGATGGGTCCCCATTATTAAGTTTCCCAGAGCTATTGTGCCCAAAGCACTCCCTGGTGGTAGTTCTGTGCTCTCATTATTAATGCTCAAAACCCGGGGGATACAGAGGGATGACTCTAATATTGTCTGCGATGTTTGAAGCTAGAGTCCTGGCCACATATAGTCTGAGTTGTATCTGACAGAAAAACATATGTCTCACCAAATGAGTCCCTAATTGCTGTTGCATATTTATCATCAGGGGTTGGAAAGCTTTTAAAAGGCATTTAGGAAGTATATGCAAAGAAAGAATAAGCCAAAAGCAGAAAGCACAAGTGATTCGGGTAAGGGAGGATTGACCAAACCTTACCCAGAAGCCTGTCACCTGAGACTTAAGACCGGCAGCTACCACACACTACCAGCTTTTATCTGGCCAGCAGGTACCTGGTTTGAGAGTCTTGGTAAGGAGATCTTCTGTCCTGAAAAGGAAAGGACAGTGTCTACTGGTTACTCACCCTCCATCAGCTCCCGGGTTTCGGCACCAAAATGTTACAGCAGAGACGCTGGTCCTTGTCATCTGGGGTCTCGGACAAGAGAGTGAGCAAAGCAATAGAGTTTATTGAGGGAAAGTACAAAGCTCTCAAGAGTGAGAGAGGTCCCGACTGGGTAGCTGCTGAGTAATTTTGTCCTTGAATTTTTATTCATACCTTATCAGAAAGTTTGCGAGGCGCCACTCATGGCACTTTGCCCAGGAGGGTCTGGGAGACTTTTAACTTTTTTTTTTTTTAATCCCAAACCCAGCTGCTTCTTTACCCTCCCACTTGCAGCTGCGCCCTGCCTCTCTGCCTGATGTTAACCCTTTCCCTATTTAGAATGTTGGTAACAACAGACTGGGAATTAAGCGGGAGAAGTAGTTCAGGTAGAATGGAAATCTCTTGATTGAAAAGAGGTCATACAGGGATCTATAAGGACGAAAAGAAGTTACACATTTCTCTGTGGTGAAGTTGACGTCTGCCTGGAACTAAAAGAATGGGTAAAGGCAGGGGATACATCCTGCAAACCACACTGATCTACCGATGTAGACTAAGGGAGGTGAAAGTCAGCATGAAGCTGGTGCATGGTGGGCAGGTAGACCTGGGGTTGCTTACAAAAACATACACACGCAGAGCCAGAATACAAGCTTTCGGTAGGGGTATTACAGACGCTTATTTGGTGTTCAGCTGGTGAGCTTTTGGCGACATGTCCTACATAGGAATGCGTTATGGGTGGAGAAGGAGTAGTCCCATTATCTGTGAACTGGGAGATTTCAGCCAGAGCCAGTTGTCCATCCTAAGTCTTCTTCTAACATGACCTCTTAGCAGAACTTGCTTCTGTGACCATTCTGTTTCTTGAAAGGCCCCATTTACTGACTTTCATTACAGGACGCTTTCTTGGGTGTCCCCTTACTTCTCTGCCACCTCCTTCTCCGCCTCCTTTAGTGGCTCATCCTCCCTGTCTACTTCACTTCTAAAGATTAATGATTATCAGAGCTCTGTAATGGGCTCTTTCTTGTTCTCTGCTTATCTCTCTCTCTCTCTCTCTCTCTCTCTCTCTCTCACACACACACACACACACACACATACACACACACACATCTTCAGTTCAAAATGTAAGTCCTGAACTTTAATCCAGTATTTTTCACCTTTACTTTAAAAATTGAATAATACATTGATTCTTTTTAAAAAAAGGAAAATGTACGCACATGCCCAGGCATTAACTTTAATTATTCCTATATTATTTTCATAAGAATGCTTTAAAGATACAAATTCTGTGTGCATGAGTACTCCTTACAGTTAGAGCAAAAAATGGCAACATCTCAAGTTAAATATAATAAAACGGGAAAATTGCAAAGTGATTTATCTGGAAAGTGACAGATAATGTTGTTTTGTTAAAACTAAATCACTCCGTTGTGGACATGGTGCTTCTGAATTCAGTGCGCCTGAAGCGTGTGCTCCGCGATGACTCGGCTCTCCCCCCACATTTTTGTTTTTAAACCATAGTGAAGCATGCTTGTGTGTGTGCGTGTGTGCGTGTGTGCGTGTGTGCGTGTGTGTGTGTGACAGACAGCCATGACATCATTTGCCTTACTTGGCTTGAATGCATCATTTATTATTTAATTTAATTCCACTAGGTGATCAAAAAATGGGCATTTATTTCTATAAAGTTTTACCACCTCAGTGAAAACAGGGAATTACAAAAACACAAGGTCCCTGAGAACATGGCTGTGCACCCCATTTTGAGATGCAGTAGCTCACTTTGAAGTTGCATGGAGTCTACGGCCATACCACCGTGAACGCACACGATCTCGTCTGAAGTTGCATGGGAAAGTTACATTGGAAATGTCTAAACTGCAGCCGCCATTTTCTTCTACCTCAACCAGCTCCTTATCCTGCTTCCGTTCTCAGCAGTGGGTACCACCTGATCTATAGTAGAAGTAAGAAAACAGATTCATCCCTGATCCCTTCCTTCACTCTGTGATCTGTAGGGAATAAAACAGCAAGTATTGCTGAGTCTACTTTTCACGTATCTCTGGAATTATCTGACAAATGCTGCCCTATTTCACACCTTTAACAGACCTAACCCTATTAATAGTTGTTATTGTACAACTACTTTCTGTCTGGGTTCCTCGTTTGTCAGAAAACTAATGTGGTAAATTGGATCTTGAACCAAGATCTTACTCCAGATTAGTATGCTGGGTGGTTGGGCACTTACTTTTTTGTCTAGTATTTTTATTGACTAAATAGTCATAGAAAGTGCATTGCAGGGGCTTTGTAAGCCAATGAACTTCTTGCTTGATTTGCTATTGCTTTTTACTTTATTTGCAATTGGCTTCACTCCGATAACCAAAATACAGGGGAAACTACTCTAGATTACCTCAGAATAATATTTAGATTACTTATTTCACGGCTGAAAAGGTTTGGGCAAATGGACTTCTTTAAGCAGAAGAATTTACTCCTGTAACAGAAAAATAATGGTCCTAAGGGACTTGGTCCTAAGATACATCAAGGTCTGGCATTTTTTCTTCCACATGTTTAGGTGCAGTCTCCTTTTTCTGGAAGGCGGTGGGGGTGGATAGAGTGAGAATGGAGGAAGGCTTGACAGAATGGCTTAGGAAATCTATCTGACTGAATCTTAGAATTTCCATGCTTTTTTTTTTCATGTTGTTCATCCACCCTTTCACGTGACATAGTATCTATAATACAGAAGACATTTGAACATTTGTTGAATGAGTGAATTCTCAACTCATCATTGCCTATCACACCCCCAGTGACCCTGGAATCTAGTGAGTGACCAAATCATAAAGTCATAGAATGTTAGAGAAGGCAGAGATTTTTAGGAGCATGTAGCCCAGGAGTTTTCGCACTGTGGTTTATGGACTTGACAAGGTCTGGACCCTCCTGCCCTCACTTCAACCAGAACTGAAACTCCTCAATTTATGTTACATACTGTGGTACCCAGCAAAGTATTTTTGGGAAAAATATTTCTGCTTTTAAACCTATAAAGTGGAGCTTTTTCATTTACAAGATTGCTTTGGCCTGAGCTCATCACTTAACTGATGAGGAAACTGAGGCCCAAAAAAGAGGAACCTGTTTTTTTAAAGGAGCACAAACTAGGGTTCAAAATCTAACCTTCCACCTCCAGAAAACAGAGGAGGAGGATTCCAGAATCTTGCAAATTTGTTGCATTGCAATTCCTCACTCTACCTTCCTACCCTATCTGTTGTGGTAAGAATTTTTCTGAGTGAAAATAACATGAAATCCCAGAATGTCTGAATTGGAAGAGATGCAGAGATAATCTAGTTCAAAATGTTTATACATTTTTAGGCAGGAAAAATATTCTTCATTCAAATGAAATAGTACATGAATGCCTGTTGCTTCAACTTTCTTTCAGTATTCAGTAAACATTTGTCGGGCATTGTTCTGTCTCTGCAGATACGGTAGTAAATAAGGCATGGTCTTTACTTTCATCAAGGTCACATTCTGTTGTGAGTACAGGAGACTATACTAATAAACAAGCAATGTAACCTGACAGAGGGAGTAGAGATAGACTTTGGTAATAAGCCAATCATTTGAAATAAATCAAGGATGAAATCCAGACACTCTGAAATTAGTATAGAGTTTCCACATTTGTTTTACTGCTTCTGTATTTCATTATGCTAACAGTTAAATACCAGACTTCCAAGTCGTGTATTGCTAAATAGCGTTAAAAGAGGAAGGAATGTTTGGATAAAGTGTTGATTTCTTTCTCATGAAGACAAATATGCTATGTTAAGACAATATACATAGCTTCTTCAGGTGGCTTAAACTAGTAATTACGTATTGTGATAGGTGACATAAAACAGAGTACTGTGAAGGAGATACTTGAGGCTGTGGCCGTTTATAAGGACTGGTGAGGGACAGTGTCTCATGTGTGGTGGCGTAGTTTGCCACTTCACAAAGGCGCTCAGCTGTGGGGCAGGTGAGGGCAGGAATTTAGCTCAGACTCTGCTTCTCTGCATCAGGTGGCATTTTCTTTGAGTGACTTCCTCCAAAGGTACTGCCTGTTCTCCAAAGCCCGGTCCTGCAGGGATAAGCCCCACTAAGGGGGGACTTTGTTCTAATTTGCACACAAAGGCTACATAAGCAAGCTGCAGCACTGATGAGGGAAAATGTCTCTGAAGACTGGACTTAAAGGGTGAGGAGGAGTCCATGTGAAGATCTGTACCTGAGGTAGAAAGACCAGCAAGCTGTGGTTTGGTTGTCCTTTAGTTAGAAGTTTGCCTGGTGTGTTTGAGGAACAGTGAACGAACGTGGCTACAACAGCATGTGTAATGGCGGGAAGAAGAGGAGGGGATGAAATTAGAGAAAGTAATGAGGGCCAGAGTGCATAAAGCTTTCCAAGCCATTGAAAAGATTTGAGCTTTCCTTCCGAGTTGGATGGGATGTTATTGGAGGGTGATAATCAGCACTGCTCTGATTAACGTGCCTAACGCCAGTGGCTGCTGCGAAATGCTTAACAGCCCGTTTTCTGGTTGCTGATTTCTGCGGTGTAAACACCCCCATCATGACTGATTTCATGTCACTGACTGTGGAGCTGAGAAGAGATGTTATCAGTCGGCGCGCAGTCGTGTGAGCCAGTTGCTGCACCTCATTTTACAGACGTAAACTGCCGGGGTCCTTGTCCCGGCGAATCTAGGGGTCCACAAAGGACGACGGTCAGGCGAAATGAAGTGAGAGAGCCATGAGAAATGGAGTCTGATGACCAAGCAGGCAGCCCTGGCAATTCTGGCATTTCCCCCCTGCGGGTCTCAGTGTCTTTATTTTTAAAGGTAGTGTGTTACATTACAGCAATGAGTGACATTCCATAGTTTGATCTCTTTAACAATAACCCATTTTTACCAGCAAGCGGCAACTTCCTTAATCCTGTATGTTGGTTTCAGGATAATTAACATATAAATCTAGGGTGGGGGAAGAGAACAGGGTATTTCCTTAAAGGCCTTAATGTTAATTATCTGTAAACAGGAGAAATCAGGGCGTCGTTTTGAGGACTATACTTCCAACTACAATGGGGGAGGTGCAACCCATCCCCAAGATGCAACTTTAAGGTTACTTTTCAACCTGTGAGCCTAAAACGGCTCCCAACAGTAAACGCTGCAGAAATCAATATGGGGACATCAAGGAGGACCTAGTTTACCAAGCTAAGGAGTATGGGCTCATCCGGTAGGCAGCAGGAAGCCCTTTGTGCATTTTAGGCAGAGATAACACGGCTCAATTTGTGTTTTGTAAAGCATTGGGGGGTAAATCGAGGGTAGTACATGCTTTATATTCATTTTGTGAATGAGAAAATGGGCATCGAAATGGTAAATATGTTATTCTAGCAAGGGGATTTGAAGAGAATAGTGGCAAACCCAAAACACATGAGTTAGTGCCAAAACCGACATTTGAACCCGGGTTGTCCAAATATCCCTTTTGATAAAGCGTCAAGAAATGGGAAACAGAAGACACACATCTCTTTTTTCTTTTTTTTTAAACTGATAGTGATGAGAAGATACACTTCCTTGCCTTGAGATGTTTAATAGAACCACAGTAAAAGGTCACGTGGGAGGATGGCGTTGGCAGCACAAAAATATGTGCCTTGTCAGTAGTCCAGTAAAAATGTCGCTACTGGGCGACATGAAAATGGGTGATTCTCAAACGTTGAATCATCTCCAAGAATTTTGAAACAGTGGAGAAGTTGGAATTAAAACAATTACTAATTGTACATCTTTGTCTCCTTTTAGAAGGATAAACAAATGGCTGAGGATTGCCACTCATAATGCAGATCCATTAATAAACTATTTAACTTCAGCACTAAAATATCCCTTAATTGCACAAAGATTAATAGCGTATAATCAACCTGACAGAGGAAAGAGGGGTAGACTTCAGTAATAAGCCAGCCAGTTGAAATACATCGAGGATGAAAGGCAGACTCATGTTAATTTATTGAAATTGGTATGTGATTTCTAAGTTATTTTACTACTTCTATATTTTATTATGCTAACAATTAAATACCAGAGTTTCGAGTTGTGTATTGCTAAATGGTGTTGAAGAGAAATTTTGGGGTAAAATGTTGGTTTCTTTCTCATGGGAAGAAATATGTGAGTTAAAAAATTATACATGGTTTCTTCAGTTGGCTTAAACCAGTATCAAGAGGCATCTTAAACAAGGTGAAATTTGTCATTTCTCCTGGAATACAACCAAGAAGGACTAATTAGCAGGAAAAGTTTTCCCCTGCAGGCTGCAAAATTAGTCTTGAGGTCAAAATAAATGATAATGAGAAAGTTGGGTTATTAAGTCTAAGCATAGTTTCCAAAGGATAAATATAAAAGGTCATTGAATAGAATATTATCATAGAGAAGCTTTCAAGCTTGCAGATT